>JASJOG010000008.1:647500-1295000 GCA_030142905.1 Heliopora coerulea | reverse complement strand
TCAGCACGTAAGGTGGCAAGTTTGCCGTCTTCTTGTCGTTGTGGGATTGCGCTGATGTTATGGGCAGGGACATCCATGACTTTATCGGCCATTTGGGCAAGCTGAGTTAGTGTAGTGGTAGCGGTCGTTGTTGCTGTAATGAGTTGTCGAACATGTGTTGGTAACCGCTGTAAAAAGAGCTCTCGAATCACAGGATGATCAGTTGATATGTCGTCGAGCAACTGCTGGAATTTGCGAAGGAGTTGAGAAGGTTTACGATCGCCTAACTCTTCAACTGACAACAACTGTTGTAATCTCTTTGCGCTGCTTGCAGTCGTTCTGGTTATGAGCTTATCTTTTAGTTCATCATAAGCATTGTGTACCGGTTTGTGAATAATGAGATCGCGGATATCAACAGCAACTTCCGGGGAAAGAGAAGCAACGATGTGGTGAAACTTGGTGTCTAGATTTGTGATTTTACGCGTGACAAACTGTAACTCTACTTGAGCAAACCAAACTTGCGGGTCAGCAGGCCAAAATGTAGGAAGTTTTAAAGTAACGGTAGCGATTTCTGTGACTATAGGAGTTGTGACGTTTGCCTGTGCAGTTTGTGTTGTACCAGAGTTTTCACCTTCGGTGTTGGATATCTTGCATTAAACCGTTAAAGTTCGCTTACCGTTTCGTCGGGGTCACCAATTTGATGTATGTACAACTAGACAATGGACTTAGTTGCACCAAATCTTTATTCTTAGTATTCAACTCAACATAAGCGACGGTTACTTTATTTATTTACCGTTCAATATATCAGCGAGCAGCTTTAACCGCCAAAAATCCAAAAATCAACAAGATCGCACAGATGGCCCGAGAATGTTGGCTACAACCACCATTGTAAATACTTAACTCGTGGCCATACTCTCGGCAGCGGCCTCCTTAGCTCAGTTGGCAGAGCATCGCACTAGATTCGCGAGGTCGCGGGTTCAATTCCCAGCTGGATGGGTCCCGGTTGGGTCTTAAAAATGTCTAGACACTCGAGATTTTCCTTCCTCAAAAATGATCAACTTAACATATTGCTCATCCTTGCTTCAGCGATATTGTTCGGCTTTAATTACTAACGTAGTAAGGACTTTTCCAGGTGGGCAAGCCCCCCAGAAGAAGAAAATTTGCAAAGAAAAAAGAACAAAAGAAAAACAAAGGGAAAAGATGAAGCAAAATTTGTGCAGAATTTCATGAACCAAAACTTTGTCCTTGATCCCACGAGGGGCTTCAAGGCGGGTCCCTGGACCCTTCGCAGTTTTGCTCGCGCTTCACGCTTGTAACACATTTTGAGGACATTTTTTCTGATCTTGCTCGCCCAGAGTAAGAGTCTGGTTACGCCAATGGCATTAGTGAAGCAACGGAAGTTGTTCAAGGTACTTGGAATTAGTGAAAGTGCATGACTTGTAAGAACAACGGTGTTCACACTTGATTACATGATGTTTTCTACCTACTTAGTAAGTGGCACTGTAATACTATTGTTATAGCAAAACAATATTGTTAATCCTTAGTGGCCAACGCAACATTATCCACGGAATGCTGCAAAATATGTTCACGCCTCTTAACAGCCCTGGAACAAGTCATACCTTAAAGGATATTGGGGCATTTACATTCGATTAACGGGTTAAGTTTTATGACAGAGGAAAATTTCGAGTATAAGGACATTTTTCTGTTGCGAAAAATGCAACTTTCGGCCTTCCGCCTGGGAATCCAGCCGGAGTATTAATGCCACAATACGTCTGAAGGTATATCCATCTGCTACTCGGTATTACCACCATATATAAACTGAAATCGTGACCACTCTCTCGGCAACGCCTCCGTAGCTCAGAGCGCATTGCACTAGACTCGCGAGGTCACGGGTTTGATTCCCAGCCGAAAAGGCCTAAAGGTTCTTTTTTTGCAACAGGTCCTGGTCGGGTCTTAAAAATGTTTTAAAACAAGTCATACGTTTTCATTTGTGGAGATGGAAAACGTCCCAAAGTAATTTTAATTTAGTATTCCCGCTTTAAGATTTTCGTTTTTGCGAAGATGACACCTAGCCACAAATGTGCTATAATTAACCACCTGTTTGTTGCCTCTACTGCTGGAACCAAGAAATGAATAAAATGAAAGAAACAACTGAATCGTCTGAATTGAAAAATAAAATGAATGAATGAAAGTAAGAGTAAATGAATAAATGAGAATGAAAGAACAAACTAATGAACAAACGCATAAAAATTCATGTCAAATTATAGGAACGTTAAGAACAAAGGCCAAGCATTCTTTTGTACTGTAGGCAAGAATGTGAAAGTAAAAATCTGATAAATTCCTTATTGAATCTCCACTCCTCATAACCTAGAAATATTAATTTTCTAGATTACATACGTTGACGTCGTGTTCTTCGACTTTGTAAACCACTTCATTGGTAAAGGTGAACTGGAAGCTCCGGGAATTTTGGCGGAATTTCCCAACTTGACGAATTTATATAACGCTGTGATGAACGAGCCCTCAGTTTTGGCATATTTGAAGAATAGACCACCAAGTGACTATTAATCAGTTCTAATGGTGATCGAAGATGCAGGAAACTAAAGAGACAAATAATATTTTGCCTGGATGGAATGTTTTTGTTTGTTTTTTTCCCTCCAGCCAGACGATTTTACATCTCAAGCAAACACAAATCAGACCAGAACAGGTTAATTGGCGCTATTACTTGGCAATAACTCTGAGATGAAAGATACTTGGAAATGAAATCTTTAAAATGTTAACAAGGCCACGAAGGGTTTGAATTAGGTTGATATGAAACGCTTCCGGGTTTAAGGTCAAGATTCCATCAACACCGGTACTTTAGCCTCACCCAACCTAGAATGGAGTAGGATACCCTTGTTGCGCTTTATTACTACATGGCCTTCTCGCATAAGGAATTCTATAATCAATAAGTTGTCCAAATTTTTACTAGCCAATCACAGGGTTTGTTGAAGGACACCAGTTTCAAGAACCCGTTTCGCGATAGCATTGCGAGACAGATATCTTGACACATTGCATGTCGGTTTTCGTTGCGAGACAGGTTTTCTCCAAAAGTTGAAAAGGTTTTCTTTAACGCAACAATTGCGAGCTCGTTTCAGTGACATTTAACTCCATAACACCATTCGTTAGACCTCGCAATGTTTCAAAGCACTTTGAACAACTAGTTCCATCAATGAACAATACATATGATCCATAAACGTGGAAGATGAAGAGGTCTTTCGGAACCACGTCCCTTACGAAAATTTCACGTCATTTCACACGTGAAAAACATACGGAATTGGAACATTTTCACGTATAAAATTTTCATTTCACATATGAGATAGGAATTTTTTTTACATATAAAATACCTAAATTATGTGAAATGAACTGGTTGAAAATTTTACATGTGAAACCTTGGTTTGCAAAACATCTCACATATGAAATGCAACGTTCACACATGAAAATTAATTTCACATATGAAATTTCCATTTCACTTACGGAATTGAAACAATTCACCTGTGAAATATTATTTTTTATATGTGAAATTACATGTCAAATTTTTATAAAGGTTAACAGAGCACTAACTAATTGACTCAGATTGCAAACTTCGCAAAACTCTTTTACATAAACTCAATCTATCGAAAGCATCAGTCGCACTATCACTAGAATTTAACATAAACTTTCTAGTAAATAGTGTAATAATTAACCCACCCTGGGACATTTAATAATTCCAACAGTCTTTCCTACAAGCTTAAACTTTGCTACCGTTTTCCACATTAAGAACTGTCCCAGAAGTACTGGAAATGTTGAAGTATCAAACCAAGCAACTCTCTTAAATTATCGCGGAAAAGATAGTAAATGACAATACTTAAAAGATAAAGAACATACTTATTAAGAATTCGAAATCAAACATTGTCACTTGTAATTAGGAACAAACACCAAAATGCCACTCACCGTGTATCATGTCCACTCAAAATCTTGATCTACGTACTTCAAAACACAACTGGATGTCACTAAAGGGTCTTGCTGAGACTTGTTGAGTCACTCGTAAAATTTGGTCGACCAAGTTTTATGAGCTTGGCCTGGACGCAAAATTTATGTGGCAACATTTTCAGAAACAAAAATCCGATTTTTTTTGGTCTTTTTTCTCGATTCAAACATATTTTGTAAAGCTCAACAAAATGTTTAAATCAATGTCAAGACTTCTTATTGTTAACTGACGACGTTGCAGCTGTCAAGGCTCAGAAAATTTTCAGTTACATTTTGAGTAATAACAAACTTTTCCGGTATACAGTTATTACAATATAATTTTTTAATCATTTAGTGTAATAATTGTTTTTCATAATATAATAATTTGTTTTGAAAAAGTCATTTATTATATAAGGAGCTTGGGGTGCGTTAGACAGGGCTGAGGGGGCGCATTCATCAGATTTATTAACAAGTTTATTTTTTGATCGCCTGCGTAGCAGGTTGACTTTTTCGCTTGAGGAGAACAGCAGCTGGTGGGTACCACTGAAAAAGAATTGATCATAAACTATGTTTCATGTTAATGAAATACACAACAGTGGTAACTCCGAGTAGCAAAATCATTCTATTAGACAGGGGTGTCGGAAGCGGGGGGGGGTTGGCCGGTGGCCTTCCCCAATTTTTTGGGGTGGGCAGATTGTGTGGGCTCCCACTGTTTAAGGCAATACAAGTGTTCCAATTTAAGTTAAGAAGTCATATGTACAAGTGCTTAAGAGCCTGAACTGTGCATATGACTGACAAAATTTGATTCCTGAGGAGAGAAGGCAGTGAGGTAGCAGATCGCTCTATTGACTGTTCCTATTGACCAGTAGCAAGCCCTATTTTTACCTTGAATCTGCCCTATAAATTCGCCCAACCATTTGCATTGAGTAAACAAACCTTCAGCAAATCAAAAATTCGACTTCGAACAACATTCAGGTTATCGTTTTTGCGCCTATATAATGATGACAACTGGCCATTGGGGTTTTCACCCTTGGACCAAGCTGTCAGACACACCCATACAGAGATTGGAATCTCACCGCCCCTTCCCCACTCTTATTGTCGTTCCAACGCCTGTGATATCAGAGATTCTACATTTCGACTAGATTTTACTCATCGTCAGACTAAGATTTAGTCGAATGAATAAATGACTAAAATCTAGACTAAGATCTAATCGATGTGCAATAATGTGCTCACAAATCAACATGTGCGAAAGATAATAAATCCCACCAATACACAACATGCAAAATTATTCGCACCTAAATTGATGGACAAATTGGACAATGGGAGATAGAAGAGCTAAAGAAATCCAATTTTTGGAACAAAACTCTTGATAAGCGTGGAGTCAAACATGCTTGTAAACTAAAGTAGAAATTTTAAAAGGTTAAATTCGAATTTGAAGCAAATGAAACCCAGTAACAGGAAGTTGAAATAGAAACCAATCATTTGAGCGCCATTAACGTTGTGATGGTAGATAAAGGTTTTTTGAAGGAAGGCTCGAATGCATTTATTTAAAAAATCATCGTTGTAGCCATTAAAACTGTAATTTTCTTAATTTTCGTGAAAAATATGGTTGGACGAAGACAAATTAAAATACCGAAATGGTAGAGTAAAAATTTTTATCCTATGGCTGGCACTACTTCCGGTGAAATGGAGCGTTCTGAATGGCTGAGACGCTCTGACCGGCAGTCATTATTTTCCCGTAATGGACCGGTCCATTACGGTTATATATTAAAAAATATATAAGCTGTAACTCGGTTTGACTTTGTCGAAATACACTTTAAATCCTTAAACTTATTTTTCTCTTTTGAAGACATGTTTTGTGTGTATTTACAAAGAAAACTCTTCAGAAAATCCAAAAAGTCACGTGGGAGACTAAAATTGACGTACAAGCCCGCGTAGGAGATTGAAACTGACGTACAAAATTGGCCTCCATGGGCGGCCATCTTGGCTTCAGTTTCATTGGCCAGTTAGCATTCCAGATATGGAAATTGAGTTCACTGATTACAACACATGCTCCAATTACTATCGATACCAAACTGCCACGCCGTGAATAAACCCAGAACACTTCATGCGAATTACGTTAATACGTTTATTTTCGTGATAGTTTACATAAGTTAATAAGGTTAATAAGTTTATTTTCGTATACATACATACACACACACACACATATATATATTTCTAAAATTTATTAAAAATTCATGAGGAAAACACAAAAGAAAATCATAAGCGTATCGGATCTATATATAATAATAATAATAATAATAATAATAATAATAATAATGGGTATTTAATACACGTTCAATAGTGTTAAAACTAAATTACAACGTGTTTACAAGCATTAAGTATATTACGTTAAATATATTACATTAATTACAACAGAAGTTAAAACTTTTACATATTATTGTTAAAAAAAAAACACTAAGAAGTTTTACCTATCAAGTCTAAAATTATACACATCGATAGCATGAACTACAGGACTATTTCTAAATCGTTCAGTTTTACAATAATAGTTATACACCTTCTCGCCATTTGTCCAGGTCTCTCTTTCTCTTATATCATTTACTTTTTTCGGAAGTAAACTGTAAAGCTTGTGGGATGGTTTTAACAAGTCTTTAATTAGAGCGGCACATAGATTATTTCTACGTTCTTCTAATGTCAATAGATTACTCTGTGATAATAGAGAGTCGTATTCATCATAGCTTCGATAAATTGTTCTAAGGGCTCGTTTTTGAATTCGTTCAATGTTTTCTTTCTGCATTTGTGTCAGGCCTCCGCTCCAAATTTGCGCCCCATATTCAAGTACAGACCGAATCACAGTGCAATAAAAGAATAATAGGTCACTTATTGGTGCACCGTAGTTCCTTAGGATCTTTAAAAAATAAAGGCGCTTCGCAGCTTTTTTAGTGATGTACTCGGTATTGGTATTCCATTTGAGGTCATCGTCTATCCATATACCTAATAGTTTATACGATTTATACTCGAGATATCTGATTGTCACCAATATGAATTAGTGGTAGAGTAGTTTTGTTTTTCCGAAAGTCAATTAGCATTTCCTTACATTTTACCGTGTTCAATTGCATTCTTTCATCTTTAGCAAATTGGACTACGTTGTTTACGTTCCTTTGTGTGTTGCCAATTGAGCAACCAGACAAATGTTGAGATACATCAATGACTTCGGACAATGTAGTATCATCAACGAATATTACAGTATCTTGATCCTCAGATTCATTACTCAACTCGTCCTGATCATTAAGTGTGGTAACTAGTGGGAGTTGGTTGATTTTAAGGATAATGCGATTGGACCTAATTTGCTTCCTTGCGGAACTCCACCTTTAATCCTTCTCAATTCAGATTGTGTATCTTGAAATGATGACATTTGTGATCTACCATGAAGGTAAGATGCGAACCAGCTCACTAAAGCTGGCCGTACACCGATTTTGGTAAACGTCTCCAAAAGCTTATTGTGATCTATTAAATCGAATGCTTTCCGAAAGTCTAGGAAAACAATTCTAATAACCTTTCCAGGAGTATGCATTGCCAAATGCCATTTATGAGTCAAATAAATTAAGGCTTGAATGGTGGATGTTCCAGGTAGGCCACCAAACTGAAACGGACTAATTTTGTCGCGGATATCTTCATAGATCCAATCTACAACATATGATTCCTGGATTTTAGATAAAGTGCTTGTAAGAGCAATTGGCCTTAGAAGATCCACTGAACAGCAGGGTTTACATTTCGGTATTCCGCGTACCTTAGCAATTTTCCAAACATCCGGGAGTACCCGGCAACGAAAGGATTCATTAAATATATGCATCAGCGGTTCTGCAAAATAGTTCGCGAATGTCTTTATTCTTCTCATATTGGGATCAAAAGGACCAACGGCTTTATTTGTTTTAAGACATTTCAACTTGCTTACAACGCTATCAAAATGAATATACGGTAGGGGATCACCAGCTCCTATATAAGACCATTCACTTTTTACATCAGGAAACTCACTAGTGAGGTTGGTAAAAAACCTCACAAATGTGATAAAGACACATGTGCCTTTACATACATATATATATATATATATATATATATATATACATACATAAAGTAAAATTTTTATATATATATATATATATATATATATATATATATATATATACACATAAAGTAAAAGTAAAAACAAGGTCATGGTGCATTTTTGTGGGTTTAGGCGAAGTTACCAACGCGTTAAATTTTTTCATTTATGTCCAACATTTCATGTGCATGAATAAAACCTTTTAACTTGTGTTTTATAAACTACTTGGAAAATGAACACTTGTAGCTGTTTTCCTTTCCTGCTTTGTCAGTTAGAAAGCGGATTTACCATAAATTACATTTGTTATAAATGACTAAAAGGGGCAGCCCGGGCATTTGTGCTCCACCCTGCATCCGCCACTGGCTTTGGCCAGCCCGAAGTGAAATAATACGGTACAAAAAAAATTACGAAAACGCGTAGTTCTGTAAAAATTCGAGAATCAGGTTTTTGGATGAGAACATTATCTATTTGTCTCTTCTCTTACAGGCGAATGTTAATAAGACATTGTTTTTTAAAAAAAATTGTTTTGCATTTTATTTTTGGAAATTGTTGACTTGAAAAGGCTTTTGGTACAATCTTCGAGGACAGTAAATTGGAAGTAAATTTTATTTTGTGCTTGGAGTCCGTAAACTCGTGCAAAATTAACAGATACTTTTTGAAAATTTAATATCGCCTTTAAGAAATGTTTTCGCATCTTGTCACGAAAATATTTGCAAAAGAGGGGAGCTGTACCCGTCATATCTGTTCGACCAAAACACTGAGCGTGTGTAGACATTAAAAATAGCAAAACTACGCTAAAGCAAACTAAACATCGATTGCACGTTGTTCACGGTGCCAGAAAAAACAAAATCATCAGGAATACAACAGTGTGTTTTATCTAATAAAATACATTTTAACTCATGAAAAAAGCTGCTGTTTTAAAATTTCCGTAAAAGTCTTTCTTAACACTGTTTGGCTAGGAATCAAAAACGACGTCTTCGGTAGTCTGCAGCGTATTTCCCTGAGTTTGGAGAATGTAGTGGTGATATATTCCGGAGTTCCCTGGACCTTCAAAAAGGTGCAAGAATCTCTTCAGTGTCATTTTTATCCCACTAGCATTGCCTAACTCTTTAAAAATGGCCCTGGGGATGAGGTTGGGCCGTCAGGGCAAATTGCATAAATTGTGATTGATTAGGCCAACAAATTACAATTTTTCAACGTCCCTTTGCCACTCCAATGTTTTTCAAAGCCCCGTTCTGAGCAACTGAAACTTATGATTTAATAAACTGAGATTTATTGCGTGCAAAGTTCTCTTTAGCTGTGACATATTGTTCAATGGTTGAGACTGAATATTTTTTTGAAAATTTTAAAGGAGCATATCGACAGACAGACTTTCAATACGCCTGAAACATCAAAACTTTTATTTCGTTCGATAACTTCAGAAAGTTAAAATGACAGAGTTACACACGATTTCAAGACGTTTAAAACAAAAGATTATTTTTTCTTGATGTTATTTGTATGCCTGAATTTGCTTCAAAAACGAATCAATTAACGCTCAGTTACCGGTCTTTTCTTCAAATAGGCTCCAATTGAAGGCTCGTTCATAATAGCATTGTACAATTTAGCCAAGTCAGGGTTGTTTTTCAAAACGTCTGGAACCTCCAGCTTACCGCCACCAATTATTCCGTTGGCAAAGTGAAAGAAATGAATGTCAGCGTAGGTGATCTAAAAAGTTAGCATTCCGTTCGCAATTATTATTATTATTATGTAGCAAATTATGCCTTACAATATCGAAGTGTGAAATAATGACTGAAAAAGTATATAGATCAATGGTGAAGTAAAATTTTTGGCTTCGGGAATAAGCTATCTTGGAAATATTATTACTTTAATTACTGATTTAAAGTCATTCAAAGACGTTTTTTTCAATATCTTTAGCATTAAAGTCAACAGTTTCGAACATTTTAGGGAACAACTCCCAACAGTCCCACCCCGTAGTCACGCCACAAATGTAAAAAAAGGCTGTCCAAAATTGTAGGGAGAAGAATTTCTTGCAAGTCTGTTTTAAGTTGACCGGTGGATGATAATACAGGAAAGTATATGACTATCCTCATATTTGTATTTCTGATTGATGTAAAGATTCCTCAATCCACCAAAGTCTATAAGCTACATATGAACCAAATGCGTAACGTGATAGTTATAAGTATCTGATGGACCACGGTTAGGTTCAATAACTTTCTTATCAGCCAAGAGTGGAGGTTTTCTTATGAAATTTGAAAATAATTTAAAATATCTACCAATATATACATGAAAAGGAGAATCTTAGCGATGGGCAAATTTTGAAGTCTATTAGACCTTTATATATTTTGTTCATCATTCTAACTATTGAGGCATGATGCGAGACACGGGACCCAAACCGGCCAGACGGTCAAAAATAAACTGGATTAGACTTAATTAACAACATATATTGACACTGAAACACGCGCATGTTGTTGTCCAACATGTCTTAATTGTATAATTTATGAACATAGATAGAAAAATTCATGATTAACCTAAACTGCTAAAGTCATATTGTTCAATATATTTTCTCTTCAATTGTATGAATATGAACATTTACATAAATTTCATGATTAACCTACACTGCAAAAGTCGAGTTTGTTGCTCCCAGTCATGCTCATTCATAATTAACGTGTAAAGTCCTAGGAACCTACCTTGTCACCAAAGAAAAAAGCCTTTCCTTGACAGTTCTCTTTAAAAATTTTTTCAAAGTACTTCATATTTTGTGGAAGAATATTTTCACGAAGTTCCTTTGACAACTCTTCCTTTAAATAAGATATACTTATACTTACAAAAATATTAAATATATAATATATATCGAATTCATCAAATACTTATACATATAATATACAGAGGTTTGATAAACTTATTTTAACACTTCATGATAAGTAATATCTCCAACTTTTTTTTGGAAGCTGACTTTTCTCAACGTTTCAAGAAAAATTGTCAGGCGAATCTTTAAGTTTTGAATGAAAGAAAATTCGTTTGGAAGTTTTCATGGCAATATAGAGTAATACATATACAGAAAATTTTGTGGAATACACTGTATAAATAGCCTTGCTATACACTACAAACTGTGATATGTACATAAAAATTAAAATTTTGTTTAAAATAGATACGCCTAGACCTCTTAGCAACCTTTTAACAAAATTGTTATGGGCCTATGGCCACCATAATGGGAATATCATTAGACTGCCCCAAAAAGTGGACATGCAAAAAAGTAACAAAAACAGATATTACACTCAAATCAAACTACATTAGCCAAATTTGAATCATAGAGAATTTTCAAAATTGGTCCCGATTACTTGCCACTATTTCTTTATTTGTCAGAACTCTAATTCGTTTTTGTTGTGAAAAAGTTAGTCTCTATTATGCCAGTTAGATTTGAATACTCACAATTGATCCGAATGTTTTTGTACATCTTTTTTGTAAAGTTTTAGTGCATATCCACTTGTTGGGAAGCTTAATGATGCTTTCCCAGTCAGGCCAATTCAGTCACATCTCACCGTTGTCATGTAAATCTTTGTTAAAAATATTTCAAATAATACCAACTTTCTTTTCTACAAATTTTAGGGATTCGCATCAAATATTTTTGAGAAATTATCAAAATCCATTTTCAAACATAGATTGGTTTCGGAAGGTAATCTGACAAGGGCATCAATGATCTACTTTCAACTCTAGGACACAATTACCTTTTTATCCGGGTCTTTCTCAAACCAGGACTTGATTACTTTAGACGTACAATCTTGAATTTGGTCGAGAATTCCATCAGCAATGGCAATTTGAAGATCAGTCTCAGGAAGAAACCCTAAAATGAAATGCTATCACAACAGTGGTGTAACGGACTATGGTGTAGGTTAAAGCAACTCCTAAGGCCCCCCGACTTCTAAGGGGCCCCCAATGAATCTGCAAAGACAATTGAGAATTATAGTCTTGAAATTGTTTACACTAAGTCTATCAAAACGGAGGTGACGGGGACCCCCGAACGAAAATCTCCTAAGGGCCCGCAGTAGTTCCGTTACGCCACTGCGTCAGAATAGATTAAAAGATATCCAACCAAACAGGACCCTAAATAATATAATCCACGATGGGAGAAGTATAGACATACCGTGTTCTTTAGCAAGATACCGTAAAATTGCCATGCTTTGACCAAGTACTGCTCCATCAACTTCAAGAATTGGTAGCTGGCCATATGGACAGATTCCGCCTACAAAAATATATAAGAAAGTCTGTGCTTAACTCTTTTTCATTCTGCTAGGGAGAACTGATTTACCCACCCGTCCAAAGATACACATGTAAACACACAAATAGAGACAACAGATCAGTCATGAGTAGAACGTACACGTATGCTCTCGGTGCGAGGAAGGTTAAATTCCCATCGACACAGTACGATTATTGCGTAAGATTTTCCTTCCTTGGGTATGGACTGATCCTTTAGAATACAATTCTCGTTCGTGATTTGTTCGCAGTATGACATACAGTAAATACCACTGTGAGTGAATCCTGTTTTAAAGGACGAATCACCGTATGCGAAAGATCGTACTGTGCACATGTAGATCTGACTTAAAACTGAGATTAATTTGTGACTCGAACCCTGAGAACCACGTGTGAGAAAAACCTCTTGTTCCCACTAACAAACAAAACCATACATCATGTTTTATTTGATATTACGGCGCCCTTATATTTAGAGATTCCTAATAAAGTTTCTCTGAGTAACAAACTACGTTGCAGGTGCTTCTGTTTGTTCATTACGTAAGGCTAATTTCTTTTTCTCTTTTGTGTAGAATTGTTTTCATTTCCGTACTGGGCGGTCGAGAAATCGAATGCGATGCAACGTTTTTCATGACTATCCGTTGCTTCCCGAACATTGTTTTCTCCCCCCGGGTTAAGCCTTATCCGTGGCTAGTAAATGTGTGCACTGCGTGATTTTTACCTTTAATACTGGCCAAATACTGCCAGCACTTTCTGGGTGCGGAATTTTTGCGTTTATTATGATGAGAGTTGGTTTAAATTTAATAAACAACCAATAGCAACAAAACTTCTAGTTTTGTGTTCTCAAATTTAACATTGATGTTTTATGTTTTTGTCAAATAAGTGGTCAGTGCTAGTACACATTTGATGCTAACAATTCGCAAGCTACAACGAAAGTATGTAAATTTGGGAGCTTGTAACGTATTTTACGATGTCCTTTATTGAAGATTCTTTTTCTTGTACACAGGACGCGTGTTAATAACAGTAATTCATTACTGAAATGTCTATCCTGTTAAAATATTGATAATAAATAAGATAATCCTGTTGTAAAAGGTATTAAATCGAGTACTAACCAATACGTAAGTTTGGTCTCCAATTTTAAATAATTATGCTACAAGTACACGAAATAGTACCACATTTCTATCTACAAATTGTTCCTTGTGCTTCAAACGTTTCCTTTGGGAAACATTATTCCATAAGCACCCGGAACTTTTACAGTCTACGTGCTCCGTTTTGTAAGTTAGTCACCGAAATTTAGAAACAAATTTAAATGCTTTCAAAATGGAGGATCAATTTATTTCTAAGGGACGAATTTTCGTTCGTTCCAAAGCTATTCTCGAAAAGAAAGCTACTTCCATTGGTTTTAAAAGTAACTGTTACAGTTTTTAAGAAAATATCTATGAGTCAGTTTCTAATGACATAGCTAAATGACATGGCAATTAAAGTGTCCATGATCATTTACTCTTATGTATGCTGCAATCTGTGAAATTTTGGTGGGAATTCCATCATTTGTTTCAGAGATATGCATCATTGGAAGTTTCAGATGGTTATTTCAAAATATATCACGTTATAAAGACGTTTTTACGGTCGTTATTACGACCGATGTGTTATTAGACATCAGAATTTTATCACACAAGCAGCAGTTAAAGTTTTGTGATTATACTTTCAAAGATAATAGAAATATTGGAGGAAAACGGTTTTAGGTGATAAAATGAAATAAAGAGGTCATAATGATGTCATATCACGTGATAACGACACCAAACTGTCTGTGGTTTTTCGAATTCATGTATGACATATTAGCCACTTTAAAAACTGCAGGGACTGGGTACGGATTCGTATCCCGCACGGGAGTATGGGGTTGTTTTGGGGGACGCGCCAACACTTCATTGATTCAAAGTTATAAACGATTGATATAAAATTAATACGACAATGGTCTTGAAATGGAATTGTTGTGTTCCTCTCTGTACGAACAACTGGAGAAGTTCACCAAATCTTAAAGTGCATTCTATACCAAGTGATGAAGCAGTGCGGAAGGAATATGCTAGACTAATCCGAAACGATAACCTTCGTGATTCTTCCAGCACAAGAATTTGTGGCAAGCACTTCACTGGAGGGGAAAGAGTAGCCAGAAATCAACTGCCATCGATATTTCCGTGGACAAAAGAAGTCAACATTCGCAGAAAAATAAAAAAACATGTTTTTCTGCCTTCTGCATCAAAGGAAAGGGCAGCCGACGGAGAAGTAAATGCCTCTATAACAAGGACAAGCCAAGGACAAACCGAAGGGTTTTCAGAGATGGCAGAAACTACTGATGTGTTAACATTTGATGCTCCTGTTCCCTCGAAAGAAAACGAAACCCAGATGGAGAGTGCAGAATATCCGACTGAAAAGGAAACTCTTCGCCTTGAAGTAGAAAAGCTAAAAGCAGAGGTAAAGAAATTAAAATATAAGCAAGAACATAATCCTGTATTTGACATTGATAACTATAAGACGAGCGACAGAGATATTTCATTTTATACTGGATTTGCAAACTATGAGACAATGGTATTGTGTTTCAATATACTGAAACCTAAACTTTACAACATAAGTTATGGAAGTCACGCAAGAAGTCAATTTGACCATGAAAGACCAGGCAGGCCTAGGAAACTATCACAATGGCAAGAATACACTATGGTTCTTATGCGTATACGCTTGGGCTTATTTGCAAGGGATCTGGCACATCGATTTCGTGTTTCCGAGGGCACCGTTTCAGTGATATTCCGTGCCTGGATAAAGTTCATGAGAGCAGAGTTGGAGCCAGTTTGTATTTTGTGGCCAGCAAAGGAGCAGATCAAATACTATATGCCAGCTGTTTTCAAGGAATTTTACCCTGACTTAGTGTCAATCATTGACTGCACAGAAATATTTATGGAGTGCCCTTCTGGTTTAGATAATCAGTCTGCATGTTATTCTCACTACAAATCCCATAACACAATGAAAGGCCTTGTGCGAATTACACCAAACGGGGTAATATCATTTATTAGTGACTTATATAGTGGTTCCATAAGTGATCCAGAAATTGTCAGGAAGTCAGGTTACCTTGAACATTTGAACAAGAGTGATTTTGTTATGGCTGATAAAGGCTTCACCATTCAAGATGACTTAGCTTCTGTTGGTGCCCATCTAGTTATGCCCAACTTTCTTAAAACAAGGAATCAGTTCTCCAAGGCAGAAAATCAACACAATAAAAAAATTGCAGGTCTGAGAATTCATGTAGAACGTTGTATGGAGAGGTTGAAAAATTGGCACTTTTTTGACCGACCAATCCCTATAACATTGCATGATATTGCACCTGATGTATGGATAGTTGTTGCATGTATTTCTAACTTTTTACCACCACTTATCAATTAAATGAATCTTGCATGTTTGTCTTTATTTTTTTCATTTGAATGTGATAAATTCTAAACCTCATTGACAATTTATGGAAGGAACATGATGGAATTTAATGTTTAATCAATGTCTGCAAAATTTTTACCCTTTATTAAATTTTTTACATCCTCTTCAACCCCACTACAGACTGGCCCACTCATTTTGTAAAATAGTACATAAGGCAATAATATACACATACTGTATGTATGTATATATACACACACATACCTTATGTATGTATACACACACACACACACACATATTTACAATCAAATGTATCGTGCTATTTACAAGGATTTGATCATTCTTTTCACAATATTAAAAATGTTTACAATATAAAAACTGTTTAAATATTCTGCAAATATTTGTCAAAAATTATGATTCTGCAAATAACTAAACTGTTAAGTCAGGAAAAGAATCATCCTTTCCCCAGCGTACACCACCATTCAGAATTCTTGGATACATAATTTCAGGGAAGACGTGAGTAAAATAAAATCTCTCAAGTTTAATAAGTACATCCCTCCAGAATGTTCTGTCAAATGTGATTACATCCACATGTACCCACACACCATTAGAAATAATAAAATGACCATAAGAAGTGTTTGTGCAGTACATTTGCTGCTGCATCTGAACAAAATACTGGTGCTTGGAATTTATTACTAGTTCACCTTCTGCTTTCTTATATATATTTAATCTGCATAAAGTATCTTGATATGATTCTGTCTCTTTTGACAGAACTTTTTTTACTTCAATTACTCCATTTCCATTATGGATGAGACCATCTGGTGATGCTCCTAAAAATGGATGAAGGGCTGAGATGACAAATCCAGACTTTGACACTTTATTTCCACTCAAATATTCATATTTCTCTATGATTCTGCTTTCCCACTGCACACCTTCCCTCATGGCATTGGTCTGTACATTGCCATTATACTGCAATAGTGTTGCAACTGCTTTTGTAGGACTTGTATTATCTTTCAACAAACATCTTTTGGCTTTAGATGCAGTTATCCTGGATTGTCAAATAGAATACCATAACTCAGATTGCTGCTGCTCTCTTGTTTGTTTTTCTATTTCACTTTGGTGGGCACCTGATTCAAACAATCTCTTCTTTGTTCTTTTAGCCCTCTCTTTTATTTCATATAGTGACAGTGGACCACCATGTTCAGGTTGGCTGGGGGAGGTAACACTCCATCTTGAACTGGTAGGTTCATGCTTAGCAAGGGCTTCTTCACTTGTTTGCTCACTGTCTTCTGGAATAACCTGGGGAAGAATTAATGAAAGTCCAATAAGTTTGCCAGTCTCTTGCTGCACTTTTTTGACCATTTCTAAAACTTCAGCAAGTTTTTCTTTATTTACTGTCCTTTCAGTTGGTGGTGTAACATCTTGGTTTCTGCTGATTAATTTTACTTTTTTGTCCTTGCCCCATTCATGTTTAATAAATTGCATGGATTGCACAGGTGAAGGCTGCACTTTCTTTTGGCATGGGACATTCCACTTGCATGGTTTTGAAGTACATGGAAGTTCCTGGTTCTTAAAGCCACATTCACGATCCCTTGTTTTGCAATAGCTTTCCAATGCAAACAAGATACCTGTAACATGGTTACATCGACCATCAACACCTGCAGGACAGCCACAACATGCCCTGTACACAATTCCATCTTTTCTTAATACTATCTTGACATTGTATACCTTCCCCTTTTTCATTGAAGGCAGAACCTTGCTGAGAACAAAGAACATTTGGTCTTGCTGTTTAGCAAACATCTGCAGGACATGACCAGACTTAAAGAAATTGTATCCTTTTACCAAGGGTTTCTCTGTCGATAACTGCTTTTTTACTTCTACATCTTCAATCATAAACTTCCATAAAAAGTTATGAGAAAACCTGGGGAGCAAGCTAAGGTCAGACTCAAATCCAGACGAGGGAAAGTTTTCATCTGTTGAAGAGACATCAGCCAACATACCAAGCTTCAGTCGTTTTCGGGCTAAGTTTACTCCATCATCAGGGTCGACCAGATTAGACGCCAGACCATTATCTACGTAGTTTTTAACCCTACAATTCACAAAAATGTCACATCAACGTCATAGCCAACGAACAACAAAAATGGACCATTTATCGCAGCATTTACCTTTGAATAAGCTCGCTCTTTCTCCCAGATATTTTAGCGCCGCGACATAATAGCCAGCGTTTCAGAATCGCCACACTACATTGTTCGACTGGCTTCAGCAGCATAGCTCCTGGGATATCCGTTTCTTCCAACACCACGTTATCGTCTGTTATCATATCATCCATCTCATTATCATGCAAATCGTTCTTCTCACTCGAAATCTCTGTTATGGAAATGTCCTTTTCTTTGTATGCCATTTTCAAAACGATGAATTCTTCCAAACAAAGAGTAGCGTCCCCCAAAACAGCCCCATACTCCCCTGCGGGACACGAATCCGTGCCCAGTCCCTGCAGTTTCTAAAGTGGCTAATTCTCACATCTCAAGGAGGTCTCGATAGGGTCGTCATGGATTGGAGAGAATTTGGAAGAGTCGTTGAGTAGATCGGTGATTTTGTCCAAATAGCCTGTCTCAAAAAGACAATTCTCTTTTTATAATGAAACCCGACAAGGGCAACGATGTTGTTGTCATCAACAGAACAGACTATTTAGACAAAATGACTGATCTACTCAACGACTCTTCCAAATTCTCTCCAATTCATGTATGACATGTGTACATCATCCTGCGAAAATTTGGTGGCCGTTGCCCCCTAGTCTTTTCCCTATTCCGCCGCCGTTGTGCGATGGGAATGATTAAGAGTTTCGTACTACCTGTTTATTCGTCCTTGCTTTGATGAACTCAACTTAGAACTAACTTATGCTGTCTCATGTTACAGCGCCTTTTTTATCACTAATTAATTAGTCTGTTATTAACACTCATTAACAGTGTCGTATATCATTACACTACCGAACCCTGCTAGACGAGAAGATTGAAAGTCATGTAAATGGAAAAGTGGTGACTCGAGGAAGACTTAATCGTATAGTCATCCTTAAATTTCACGCAAATATGATCAGCCCTTGGATGTCCTGTATTATTAATTGTTGTTGCTGTACATTCTTATCACTGTCGTTATTTTGGAATCTGAGGAAAAAATTATCAACACAACAGCAAATTAAGTAACGACGACTCGAGCAGGCTACACGTTTATCAAGTAACATCACGTCTTGAAGAATTTCCTTAGGTAGATACAAGATTCATCAACTTCTCCTCGGTTGAATACTCGCATCAACCATGATATCTCTTCTTTATGTAAATTGCACTCAACAATAAAGAGTTCACAAAGAAGTGTCCGAATTTGGTAATTCCTACTTTCACCCAATATCCAGTTATTCGAACCACGTACTAATTCAGTGATATCGATTCATAAGTGGCCTAGGCCTCCTCTCAGGTTTCATCATCATTACAGTATTTATGGTATATTCATTTAAACATCAAATCAGTAATGCAAACCAATAGTTGTATACTGCAAAGATTGACCTCGTGCCAGATACAAACCTTGGACATATAATGCACCTGGTACAAACTCTTGGTCGATTATCGAGAATGGAGTCTCCATTCTCGATAATCAAATCCTTGAAGGAAAGCGAACTTAAAGTACATCATGCTGACTCTTATTTCATCATCAATGGCAGATGATTTCAGCCAAGCGAATCGTCGTGCGAGAGTTTTGGCAAAATTGCAAGAGGTTACAAGTTGTGATACAAACAGCTGCCTTACTAGGATAATGAATAAAACATTACTTCTAGACATTGTGGATTCAGCCTATATACCTGCACTATTCTAACTCACTTGAACTCATTGTTTTCCAGTCGTTTACTCTGATATCTTCCCAGTCAGCTTTGGCAAGTGAAAGCAGAATTCTGATGGACTCTGCTTTTACGCGGATGTTGAAATAATGTAACTTATAATGAGGCATCTTTTCAACAAACTTGGAGTAACTTAAAACCAGTTCAAACCAAAACAGCCAGAAGTGTGTTGTATCAAACGGAAAACGTGTTGTTTCTTGAACGCCAGAACCGAAATATAAGTATAATTTTATAGCTTTGCGTCCGCGATCATGAAGGTGGCTGGTCAGTCAATTTATTCTTATATCTACCGGGCATGACCCGGCTGGCTCTAAACTATAATTCAACTTCTCCTAGATTGTTATTTATGAGAAAATTGGGAAAGAGAAACTTTGATTTCAGGCAATAGAGTAGCCTGCAGTGCAGACGCTAGTGGGAACTGCACAAGCGTCTGCACCACAGGCTAGCAACAGAGTGGAAGCTATCGTTGAAATCACAATCCTTCCGTTGTTTGCGCGCTAAATTTCCTTTTTTTCGCATAAGTTTTATAGACTGGAAAAGTCGACTTTTAAGTTTCGCATACTCACAGTTCAAGGGGTCATTAAGACTATAGCACCAAGAAAAAAATAAATTATGACATGCAATTAAAGCATTTATAGCATTCATAATTTGAATTTAAAATAGCAAATTCACAATTCTAAAGTCGATAACCTTTACTTAAATATGACCACAATAGCGAAAAAAGGGTATGAATACTTGAAAATAGTTTTCATAACCAATAAATACATTATCTCGGCTACTTATCTGGCCAAAAGCCTCAAGTAATCTCGATATTCAAATAATCGTTTTGTAGTGCTGACTCATACTTCATTATCAATAACAGTTGGTGGTAATGAAGAGTCAATGCATATTTTTTGCAAAAATGCCACACCATATGGTTTCTTTTATGCTTCCAAAATTGCAGTATTTCGCTCTCACGAAGGGCAAGCAATTGTCTCACAAGGCTTATAAGTAGACAATTGCCATGTTACGTTTAACTATCCTTTTAAAGTAATGCAGCATTCTAACTTACTTTCTTTCATCGTCTTCCAGTCAGTTACTCGAATATCTTCCCAATCAGCACCAGCAAGTGAAAGGAGAATTCTGATGGACTCCGCTTTAACTCGGGCGTTAAAATAATGTAACTTGTAATGTGGCATCGCTGTGTAAGCTCGGAGTTAGTCAAAATAGGTTTAAGGCGAATCAGTCGGCGGTAGGTTTTACCAAACAAAGGTTTCGACTTTTGAACATCAAAATCGGTATGGATTTATCGATTCGTGTACCCGGTCACGATGTTACTGGTCAGTTAAGTTAGTTTTGTGTCTACTACGCATGAGCCAGTTGATTCAATTGATGACTGGAAGATTCCACTATTAATATGAACCTACGAAAGGGATAGTTTGAACAATGGAGTGACTGGTGATATAGCGAAGATAAACACGAATTCAAATGCCCATTAAGAGTTTACATAATTATCTATAGTAAAAAACACATTCCTAAATTAGAAATATGTATAGCATCAATAAAAGCAATTTTAAAATCAGATGTGTACACTTCCAAAGCGAAAACCTATATATAAAATTCCTCTATCGAGAAAAACAAAAGGGATTTGCTTGATATTTAAAGTGTAAGTCCATAGTATTCTTTGAATATGCCCTTCACTTCATCGGCACCACCATCTATATAAAGACATAACTCGTGACCATTCCCCCAGCAGTGGCCTTCGTGGTTCGGTTGGGAAAACACTAAACTAGATTTGCAGGGTCGCAGATTCAGCTCTCAGCAAGGGGTACAGGAGTATAATTTTCTCAACTGATTTCTTGTTGGTCTTAAGATGTATGATCCTCACACCCGAATGTTTACTTTCCTTCAATATAGCTGGTTTATAGTCGGTTTCATGCCAGGTGCAAATACTATCTCGGTAACGCATGGCATAAATCCTATTTATATAATTTTATACATATATATATATATATATATATATATATATATATATAATATGTATAAATATATATATATATAGACTTGGATATGTCCACTAGATATCGACAGTGCTCAACACAAATCGTGGAGCTACGTATTGTACGTTTAATGGAAATTTAATAAAAATATAAAAACTAACTCGGATATATAATAAACTAACTGAGGATATATATATACTGTATATATATATATTTATATCATCATTGGTTCAGTTTCTATTGTTCTCTGGAAGTTGATATCAAGCGAATACACCTGCAAGCACCAGGTTACTGTAGGAAAAGCAGGGGGCGGCTTTTGAATATTCCCAGGGGAGAGCGGGGCTGAAAGAACCGACCAAACTTTGGGGTTGATATGCATTAATCAACCTCATAAATATATTAATGAGGTTGATTAATACATATCAACCTCTAAACGGGGTTGATTAATACATATCAACCCCCAAATTGTTACGCAACAACACAGACTGAAAAACGCTCTAACTTCCTTGAATTTTACTTAACATCAAAACAATTTACTCAATGGTACTACTCAAAAAACGAACTCAATTTACATCCACAATTGTTTGAGATCTGATTAGGAGTTGTTAATGACAACTTTGTAATTCGCAAACTCAAACGACAACCTTCGCTTGCGAGATGTAGCTATATCACGAACTTTATTTTCACCCTCGTCAATCTCCTCAATTGTTGAACTCTTTCTTTTAAATCTTAAACTACCGTTCACATCATCTTCTGCGCTCTTGCTATTTCCTGCGATTATGTCGGATACAATTTCTTTCGATCTCTTACTCGGATGTTGGTAGGAGTGCAGAGATGCCAGACTTCTATGACCAGTTCTTGCCATCACCAACTTGTCAGGTATACTCATTTCTGTTCCACGAGTTGCCGTTGTGGGTCGCAACGAGTGGTTCGTCTTGTACCATTTCTTGCTGTTGCCCAGCAAGACCAAATACGAGCAGCCCACTCAGTTTCACGAACAGTATTTTTCGGAATACGAGATGGCATGTGGTTCTGTAGTCCATAATCATCAATGGCCCCACCAAACCGTTTAGTCGAAGTATCTTTAGGCAGCTCCTGAAAACCAAGTTTTCTCACCACGCTCTCATTTCTGCATTCACTGTCAACCAGCTCTTACACTCCATCTAAATCTAGCTCAAAATCACTCTCCAAAACCTTATTATTACTAAAAGCATTCTGTTTAATAAATAAATCTTCGTCACTTTCAGCCTCCATGCTAACATGAACAAACAGCATGAAAAAGTTTTGCAGCAAGCCAAATGCAAATGCTAGTTAAAGCTATTGATGCATAACAGTTCTTTTGTCCTCAATCCAATACCATTTCAAGTAATTTGCATAAATAGTTAGTCATGCTATAGCAACATATGCCCATCAACTCAATAAAACGAAATCTCAACACTTTCTTTGCATGGCTCTTACTAGAGTCAAAGCGGTTATTGACCTATATGTATATAACCTATACGTATATATATATATACGTATAGGTTATATACCGTGACCGAGGTGTTTAAGCGATATATCAACCCGAGCGCGGAGCGCGAGGGTTGATACATCGCTTAAACGCCGAAGTCTAAGGTATATAACCGGCTTATATCATCATTTGGTGAAGTTGACTCAATAACCGCTTTGACTCTAGTCTAAGAGCCATGCAAAGAAAAAGTGTTGAGATTTCGTTTTATTGAGTTGATGGGCATATGTTGCTATAGCATGACTAACTATTTATGCAAATTACTTGAAATGGTATTGGATTGAGGACAAAAGAACTGTTATGCATCAATAGCTTTAACTAGCATTTGCATTTGGCTTGCTGCAAAACTTTTTCATGCTGTTTGTTCATGTTAGCATGGAGGCTGAAAGTGACGAAGATTTATTTATTAAACAGAATGCTTTTAGTAATAATAAGGTTTTGGAGAGTGATTTTGAGCTAGATTTAGATGGAGTGTAAGAGCTGGTTGACAGTGAATGCAGAAATGAGAGCGTGGTGAGAAAACTTGGTTTTCAGGAGCTGCCTAAAGATACTTCGACTAAACGGTTTGGTGGGGCCATTGATGATTATGGACTACAGAACCACATGCCATCTCGTATTCCGAAAAATACTGTTCGTGAAACTGAGTGGGCTGCTCGTATTTGGTCTTGCTGGGCAACAGCAAGAAATGGTACAAGACGAACCACTCGTTGCGACCCACAACGGCAACTCGTGGAACAGAAATGAGTATACCTGACAAGTTGGTGATGGCAAGAACTGGTCATAGAAGTCTGGCATCTCTGCACTCCTACCAACATCCGAGTAAGAGATCGAAAGAAATTGTATCCGACATAATCGCAGGAAATAGCAAGAGCGCAGAAGATGATGTGAACGGTAGTTTAAGATTTAAAAGAAAGAGTTCAACAATTGAGGAGATTGACGAGGGTGAAAATAAAGTTCGTGATATAGCTACATCTCGCAAGCGAAGGTTGTCGTTTGAGTTTGCGAATTACAAAGTTGTCATTAACAACTCCTAATCAGATCTCAAACAATTGTGGATGTAAATTGAGTTCGTTTTTTGAGTAGTACCATTGAGTAAATTGTTTTGATGTTAAGTAAAATTCAAGGAAGTTAGAGCGTTTTTCAGTCTGTGTTGTTGCGTAACAATTTGGGGGTTGATATGTATTAATCAACCCCGTTTAGAGGTTGATATGTATTAATCAACCTCATTAATATATTTATGAGGTTGATTAATGCATATCAACCCCAAAGTTTGGTCGGTTCTTTCAGCCCCGCTCTCCCCTGGGAATATTCAAAAGCCGCCCCCTGCTTTTCCTACAGTAACCTGGTGCTTGCAGGTGTATTCGCTTGATATCAACTTCCAGAGAACAATAGAAACTGAACCAATGATGATATAAATATATATATATGTATGTATGTATGTATGTATGCAATCATAACACCTTCATTCTCAAATTTTAAAATAATATACTTATCAATGTGGCATGGCCACAGAGAGGATATCGGAGTTTGTTTATTTTCATCTTTAACCCATTATTAAAAGTTTGCCGGGTGTTATAAAGGACACTACGGATATTTTGAAAAGATTGAAGCAGTTAGGTGCGATCCCGAAAGGTGCCATCCTCTGTTCTGTGGATGTGATAGGGACATGTACCCTCATATACCTCATGAGGAGGAATTAGAAACTATGAAGGAAGAAGTCGAAGAATTTTTAAAGCACGTTTGCAGTACCAAAATGTATGTTTCTTAACATATGTGGTCGGTTAAAAATTCGAAATGAAATCAAGACAACGATGAGATTTAGAAGCAGATTTGTATGCGGCGGATGTAGATGTATGTGTGATATCCGAATCTCATTTCAAAGGGGAGATACCGGATGCTGTAGTTGCTATCCCCAATCACACAATTTATAGGAAAGACAAATCATTTTGGTGACAATCGGAAAAAATGTGGATTTGCAATATATACAAGAAATAATATCAAAGTTACAAGCGTGATTAAATCCGAGTTGTATGAGTGCATCAGTCTCAAGATCGAATTACACTCGCACCATGTTATGTTATAGTGTGGACTCTCTCATCCATCAAAGACAAACTACAGAGAAGAAGACTTGTTGTAGTGTTTGGGACAGATATTTCAGACAACTTTTTGGAGGAGAACCTGAAGGGCTTGGTGATGCGTGGAGGTGACTTAAATCGTTTGGATATTGAAAACTTGTCTATGCTGTCTGGATTCACGTCATTAGTTGACTTCCCAGCTAGGGCATCAGCGGCTTTAGTCGATGGTTTAACCAACATATCCAGAACTATTTTTGACGTGTTACATTTAATGCGAAAATAAAGGCTGATGACGTGGGAGTTATCCTGCCCGACAGGAATGAATCTTAGGTTCTTGAGGTTTACATTTATAATGCGTGATTATAGAGATCATCGCAAAATAGCATTCCATCGGAAATTGTTGAAGCAGAACTGGAATGATATTTACAAATTTGAAGATATCGATTCAGTTATAAATTGTTTAAATTGTTTACATAACCTTAAAGTTAAAATTGGACAGATTATTGGAGACAACAGTAAGGCCTTAGCAGGTGGTAAATTGGGCTCTCGTGGTTGGTGGAAAAAAGTAGACCAATTATCACAAAGGAAGGACAAAGTTTGCCAGAATTTGGATAAGCAGTTTTCGCAGGGCTTAAATGACTATTTTAGTAACCTTTGTTATGATGAGGACTGTATTCAACGTTTGCCTGTGTGGGTAGATGAATGCGAAGTGAACTACTCTGTTCCTAGTGTTACTTTAGCTTAAGTCCACAAAGCTTTATCTAGTATTAAACGGACTGCCACGGGACCAGATTCTATACCATTCTGGATATTGAGGGAACATGCTACCATACTGACACCAGTTGTGGAATTTATATGGAACCGGTCACTGTGCACACAACCTTCTGATGACTGCAACCTTCTGATGACCGGTAAGACGCTCTAACCATTGACTCAGACGGTGAGCCAAGGTGCAAGTTCGACATGGTAGCTCAATGGTTAGAGCGTCTTACTGGTCATCAGAAGGTTGCGGATTCGATCCTCGTTTCGGGCTCAGAAATTGTTTTTATTGAGTATAGGGCTCGGCGATCATTTACCTATCATCTTAAGATATTTCCAAGCTCTCATATATTTAACATGCAAACTTCATCTATCATTATCAATACATAGTGGCTTCCGCTTAGGTCGCACATACATGTTGAACTTGCACCTTGGCTCACCATCTGAGTCTTGGTAACTCAATGGTTAGAGCGTCTTACCGGTCAGCAGAGGTTTGCGGGTTCGATCCCCATCTGTGGCTCAGAAATCGTTTTTCTGAGTATAGGGCTTGACGATCATTCGCTTATCATCTTAAGATATTTCCAAGCACTCATATATTTAACATATAAGCCTTTAACAATGTTAAGCACAATCTTTTAGTAGAAAAGTTGAAAAGTACCCATCTAAACCCATATATCGTAAACTGGTACATTAGTTTTCTAGCAGATAGGAAACAACGCGTGGTCAGTAATGGTATTACAAGCAACTGGGAGAAAGTTAACAAGGGAACTACGTAGGGCAGCGTAAGTGGGCCTTATCTATTCAATATTTTTTGAATGATTTTGAAAAAAAAAGATGTTTGCCAAAGTGCTAATTTAACTAAGTATGCAGATGATTCCTTTATTAGTACCTACAGGGCTGGGACCAGTTAAGATTTTCCTTAGACTGGTTAGATAATCAAAGGAAAACCAGTCAACCAGTTAAAACAGTCAAAATGAAGAAGAAAGAATAGAAAACAATTATCGAACACAGAACGTCAAATATTTCAGTGTAATTTAAAAGAAACATTTATAAGATTCTCTTTTTGGTAAGTGTTTCCCAAATCTGCCGTCATGATCATGGTTTTGCCTTTACAGAATGCTATTTTGACGATCGTCACACTCGGATTGTTAGTGTTGGAGATTGACTAATAATTAAGTGAACAATTCGTAGGGTATCACGTGACATGTAAGTTCGTTTTAAGACGAAGCGAGTGGGAGGAGTTGTTGTTGTTAGGCTTGTGTTCGTGACTGTGATTGAGACTGAATAAACGTGAGAACTTTAAAACTTTACCGAATCGTGAGTTGTCGTGGATACGAGTGGAGGCAAATTCACGACATAGTGGCACCTCCGACGGGATTTACTGTGATACGGACCGAACAAGGTTAAAAAACCCGAGAACAGAGCACGCAGACAACTATGGATAAACAAATAAGTGAACTTACGAGCAAGGTCAAAGCCCTTCGCTTTAGACTGGCGAAAACGGACGAACTTATTGCTAAAGGAGATCGTCAAGCGTCTGAACGACAACTTACATCAATCAGGAATATTGCGACCTCAGTAAACACTCTGAAAGAGACTATAGAGGAGAAGAAATTCGGAAAGGGAGAGAGCGAAGAAGAGGTCGCTGGGTGGAGCAAAGCGTTCGAAGATGAACTTTCAAAGGCCGACGAGTACATGAGAATTTTAACGCAGCAGATGAAGGAAATGGACTTAAAAGAACAAGAGGCTAAAGCCGCCCATGATCACAAGAAAACCCTGGCGTTCGAACGGGAATTACTCGAGCAAAAGGTCCGCTTCGAAGAAGAACTTGAGACGAAGAAGAAAACGGAAGCAGAGCACAACGAACATAAACAACCGTCTGGCGCCAAATTACCAAAGCTGCCAATCACGAAATTCAACGGCAAAGTAGAAGCTTGGCTGCCGTTTTGGGGAAAGTTTAAATCGGAAATTGATTCCACGAGCCTACCACCATTGACCAAGTTTTCCTATTTAAAAGAGCTCCTCGACTTCGTGTTGACATCGACGGCTTGCCATTTACCGAAGATGGATATGCCAAAGCGAAGACCATTCTAGAATCCGAATACGGACAGATCGCCGAAGTTGTTAATGCCTACATCGTAAATATCATGAATTTACCTGTCATCGCTGGAAGAGATTCGACGAAAATAAGCGAATTTCACAAGCAATTGAGATATAATGTTCAGAGTCTTGATACCTTAGGGAAACTGGACGATGTCAAGGGAAACGTGCGAGCAACATTGGACAAATTGAAAGGAATTAAATCAGACCTTGTCCGTGGAAACGAAAACTGGCAAGAGTGGAGCTTCGAAGATCTTCTCCGAGAGCTGAAAAAATGGAGAGATATTAATCCGGTCGAAGAAAGTCCGGGAGAGGGAAATGAACGGAAAGGTCTAAATAAGCGCGGTTCGAAGTTCTTTCGCGCGGGAAATTCTCAACCCGAGCCACGTGGGAGTGCGTGCATTTACTGCGAGGACCCCACGCACAAGGGAGTTGCCTGTACAAAAGTGGTGAAAGTTGAAGAAAGAAAAAGAATTCTAGCCAAGAAAGGTCTGTGCTTCAACTGTACAGGTGCAAAACACCGTGCTGCTGATTGCAGAAGCAAGATAGGGTGCAAGAGATGCCAGAAAAGACATCACACCTCCATCTGCGACCAAACGGAACAGCTCTTGGTGGCCCATGGGATGACGAATGCACGAGTCGTCCATCCAGTTGTTATAGTCAAAGCCGAAGGTATAAAATGTCGAGCTCTACTGGACACTGGCGCAGGCAGCTCGTACGCTTCTGCTGCCCTTCTAGATCGCATTTCATCAAAGAGACGGTGCAGAAAGGAAGTGAGGAAGATCGACATGATGCTCGGAGTGACAACAAGAGAAGTTGAGATATCAACTATCAAGATCAAGGGAACCTCGGACGAATTTTCACTGTCAGTGGAAGTTACCAAAGTCAACAAGGGCGAGCTGGTGTTCTTAGACAACCCCCATTACGAGCAACTAATTCAAGCAAACCCTCACCTGAAGGGAGTGGTTATGGAAGATCTTGATGAGAAAGAGCGCCTTCCGGTGCATGTCATCTTGGGAGCAAGTGAATACGCAAAGCTCAAAACCAAACAAGCGCCCAGAATTGGCCAACCAGGACAGCCTGTCGCAGAATTGACTAGATTCGGATGGACTATAATGTCACCAGGGAAGGAATCACTGGATGTGTCCAACATGCTACTGACGCAGACTACGCAGTGTGATTACGAGGGACTGTGCAGATTGGATGTCTTAGGATTGGAAGACAGACCAACTAACGATCAGACCAACGTACATGACGAGTTCAAAGAACAACTAACCCGAGATGAAGCTGGCTGGTACGAAACCGCACTACCATGGCGTGGAAACCATCCTCCATTACCCAATAATCGGTCCAGAAGTCTGCAACGACTTACAAACTTAACCAAGAAACTTGATCGTGAGGGACTGACAACCAAGTATGAGCAGATCATAGAAGAACAGAAAGCAGGAGGAATAATCGAGAGTGCTCCACATTCAAGCGTTGGAAGGGAGTTTTATATACCTCACAAACCAGTTGTAAGACCAGATGCAAAGTCAACGAAAGTCCGCATTGTATACGACGCCTCAGCTAGAGAGCACAGTGGAGCACCGTCGCTAAACGAGTGCCTGAACCCAGGACCTCCTTTGCAGAACAAGATGTGGAACGTACTTGTAAGAGGACGGTTTCACCCCGTGGCTTTGACAGGAGATCTGCAGAAGGCGTTCTTGCAAGTAAGAGTGCGGGCTAGTGACCGTGATGCGCTACGTTTCCACTGGCGTCGAGATCAAGATTCACCGTTGGAGACTTTGAGGTTCACGAGAGTTCTCTTTGGTCTCGCGCCATCCCCATTCTTGCTGGAGGGAGTGATCGATATGCACTTAAACACCTGGGAAGATCGAGAACCAGAGATAGTGGCAAAACTACGCCGAGAGATGTACGTCGACGATTTGATATCGGGATCGACATCAGTTTCCAAAGCACAAGAACTGAAAGAAAGGGCGACTGCTATCTTCCACGACGCCTGTTTCAAGCTTCACAAGTGGCAGTCCAATGAATGCGAGTTGGAAACGACCAAGACCATGGAAGAAGAGCCTACATATGCAAAACAGCAACTTGGAAACCCTGACGGGGGAGATGCTAGTCTTCTTGGACTTGGATGGGATAAGGACAGAGATACAGTGAATGTGAAAATGCCAAAAGGGGGGACGGTGTTGACTAAACGAGGCATTTTAGCAAAACTTGCTAAACTATACGATCCTCTAGGATTCGTTTCTCCTTTAACGCTTCGTGGTAAGCTGATCTACCGCAGTGTGTGTGACCTGAAGAAAGCGTGGGATGCGCCGTTGCCGGAAAACTACGCCAACCTGTGGCGAAGATGGGATAACGATCTTCCAGAACGAGTAGAAATCCCAAGGTCTCTCGCGGTCCATCAAGAACCGATTGAATCCATCGATCTACATTCCTTTGGGGATGCAAGCAAAAATGGGGTGGCTGCCTGTGTCTACGCAGTCGTCAAACAAGCATCGGGCATAAACCAAGGCTTGGTCGCCGCGAGATCCAGATTATCTAAACGAGAACTGTCCATTCCGAGACTCGAACTAGTGGCGGGGCATATGGCTGTTAACCTCGCAACCAATACCAGAGAGGCATTGTTCGAATTTCCTGTGAAAAGCGTCCATTGTTGGTCAGACAGCTCAGTAGCGTTGCACTGGATTAAAGGAGATGGGGACTACAAACAGTTTGTAGAAAACCGCGTCAGAAAAATCAAGAGTCACCAAGATGTGATTTGGCGACATGTTCCGACTGACGACAATCCTGCTGACCTCGCGAGTAGGGGTGGCCAAGTCAACAACGCAAAATTGTGGTGGCGTGGTCCACATTGGCTCTCCGACCGCAAACTCTGGCCAAACGACATAGTAACCAAACCATCAGCGGAGAGCAACTCAGAAGTTAAAGCTGTAAAACAAGTCTTCGCAGTTGCAGTAGACGAAGAAAATGAGATTTACAACCTGTTGGAGAAGTTTTCCTTGCTGAAAGCTATACGGATTTGCGCGTGGATTCGAAGATTTGCCCACAATTCTCTTCGAAGCCGAGGAACGGAACGCATCAAGGGACCACTGACCACAGCTGAGACTGAACAACAGCGACAGTTCTGGACCAAGCAAGCCCAGGAAAGCGGTGTCCTAGCTACAGACCGAGAGGCGCTGAACCTACAACCAGGTCGAGATGGTCTGTTAGAATGCCATGGTCGTGTGCAAGGAGAATTTCCAATTTACCTACCCGACTCTCACCTATTCTCCCGTCGCATCGTGGAAGAAGCGCATTTACGCACATTACACGGTGGTGTCGGACTAACCATGGCTCAAGTACGTAAACGGTATTGGATACCAAGGTTAAGAAGACTCGCAAAGAAAGTGCGTAGAAGCTGTTTTGGCTGTAAGAGGATAACCGCAACGCCCTACGCAGTACCGCCGCCAGGTATCTTACCACCTAGCCGCACTCATGGAAATAACCCCTATCAAGTAATTGGAGTGGACTACACTGGTCCTGTGAAGTATCGCGTGTCTAAGCAACGAGAGGGAAAGGCCTACATTCTTCTGTATTCATGCAGCCTAACGAGAGGAATATATTTGGATCTTCGTCCTTCTTTGGAGATGACAGACTTTTTAACAAGTCTGAAACGGTTTATAGCACGAAGGGGCAGACCTGACCGAATATACTCTGACAATGGTGGAACGTTTATCGGATCTGCGAGATGGGTCAAAACCGTTATGAAAGATGAGAAGCTGCAGAATTACCTGTCCACCCATCAAATCATCTGGCAGTTTAACCTTAGTCGTGCCCCCTGGTGGGGCGGGCAATTTGAGCGGTTGATCGGTCTTGTGAAAACAGCTTTGAGCAAGACCATCGGGAATGGTCTCTTGCGATGGAAGGAGTTGGAAGAAGTCATCCTAGACGTTGAGGTAGCCCTAAATAACCGCCCATTGGGTTACGTGGAGGACGATGTGCAACTTCCTGTGCTAACTCCACATTCGATGTTGTTCGTGAATAGTAACACACTACCTGAGTTGCAACCACATCATATCGAGGACAGTAATTTACGGAAACGGGCGAAACATTTGTTGAAGTGCAAGGAAGCCTTATGGCGACGATGGACCCGGGAGTACTTGAGAAGCCTTCGCGAAAGACACCGCGCCAAGATGGGAGCACGAGGGAAGACACCAAAAGTCGGAGACGTAGTGATCATCTCAACAGATGACAAGAAACGTGGCACTTGGCCCTTGGGAATCGTCAGCGAATTGATTTCTGGTAGAGATGGTGTTGTCAGAGCTGCTAGAGTTCGCACCGAAAGATCAAATCTCGAACGTGCTGTGCAACAACTTTATCCGTTGGAACTTTCCTGCGACGACGAACAACCTGTTGTTCCAGAAATTCTCAACCCGGACGCTCCAGCCTTTAGACCGCGTCGCGATGCTGCAGTAGCTGCGCGTGTACGCATCCAAGAACTGACTGAGGAGAACAATAGTCAATAGAACACCTTGAACACTCGGAAATTGAGACATAAACTATGGGTTCTTTTATTTTAATTCATTTAATATTGTTCTGTTATTTAGTTCTGTGATGTCAATCTCCTGGAAATGTCGACATTTATCTCCCACCGTAGATAAATGGGGGGAGGGTGTTGGAGATTGACTAATAATTAAGTGAACAATTCGTAGGGTATCACGTGACATGTAAGTTCGTTTTAAGACGAAGCGAGTGGGAGGAGTTGTTGTTAGGCTTGTGTTCGTGACTGTGATTGAGACTGAATAAACGTGAGAACTTTAAAACTTTACCGAATCGTGAGTTGTCGTGGATACGAGTGGAGGCAAATTCACGACAGTTAGCTTTCACCATTCAGAACGATACTTTTTTCATCATTTAACATGATTTTTCTTTTTTTGACTGTTTTATCAGTTAAACCAGTCGAAACTTTTTTGACTGGTCAAAGTTTCTTTGACTGGTTAACTAGTTAAACAGTTAACTGGTCCCGGCCTTGAGTACCTGTCATTGAGGATTCTCCAGATAATTCCAAAGCTGCTCTGCAAGTAAATGTGGACTGGACAAATGAGAATAAAATGAGTCGTCATACATCGAAGTGTAAAGAATTAGTTTTGAGTAACAAAGGGCATGGGATTAATTATCCTATCCTGCGGGATATACACAGCCATGAGAGCATAACTGTACGTAAGAGTTAAAGCCCGAGAACGGAGGCTTTACGCCAGATACACCTGAGGGCTGTATCAGGTGTAAGGCCGACGTTCGAGGGCTTTAACTAACTTATTTCATGATGAGATGCATTTTCTAACAAAAGGATTTCTTTTGGGAAAACATGTTTTTGACATGTGAATGTATAAACATTGGACTGAAATAAAATGGTTGATTGGCATTTAACAAAAGGTTAATGTATTTGCTAAAAGGATTTTACAAGTAGTGATTTTTAAGATCAATGCAGTTTTGTTACTGGAGGGCATCTTACAAATGATCAGAGTTATTTGCATTTGGTCGAGTCGCAAGTAAGGAGGCTATGAATTAAAAAGTTTATCACGTCATGTTTTCGGACCAAAATATTCGCTCTGAATTTCATTGAAATGAAAGAACTTTTTGCTGATATTGCAAACGACGAATCAATTAAAGAAGGGAAAAGATGACAATTTGTCAATAAATAATTTCAAAGATGAGAGAAACTTTTCATTTGTGAAGGAAGAAGAGGTGGAGAAATGGAAAGCGTTGAAGATTACTGCAAATATTAAGATCATGTCTGCTTGGGGAGTTCGTTGTTGGGCTGAATTGGCAGGCGTATGTAATGTGAAGTCTAAATCCGTTAAAGAATAGTTTACCGATCGATATGGGAAGAAGCGCTTTCAGTGAGATTAAGAAATCTTATCAAACTTATAAAATTAAGAGGAAATTCCCGTTGTTTTTGAGAAGTGTACATTTTTCGCTTCGAAAGATTTTCAGGTATTTTCAGAACGAAAATGTCGAAGTTGTTAGAGTTGGTGTATGTAACGTTAAAATCTTAAATTGTGTGCAGAAGAATTATACATTTAGTCAAAGTGAGTTTAGTTAATTAAATAAGGTTTCGAATTATAAGTTCAACGGATGTATATGATTTCCTAGGGATGTATACAGATACATCCCCGGGAAGCTCAGCATACGTCCCTTGAATTTATAATACAACATTATACTTAATTCATCTGCCCCACTCTTCCCTGCTGAATATCAAATTCCCTCCCCGGGCTATCAGTCGCTTGATTGTTTAACGAGTATGTAAGCTAAATAAAAGATCATGAATAACAAAGAAAATGCCCTCATGTTTCCTAAAAATCATGAAATAATTGGAATTACGTTGCAGTCTGATTGTAAATTTACTTCGCATATCAAAGCAATACTCTAGGAAGCAAACAATTTTTTTTACGTATAAAGGAGTTTAAGAAAGGAAGGGTTTCACAGGTTGAGGAAGATCATCTTTTTAAATCAATTGTACTTCCAAAAATAGCCTATGGTCTACCAGTATATGCAGCTAGTGGTTCAGATCTGTGTACTGTGCAGTGTTTCCTGGAAAGATGCTATAAGCGAAATTATATTTCGGAATTGTTAGATATCAATGAACTTTTAGAAAAAGCTGACAGAAAACGTTTCGAGAAGATAAGAAGTAATACTTCCCATTCACTTTATGCACTGTTACCTAGGGCAAAAAAGTCGTCAGTAAGACTTAGAAATAAGAGCTGGTTAGTCTCTAAAATCAATACCAAACGTTTTAGAAATAGTTTTATAAATAGGTTAGTTTTTAGAAATAACTTTGTAATTTAATAGAATCATGATTCTTTTTCTATACATACCGTGCAGCATTGATAAATATGAACTGTAAAATATTGTGTGCTAACACTGTACTGTAACATTCGATGTATATTTTTATCGGATCAATAAAGACTTTTAAATTGTGGTGAGCTATTCGTGCTATTTTCTCCACTTATATTTAATTTAATTAATTTGATTTAATTTAATCATTTTTTAACACGGTAACTTTGTTAACCTCAACATATAATGTAATAATACTAAAAATGGTTGTTTTTCACAAGGCCGCGTGTAACTATTATAAAAAGTTTAAAATCCATAAAAGTGTAGGTCAGAAACTCACACTCTTAATACTTCTAAAACTATATCCAGTCGCCATGTGAATTTACCCACATTATAAAATAACTAAGATACTATTATTTCAAATTATTGAAAAAACTATTATTTAATCTGTTATTTAAAACTGAACTTTTGCATTCAGCTGATTGGTTATTCCAGACTCTGGCACCTTCATAACCAAAAACTCTTCAAACGAATTTGTGTTTGGCTTAGACAGTGTCAACAAAAGTTTGTTTATTTTTAAGTTGTAATTTTTGGTGTTCGATAGTTTGAACATATCGCAAATATTTTCTGGACATTCTTTTCTTAGGACCTTTGTTACAAATAATGTAATTTGTGACTTTCTAAGTTCATTCAGATTTTTTCATGCTAACTTACGAAGGATGTCTTTAGAACGTACTTCATATGAATCTCCAGTTATTACCCTTGCAGCTTGATTCTGTAAATTTTGAATTTTTTCCCTCAGTGTCTGGTTACAATTGCCCCAGACAAGAAAGCAATAATCAAAATAAGGAGAGACTATCGCTTTATATATTAATTGCAATAAGTCGTAACTAATGTATGATTTAGGTCTTCTGAGGGTTCCGATTGCTTTCGATACCTTAGTGCTGATGCTATCAACTTGTTGTTTACAACATAAATTCTGATCAATAACAACTCCTAGACTTTTGGTCGTCTTAACTCTTTTAATTTCTTCCGATCCGTTCGACACTTTCATGTCTTGATCATTGGAAATTTTTGACAATTTTCGACGAGATCCAATGATCATATATTTAGTTTTTTCAACATTGACAGTTAACCTGTTCACTAATAACCATTTCTGAATATTCTTTAATTTTTTGCTCAGTAAATTTTCAACTTCAGTTGCAGATCCGCCATACACAGCAAAATTTGTGTCATCTGCGTATATTGCAGGTCTGGATATTTTAGGCAGTTTGGTAAATCATTTATATACTATAAAAAGAGAAGTGGCCATAGGTTCGACTTCTGAGGGACACCACAGCGAACCGGTTTGAAAGAAGACATTGTATTTTCTACTTTGCTAACCTGCATTCGATAACTTAGTTAAGAGATAAACCAAGCAAGAGCAATATCTTTAATTCCATACAAATACAATTTTTTAATCATAATTTTGTGGTCAACCCTGTCAAATGCTTTTTATAAATCAAGGAACACCACTCCATTTATGAGTCTTGTATTCATATTAATGAACCAAGAATTTATCGTGCAGAGCAAGGAGGATGCAGTCGAACGGCCTTCTCTAAACCCAGGCCGGATACCTGGTGAGAATTTTATCTGCGAAATTATGACTCAGCTGACCAACAACTAATTTTTTAAATACTTTAGCGAACACAGATAAAACGGAAATTGGTCTATAATTCCCGCATTCTTCTTTATCTCCAGATTTATAAATTGGTGATCCCTTAGACATTTTCAATCTTCATCATTTTCGAAGAGTAACGTTAACATGTATTCGTATCATAAGTGTTTTACAATATTTCTGTGGATGTAGTATCAGACATACAATTACTAGCCTTGATAATGGGTTTTCAGCGCAATAAAATTTAAAATTTTCCCGCAAAATTGCGTTACAACGCTCACCGCCAAAAAAAGGGAGAGATTTTTCACGATGAATCTCAATGGTTTATCGTTCGAGTTTTTTCAAGGGTAACCCTGGCAATAGGGCCATCGTTTTGTTTATTAAACACATTAATTTAATAAACATCTTTGTTTATTTAGTAAGGTTATGTAAACGCAATGGTTAAGGTAACGTTCCCAGACCGATCATCTTTCAGTGGAAAAACGCACCAAATTTAGCCCACTCGGCTGTATTCTCTGCAGTGGCTTCGCGCGCGTCTACGCGTACGCCAGGTGAAATCTATCAAAGATATCGGGCAAATAAACAACCTCAGCCTCAAACCATTCTGCGGTATCGACGAATTTAGAAACACACGAAATGAAAATCGCGAATTCTACTTTAACCGATAGGCCATTGTGTTGCTTAGTAAACTGTAGTTAGTGACCATGCAGAGGAAGGCTGGCCCAACTAGAGAAGTTGCTCCCATAGTCCTGCTAGAATGATCACCCTACATCATGTCATTAGGGGCTATATATTTTTTGGCTCTCCTTGAAAAGTCACCCCATTAAGAGGGTCACCGTTCATGGTCACCAAGTAAATAGGGCCTTAATGTTCCCATGTACAGTATAAATTGCTTCGAACACCTCAGTTAGGGTAACATAATAACCAAAATACTCCAAAACTGTTTAAAAAAGGAAGTAACATATTACCTGCATAGGCCCCAGAAAAATTTCCTCATGCTTCAAAAACTTTACTGAACCTTCTTAAATTTCCTTCCTTTGTCTTGTGGCACTGTACATTCTCATTCTCACATTCCGTCAATTTTACCTAACGCGGCCGCAAGAAATATTGTTGGGCCCTGGGGTCACTATAATGTGATTTGCTGATTCAATAAAACAAATTGAATAAGAGGTATGTGGACACGTCTTGATTAGCAAAAACTGCACGACCCAATATTTAGAACATCGTGTTTATTTCACCGGAGCCCAAAAACATTTTGTGCGGCACGTCGTACTATGAAAAGTGACAAAACGAGCACTTCCTTATTACGTTAACATTAAATTTATTAAAGTGGTCTAAAACTGAAAACTTCTATTTTCCTCTATAATCGCAATTACAATGACGAAATTATAAAAATTATTGAAATTTCAAAAAACAGTTTGGGGCAGATGGTTTTTTTTCTCTCAGCCCTGCCACAGGAATGCATAAATTAATGTTCAGTTTCTGGCCTTTTCTTCAAATACGAATGAACTGAAGGCTCGTTCATCACAGCATTGTACAATTTGATCAGGTCGGGAAACTTCGTCAAAATATCTGGAACCTCGAGTTTACCACGACCAAGCACACTGTTGGTGAAGTCGAAGAATGCAATGTCAGCGTAGGTTATCTATAAAATAGATATACTTATAATAAGTAAACAACAGATCTAGTCCAAAACTATCTATTTTAAATTTGTTATGATCTTAATACACTCCTAATTTAGATCAATAATCGACCAAAAAACCTTTCACAAAATGAAACAAATATTTCTTGTAACGAAATATTTCTCGCATCTTGAACTACGCCCTCAGTGTCCTGAATTATGTTTTGACAACAAGCGTTCTTCATTACAGCCCGTTAAGACTGGGTTCACGGGTACGATGTCCTCGCACGGGCACCAATGTGAACGCAGCATTTTCGTGGTGCACGAACGATAATCTGGGCACGAGTGCCTTAGCACAAGCAATGCTTCAAACCTTAAACTTGAGCACTATGGCACCAGTGTGAACACGATTTTGCCAGTGCCCTTTTTTTACACATGTTTACCTCCAGATTTCCCAATTATTCTTGCTCACGTCGATAACAAAATGAAATAGGGACTGTAAATTAAAATAATATAACGGCAGATATCTCGAATATTGACAAAAAATAGCTATGCACAGAATTAACTCGGACAGTTCCGTTGTGTTCTTAAAGCCTTATATCGCCACCTTAGCGCTGTTTCAAGCATACGCTTCAGGCGAGTGTACAGTTACAGCAAGGTGAAAATCTTAAGCCTGAGACCGCTAAAGCGAGTGAGACGCAGACTAAACCAATACAGTTGGTACTCGGTGCATAGGAACCGTACCAATTGGCACCTAGTCTGAATAGGCCGTTAGTTTAACTGTGAGGATCACCTGATGTGAGGACATTGAGTAACAATCAACATGTTAAGCTATACGAAACCAACCTTATCACCAAAGAAGAACGTTTTTCCTTGACAATTTTCTTTTAAAATCTTTTCAAAGTAGTGCATGTTTTGTGGAAGAATATTCTCACGAAGATCCTTTAATTGCTCCTCCTGCAGATGATAAGAAGTGTATAGGTAACAAACATGCACAAATGTTGTGTTAAAACCAAGTTTGTATATTCGTGTTACAAAAAGTTATACAAAAGCTTTGCCAGTTTAACCAGTTGACTTGGAGGCTCTCAAATATTGTTATAATTCAGTTCAATGGGTCTACCTCATTTGTCCTTGTGCATGTGCACATCTTAAATTAAATGTGATGCCATGCATAGAAACTACCTGTATTAGCAAAAAAATTTTGGCTTTCTATAACGTCGTAAGTATTAGAAAAAAATAAAAAGGAAAAAATTCTCAGCCTGATATTTACTCGACAAAAAGGAAAAAGGAGTGGGGAAATGATCGAACAGATACTCAGAGAAGACTGCGAGTATAAGGCATCCAAGACAGTTGTAAAACTCTAGAATGTTAAAGATTTTCCTTGTCCAATTAATAATAAGACTAAAACATTTTTTGACTAAAGCATGCTCTTGATTCCTTCATCTTAACGTCTGTTGGACTTTCCATCATTTGTCTACTTGTAATTTTATCCTGAAAGGCTAAATCAAGGCCTTCTGGACATACACTTACCAAATTTGTGGAACATTGGTACAAGTGACCTTTAACCCTATTGAGACTGTTGTGGCACTTTAACATTTTACCATGCCAAATCCTGATAATTTTCCTCGTCAGAGGGAGATCTACCGTCATGAAAAGGCTTAACCCTTTCACCATCAAAGCCGTTCGTTAGATTTTTATTTTGGATAAAGTCAGACGATTTCACTTGATAAAGGGAAACATCTTGTAGTAAAGTATTAAAGGCTCAATCCTTACACCGTGAATGAAAGCCCTTGGAGATTTACACTAGCCAACGCCACACGATTTTATTCAGTAGAGGAAGACTTGCAATAGTCAAGATTTATAACCTATCAAGTCGTTGCTGTGCGAACTTGACTTATCAAAATTGCGCAAATGGAATGGACAAAAGTCGCTGGCATCAATGGGTGGTAATTTTAAGATGCTTAAGCGGTCTACTTTTAAGGATAGGATACAGTTACATTACCTTTTTATTTGGATCTTCGTCTTTCCAGGCCAGGACTAGTTTTGTAAAAAGATCCTGAATTTGGTCAACAATTCCATCAGCAATGGCATTTTGAAGGTTAGTCTCGGGAAGAAAGCCTGAAACATAAGGACACAAATGATAAATATACATATATACATATATATATTTATCATTAAAAATTCATGAGGAAAAGACAAAAGGAAATCATAAGCGTGTCGGATCTATACATGTGCCTTTGTATGTGAAGAAGTTCAATTTTTTCAGGCTTAGGAACAACAAATTTCCAAACGTGCTTCACGAATTAGCGTATTAAGAAGTGAATTTTATAAGACATTTACAAAACTTGCCATTCGTGCTTTATCGGGTCTAAAACACTCGGCTGTCTCCTCGTGTTTTAAATCCCGATAAAGCACTCCTGCTCGGTTTTTAAATATTACATATATATATATATATATATATATATATATATAAGTAAATACAAAAGACAAAATTTTGCTGTCACTACTCTGAGTTTCACGCGCTCAGGCGATCATCAGGCAACTGTATGTAACACATTTCGATGTTGTTGAGCACTCTACGGATATATAAGGATAATCAATAGCGTTAAGCAATGCCCACCGCTCGAGTAACGGTTTGAGCACTCTGGTCCCTTATCAATCCAACTTCGTTCCGAGCTGCACTGATGAGCTGTAGTACAGCGAAACGTATCTCTGCGGATTGAACATATATGTATATGTATGTGTATGTATATGTGTATGTGTATGTGTATGTATATGTATATATATGTGTGTATGTGTGTGCACGTGTGTGTGTGTGTGTGTGTGTGTTAACACGAAGGCACTGTGTAAGAATTCTTAAATGTATCGCCATAGTAAAAGGGGCAACTCGAAAAGTTTTAAAATATGTTTACTGACGTTTCGTTAAGGCGTGCAACATCTTCGTAGTATAGATTTACAAAGGTGAGAAAAAACTATATATATGGATCTATAATTTACATACTGGAATAATTAGACGGCTAACCAATAGAAAACTGAAACGGAAGAAAGAGAAAAGAATAGAGAAAGAGCTGTAGAAGAGATATTTTCGTTGAGAGACGGTTTGCATTTAGAAATAAGAAAACTCTCACGAATGAGGATTCCAAAGTTAGAGGAAGACCTGCACGAAGAAATGGTGGAAAAATCGTTGGGAGAAATGGCGTGATTAGTCTGGCGAGTATGAGCCTGGATACTAGAAGTAGGAAACGAAGTGGTTGCTCGTTTCTTACCCGTCAAAGGCGAAACCCCCAAGTGTTCTGAGATACGCGTACGTATGTGGCGCCTTGTTTGGCCCAAATACAATGCTCCACAGCATTGACACGTATATTTGTGGCCAACACGCGATCTCATTAACAGGGGGGTCCGGTGCTTGAAAGGAAAGAAACGAGACAACCGTCTTCCACATTGAAAAATAAAACGCAAAGTAACTTGGGGGAAAGCAGACGAACAAGTTTTATCTTTAAGACGGTTGTCAAGTTTCCTTCCTTTCAACCACCGGACCCCTCATGTTAATGACATCGCGTGTTGGCAACAATTATACGTGTCAATGCTGTGGAGCATTGTATTTGGGCCAAACAAGGCGCCACATACGTACGCGTATCTCAGAACACATGGGGGTTTCGCCTTTGACGGGTAAGAAACGAGCAACCACTTCATTTCCTACTTCTAGTATCCAGGTTCATACTCGCCAGACTTATCACGCCATTTCTCCCAACGATTCTTCCAACGATTTTTCCACCGTTTCTTACTGCAGGTCTTCCTCTAACTTTGGAATCCTCATTTGTGAGAGTTTACTTATTTCTAAATACAAACCGTCTCTCAACGAAAATATCTCTTCTGCAGCTCTTTCTCTATTCTTTTCTATTTCTTCCGTTTCAGTTTTCTGTTGGTTAGCCGTCTAATTATTCCAGGATGTAAATTATAGATCCATATATATAGTTTTTTCTCACCTTTGTAAATCTATACTCTGAAGATGTTGCACGCCTTAACGAAACGTCAGTAAACATGTTTTAAAACTTTTTGAGTTGCCCCTTTTACTATGGCAATACATTTAAGAATTCTGAGCTGGGCTCTGATCTCTATATTGCGATTGGGCAATGATCGAATTCAAACATACCGTGTTCCTTAGCAAGATATCGCAAAATTGCTACGCTTTGACCAAGTACTGCGCCATCAACTTCCAATATTGGTAACTGGCCATATGGAGTTATACCACCTATTAAAATGCATGAAATAATGTGAAATGAGGGATCCAGTTCTTAATCTAGTCAAAACTACAACAAAGCTCATCACATATTACAATAGTATTGATATCCAATGAGTATTTTAATAAAATAAAAAAACAACAGAAATTCCGAAAAGCGAAATCATTTTTTATCATAAAAGAAAAAAGATGTTTTCACTTTCCAGAGTTTAACGTTGTTTTGTATATATTACAATGCCTATTACCCTTTTGTTAACCCTTAACCCTTCAACGCTGAATGTTTTTTTCTTTGTTTTTTGTTCTCTCTATGTTTTTGCTCAGTTTTCTCTTTTGTCAATTTTGATCTAGGTGTCCGATAATTCGGACACTGGACGTTAATTATGATTGCAAACGCTAACCAAATAGTATATAGAAGGATTAGTTGGAGGCTCTGGATCATTGACTGCAAATTTTAGAGGATCGCTTGATTCCGTCATAAAGGACATAGAGCATGCTGGGAGTTTAACATAAAGGAATAGCTTGGATATAATTTACGGAAACTAAACATCGACCTAAGAATTGATGCGCGATCGCCCACAAGTGATCAGAATGATAGAAGCACCCCTTCTTAGCTCAATCCTTAATCCTTGAAATAAAATTTCGAAACATCTCTATCACTAAAAAATCTAAGCTCAGTCTAATTTATTTACTAACCAATGTAATCAAGGGACAAATATTTCTATTGATTTTATTCAGAGAATGAGCGGGTTGTATTTTTGTTTTCCCTTCGTTTTCATAAGGCATGAACATTCTTTAAAAAGTGCCTTTATATTCTCCCGGGTAAAACAGATTCTATCATCTAACCTTTGCAGACTTGGAGGAGAGTGTCTGCGCTGATATTGACAGTTAATATATCAAAAAAGTGCACGACCTTTGTTGCCAATTTTATTGAATTCTTTGATGCATAAAGCCAGCTTGAAATATTGAAAAGATAAAAATTTTCAGGCAAAATCATAACACCAATCGTAGCGAAAATTCAAACGAAAACTTTTCAAATATTTGTTCTGTCCAGTTTTTGAACGGAAAATTACTTTTTATTGACAGGTCATTTTACGGTACAATTAACTTTCAAAAACTAAAAGTAATTCCGTATATTTGGCTTTTGAACATTTCAAATTTAACCCATATTTGAAAATGTTACATTTGTGACGTGATAACAAAGCCATGCACTTTCAATTTAATACCAACATATACCTCTTGCGAAGTCCAAATACTGATAGGACGAAGATTATCCTGTAAAAATTTAATGGTCCTACGATAGTTCTTGACATACTGGCACCGGGCACTTTTCGCACCCCCTTCTCTAGAAAACTCAGCAGAAGCCCAGTCTGCATAGAATGGCTCCAAAACTGCATAGCCTATGTTAATAGTTTATTAAATCCAGGTATGTCCCAAACAATGAATGAAGTATGTGTATTAATATCTCCATTGTGTATCCAAGTACCTTTCAGGAGTTTTAATTGCCTAAACATTTAACGTTTCACTAGAACGTTGTGATTCAACGCCTTTATTTGTAACCGGAAACAAAGTAATGCTTGTGGCACAGAGGAAAAGTTAATAACCTAACAAAGAACACTGACCAAACACTACATTATGTTAATTAACCTTTCATAGTAAAGGTTAGATCTAAATAAACTTCATCAAAATTAAGTCTTTTCCACTGGTTTTTGTCTGAGCTTTGCCAAATCTTCGTACTTTGATTAATTTGTTCATTCCATATCAATTGTTGCTAACTAAAACTTTTTATTGTATAGTTTGTTCGGAGAGTGTACATTGCACATCTTCTCGGTAAGCTAAGAACTTAAGCATTCATACACGAGAATACAGTAAACAGGTGATTTAAAGTTCAAACAATCCAGCAAAATCTTCTTTGAGGCAGCTCTCCCTTAAATTATTCTCATTGGAGTTGCATGGATTTTCAGAGGCATAGGAAGCAACTAATCATAGGGGGGCACAACCAAGCACTGAAGTTGTGAGGAACCTCTAGAGGGTTTGGGAGCATGGTCCCCCGGGAAACTCTAAGGTTCTGAAACACTACTTCCTGCATTTTGAGGGCAGTTTTAACAAAACAAAAAAATAAAACCATAAACAGTAACACACCATAAATTTATAGTAATATAATAAGATATTTTATCTCATCATTGTACATGACACTAGGAAGTGATTTTCAATTGCTGTTCCACTTTCTCCAACAGAATCAATTTTCAAGAGTTTATATTAGCCCATGATGGTGAATGGTCAAAGTTAAAGCTATACAACAGTTTGTAACCCTGACCTGGTTTTTCAAAATGCCTACCATACCCAGATTAATTAATAAGATTAAAGCTTATATAGTCATTAGTCACCACAGTGATTAAAACTAATTACGTACAAGGTGTCATAGAATAGGATAAAGTGTCTTAGGCTTTGTTATAACTAAGTCACTATTGTTATAACACAATGCTTTCTTTACCTTAACCTAATTTTTAAATAAAGTTTAATATAGGCACATGTTAAACATTTTAGTTTCCTACACTACTGCATCATGTTACAATTATATTTGTCAAAAGTAGCAAGACTAATATACAACCTAAAACAGACTCACTAATTTCAATCCTAATAATTACAAATATTCACTTCACAGCTGATTGTTTTGATCCAACCTTAATAAGGTACATTATACAAAACAGTGACTGCCTTAAATATTGGGGGGCCCAGCCCTCTACTTCTATTATTGGGGGGCTGTGCTGCCGCAGCCCACCTGCTTCCTATGCCACTGATTTTCTCAGGGATGGAAGGCAGAAACAAAAGAGCTTGTCAAAGTTCCCACCACAGTCTGCACGGTAGTTAAGAAACAATTGAAACGACACAGTGGTGCAGTTTAGAAACATGTTTGTATGCTAAGTTAATCTTCACAAACCAGCTTATTAAAATGACTATATATTCTGTGTACACTTTTGGAGCAAATTCACAAGAAGAAAACTCTTTCCCATTCCCCACTTTGTCAACCCCCAAGACAGTTTGCACTAAAAATAAATTTATCTTTTACAGTTTTCTCAACAGTGCAATCAAGTGTAAATGCCGAAATTTATTTCAACATACCCAATACCCATGCCCAGTAAGACTAATGCTGAGACAACATGTTTTGACTTTTAAAGTATTAATAACATTCTTTAATGATTTGAATTTAAAATCAAAAATCTGCAAATTCTAAGTGAAAAGTTTTGTTTCAAAAATTCAATCAAATAGTAAATAGCAAAGACTTCAAAGTAGACTTCATGCCAGATACATGCAGAATCGCGACTACATCTTGCAAAGCTTTAATTAATCTGGGTATTAATATAAGTCTTGTTGTAACGCTAACTTATACTTCATCATCAATGCCGATTGGTGGCAGGGAAGTGGATAACGAATATTTGAGGGAAAACTAAATTTGTGTGCATTGTTAGCTCATTGTTCGTCATCATTAATCAATATCACTTGGTTGCGGTGCAGAGCACAATGCATATTTTGCGAAAATACCAAATCGTCTGGCTTCTTTCATGTTTGCAAATTTGTAATTCTTCACCCTCATGTTGCATATCAAATTGTCCAATTTGGTACAGTATTAAACTATTGCAAAACTGTATTTATTCTCACTTACTTTCTTTCATTGTTTTCCAATCATTTACTCTGACATCCTCCCAGTCGGCACCAGCAAGTGAAAGAAGAATTCTGATGCACTCCGCTCTGGCTCGGACGTTAAAATAATGTAATTTGTAATGAGGCATCGTTATTACAAGCTCCGGGTTACTCAACGTCGATTCGATATTTATCCGTCAGCTGTGCGTTGTACCGAACGGCGAACGTTTCGACTGTTGAACTTTGGAACGGACTTGTTTTTATAGCTATGTGTCTAAGATCATGAGGTAATTTCTCAGTTAATTTATTTTTGGGTTTACTGGACATGAGCCAGTAAATACTGTTGCTTCATGCAAGATCCTTATTCATTTGAAAACTGCGAAAAGAAAACTTAGAGTTCAGATAACGGAGCGAAGAACACAATTTTATTTCCCTTTTACTTAAACTCTCTCAATTTCTCTTTCACAGTAGACTCGTAATTAATCTAGTGAAAATGACGTCATTAATATTGTACATATATAAATTTATAATCCGTATTTAATGCAGACTCATCCTTTGTCATCAAGGTCAGAGTGTGAGAGCGAAGAGGATACAGGTCTTTCAGTCTTTAAAGTCTTTGGAGTTCTATAATTGTGATTAACATATTACCACTTGGTTTCAGACAGATTTCCGTGAAGTTTTAAAGCTCATTTAAGAATTTTTGATCCTATCATCTTCGATCGTGAACTTGCCAATGAACAAGGTCGAATTCCTTTGTTCCGGCAAGGTCAGGTTGATTTTTTCCGGCTCAAGTCAATTAATAAAAGTGAGATTAGTTGCACCCCCGGAATGACATGCTCTCTCCAGACTACTCTGGAATAACTCGTACGATTGCTTTCTTTGCTGTTATGATTACAATGCTTGACTCAACACTGTGGTACAAATAATTTCCGAATTTTATTAATCATATGTCGGGCATAGATCTTGTATAAAGCCTCAGTCTTCAGGTATTTACAATTCTCAGTCATATCATGGATATCATGCGCTGTTATATTTCATAAATTCAATGCGCATAAATTCAATATGTAGTTGAAGCAAAACGCATCAATTTTGGCGCATATACCACACATGATCTGGATTCCTTAGTTATTATACTGCTAAAGGAGAGGATACCCTCTTTAACTGCCTCCCAACAGGCAGTAGAAAGATGGTTCGACGTTTCCTGACATTTCTCTTCCCCTTTTATGAGTCACTTATGTAGACGACTCGAAGTTATTTCTCTCTTTTGTTGTTAAGGAGGCAGGAGATGCTATTGCGCAACTCAATGAAGATCTATGGAAGATAGCAACTTGGTGCTGCAACCATAGTCGCCTTATAAACCCTGACAAGACGAAACTCTTGTATCTGGGCACTCGCCAATTCCTGTCCAAATTACCGGATAGTTTCCAAGTCACACTACTTGGGAAGGAGATTTTTCAAGTACCCTCTATTAAAGAGCAGGACGTGATTTTGGATAGTTCGTTGACTTACGATGATCATGTAACAGAAGTTGTCTCTAAATGTTTAGCTGTCTTTTTTCAGATTAACCGTGTGAAATGTTTACTGGACAAACAAACACTTTTAACAATAGTTAACGCTTTAGTGTTCAGTAAATTATGTTATCGTTCCTCCGTATAGTCGAATACTTCTAAGAGAAACATCAATAAACTACATAGCGTACAGAGTTTTGTACGTTTAGTTACGAACACCAAAGAAGAAGATTCTTTAAGATCTTTCGATTATGTAGATAGTTTTAAAGTATCAATTAGGAGAGTCTTTGAGCAACTGTAATTGAACTTTATTTTTAGAGTTTGTACATAATATTGTCTTCTTTTTATCTACTGCATGCCCAGCATTTTGCTATAATCATATTATGTATTACATACTAGTTCTGAAAAGCCCAATGGGAGAATTAATAAATTTCAATGACTAGTCACCGTAGTGATGTGTCAGCGAGATTTCTTTGTTTACTTTATCAGGGTTTTCCTGCATTCCTTGGTGTGACAACGCACGATCATTAATTAAAGATCCTCTAAATTCACACTAGCAACCTAACGACATAAGCCGGACATGAACATAAAGAAATAAAGAAAAAATCAGTTTTTCCTTATGTTATCATTTCTATGTCAGTATGTTCTTTTTCAGTCATTACGTTACCTTGTTCACACTATTGACATCTCGAGGTAAACTGAGTGTTTTTTGCTATAGTGTGACCATGTCATTGACGTCGTTAAGTCACTTGATGTGAACCAAGCTTAATGATTCACATTTTCGTGATTGCTCCACTATTTTCGGGTCTGATTAACAATTATGGATAAATATAGCTGATAGAAAAATGAATACCATTCAGCTTACTTATCAAAGCAGCTGTTTCAGTACAACATATGGAGTTGAGTGACCGTTAGATTAAGAGTAACGTCCATGTGGGGACAGTCGAGAACAACGTTGTTTGTAACACCACTCACTCTATATAACCACTCACTCTCAAGACACTTTACTTCTTTTGAAAACTATTTCATCTCACCAACTAGTGTATAACGTAACTTTAGACGACCAGAATATAAACTAATATAAGTACAGATATATGTAGAAACACTAATTCAGCTACAGTTTCACACTGAGGTGGGCTTCAGTTAAAATTTGGTATTTAACCAAATCAGAACCCAAATTCTAGACTACGAGTAGTTACCACGAATCAAAAATTATCGAGATGAGAAGGACCTTTGTCGTTAATCAATTCCGGTTGCCTCCATAGCAGTGACCACCTTCCGCCATGCATGTACACGTACCCAATTATAAAAATACGTGAGCTTAGATTTCATTTTTGTTCAAGAGTCAATTGCCTGTCCACTTTACATAAACCTTCTTATTTATTTATTTATTTATTTATTTATTTATTTAAATTTATTTTACAACTGTAACCCTTCAGTGATAAGATGCTGATCTTCAAGGGGCCGTTTCTCTAAATACAATGACATGTATATCTAAGTATTTACACTCTTGTATTAATAACTATGTACACTTAAAAAATATAAAAATACTACAAACGTTCAATTTTCACCTTGAAAACATTCAAATATTTAGTGGTATTAGATAGTTGTGTTAACTTAACGAGAGATTTGTGTCTAAATTATTATAATGATTTCTAAGTAAAGTTTTTAATGAGTTGACGGAGAGTTGGTCATACCCGTCTAGAATTACGGGTGGAAGACCATTCCAAGATATAGCTCCACGATATGAGAAACTTTTTCGTAGGTAATTCGTTTTTGGCTTTCTTAAATAAAGTTTCCTATTGTTACTTCTCAATTGATGTGAATCACTATGACAAGTGATAAACAAGTCTGATAAGTAACTGGGAGTTAAGCCTCGCAACGCCTTGAATGTCAAAATATTCTCCCGTTTTTTAAGAATATTTTTTATCGGTTCCCATTGCAGCTTATTAAAAATCACTGTTGATCTTATTTCGTAATTAGAACCCGTTATCACTCGAACGGCTTGCTTTTGTAATTTATATAGTTTTTCAACGTGTGCGCAATTGCCATCATTCCATACATTCGAGCAATAGGTGAAGTGGGGTAGAACGAGTGAATTGAACATATTTAAGAGTGCTTCGTGAGTTACAAATTGTTTTGCTCTCCTTAACAGCGCAATAGCTTTCGAATTTTTTTTTTGCATTGAGCATCATTGTGTTCATCCCACTTTTGATTTTCATCAATAATTACTCCTAAAATTTTCTTATTAGGCACCTGTTGTATAATGTGGTTACCAAGAGTTATACTAGGATTACTGGAAAATTGGTTCAGTCTCTGTCTGGATCCGATTAACATAAATTCCGTTTTCTCTTCATTCAGTGTTAACTTATTGGCAGTTAGCCATTTATGTACGTTGTCCAGGTCAAAGTTAAGTTTGCTTTCAATGTCCGCGGGCGACTCTCCATGACCAGATAAATTCGTGTGGTCCGCAAACATTGATAATAGAGTTTTATCAAGACAATTTGGAAGATCGTTGATGTATAAGAGGAAGAGTAACGGACCAAGATTTGATCCCTGAGGAACTCCACATGTAATATCTTTAGGCTAAGACAATGCATTCAGATGTATACATACTTGCTTCCTTCCATGAAGATAGGGTTGAAATGGCTTTAAAGCAGTTCCTCGAATTTCGTAGCGTTCTTGTTTGGATAAAAGAATTTTATGGTTTACAGTGTCGAAAGCTTTTTTGAGATCTACAAATAGAGTGCCATTTACTAGACCATTTTCCATATTTATAAGGCATTGGTTTGCAAATTGTAATAATGTTGTTTCGGTTGAATGAAAGAGACGAAATCCAGATTGCTGATTTGAAATAACTTTATTGTCATTAAGAAAGTGAAATACTTGATCATAAATAAGTTTCTCAAGGATTTTTGCGACTGCAGATATCACCGAAATAGGTCTATAATTTCCGCAGTCTGTTTTTTCTCCCGATAAATAAATAGGAATAGTTTTAGCAAGTTTCATTTCATCAGGTAAAATACCTGTATTCAAAATAAGATTGAAAACGACTAGTAGGGATTCATGTACAGAATTCCCTGCTGCCTGAAGTAATTTGCTGGAAATCTTATCTAGACCTGTTGCTTTATTTGCTTTCATCTTCTTTAATGTATACACCTAATCTGCATTGGTAATATTTTGAATTTGAAGACGTTAGTTCCAGAACTCACATAGCATAGGGGGTCAAGGTCGATTTGGGGAATATCATCGGCAAGTTTTGATCCTATTTTACAAAAGAAGTTGTTAAACTCGTTGGCAATATTTTCATCTCCAGTCACCTTATTTTGATTAATTGTTATCTCATTTATTGTAGTGGTCTTTGACTTTTTATTAAGTAACTCATTTATGATTTTCCAGCTATCCTTGCTGTTTGTGCTGTTTTGAAGATTGATTTTATAGTATTTTGTTTTGACATTTTAACGAGACGGTTAACTTGATTTCTGCATTTCTTATATGCTTCATGATATGCTGGTGAATTAAGACTCTCTGCTTTCTTTTTCAGATAATCCCTGCGGTAACTCAAGTTCCTTTTTTCGTTAGTAAGCCACGGGTTTTTATTCACTTGTTACTTTTCTTCATCGCAGAGGTGCATGGTGTTCAGTGATATGAAGAAAAATCTCTTTCCACTCATGTCACACTATGTTGGGATCCATGTGATGACCGAAATTCCAACCAAAAGACCTTTAGACCTTTAGACTTGGGGAACAAAATCTCCATCCATAAACATTCAATATCATCATGTTCTAAATCATACCTTCTAACATATGGCACTGAAGAGGAGATATATGCTCCCACGCCTCCCCCTATACCAGATGATCTTGATTTTCCAATAAATGTAAAGCCGTCAACTTGCACTTGAGCTTCATCCGTCGCATGTAGATGTGTTTCACTGAGCGACAATATATGTATACGCTTAAAATCGAATAACATATGCTCCAAATTTTCTTTATTGGCCAATAATCCTCTAATATTTTGATGTAATAATTTCAAACCTTTCAATGAAAGAAGTTCCCTTAGCTCCGGAATAGTACAAGATTAAGCGCCATATCCACCATGCAGATCATCACTTTCCGAGGGATGAACAGCTTTACAAGACCGACACATTGCTTCGCCCTCCGTAGAGTTTTCAAAGCACCCCAAATGATAGATTTTAAAACATTTGCAACATAATACACTGCTGTGATTTCTTTTCATTGCTTTTAAACATGAACCACATTTTACTGCAGGTCCGGAACACATTTCATTATCACCACAGAGTAGAAGTAGCAATTGACAGATCGACCGGTTAGATGCTCGTAGTCCAAATGCATTTATCTCTCGATAGGACCACAGCGATGAATAAATAAACGTTTCTTGTAGCTCAAAAAAAAATGTATATACGATATGCTAATAGGATATTAAGAAGCTGTTTCTTCACGTTGAGAAAGACGCGACTGATAATGGTCCAACCTGTCAACCACAGCTGCATTTCCTTAGCTCAGGACTCGTGTCCTCTTCCACTGATGATACGTGAACTAGCTACTTAAGGCAGTTCAACATTGCGTCCTCTTAGCATTCCGATTTCTAGACCTGACTTATTTGAGTAGACTTGCTGGTGTCGACTGTTTGCTTTCAAGTGATTCGAATGTAAAGCTAGTTACGGCGTTGTAATATATGTGTGCTGGCCAGAACTCTTTCTCATAAATAAAAATTAGGAATTTCAATAGTTTGATTTCGACTTTCCACGTCCAGAATTCGTGGGCCATTTACTTTCTTGGAATGGACATATTTTAACCCTAACACCGGCGTATTTGCGAGGAACGGGCACGCTGCTATAGCATCTCTCTCACGCACTGTGTTGCATTAGAAATTTAAGCATATATAGATTGATATACTTATTATTACTTGTTAGAACATATCTTCCTTTATCAAAAAGTAATTAAACCTAACCCCGACCGACGTGGTGTGACTAGTGTCGATTAGCTGGCCATTTAGCTCTTCTGGCTGGTTATCAGCCCATTTCGATCTGGCATTACGCCCCCTTCAAGGAAAATCCTTGTTACTCCACCTATCCCCAGGATGGTGTACCTTCAAAATCGACTTACCGACTCCATTCTTGGCCGAAATCATAATCTACCGTCCTAAAACGAAGTTCTCGGAAGTACTTTTAGTGCGATTTGAGAGAAACTAGTGATTTGATATTTAGGTTAATGGGCATTAAACACTGTGCAGTTCAAATAAAAATGATACCATAAATAGGCAAAACCGTAAAATTGAGCGTTGAAGACGTCGATAAAATTACTAAATTGTACTTAGTGATGGATTGATAGTGGCGCACCCAAAGGATAAGGAACTTAGGGAGGCTTAAGCCCCTTCATTAGCAATCACAAAACGATTTGGGCCCAGCCTCAAAAAAAAAAATAAATAACAATAACAATAACAATAATAATAATAATATGGGCACTGGAGTAGGACAAGCACAGCCTCAGCCTACTACTGGAATGTGGACATTCCCGCCCACCAGAGTCCGGGGTGGCACCAGCAACCCCTTAGCCAAGGGTAGATAAGACTCTTTAGCCTTGGATGGCAACTTATCTAGGAGAAGGAAACTCTGACATAAAACCAGAAGTAGATGGCAGGACATCGATTCGGAGCCAGTGACCTTCATAAAACGAGCAGGCTTTGATGAGATGACTAGGGAGTGGCGTCCCTGCCTTGCCAGCTGGGTAGACAGGTAGCCGAAAGCCTCAGCTTGCCTTAATTGGCTGGCAGCTGCGAGTACACTACCTTCAGGTGTTGGCAAACCTGCCCTGTCAGCCCAAGGACTAGAAGAAAATCTGTACAGCAAGCTGATGCCCCTGATCTTAGTTGGTTGAGGATGAACCGGTCTTAAATGCTGAAACAGATCTGCACTACTCTAAGAATAAAACAATATTCAGACTTAACCTTTGCAGTGGCACGCCTAAACTGACCTTAACTGGTTGGAAGTGCAAGAGTGTACTGTTAAGGTCAAGCTGGATATACGCATTGGGGAGTACTTTCAGGGACTTTAAAGGGCTGTACATCCCTTACTCCTTCCTTACTGGATGAGTTGGGCGAGTAAGGGCTGGCCCGGTGGGTGTTTCTTAAAATCCATATTAATGGTAAAATTTCCTTTCCCCACAAGTTCCCTGAAATGTGCAATGTCTGTTACGGCCTTACCTGGCGGGATGCTGGGAGCCCGTACCAGGCTGAGACCCCTTCCACTGTCCTTTGTTGGGTGGTGTGCGAGTTGTAATAATATAGAAGACGCGCTGTCAGGAAGAACCATAATAACAATAAAACAAGGCGTTTTCTGACACTAATACTTTTTATTCTTATTCGAGCTTTCGGCTACCAGTTCTGTAGCCTTTAACAGGAAGAACTAAGGTGGAGTGGGTTGAATTGTGAAGGTTACATTTATAGAGGTAAGGACCGTGATGTAAACAATTACGATGTAGCTATAAATATATGAGTTAAAAAAACACTTAGGGTAAATAAATATCAAAAGTGTAGGCGTGCATGCGAAACAATGGTTATTGCGTCAATGTTTTCTTAACAGAAGAGAATATTGTTGCGGTAGCGGCCTTGAGTTGTTGTCGATTCCATCAATTGCAGCTGTGTGCCAAGATTCTAGTGTTTTCCGAATTCTGTAGTTTCCCTTGTCGATTATCTGTCCGTTGTTAAAGTCAATATTTTGTGATAGAGTCCAAGCGTGATTTCCGATGTTTGAATTTTGTGCAAAGTATTTAGCGTTCCTGACGTGTTCTTTCTTTCTTGTTTCAAAAGACCTCTCCGTTTCGCCTACATAACTCCAAGGACAGTCCGCTCAGGGTATTCTGTAAATTATGTTGGTGGTTTGTTCCAAAGGGACTCTGTGTTTGGGAGATGGGAATTGTTGCTCAAGGGTTCGCATTAGTTTGTTGGTAACTTTTACGTCGTAGCGTCGCAAGATTCTAGTTAATGGCTCGGTGATGCCTTTTATGTGAGGTAATGTGGCGAAGTGATGATCAGAGATGGGTGGCTCTACCATGTCGAAGAATTCTTTTACTAATTGTTCAGATTGGGGTACAGGGTTCGGCTCCTTCGATTTGATAACTGTGGAAATAACTTTTTTCGGGTATCCACTAGCAAGTAACGTGTTCTTTATGTGTTGTATTTCTTTTTCTCGGTCGTCTTGTGTGGTTGGCAGGGAGAAGGCACGGTGGATCAAGGTCTAAGCAGTACTTAACTTGTGTCGTTTGTCGTGGTGTCTCCTTGTCAAGTCCAACCTGCTGGCCTCAAAGTGGCGAAGGGGTGTACACGGAGTCGTACTGAGGCTATGTCGTCCAGGATTCAATCCCTGTTAGGTTGTACCAAGGCGAACAGGCTCAGTACCGTCAGTTAATGACTGAACTCCAGCTAACTTTAACAGGAAATGGTGAAGCTCTGTTCTTGTAGCGGAGTGGATGGTGCGGCGTGGCGGTTGGAACCCAAGGAGGGTCAACGATGGGGTACACCAAGACGCTGAGGAGAGATTCTCAGAGTGAAACGGTCGAGTTAGGAGGCCACTGCAAGTTTGTGTCAGGAAGGGCATCCGACTGTGAAAACATATGCCCAAAAAATTATCTTCTGTATCAGTATGGATCGCATAAATCAGAGTTTAGATATGGCTAGGGCGTACCCTAGAGGCGACGCGCATCAGCAATCCCCGGTCGGTGTGACAAGAATGCGAGGGGTACCGCGGTATCCACGGTCGCAGCTAAAGAAGAGAGTGTAAGATAAAGTGAGGATAGGGAGCTGGAATGTTGGCACAATGACAAGGAAGGGAAGAGAGGCAGCTGAAGCTATGAAAAGGAGATCTATCAGGATTCTGTGTGTCCAAGAGACGAAGTGGACTGGAAATAAAGCACGTGAGATTGGCGATGGTTACAAAATCTTTTATAGCGGAGGAGGAAAAGCCAGAAATGGAGTTGGAGTGTTTCTGGACCCGGGATTGAAGTCTAAAGTAGTCGAAGTTAAAAGATCCCATGACAGGCTCATCAAACTCAAGATGATAATAGGATGGGAGGTATGCAATATCATCCCTGCATACTCTCCACAGACTGGCTGTGACCAAGAGGAGAAAGAGAAATTCTACGAAGAGTTTGAGCAACTTGTATTATCCACGAAGCGAGACGAGATATTGGTAGTTGGCCGTGACATGAATGAACATGTCGGTGAGGAAGTAGAGGGCTTCCCAGACGTCCATGAAGGAAAGGGGTATGGAACACGAAATGAAGATGGAGAGAGACTGCTCGAGTACTGTGAGAGTCTTGAATTAGCTCTGTCCAACACATACTTCATAAAAAAGAATGAGCACAAGATCACATACAAAAGTGGTAACCATGTTTCACAAATAGACTTCGTGATGATGAGAAGGAGTGTAGTATACTTCTTTATTCTGGAAGTGACATAACAACTGTACAACATCTCTGGGTTCCGCCCTTTTTCCTTTTACTCTCACGTGACATGACGTCACGGTTACTACACCTCTCCTCCTTCGGTTTCAACTCTTTCTCTTTAAAATGTCGCCTACAGTTTTAACAAAATGTGAACTTACATCCAGTTATATATTAAAAGTTAAATGTCAAGAATATCCGTAGTAGCTTGGTGGAACTCGATTCCGCGCTGGTGACTGACCGGAATCTTCAATTTTCACTGTTCCGTTCAACTCACTGCCACAAGGGTTAGGCTGATTGAATTGATAGCTGTATTCCTCTGGTGGTCTTTTTGGTTCTTTTTCTTGGTTAGGTTCCTGGTTTTCTTCCTCCTCAAGTTCCTCTGGGTTTTCATTCGGCTCATTCATTCCGGTTGACTTTCGATTCAGAATTTGGTCCTGGTGTCTCCTCGTATTTTTCCCACCCTCTGATATGACTGTATAGGAAACTGGACCTGATTTATTGATTATTCTTGCGGGGATCCATTTGCTTCCTCGTCCATAGTTTCTGACGTAAACGGGATCTTGCGCCGAAAACTTCCTTTGTCGAGTATTAATGTCATGGTGCTGTTTCTGTCTTTCTTGTTGAACTGTAACTGTTCTGCTAACATCTGGTCGAATTAGATCTAACCGAGACTTTAGTTTCCGGTTCATAAGTAACTCTGCCAGTGTTCGGCCCGTGGTAGTATGTGGTGTTATCCTGTACTGGAATAAAAATCGATAAACTTTGGTTTCCAATGTACCTTCGCCTTGTTTCCTAATGCCTTCCTTCACCGTCTGTACTGCTCTTTCAGCCAGGCCATTTGATGCGGGATGATAGGGTGCCGTTGTAATGTGCCTTATGCCACTGAGTTTGAGAAAAGTTTCAAATTCTTTGCTTGTGAAGTTTGAGCCGTTGTCGCTCACAATAATCTCAGGTAGTCCGTGTGTTGAAAATGTCTGTCTTAGTCTCTCTACAGTCGCTGTACTTTTGGACGTTTGCATCACATGGACATCTATCCACTTTGAATATGCATCAACAATAATTAACAGCATTCTGCCATAAACCGGGCCAGCAAAGTCAACGTGAAGTCTTGACCATGGCTTGTGAGGGTATTCCCAAGGATGCAGGGGGGCAGCAGGAGGCATTTTCTGATTTACCACGCATTTTTCACATGTTTTTACCTTGGCTTCCAAGTCAACATCCATCTTGGGCCACCACATTATCGATCTTGCAATAGCTTTCATGCGGCAAACTCCTGGGTGTCCCACATGCACTTAATCCACCATACTTTGTCGTGTTGTTGAGGTATCACAACTCTTTGTCCCCATAGTATACATCCATCTTCAACAGTCAATTCGTCTCGACGAGTATAATAGGGTTTTAAACTCTCCAGAAGTGTTTCTGAAGTATTTGGCCAGTTGCTTTCGATGTAACGCATTGCCATAGACAATTCTGGGTCCCTCCGGGTTGAATCTCTGATTTTTGCGGATGTTACAGGAGTGCTGTCCAAACAGCCTAACGAGAAGTCTATGTTTCCAACCCTGGGAACACGTGACACTGTTTCATTGGCTGGATTTCGACTCAAGCCGTCGGCATTGGTATGCTGGCTACCTGCTTTATACTGGATCGTGTATTCATAAGCTGATAAGGTGAGTGCCCATCGACGGATGCATTCTGCCGCTGTAACTGGAATGCCTTTTTGTTCGTTAAACAGTCCTTGCAACGGTTTGTGGTCAGTTATTATGGTGAATTTCCTCCCATACACATATTGATGGAACTTGCCAAGACCAAAGATTATTGCGAGTGCCTCTTTTTCCAACTGTGAATAATTCTTCTCTGCCGGTGCTAACGTGCGTGACGCATATGCAATGGGTCTCTCCCAACCATCTTTCATGACATGTGACAAAACCGCGCCAACCCCGTAAGGTGAAGCGTCACATTGTAAGAGGACTTCCTTCTTGCTGTCATAGTGCACAATCAGTTTGGATGACTTAAGCATTTCTTTGGATGTTTCAAAAGTCCGCTGTTGCTGTGGTCCCCACTTCCATGCTTCGTTTTTCCGTAACAGCTTGTAGAGGGGTTCAAGTTCACTTGCCAGGTTTGGTATAAATCTGTGATAATAGTTCAACATGCCCAAGTAAGCCCTCAGTTGTGATACATTATTGGGCACTGGTGCCTCTGTCACTGCTTTGACTTTCTCATCCACCGGTTTTACACCATCTTTGTTGATCTTCTGCCCCAGATACACCACTTCTTCGGCCAAGAATATACATTTCTTGGGGTTCAAACGTAATCCTGCATCTGCTAACCTCCGAAGGACTTCTTCAAGGTTTTTACGGTGGGCCTCTTCATTCTCTCCAGATACCAATATATCATCCACCCTTACTAAGACATATGGTATTCCTTGCAATAAATTCTCCATAACTCTTTGATATATTCCTGGTGCGCTTGAAATGCCATAAGGGAGTCGGTTGTACCTGAACAATCCTTTGTGTGTGTTGATTGTTGTGTATTGTTTGGAATGTTCATCTAATTTTAACTGTTGATAGGCCTGACTCATGTCTAGCTTTGTAAACTGTTGACCCCCATTCAGACTAGCGAAGAGGTCTTCAGATTTGGGAATCGGATAATTGTCTAATTTCGATACTTTATTTACTGTCATTTTGTAATCGCCACATATTCTCACGCTTCCGTCTTCTTTCACGATTGGTACTATTGGTGCTGCCCATTCACTGAATTGTACGGGTTCGATTGTTCCTTCATCGACTAGCTGTTGAATCTTATTTTCAATTTTTGCTTTCAAGAGGTAAGGAACTGGGCGGGCTTTGCAATAAATTGGTTTTGCATCTTTGTCGACGTGAATTCGAGCCTCTGTGCCTTGCCTTGTAACGTCCCCAACCCGCTCTGAAATACCTTTGGATACTTTTGAACCAACTCTCTCACGATACTAGTCACGTTCATCGAAAAGATTTCTTCCCAATTTAATTTAATTTCGCGCAACCAATTTCTCCCTAGCAACGACCGTGTTCGGCCCTCCACGACCACAATTGGCAGTTCAAAATACTGTTTGTTGTATTTTACCTGAACTTTCGATTCCCCTTTCACTTTGACTTTCTCCCCCGTATACGTCGTCAATATCATGTTTGTTGGCTGGAGGTTACCGCCGGGGTTAGCAATTCTCTTCCATGTTTCGTGTCCGATAACTGAGACGGCTGCTCCTGTGTCAACTTCCATCAAAAGCTTTTGGTTGTTGATTTCAACGTTGATCTTCAGAGGCTCCGCCTTTTCTTCTCTTAACTCATACATTCCATAATCCTGGTTTATACCCCTTCCTTCTTGTTGTAAAAAATTGGCCGATTGATTCTGTTGGACATTCCTTTGATTGTCGTTGTCTTTCTCTTGATTTTGTGCTCGATTTGATTTTCTAGGCGATGATCGATTTGACTCGCTTCTGCACTTTCGCGCTATGTGCCCTTTCTTCTTACAACGGAAACACGATGCATCAACAAACTTACATTCGTCTGAACGGTGATTTCCGCCACATCTGAAGCATTCTCTACCTTTCCACTCTCCAGCAAGCTTATCTACCGTCAATTTGTGGTCTTCTTCACTGGTTTGTTCATCTCTCAATGCTTGGCTGTTCTTTTCCGCCAACTCCATGGCAATCGCAATTTGGTGCGTCTCGTTAAATGTTAATTGTGGTTCTGCCAAAAGTCGTCGTTGAATACGATCGTTGCGGATTTCACTCACGAGCCTGTCACGTAATCGTTCTTCCAATGTCTCTTTAAATTCGCAGTACTGAGCAATCTCTCGTAGTTTTGCCAAGAATTCTGCTACAGATTCGTTCGGTTGTCTGTCTCGGGTGTCAAACTTGTGCTGTTGAACAATCACACTAGGCGTCGGTTTCTGATGATCTTTCATTACTTTAACTAGTTCGTCGAATGTCTTATCTGTCAGTGGATTAGGAGCTACTAGACTTCTGAGTAGTTTATAACTTTTGTTTCCCATTGCAGTCAATAATATGGCTCTTCTTTTGTCAGCATTCGTTATTCCATGAGCTTCGAAATAGAACTTTACTCTTTCCACATAAAGCTCCCAGTCATCATTTTCCGGATCAAACTCGCCAATCTTCCCGTGTGTGGCCATCGTTAATTCTCAAATTGTAACAGAACTGGTTTTATCCTCGTCGCCAATGTAGTATACTTCTTTATTCTGGAAGTGACATAACAACTGTACAACATCTCTGGGTTCCGCCCTTTTTCCTTTTACTCTCACGTGACATGACGTCACGGTTACTACAAGGAGAGACCTACATAGACTGCTCGATTGCAAAGTAATACCAGGAGAGGCAGTTGTTACCAAACTCACACAATTAATATTTCTAAAACTATTTACAGTAGCGATGGGAATTTACCCACATTATAAAATAACTAAGATACTATTATTTAAAATTATTGAAAATACTACTATTTAATCTGTTATTTAAAACTGAACTTTTGCATTCAGCTGATTGGTTATTCCAGACTCTGGCACCTTCATAACCAAAAACTCTTTTCAAATGCATTTGTGTTTGGCTTAGACAGCGTCAACAAAAGTTTGTTAATTTTTAAGTTGTAATTTTTGGAGTTCGATAGTTTGAACATATCGCAAATATTTTCTGGACATTCTTATCTAAGGACCTTTGTTACATATGATGTAATTTGTGACTTTCTACATTCATTCAGATATTTACATCCTAATTTATGAAGGATGTCTTTTGAACGTACTTCATATGAATCTCCAGTTATTACCCTTGCAGCTTGATTCTGTAAATTTTGAATTTTTTCCCTCAGTGTCTGGTTACAATTGCCCCAGACAAGAAAGCAATAATCAAAATAAGGAGAGACTATCGCTTTATATATTAATTGCAATAAGTCGTAACTAATGTATGATTTAGGTCTTCTGAGGGTTCCGATTGCTTTCGATACCTTAGTGCTGATGCTATCAACTTGTTGTTTACAACATAAATTCTGATCAATAACAACTCCTAGACTTTTGGTCGTCTTAACTCTTTTAATTTCTTCCGATCCGTTCGACACTTTCATGTCTTGATCATTGGAAATTTTTGACAATTTTCGACGAGATCCAATGATCATATATTTAGTTTTTTCAACATTGACAGTTAACCTGTTCACTAATAACCATTTCTGAATATTCTCTAATTCTTTGTTTAGTCAATTTTCAACTTCAGTTGCAGATCCGCCATACACAGCAAAATTTGTGTCATCCATGTATATTGCAGGTCTGGATATTTTAGGCAGTTTGGTAAATCATTTATATACTATAAAAAGAGGAGTGGCCATAGGTTCGACCTCTGAGGGACACCACAGCGAACCGGTTTGAAAGAAGACATTGTATTTTCTACTTTGCTAACCTGCATTCGATAACTTAGTTAAGAGATAAACCAAGCAAGAGCAATATCTTTAATTCCATACAAATACAATTTTCTAATTATTATTTTGTGGTCAACCCTGTCAAATACTTTTTATAAATCAAGGAACACCACTCTACTTATGAGTCTTGTATTCATATTAATGAACCAAGAATTTATCGTGCAGAGCAAGGAGGATGTAGTCGAACGGCCTTCTCTAAACCCCGGCCGGATACCTGGTGAGAATTTTATCTGCGAAATTATGACTCAGCTGACCAACAACTAATTTTTTAAATACTTTGGCGAACACAGATAAAACAGAAATTGGTCTACAATTCTCGCATCCTTCTTTATCTCCAGATTTATAAATTGGTGATCCCTTAGACATTTTCAATCTTCATCATTTTCGAAGAATAACGTTAACATGTATTCGTATCATAAATGTTTTACAATATTTCTGTGGATGTAGTATCAGACATACAATTACTAGCCTTGAAAATGGGTTTTCAGCACAATAAAGTTTAAAATTTTCCCGCAAAATTGCGTTACAAAGCTCACCGCCAAAAAAAGGGAGAGATTTTTCACGATGAATCTCAATGGTTTACCCCACGAGTTTTTTCAATGGTAACCCTGGCAATAGGGCCATCGTTTTGTTTATTAAACACATTAATTTAATAAACATCTTTGTTTATTTAGTAAGGTTATGTGAACGCAATGGTTAAGGTAACCTTCCCAGACCGATCATCTTTCAGTGGAAAAACGCACAAAATATAGCCCACTCGGCGGTATTCTCGGCAGTGGCTTCGCGCGCGTCTACGCGTACGCCAGGTGAAATCTATCAAAGATATCGGGCAAACAAACAACCTCAGCCTCAAACCATCCTGCGGTATCGACGAATTTAGAAACACACGAAATGAAAATCGCGAATTCTACATTAACCGATAGGCCATTGTGTTGCTTAGTAAACTGTAGTTAGTGACCATGCAGAGGAAGGCTGGCCCAACTAGAGAAGTTGCTCCCGCAGTCCTGCTAGAATGATCACCCTACATCATGTCATTAGCGGCTATATATTTTTTGGCTCTCCTAGAAGAGTCACCCCATAAAGAGGGTCACCGTTCATGGTCACCAAGTAAATAGGGCCTTAATGTTCCCATGTACAGTGCAAATTGCTTCGAACACCACAGACAGGGTAACATAATAACCAAAATACTCCAAAACTGTTTGAAAAAGGAAGTAACATATTACCTGCATAGGCCCCAGAAAAATTTCCTCATGCTTCAAAAACTTTACTGAACCTTCCTAAATTTGCTTCATGTGTCTTGTGGCACTGTAGATTCTCATTCCCACATTCCGTCAATTTTACCTAACGCATCCGCAAGAAATATTGTTGGGCCCTGGGGTCACTATAGTGTGATTTGCTGATTCAATAAAACAAATTGAATAAGAGGTATGTGAACACGTTTTGATTAGCAAAAACTGCTCGACACAATATTTAGAACGTCGTGTTTATTTCACCGGAGCCCAAAAACATTTTGTGCGGCACGTCGTACTATGAAAAGTGACAAAACGAGCACTTCCTTATTACGTTAACATTAAATTTATTAAAGGCGTCTAAAACTGAAAACTTTTATTTTCCTCTATAATCGCAATTACAATGACGAAATTATAAAAATTATTGAAATTTCAAAAAACAGTTTGGGGCAGATGGTTTTTTTTCTCTCAGCCCTGCCACAGGAATGCATAAATTAATGTTCAGTTTCTGGCCTTTTCTTCAAATACGAATGAACTGAAGGCTCGTTCATCACAGCATTGTACAATTTGATCAGGTCGGGAAACTTCGTCAAAATATCTGGAACCTCGAGTTTACCACGACCAAGCACACTGTTGGTGAAGTCGAAGAATGCAATGTCAGCGTAGGTTATCTATAAAATAGATATACTTATAATAAGTAAACAACAGATCTAGTCCAAAACTATCTATTTTAAATTTGTTATGATCTTAATACACTCCTAATTTAGATCAATAATCGACCAAAAAAACCTTTCACAAAATGAAACAAACATTTCTTGTAACGAAATATTTCTCGCATCTTGAACTACGCCCTCAGTATCCTGAAATATTTTTTGACAACAACCGTTCTTCATTACAGCTTGTTAAGACTAGGTACACGGGTACGATGTCCTCGCACGGGCACCAATGTGAACGCAGCATTTTCGTGGTGCACGAACGATAATCTGGGCACGGGTGCCTTACCACAAGCAATGCTTCAAACCTTGAACTTGAGCACTATGGCACCAGTGTGAACACGATTTTGCCAGTGCCCTTTTTTTACACATGTTTACCTCCAGATTTTCCAGTCATTCTTGCTCACGTCGATAACAAAATGAAATAGGGACTGTAAATTAAAATAATATGACGGTAGATATCTCGAATATTGACAAAAAATAGCTATGCACAGAATTAACTCAGTTCCGTTGAGTTCTTAAAGCCTTATATCGCCACCTTAGCGCTGTTTCAAGCTTACCCTTCAGTCGAGTGTACAGTTACAGCAAGGTGAAAATCTTAAGCCTGAGACCGCTAAAGCGAGTGAGACGCAGACTGAACCAATACAGTTGGTACTCGGTGCATAGGAACCGTACCAATTGGCACCTAGTCTGAATAGGCCGTTAGTTTAACTGTGAGGATCACCTGATGTGAGGACATTGAGTAACAATCAACATGTTAAGCTATACGAAACCAACCTTATCACCAAAGAAGAACGTTTTTCCTTGACAATTTTCTTTTAAAATCTTTTCAAAGTAGTGCATGTTTTGTGGAAGAATATTCTCACGAAGATCCTTTAATTGCTCCTCCTGCAGATGATAAGAAGTGTATAGGTAACAAACATGCACAAATGTTGTGTTAAAACCAAGTTTGTATATTCGTGTTACAAAAAGTTATACAAAAGCTTTGCCAGTTTAACCAGTTGACTTGGAGGCTCTCAAATATTGTTATAATTCAGTTCAGTGGGTCTACCTCATTTGTCCTTGTGCATGTGCATATCTTAAATTAAATGTGATGCCATGCATAGAAACTACCTGTATTAGCAAAAAAATTTTGGCTTTCTATAACGTCGTAAGTATTAGAAAAAAATAAAAAGGAAAAAATTCTCAGCCTGATATTTACTCGACAAAAAGGAAAAAGGAGTGGGGAAATGATCGAACAGATACTCAGAGTAGACTGAGAGTATAAGGCATCCAAGACAGTTGTAAAACTCTAGAATGTTAAAGATTTTTCTTGTCCAATTAGTAATAAGACTAAAACAGTTTTGGACTAAAGCATACTCTTGATTCCTTCATCTTAACGTCTGTTGGACTTTCCATCATTAGTCTACTTGTAATTTTATCCTGAAAGGCTAAATCAAGGCCTTCTGGACATACACTTACCAAATTTGTGGAACATTGGTACAAGTGACCTTTAACCCTATGCAGACTGTTGTGGCACTTTAACATTTTACCATGCCAAATGCCTGGTAATTTTGCTCGTCAGTGGGGAGATGAACCGTCATTAAAAGGCTTAACCCTTTCACCATCAAAGCCGTTCGTTAGATTTTTATTTTGGATAAAGTCAGACGATTTCACTTGATAAAGGGAAACATCTTGTAGTAAAGTATTAAAGGCTCCATTCTTTTACCGTGAATGAAAGCCCTTGGAGATTTACACTAGCCAACGCCACACGATTTTATTCAGTAGAGGAAGACTTGCAATAGTCAACATTTATAACCTATCAAGTCGTTGCTGTGCGAACTTGGCTTATCAAAATTGCGCAAATGGAATGGACAAAAGTCGCTGGCATCAATGGGTGGTAATTTTAAGATGCTTAAGCGGTCTACTTTTAAGGATAGGATACAGTTACATTACCTTTTTATCTGGATCTTGGTCTTTCCAGGCCAGGACTAGTTTTGTAAAAAGATCCTGAATTTGGTCAACAATTCCATCAGCAATGGCATTTTGAAGGTTAGTCTCGGGAAGAAAACCTGAAAGATAAGGAAACGAATGATAAATATATATATATATATATATATATATATATATATATATATACATATATCATTAAAAATTCATAAAATTCATGAGGAAAAGACAAAAGAAAATCATAAGAGTGTCGGATCTATACATGTGATAAAGATACATGTGCCTTTGTATATGAAGAAGTTCAATTTTTTCAGGCTTACGAACAACAAATTTCCAAACGCGCTTCACGAATTAGCGTATTAAGAAGTGAATTTTATAAGACATTTACAAAACTCGCAGTTCGTGCTTTATCGCATTTAAAACACTCGGCTATCGCCTCGTGTTTTAAATCCCGATAAAGCACTCCTGCTCGGTTTTTAAATATTACATATATATATATAGATATGTAATATATATATATGTAATATATATATGTAATATATATATATATATATATATATATATATATATATATATAGGATAATCAATAGCGTTAAGCAATGCCCACCGCTCGAGTAGCGGTTTGAGTTCTCTGGTCCCTTATCAATCCAAGTTCGTTCAGAGCTGCACTGATGAGCTGTAGTACAGCAAAACGTACGTCTCCGGATTGAACATATATGTATACGTATGTGTATGTGTATATGTAAGTGTATGTGTATGTGTATGTGTATGTGTATGTGTATGTGTATGTATATGTATATATACGTGTGTATGTGTGTGCACGTGTGTGTGTGTGTGTTAACACGAAAGCACTGTGTAAGATACCTAATTAAATAGGACTCTAAATCATGAGCAATGATCGTGGCTATTGATTTTCCGGGTGGAAAGCGCAATCGCAATATAAGGATCAGAGCCCAGCTCAGAATTCTTAAATGTATCGCCATAGTAAAGAGGCAACTCAGAAAGTTTTAAAACATGTTTACTGTTCGTTGCGGCGTGCAATATCTTCAGAGTATAGAATTACAAAGGTGAGAAAAAACATTATATATATATGGATCTATAATTTACATACTTGAATAATTAGATGGCTAACCAATACAAAACTGAAACGGAAGAAAGAGAAAAGAATAGAGAAAGAGGTGTAGAAGAGATATTTTCGTTGAGAGACGGTTTGCATTTAGAAATAAGTGAACTCTCACGAATGAGGATTCCAAAGTTAGAGGAAGACCTGCTGGAAAAATCGTTGGAAGAATCTTTGGGAGAAATGGCGTGATAAGTCTGGCGAGTATGAACCTGGATACTAGAAGTAGGAAACGAAGTGGTTGCTCGTTTCTTACCCGTCAAAGGCGAGACTCCCACGTGTTCTGAGATACGTGTATGTAAGTGACGCCTTGTTTGGCCCAAATACAATGCTCCACAGCATTGACACGTATATTTGTGGCCAACACGCGATCTCATTAACAGGGAGGTCCGGTGCTTGAAAGGAAAGAAACTAAACAACCGTCTTCCAGATTGAAATATAAAACGAAAAAAAAATAAAATAAAATAAAACTTGTTCGTCTGCTTTCCCCCAAGTTACTTTGCGTTTTATTTTTCAATCTGGAAGACGGTTGTCTAGTTTCTTTCCTTTCAAGCACCGGACGCCCCATGTTAATGAGATCGCGTGTTGGCCACAAATATGCCTGTCAATGCTGTGGAGCATTGCATTTGGGCCAAGCAAGGCGCCACTTACATACGCGTATCTCAGAACACATGGGGGTCTCGCCTTTGACGGGTAAGAAACGAACAACCACTTCGTTTCCTACTTCTAGTATCCAGGCTCATACTCGCCAGACTAGTCACGCCATTTCCCCCAACGATTTTTCCACCTTTTCTTCCTGCAGGTCTTCCTCTAACTTTGGAATCCTCATTCTTGAGAGTTTACTTATTTCTAAATACAAACCGTCTCTCAACGAAAATATCTCTTCTACACCTCTTTCTCTATTCTTTTCTCTTTCTTCAGTTTAAGTTTTCTATTGGTTAGCCGTCTAATTATTCCAGAATGTAAATTATAGATCCATGTATGTATATATATATATATATATATATATATATATATATAGTTTTTTCTCACCTTTGTAAATCTATACTATGAAGATGTTGCACGCCGCAACGAAACGCCAGTAAACATGTTTTAAAACTTTTCAAGTTGCCTCTTTTACTATGGCGATACATTTAACAATTCTGAGCTGGGCTCTGGTCTTTATATTCCAATTGGGCAATGATCGAATTCAAACATACCGTGTTCCTTAGCAAGATATCGCAAAATTGCTACGCTTTGACCAAGTACTGCGCCATCAACTTCCAATATTGGTAACTGGCCATATGGAGTTATACCACCTATTAAAATGCATGAAATAATGTGAAATGAGGGATCCAGTTCTTAATCTAGTCAAAACTACAACAAAGCTCATTACATATTACAATAGTTTTGCTATCCACTGAGTATTTTAATAAAATAAAAAAAACCAGAAGCTCCGAAAAGCGAAATCATTTTTTATCGTAAGAAAAAAAAATGTTTTCACTTTCCAGAGTTTAACGTTGTTTTGTATATCTTACAATGCCTATTAAACTTTTGTCAATCCTTAACCCTTTAACGCTGAATGTTTTTTCTTTGTTTTTTGTTCTCTCTATGTTTTTGCTTAGTTTTCTTTTTTGTCAATTTTGATCTAGGTGTCCGATAATTCGGACACTGGACGTTAGTTATGATTGCAAACGCTAACCAAATAGTATGTAGAAGGATTAGTTGGAGGCTCTGGATCATTGACTGCAAATTTTAGAGGATCGCTTGATTCCGTCATAAAGGACATAGAGCATGCTGGGAGTTTAACATAAAAGAATAGCTTGGATATAATTTACGGAAACTAAATAGCGACCTAAGAATTGATGCGCGATCGCCCACAAGTGGTCCGAATGATAGAAACATCCCTTTTTATCTCAATCCTTAATCCTTGAAATAAAATTTCGAAACATCTCTATCACTAAAAAATCTAAGCTCAGTCTAATTTATTTACTGACCAATGTAATCAAGGGACAAATATTTCTATTGATTTTATTCAGAGAATGAGCGGGTTGTATTTTTGTTTTCCCTTAGTTTTCATAAGGCATGAACATTCTTTGTAAAGGGCCTTTATATTCTCCCGGGTAAAACAGATTCTATCATCTAACCTTTGCAGACTTGGAGGAGAGTGCCTGCGCTGATATTGACAGTTAATATATCAAAAAAGTGCACGACATTTTTCATGGCAAAATCATATCACCAATTGTAGCGAAAATTCAAACGAAAACTTTTCAAATTTTTGTTCTGTTCAGTTTTTGAACGGAAAATTACTTTTTATTGACAGGTCATTTTACGGTACAATTAACTTTCAAAAACTAAAAGTAATTCCGCATATTTGGCTTTTGAACATTTCAAATTTATTCTTCATATGCACCCTCGCAAGCTGTTCTCTTAGAAAAACTTTCTGAGTCCCTGACGGGAATCGAACCCGTAACTTTCTGATAGCCGGTGAGAGGCTCTAACCATTGAGCTACAAAGACTCAGATGGTGAGCGAAGGTTAAATTTGTGTGCTGGTTCGTATAGATGGTAGACATATGTACTGCCAGTCTGCAAGTCTCGATATGTCGTCTATTATTTTTGTGTTAATCAATGATGTGATTATGGTAGCTTGGAAATTATATTACCAATTGAAAATGTTACATTTGTGACGTGATAACAGAGCCATGCACTTTCAATTTAATACCAACATATACCTCTTGCGAAGTCCAAATACTGATAGGACGAAGATTATCCTGTAAAACTTTAATGGTCCTACGATAATTCTTGACATACAGACACCGGGCACTTTTCGCACCCTCTTCTCCAGAAAACTCAGCAGAAGCCCAGTCTGCATGGGCTTCTGCTGAGAATGGCTCCGAAACTGCATAGCCTATGTTAACAGTTTATTAAATCCAGGTATGTCCCAAACAATGAATGAAGTATGTGTATTAACATGTCCATTGTGTATCCGAGTATCTTCGAGGAGTTTTAATTGCCTAGGCATTTGACGTTTCACTAGAACGTTGTGATTCAACGCGTTTATTTGTAACCGGAAGCAAAGTAATGCTCGTGGCACAGAGGAAGAAAAGTTAGTAAGCTAACAAAGAACACTGACCAAACACTACATTATGTTAATTAACCTTTAATAGTAAAGGTTAGATCTTAATAAACTTCATCAAAATTAAGTCTTTTCTACTGTTTTTTTGTCTGAGCTTTGCCTAATCTTCATACTTCGATTAATTTGTTGATTCCATATCAATTGTTGCTAACTAAAACTTTTTATTATGTAGTTTATTCGGAGAGTGTACATTGCACGTCTTCTCGGTAAGCTAAGAACGTAAGCGTTCATACACGAGAATACAGTAAACGGGTAATTTAAAGTTCAAACAATCCAGCAAAACCTTCTTTGAGGCAGCTCTCTCTTAAATTATTCTCATTGGAGTTGCATGGATTTTCAGAGGCATAGGAAGCAACTAATCATTGGGGGGCACGACCAAGAGCTGACGTTGTGAGGAACCTTTAGAGGGTTCAGGACCATGGTACCCCGGGAAACTCTAAGGTTCTGAAACACTACTTCCTGCATTTTGAGGGCAGTTTTAACAAAACAAAAAAATAAAACCATAAACGGTAACACACCATAAATTTATAGTAATATAATAAAATATTTTATCTCATCATTGTACATGACACTAGGAAGTGATTTTCAATTGCTGTTCCACTTTCTCCAACAGAATCAATTTTCGAGAGTTTATATTAGCCCATGATGGTGAATGGTCAAAGTTAAAGCTATACAATAGTTGGTAACCCTGACCTGCAGATACATGCAGAATCGCGACTAAATCTTGCAAAGCTTTAATTAATCTGGGTATTAATATAAGTCTTGTTGTAACGCTAACTTATACTTCATTATCAATGCCGATTGGTGGCAGGGAAGTGGATAACGGATATTTGAGGGAAAACTAAATTTGTGTCCATTGTTGACTCATCCACTTGGTGGCGGTGCAAAGCACAATGCATATTTTGTGAAAATACCAAATCGTCTGGCTTCTTTCATGTTTGCAAATTTGTAATTCTTCACCCTCATGTTGCATATCAAATTGCCCAATTTGGTACAGTATTAAACTATTGCAAAACTGTCTTTATTCTCACTTACTTTCCTTCATTGTTTTCCAATCATTAACTCTGACGTCCTCCCAGTCGGCACCAGCAAGTGAAAGAAAAATTCTGATGCACTCCGCTTTGGCTCGGACGTTAAAATAATGTAATTTGTAATGAGGCATCGTTATTACAAGCTTCCGGTTACTCAACGTCGATTCGATATTTATCCGTCAGCTGTGCGTTGTACCGAACGGCGAATGTTTCGACTGTTCAACGTTGGAACGGACTTGCTTTTATAGCTATGTGTCTAAGATCATGACGTAATTTCTCAGTTAATTTATTTTTGGGTTTACTGGACACGAGCCAGTAAATACTGTTGCTTCATGCAAGATTTTTATTCATTTGAAATTTGCGAAAAGAAAACTTAAAGTTCAAATAACGGAGCGAAGAACACTATTTTATTTCCCTTTTACTTAAATTCTCTCAATTTCTCTTTCACAGTAGACTCGTAATTAATCCAGTGAAAGTGACGACATTAATATTGTACATATATGAATTTATAATCCGTATTTAATACTGACTCATCCTTTGTCATCAAGGCCAGAGTGTGAGAGGGAAGAGGATAAAGGTCTTTCAGCAAAAATGTACCTCTTAAGTAGTGCTGACGCATACCTCACATCGTGAAGCGCCGTCGGTCTTGGTATTAAAAAAGTTCTTGAGTAAAGCTGACTCATGCTTTTTATAAATAAAGGATATCCTCAAGGGGATAGTACATGGCCGGCATGCAATTTGAAAATTTGAAAATTTAAAGTCTTTGGAGTCCTGTAATTGTGATTAACATATTACCACTTGGTTTCAGAGAGATTTCCGTAAAGTTTATAAAGCTCATTTAAGAATATTTGATTCTATCATCTTCGATCGTGAACTTGCCAATGAACAAGGTCGAATTCCTTTCTACCGGCAAGGTCAGGTTGATTTTTTCCGGCTCAAGTCAATTAATAAACGCTGGATTAGTTGCACCCCCGGAATGACATGCTCTCTCCAGACTACTCTGGAATAACTCGTACGATTGCTTTCTTTGCTGTTATGATTACAATGCTTGACTCAACACTGTGGTACAAATAATTTCCGAATTTTATTAATCATATGTCGGGCATAAATCTTGTATAAAGCCTCAGTCTTCAGGTATTTACAATTCTCAGTCATATCATGGATATCATGCGCTGTTATATTTCATAAATTCAATGCGCATAAATTCAATAGGTAGTTGTAGCAAAACGCATCAATTTTGGCGCATATATCACACATGATCTGGATTCCTTAGTTATTATACTTCTAAAGGAGAGGATACTCTCTTTAACTGTCCCCCAACAGGCAGTAGAAAGATGGTTCGACGTTTCCTGACATTTCTCTTCCCCTTTTATGAGTCACTTATGTAGACGACTCGAAGTTATTTCTCTCTTTTGTTGTTAAGGAGGCAGGAGATGCTATTGCGCAACTCAGTGAAGATCTATGGAAGACAGCAACTTGGTGCTGCAACCATAGTCGCTTTATAAACCCTGACAAGTCGAAACTCCTGTATCTGGGCACTCGCCAATTGCTGCCCTAATTACCGGATAGTTTCCAAGTTACACTACTTGGGAAGGAGATTTTTCAAGTACCCTCTATTAAAGAGCTTGACGTGATTTTGGATAGTTCATTGACTTACGATGATCATGTAACAGAAGTTGTTTCTAAATGTTTAGCTGTCCTTTTTCAGATTAACCGTATGAAATGTTTACTGGACAAACGAACACTTTTAACAATAGTTAACGCTTTAGTGTTCAGTAAATTATGTTATTGTTCCTCCGTATAGTTGAATACTTCTAAGAGAAACATCAATAAACTACATAGCGTACAGAATTTTGTACGTTTAGTTACGAACACCAAAGAAGAAGATTCTTTAAGATCTGTCGATTCTGTAGATAGTTTTAAAGTATCAATTAGGAGAGTCTTTGAGTTACTGTAATTTAACTTTATTTTTAACTTTAGAGTTTGTACATAATATTGTCTTCTTTTTATCTACTGCATGCCCAGCATTTTGCTATAATCATATTATGTATTACATACTAGTTCTGAAAAGCCCAATGGGAGAATTAATAAATTTCAATGACTTGTCACTGTAGTAATGTGTCAGCGAGATTTCTTTGTGTACTTTATCAGCGTTTTCCTGCATTCGTTGGTGTGACAACGCACGTACATTGATTAAAGATCCTCTAAATTCACACAACCAACCTAACGACATAAGCCGGACATGAACATAAAGAAATAAAGAAAAAATCAGTTTTTCCTTATGTTATCATTTCTATGTCAGTATGTTCTTTTTCAGTCGTTACGTTGCCTTGTTCACACTACTGATGTCTCGAGGTAAACTGAGTGTTTTTTGCTATCGCGTGACCATGTCACTGATGTCGTTAAGTCACTTGATGTGAACCAGGCTTAATGACGCACATCTTCGTGATTACTCCACTATTTTCCGGTCTGATTAATAATTATGGATAAATATAGCTGATAGAAAAATGAATACCATTCAGCTTACTTATCAAAGCAGCTGTTACAGTGCAAGATATGTAGTTGAATGACCGTTAGATTAAGAGTAACGTCCATGTGGGGATAGTCGAGAACAACGTTGTTTGTAACACCAGGGCAAAATAAAATTCTGTACCAGTACCATCCATATAACCACTCACTCTCAAGACACTTTACTTCTTTTGAAAACTATTTCATCTCCCTAACTAGTGTATAACGTAACTTCAGACGATCGGAATATAAACTAATATAAGTACAGATATATGTAGAAACACCAATTCAGCTATAGTTTCACACCCAGAAGTGTATATCAGTTAAAATTTGGTATTTAACCAAATCAGAACCTAAATTCTAGACTTCAAGCAGTTGCCACGAATCAAAAATTATCGAGATGAGAAGTACCTTTGTCGTTAATCAATTGCGGTTGCCTCCATAGCAGTGACCACCTTCCGCCATGCATGTACACATACCCAAATATAAAATTACGTGAGCTTAGATTTCATTTTTGTTCAAGGGTCAATTGTCTGTCCATTTTACATAAACCTTCAATCATTTGTTACAAGCAGGCAACTGATAATCGCAAGTATTAAGGCAAAAAGTGTCTGAAGACAATTTTTTTTTTAATGAACAACGTGTGAACAACTAACAAACTTAAATTCTTCATATGTATATACGATATGCTAATAGGATTTTAAGAGGCTGTTTCTTCACGTTGAGAAAGACGCGACCGATAATGGTCCAACTTCTCAACCACAGCTGCATTTCCTTAGCTTCCACTGATGATACGTGAACTAGCTGCTTAAAACAGTTCAACGTTTCGTCCTCTTAGCATTCCGATTTCTAGACCTGACTTATTTAAGTAGACTTGCTGGTGTCGACTGTTTCCTTTCAAGTGATTCCAATGTAAAGCTAATTACGGCGTTGTAATATATGCGTGCTGGCCAGAACCCTTTCTCATAAATAAAAATTAGGAATTTCAATAGTTTGATTTCGACTTTCCACGTCCAGAATTCGTGGGCCATTTACCTTCTTGGAATCGACATATTTTAACCCTAACACCGGCGTATTTGCATGGAACGGGCACGCTGCTATAGCATCTCTCTCACGCACTGTGTTGCATTAGAAATTTAAGCATATATAGATTGATATACTTATTATTACTTGTTAGAACATATCTTCCTTTATTAATGAGTAACAAAATCTAACGCCGACCGACGTGGTGTGACCAGTCTCTATTAGCTGGCCATTTAGCCCTTCTGGCTGGTTATCAGCCCATTTCGATCTGGCATTACGCCCCCTTCAAGGAAAATCCTTGTTACTCCACCTATCCCCAGGATGGTGTACCTTCAAAATCGACTTACCGACTCCATTCTTGGCCGAAATCATAATCTACCGTCCTAAAACGAAGTTCTCGGAAGTACTTTTAGTGCGATTTGAGAGAAACTAGTGATTTGATATTTAGGTTAATGGGCATTAAGCACTGTGCAGTTCAAATAAAAATAATACCATAAATAGGCAAAACCGTAAAATTGAGCGTTGAAGACGTCGATAAAATTACTGAATTGTACTTAGTGATAGACCGATAGTGGCGCACCCAAAGGATAAGGAACTTAGGGAGGCTTCAGTCCCTTCATTAGCAATCACAAAACGATTTGGGCCCAGCCTCAAAAAAACAAAAATAATAACAATAATAACAATAATAATAATATGGACACTGGAGTAGGACAAGCACAGCTTCAGCCTACTACGGGAATGTGGACGCTCCCGCAGACCAGAGTCCGGGGTGGCACCTTTGGCAAGTGCCAGCAACCCCTTAGCCAAGGGTAGATAAGACTCTTTAGCCTTGGATGGCAACTTATCTAGGAGAAGGAAACTCTGACATAAAACCAGTAGTAGGTAAGCAGGACATTGATTCGGAGCCAGTGACCTTCATAAAACGCGCAGGCTTTGATGAGATGACTAGGGAGTAGCGTCCCTGCCTTGCCAGCTGGGTAGACAGGTAGCCGAAAGCCTCAGCTTGCCTTAATTGACTGGCAGCTGCGAGTACACTACCTTCAGGTGTTGGCAAACCTGCCCTGTCAGCCCAAGGACTAGAAGAAAATCTGTACAGCAAGCTGATGCCCCTGATCTTAGTTGGTTGAGGATGAACCGGTCTTAAATGCTGAAACAGATCTGCACTACTCTAAGAATAAAACAATATTCAGACTTAACCTTTGCAGTGGCACGCCTAAACTGACCTTAACTGGTTGGAAGTGCAAGAGTGTACTGTTAAGGTCAAGCTGGATATACGCATTGGGGAGTACTTTCAGGGACTTTAAAGGGCTGTACATCCCTTACTCCTTCCTTACTAGATGAGTTGGGCGAGTAAGGGCTGGCCCGGTGGGTATTTCTTAAAATCCATATTAATGGTAAAATTTCCTTTCCCCACAAGTTCCCTGAAATGTGCAATGTCTGTTACGGCCTTACCTGGCGGGATGCTGGGAGTCCGTACCAGGCTTAGACCCCTTTCACTGTCCTTAGTTTGGTGGTGTGCGAGTTGTAACAATATAGAAGACGCGCAGTCGGGAAGAATCATAATAACAATAAAACAAGGCGTTCTCTGACACTAATACTTTTTATTCTTATTCGAGCTTTCGGCTACCAGTTCTGTAGCCTTTAACAGGAAGAACTAAGGTGGAGTGGGACATTGGGTTGAATTGTGAAGGTCACATTTATAGAGGTAAGGACCGTGACGTAAACAATTACGATGTAACTATAAATATATAAGAGTTAAAAAACACTTAGGGTAAATAAATATCAAAAGTGTAGGCGTGCATGCGAAACAATGGTTATTGCGTCAATGTTTTCTTAACAGAAGAGAATATTGTTGCGGTAGCGGCCTTGAGTTGTTGTCGATTCCATCAATTGCAGCTGTGTGCCAAGATTCTAGTGTTTTCCGAATTCTGTAGTTTCCCTTGTCGATTATCTGTCCGTTGTTAAAGTCAATATTTTGTGATAGAGTCCAAGCGTGATTTCCGATGTTTGAATTTTGTGCAAAGTATTTAGCGTTCCTGACGTGTTCTTTCTTTCTTGTTTCAAAAGACCTCTCCGTTTCGCCTACATAACTCCAAGGACAGTCCGCTCAGGGTATTCTGTAAATTATGTTGGTGGTTTGTTCCAAAGGGACTCTGTGTTTGGGAGATGGGAATTGTTGCTCAAGGGTTCGCATTAGTTTGTTGGTAACTTTTACGTCGTAGCGTCGCAAGATTCTAGTTAATGGCTCGGTGATGCCTTTTATGTGAGGTAATGTGGCGAAGTGATGATCAGAGATGGGTGGCTCTACCATGTCGAAGAATTCTTTTACTAATTGTTCAGATTGGGGTACAGGGTTCGGCTCCTTCGATTTGATAACTGTGGAAATAACTTTTTTCGGGTATCCACTAGCAAGTAACGTGTTCTTTATGTGTTGTATTTCTTTTTCTCGGTCGTCTTGTGTGGTTGGCAGGGAGAAGGCACGGTGGATCAAGGTCTAAGCAGTACTTAACTTGTGTCGTTTGTCGTGGTGTGAGTTGTAGTCCAAGTCTCTGTCGGTATGTGTGGTCTTCCTGTAAACGGCGACATGTATCTTGTTGTAGTGCCGTGTGGTCATGGTGTCGAGGAAGGCTAATTTACCGTTGTTTTCGTGCTCGATAGTGAATGAGATGTCGGGATTAATGGAATTAAGAGTCTCGTGGAATGAGTTCACTGCGTCCTTCTTAATTATGGTGTAGCAGTCGTCTACGTAGCGTTTCCATACTTTCGGGCGAGTCGTTGAAGAGTTGGTGGCTTGTTCTTTGTGCGAGTTGTAACAATATAGAAGACGCGCGGTCGGGAAGAATCATAATAACAATAAAACAAGGCGTTCTCTGACACTAATACTTTTTATTCTTATTCGGTAGCCTTCCTCGACACCATGACCACACGGCACTACAACAAGATACATGTCGCCGTTTACAGGAAGACCACACATACCGACAGAGACTTGGACTACAACTCACACCACGACAAACGACACAAGTTAAGTACTGCTTAGACCTTGATCCACCGTGCCTTCTCCCTGCCAACCACACAAGACGACCGAGAAAAAGAAATACAACACATAAAGAACACGTTACTTGCTAGTGGATACCCGAAAAAAGTTATTTCCACAGTTATCAAATCGAAGGAGCCGAACCCTGTACCCCAATCTGAACAATTAGTAAAAGAATTCTTCGACATGGTAGAGCCACCCATCTCTGATCATCACTTCGCCACATTACCTCACATAAAAGGCATCACCGAGCCATTAACTAGAATCTTGCGACGCTACGACGTAAAAGTTACCAACAAACTAATGCGAACCCTTGAGCAACAATTCCCATCTCCCAAACACAGAGTCCCTTTGGAACAAACCACCAACATAATTTACAGAATACCCTGAGCGGACTGTCCTTGGAGTTATGTAGGCGAAACGGAGAGGTCTTTTGAAACAAGAAAGAAAGAACACGTCAGGAACGCTAAATACTTTGCACAAAATTCAAACATCGGAAATCACGCTTGGACTCTATCACAAAATATTGACTTTAACAACGGACAGATAATCGACAAGGGAAACTACAGAATTCGGAAAACACTAGAATCTTGGCACACAGCTGCAATTGATAGAATCGACAACAACTCAAGGCCGCTACCGCAACAATATTCTCTTCTGTTAAGAAAACATTGACGCAATAACCATTGTTTCGCATGCACGCCTACACTTTTGATATTTATTTACCCTAAGTGTTTTTTAACTCTTATATATTTATAGTTACATCGTAATTGTTTACGTCACGGTCCTTACCTCTATAAATGTGACCTTCACAATTCAACCCAATGTCCCACTCCACCTTAGTTCTTCCTGTTAAAGGCTACAGAACTGGTAGCCGAAAGCTCGAATAAGAATAAAAAGTATTAGTGTCAGAGAACGCCTTGTTTTATTGTTATTAATAATAATAACAAATGTAAGGTAAAAACTAAAAAGCAATGGCGTAAAGGGTACGATGGCTGTGACAGACGACCGTGATATGCGATCTCCGTCACACTTTTGTATTATGGACTGCCAATTCATAATGGCGTAACAGGCCTTCTAGAGACTTAAAACTACAAAAATATTCCAGGGGGGGCGTGTCTCCAAAGCCTTAACCGTAGTGGCCCATCAAAGATTCCAGCTTCCGCTAACGAAAATCCTGGATGCACCGTTGTCTAAGGGATGTAACATTTATCTCCCTGAGGTGATACTTTCCAGTCAATTGTTAATCAATCCCAGGAACTGGTTTTCCGTCGGCAATCGTCCATCGTCCAGGTTGTCGCATATACCTCTCCAATTATCAGAATCCGGAAGGGGAGACGCTATCTACTTAGAAAATAGTGTCAGGGGGACAATTTTTGCAAGGAACGCTACTTACTGTTAAACCATCTCCCGTAGATAATGGTAAACAGAAGCAAAAGATCACGTGTTATGGAATTAGCAATTTACATAGAAAATTGAATAGGTCTATTGGTTACTCTTGGAAAGTTCCCTTCAGTTTTATTTCTACGCCACCTATGTAACATCCATGTTCCAGGTAGCGTGTCTTTCTGCTAGATGGCCCATTACAAGCTTACTTATTTTCCAGTTCGAGCTCGTGGTGAGCCCATCAGAATCATTCTTACACTTGCTGAAACTGACTGGGAAGATATCAGAGATGTCAGTGATAGCGATCTGGAAGCCTTGAACAAACGTGGGTATACAAATGTCATTATAAATTCTATCATTCAGTTCATTCTTTTTAGATATAATCTCTTCTGCTTATTTTATAGTACATAATTTGAATTGATTTGGCTGTCTTTAATTGTTATGTGTTATTAAATTAACCAACTAAATGTAACCAATTTCATCACATCGTTTTCATATTTTATCCACAAAACGTCCGCGTTTGTGAAGGTCGGCATCATGTAAAACAGCCAGAAAAACTGGAGGCAGATCAATTCTAACATGATGTAGATTACTGTTGATTGTGGATTATGGGTGAATTTTTAACCAAATTCACCAGAAAATAACAACTGATCAAACTTCTTTGCTCTGAATTAAACCCTGTTACACTCCACATGAGGCATTTCAAGACAGTGGTTAAATTACTGTGTTGACCTGGTAAATCAGTGGTTACTTTAAAGGCTTAGAAGCCAGATGCTATACTTCTTTCTGACTCAATGAACTCAATACATAAAGTACAGACCTAACATTCAGTATTATGTTAATGGACCTGAAGTCCTGCATTCAAGATTAGGATGCCTTTGGGATTATTAATTAAATATTTTCAGAAAGTATGGGGAGCTTTGGGAATCTTCTCTGCAGTTGCAAGAATCATTTATGGTAAATACCAGGAGGGACTGTAAATTGTAGCTTAGCAGATCCCCTGTCCATTAACCTTTCCCCTGGCACAGTAACCAAAGTAGAAGTCTGAGATTCTCAAACATAAAGTGCTGCTATTTTACAAAAATGCTTATCTGCCAAGCAAACATAAAAACATTTTGTGAAAACTTTTCATGACAGAAATTACTAAGTCCACCCAGTGAGTTTGCCAAAACTGCTCTCTTTGATATGAACAATTAACTCTACATAGTTCCTTCGTTAGTGCTGCTTTTATGTCAGATACATCAACTAAATGTTCAAAAACATTTCATTAACTAATTTCTGCCTATAGTTATTTTATTCTTGCTGATGCCAGCCAGTTTTATTCACCAGGTGGAAGAGATCAGTTGTGGCTGGTCTTGGAAGTTAAAAGCTATTTTATCAAGTCTCCTGTTTGAAGTGGTCCTTCTCATTTTATTCTGGCTAATTTCAGACAATTTAATTCAGCAGAAGAAAGCAGCAGTCTGCCAGTGTAGGCAGGAATAGGCAATAACTCTGACCCTGAGCCAGACATTTTACTGTTTATAAATGCTGTTTTTTACCATTCTGTTTCATATGTTATTGTAATAGCTGCTTAGTTTTGTACCAAAATTGCAAATTCAACCCATAACTGATGAGCTGACGAGATTACTGTTTCATTTTAATAATGTCATTAAAAATTTTCCTGGAGACATTCAATAGATTCTAGATAATTCCTACAGAAGTCCAGCTTTTGTTTCTGATGCTTCAAGAGAAGTGCCAAAAACTACTTCAATAACCCATTTCTGCCAATTGTTGTTTTATTGTCACTGATGCCAGTTGAAAATCTTATTCACAAGATAGAAGAGGCCTACTGAGGCTGGTCTCAGCAAGAGTGCCACTGGTTAAAAAGTTAGGGTAAGGGTTGGATTTGGAGTTTGGGTAGGTTTGGAGTAGGGTTATGATTATTAGATAGGTTTAGAGTAGGGTTGGAATTGCATTATGGTTAGGATTGTGGCAGGGCCATAACAAGGGGAGGGGCCTTATGGCCCAGGCCCACCAATATTTATACAAGACAAGGTTTTTCCTTTGGGAAATAAGATGCTGAACACTATATTTCGGTTAAATAATTGTTCTTTTCAATACTAGTTCGTGTACCATAATTGCTCATGTTCACGGAACATTTACAGCTTCTTTCAAGCCTCTCAAGCAGCCTTTGGTTTGTGTTCGGTGTTTGGTACCCTGCCAAAAAAAAAAATTTGTCTTGCTACGGCCCTGATTGTGGTAAGGATTAGAGTTAGGGTTAGTCATCTTGCTCGTAATTATTTAAATGTAAAGTTCTAAAAATTTGTACTCTGGCTCCACCATATTTAGCAGCATAAGTGGATTGGATCTAATGTTGACATTTCTGCATTTAGGGGAGGGCATGTGAATCACGTAATACATAACATTAATGAACTATGTCATTTCGTAGAGTAATCACGGTTTGCTTCAATCAAAATTGAGAGTCTATGATAGCTCACAGGAAGTTGCACTCAGGAACACACTAATAGACTGTCAGTCATTCCTCCGTCTGTTCCGTCTACTGCCTGTTAGTCTGTCTTATTTCTTGGTCAGTCAACCATTTTCTCTCACTAACTCTCTTTCTCTGCTCTTAATTTCTGAGATTATTAGCACCAAGTTTCAATATTAGATCATCAGAACCGTACCTAGGTGGTAATTAGCCCGGGGAAAATTCTATCGAAGACGTCTCCCATCGGCCCTCTAACGAACCCCAAGCTCCTATATTGTAACAACTGCATACTAAGTAATAATTGGATACTCCTTAATAACTGTATAATAGTACTACCGGTATACTAGTACACCCCGGCCACTTTAGTTAAAACAAATAATTTCAATTTGTTCTTTTTGTTTCTTATTGCTCAAGATGTTATTGAATATTTAAACCAGGTGCTTCCGAACCTTGGCAGCTGCTAAATCGTCAATTAACGATGGGAAGTCCAGACATTGGCCTAATATTTTGTGGAGCTCTGCAAAATAATTTTGAATCTAGAATAAAAAAACAAAAAAGTCGAGTTTTTGTTTTTGAAAATGTAGCCCCATAAAATTTTGTGCCTGGGGCATGCGTTCCATGGCCCCCTTCATTGGTGCGGCACTGGCGATCATAAGTAATCCGTGTCGACTATCCCCTCGTTCAAACTTCGATCAAATAATCTAATTTTGGAACAAAATCACAGGTTTCAGCTGTTACCAGTCTTACCTGTACTTATCTCGGCCTGCAGCTTGGTCCAAGCATTGAAGACTTGAGGCAATGTTTCCCCAGAACGTAACGACCCTGACTCGTAAATAACTTACGTACTTCCTAGCGCTTGGAAGTATATTTTTCTTGAATTTTTCCAGTTAATTCAGTTATAATCAACCATTTTCAAACTATAAGGTCTTTCAAAGTAACATTTTCTGGTCGACTACTCAACGGTCGATATGTTCTTATTGTGTAGGTGGTGTGTGTCCTTTTGGTCAGCTACCAATCCTCGAATTTGATGGCATTGTCCTTGCTCAGAGTATGGCAATTTTGCGATATCTGGCCAGAAAATACGGTTGGTATATTTAATTCGTTGTGAATTTAGGAGACAATGTTCCATCGTAGGGAAACATTCTTAATAATGAATTTTATTTCCTGTGCTGTTAAAGCTTTTGATGAACAATTTTCATTTAAAATAGTAATTTAATAAAATTATTATCTTTAATAAGGAATACTCCATTCAAATATCAGTGATTTTCAAGGCCGTCCTCAGATCCTACCTACATTGATACAAAAGATATTTTGAAATAGTATTTTAATTGTATAAATCTAAATAAATAAAGTAACTGCCACATTATCTATTTCTGCAATACAATGTTACAGGTAACAAAATTATCGAGACTGGATTTTATTTTTCCTTAATAGTTTCTGAAATTGGTAGACAACCTTCAGCTCTATGAAAATCTTTGAAAGATGTGTCCAACAGATAAAAACCATAAATGTGGTTAACCTCCTATACTGATTCCTTTTTGGATGAGGAAGTCGATTAAAATAGCTACACTAAAATAATAGACTATCTCTAGTGGTACATTTATTGGAGATCAAAAAATTCCATAACAACCGTGAGCAGAAAACTGAAACATTGATATGATGTGCAACCAACAGTAGAAGAAGATCAACTTAAACAAACAGCTGCTGCCAAAAAGCTAAAAGAACGGCGTCCCTGCCTTGCCAGCTGCGTAGACAGGTAGTCGAAAGTCTCAGCTTGCCCGAGTTAATTGGCTGGCAAGGCAGAGACACCGTCCTTTTAGCTTTTGGCAGCAGCTGTTGTTTTAAGTTGTACACCACCTTTAGGTGTTGGCAAACCTTCCCTGTTAGCCCAAGGACTAGAAGAAAATCTGTTCAGCAGGCTGATGCCCTTGACTTTAGTTGGGCAAGCCTTACATTAGTGTAAGAATAAAACAATATTCAGACTTAACCCTTGCAGTGGCACATCTAAGCTGGCCTTAACTATTTGGAAGTGCAACAGAATACCGTTAAGGTCAAACTGAATATTTGCATCGAAGACTACTTTCAGAGACTTTAGGGGGCTGTACATCCCTTACTCCTTCTTGACTGGATACGTTGTACGAGTAAGAATTGGCCCTGTGGGTGTTCCATAAAATCCATTTTAATGGTAAAATTTCTTTTCCCCACGAGTTTGCTGAAATGTGCAATGTTTGTTGCGGCCTTTCCTAGCAGGATGCTGGGCGCTCGTAGCAGTCTAAGACCTCTTCCACCATCCTTAATTGGGTGGTGTGCAATTGATAGGCAATCCAGTGATGAGAGACTGTATATGAAAAGGCAGATAGAAGGGCTAGGATTAAAGAACCTGAAAGAAGTATACCAGGAAACAAAAATCAGAAATGCAACCTGTATGTCAATCTGGGAGAGTAGATGAATTGAAGTAGCATGGAAGAGAGAATACAATAGTGAGTATTGCTCAATGAAACGTGAAGCCGAACATGCAGACGTTAACAAAATATGGAATGGAAGCTACCTTTAACGAAAAAGGAGTTACGATCAACGGAGACAGTATGACAATCCCCTGGAAAACTTGCTGGAGGAAACTGAAGGAAGGATTGAAGAAAGGAATGGACAATAACAAATAGGCCAAGTATATGAAGAAGGAAATGCAAAGCAATGCCTATCAGAACCAGGATGTGGAATGTAGCGAATGGCTTAAATGTAATCTAGACCCTAGAAAGACAGCAGCGATAATAAACATACAAGAACAGATGATAGAGACAAGGAAATGGAAGGGGATGAGGGGACTAAAAGTGGAATCGGTATTGTGTAGATTGTGTGGACAGTATAATGAGGCTGTACAACATCTCTTGGCAGCAGTATTAGCAGGGACAGAATATGTGAGGAGACACAACAATGCATTGATGTCGCTGGCGGTACAATTGGAGAAGCAACATTGGATTATAGAGGTAGGAACACTGAGGTACAAACAGCAGTGGGTAAAAGGGGAAGTAATGGAGAATGACAATTTTAAGTTGGTGTGCGATTTTGAACACAAACTGAGGAAATATAATGAAGCTTGAAGGCCAGTCCTCACACTAGAGGACAGAGTAGGGAAACGTATTTGGCTGGTGGACATGGCTTGTCCTCAGGAACAAGAAAACATTGCAGAAAAGTATGGAAAAGTTCAACAAGTACCAACAGTTAGCGTTTGAAACAAGAGAGACGCGACCGGGATTCTATGTAGAGACAATACCATTGGTAACAGGATGTCTTGGAGGTGGAATAATAAATTACTACAACAAATTGATAAGCAGATACTACATGGAAGGAAGCTGAATGGGTGGTGAGAAAAATGCAGAAGACAGTATTAATGGAAAGTGAGACACTGTTGCACAAAGCGCTCAGCAAAGTGATCCAAGAGGATTGATATTTTAGAATCTGTAGTGTTGAAACATGCAACCCTAACAAATTTTGATAGGAGGGGCCACTGTGTACATCTAGTAGGTGCTATTGGCCGTTAAGAATCGGCTATCAAACAACAAAATACTATTGTTGACTTTTTTTGATTTTAACAAGTAACCTGTTGAAGAAAGAGGCGAAGCCTACTACGCTTAGCCTAGTGTTCTCAACCGGCTTTTATATATTTGTATGGGGGATGAAACCCTCTTTGTCTCAAACAATGAGGTATTTTGGGGAAAATCCAGTGAAACCTGATGAAATTTCATGCTAATTTAGACCGCACACCCATACCTTTGTCTTGGTAAAAATTTCCTTTGTTTACTTTGCCCTACAGTTCCTGTAGAATCAAGAACAATTGTTAGGTGGTTTGATTTGTAAAGAATATTAATAAGCTTAAAGTGGATTCAAAAATCGTTACAATCGTGCAAACTCGGGTACAATAAAAACATTTAATTTAGTAAAGCTAGCACATGCCAAAAAGGTTGCTTATAAGCAGAGGTGACCAATTGAAATATCCAAAAGATTGTTGTAACAATGAGTGAAACAGTAACAGGCAAGTGCACGGGGAACTCGCAATCGAAATGATGAAAAACAAAGTACATCGAGAATTACTGCTAGGTATCCATTTTCGTCCACGCTTGAGAAAGAAGGCCAGATAAGTTATTGTTAAAAGAATACAATAAACTTTTTTTTTTGTTTTCATTTAAGTTCACAGTCCTTTGTGACATACCTGTTAGACTTTGCTCGATACGTCAGTATTTATTTTTCAAATTTGTTGCCGCAACCACCTTAAAACTTTCTCATCCATCGTAAGGCTCTGCACACGCAGTACTTGAATTTGCTTTTATAAAGGGTGAGCTAGGACACTAACGTTCCCGGTTTTCACTTGTAATTTATTCAAGGGTTCGTTCCAGAAACTAATCTTGAGATAGCAATTGCTGATGGAGTTGTAGATCAAATTCAAGATTGTGTCTTAAAAGTAATCAGGATGTGGTTTGAGAAAGATCCAGCGAAAAAGGTAATAAAAATTCCTATTTTGTATTCAACCTAATGCCTTCCAATAACTTTCGTGGCCGCTAATAATGCATTAAGCAGCGGTGGATGTATTGCAATGCAATGCTGTTAAACTGACGGTCAATTTTACTCGGATGAATGGGTTTCGCTCGAAACGTCAGTACTTTGTTCTATCTTTTTCTGACCGAGTAGTACGTTTAAACTTTGCCACTTTATTTTGAGAAATAGAAACTTTTTGCCGTGCTTATATACCCTTATGCAAGGACGAGTAGAAGGTTGGGAGTACTCGAAATTTACTGTGTACGACCGAGCCCAAAGTCGACGATTTACGCAGCTGCTTGAGAGTTCTCCCAACCTCTCCGAGTGTTTGCATCAGGCTATATAAATACAACAAAACGGTTTCTATTTGTTTTATAGAATAAGCAAAGAACTAAGCAATAATCGTGAATAACAAAATTTATTTTCATTATCAAATGGCAAGTTTTCCTTATTAATTACTTCGTAAACAAATCAGAGCTTATCACTTGTACCAAGAACAAACTATGGCGTCAGTAAACCAATCAGAGTTTTCCATTAGAGCCAAGAACAAATCCTGGGTCAAGCGGTGCTGTGATGTCCTAATCGTGTTTGCATAGCCTGATATAAATACAGTAACTGACCAATCACCAAATGATTGTGTGATGTACGTTTAGTACGCATGTAATCACCGAAATTACAAGGTAGAATTGGCGGGTTGTTCAACGACGGATCACGCCAGAGTGGATGGAGTGGCAATTTGGGCCACAGTTTGGCTCTTGGACCACGCCATTTATTAATGTCTGATGCAAATTTTACCTTGAATAAAGAGTTAATTCGCCATTGAAAATATAAAGGTGGCCAAGTTGAGAAAACATTTGGCATACCAGACAGTGATATAAATTCAGACGTCATTTGATGAAAAAACGATGAGATTGCGCAAGGAGCCTTTTTAAGTACATCGGCCTTTTTAAAGCCTTTTTGAAAACATCTGGAAACATAGCTGTTCCGGTACCTGGTAGATACTTTCATTTGTCCGAAATCATTGATCTTTTTTCTATAGGAGCAAACGAAAAAGGATCTTCAACAGAACGTCTTTCCTGATAACCTACGCTACTTTGAAAAAATTTTAAGGGAAAATTGCAAAGGAAAGACATTTTTCTTTGGTGATAAGGCAAGTATTTTCGTCATTCGTCAATAAATCGAAAATTTCTCCTCTTGGAAACCTTGTTTCTAATTAGTTTTGTTAATCTTCACACCTGAAAAAAAGAATGAAAGGAATTTTGAACAAATTCCCTACCAACTAACATTGGTTGATCTTTATATTCACTTCTCAAGATAGACTAAAATTCATCTTTTAATTACGCATCAATTGCAGATAACATACGCGGATATCAACTTCTTCTGTTTCGCCAACGGATTTATTGGTGCAGGTCAACTGGAGGTTCCTGATATCTTGACCAAGTTCCCTAGTTTAACCAAACTATATGATGGTGTGATGAACGAACCTAGAATTCTTGCGTATCTAAAAAGAAGACTACCTACTGATGGACGTTAATTCTTTTTGTACCACTAAACCTTTGGAATAGTAATAAAATATGAAGTTTTGACTTTTTACCAACTGTCTATTTAATTAATCAGTTCAGCTTTATTAACAAAGCTGAGGATCTGCTAGCTTTATAAACTGTATTACTATAATAGTTTGTAATTTGATTTCTATTTAGATAGAGGAAAAATTTGACTGTTTTTATCCTAAAAAAGGGAGGAGGCAATGCCAGATTTTAACAAATTTCTGATTGATATTGATCCAGGTAGTACAGATCATTGCATGAATCCCAAAAAGTCCATTTTTCAGTTCCTTTCGCACCGTTTGTTTCGGTTCTCTTCATCTGTTTCCCTTCCGTCTATCTATCTGCCTATCGACATACCTACCTGCCTGCAAGGGCGCCTGCCTGCAAGAGCGCCTACCTGCCTACTTTCTTACCTATCCACCTACTTGCATATCTAGATCTAATGGTCTAGCTATCTGATAGTGCTGATCGACTGGCAGACAGATGCACGGTATTTGGAATTGATATTGAAGTTCTACAATATGACTTGGGCATCCAAGGCGTTTGTTCAATGGTATCCCGTAATCTTGCAGTCATCAAAAGAGTAAAGGAAATATTAAATTGAATAAGCCTCGTGTCGGTATACTCGGCAACCATTGTACCATATTGTATTGTTCAAGTGCTTGGGATAGCATAAATGACGTGTTAGAAAAACAATTGCAAATAATTCAAAACAGAGCTGTCTGCATATGCTATGGTAGATCTTTTAACCAAACCCTCGTTGATTTTAGCCAAATTAAATTTGATGAACATTAAAGAAATGAGACAAAACAAAAAGTTGATTTGATATGTACAATCGTATTTGGCCCTACACCATTTTCGTACAATCAAACCCAGTATCATAATTCGAGTTTTGCCTTTGCCGGTGCAAAACTGCTGGAATTTTTAATTTACCTGACAAAGTAAAAGTGAACCATCATTGACAAGATTCGTGAAAATTGTCCAATCAATTGCTATGTTATCACTATTAACTAATAAACATTTTATTTTGATTGTACATCTTATGTAAATATGTAAAACTTCAGAATATTGTGTTTATATCAACACAGGGCTCTTAGGAAGAGCAAATTTTAATGTTTCAATTCAATTTGGTAAAACTGCCAAGTTGAAATAATCAATTTAAATCATGTCTGTCTGTCTGTCTGTATGTCTGTCCGTCTCCCTTTGTCCATCTCTGTCTTTTTGTTTGCCTCTCTATTTATTTTCTCTTCCCTCTTTTTCTCATACTTCTTTTCCATTTCTTCCATATATTTTCCCACTTCTTTCTTGGTTACATTTTTGCTGTCTGTTATCTTGTTTTCGTAATAGTTTTCTAGCTGTCTTTATTTCTTGCTAGCTCTCCTTCCTTCACTAACTTGCTTTCTTTAATTCATTATTCACTTTTCTCTCTCTTCCTTTCCTTTCCTTCCTTCCCTCATTCCTTTTCTATCCTTCCTTCTTGTGGCAATCGGAGTATTTAGGACCGTGTAAGACCAGCTGCAAGGGTGTACTTCTTCGGATTACTTTTTGAGAGTAAACATATTCTCGGATGACGGCTTTATATCGGTGAACGTGGGATCCCCTGTTACTGGGCTTCTAACCAGATGGAATAACCGCCCGCCGAATAGTGGGCAAGCCAAATAAACTCAATTACAATGAGTTGAATACCAACTAAATAATTTATATTACTAATTATTACTAACGGGAATTTTAACTAAAACTAGTAAGTCGCACTACATGCATAAAGCTAAAAGTTTTTGTGTTGATCAGATAACCAGACCATAGTAACATAAAATTGGAGCAAGAATAATACAGTGCTTTTTTATTATTCTCTTGAATAAGCTAATTACTATGATAAAATTTCAGTAATCAAACGTTGAGCTCATGTGCTTTCAAATTTGACAATTTTTGCTGTTGGTATCCATCAATGTTATCACTTTTTACCTGAAAAGATAAAGTATAATTTGTTTTGTGTCACTGATAAGATTCAAATGAATACATTCATCGGAATTATGAAACCAAGAGTAATTTAAAAGAGGAAAGTAAACTTTCGAATTGAAGTTCTGACATCAGAATTGAACACAAGCGTACCTAGGCCGATTTTATTACATTCAACTCTGCTGGGTTTTTTAAATATTAAGTATACGAATAATGTATAAAGAAGAGGAGTCATTCGGCGTTATGTGCCAGGCCACGTTGGTAACGTACACTTCGATATAATTTAACCAATTCACTTGAAACTTTGAATATGAATTCATCTAATGACTCCAAATTTTACGAGACAAAGTTTCCTTTTATATATTGTAAAATATTATTTTCAATACCCCGTTCACAATGTCTCCTGCCGCTGTTGAGCATGGTACTTTGTCTTTAGTTTTATCTTAGCTTTAAATTTAAAAGTATGCGTAATTTGTCCAAACTGAGAAACATGGCCACGAAAAAGCAGTCGGCATTTATTCACTATTCAGATATGACAACATTTAGTTATATGAGAGGTATTATCACGAAATTTTATATGATTTCAGCGAATATAACACCAAAGATATTCGTGCTATCCCAATAAGACTTATTACTGTACCACCACAGACAAAACTGATTATCTTATGTAATATTTCAAGTACGAGTTGGTGTTCTTCCTCCGATTTCTAGATATCGAGAAACGAGTTGAAAAACGAGGTGAAGCCGAGTTTTTTTAACGAGTTTCGAGGTATCTAGAAATCGGAGGAAGAACACTAAACGAGTGTTTGAAATTACTTCTCAAACGAACCAGTATTTTAGGCGAAAATCCAGCCGAAAGTTGGAAAAATTCAGCTGTAATCTTCCTCCGATTTCTAAATACTGATTAATTATGTATTTCTTTTGTTTTTTCTTCGTGAATTATTAATGAGTATGAGAAACAGACATCCAGCAAATCTGGATATCTAAGGGTATTTTTCACTTTTGTTTCATTCCCTAAATAGTTATTCAATCTTACTTTTTACTCCATATGAACTTCAAGTCTAATTGAAAACCTTTGACAATCAATCAATCGATCAGAATAGTTAAATTTGTGACTTAATGAAAAATGTCTATCTCTTCCAGCAGATTTTCGGAGCACTAGTCAGACGAAAGTTAATTATGGAGGACAGGATTTATATTATAGGAAATGAAAATGGGGGCACTTCATATCCCAGGAAATCTCGTTTTTCAAACCTTCTGACTTCGGTAACCATCGTGGTCTTTCCCCACCCTACCTCGATCATAACCTACGTGTTTCTAAAACTTTCGAACATTTTTGCATCAAGCACCTTTCCACTAGTCCTTTCGAAAAATTTTCAAATTTTTCGAACTTCTAAATTTTGATTTTTTGACATCAAAGTTATGTCAAGGATTACTGAGGTTAACGTTTCACTTAATAGTTAGTTACAATAGACTGTACCAGAAAAAGATGACGACTTGTACATTTAACCACAATTTTTTTTATGGAAAAAAATATTTTGTCATTCGGAATTGAAATCGAATTGAAACACTGCACATCCTCTCATGGATAACCGTTAAGTTGTCGCGAGAATATCTCGTGCACTTAAGTTGGATAGAAGCTCGCCTCCAATCCCTGTGGACTCAATAGCTCAACAGGTAGAGCGGCGGACCGGTACCTCGAAGGTGCGAGTTCAAATCCCGCTCGAGTCAACATTTTTCAGTTGACTTCGGCAGTGTCAGATTATCATGAAAAAATTTTTGTTTACGAAGACAGTTTCAACAATATTAATTTGGTAAGAAGATAGCACTTACCTGCTTAATTGTTTGTACCCTGTTGAACAATCTTTAGCTGTGACCAGAGCTGAGTGAAGTTAGCAAGGCATTACAGTTACATGTACAGCCACCATCTTTTGCGGTACTATCAATTAGCATCACTTACCTCCAGAAATGTTGTTGTTATCTTGTAAACGTAATTGGTCCATGCACCACCAAGTCCAGCCCAGCAGTTGGTTGATGCACCATATTTGTCATACTGCGGAACTGTCCCTTTCTGCGATACCCAACACTCTCCATAATATTGAATTGCAAAATAGTCTATATTATGTTCGTGTGCAAGAAGGGCGCAACTTGTAATTGTTACATTCGGGTTTTTCCAGTTGATCTGCGGCCGAAGGTTTGCAATCATGTGCGGCAATACTCTGTTATTGCGACCTCCGTCATGAAAACATCCAATCCCAGCATACTTTAGCATCGCTATATTCAATGGGAAAAAATAATTCAGCGAGTTTTAGGTTCTTTTCTTCCATTATAATTTCTATTACTTTCACAAAGAGAAGCTGTTCTTTTTGTGAGAAGAGAAGTGAAGCAGGTCAGGAATGAGACATAAAATTCTTCAGAGTCAAAATGTTATAATTTAAGGTTAGTTATTCGAGACTAAATAGAGCTGGATTAACGTCCTGTTGGGCCTGAAGCGTTGGGAAAACACCTTGGCCTATAGATTGATTTTATGCTGCGTCATCAAAATCCTGATGTGAACGTTTGACATTCCGGTGCACCTTTTTGGCGCCAAAATTACTACAAGCACCAGTTCACTTTCCGAGTTGCTGCATATTACTTATCACGACAAGAAACTGAAAATGAGTTAAGCCAAACCAGTGTTTGATTGACTGAGATAATTAGGAAATTTTTAGCTTAATCACTTTTTTCTCTTCATACATAGGAGAATATAAAGAATAGAGATAGAATGGAATACCAAGAGAAATAACAATAAATTCAATGATTATTTGGAATAAAACGAAATGAAGCAAGATATGGGTTAAAAATTAGGAAGTGATCGCTTCACATAGAAATAAGTAAAAATTGATCGCGGTTCTTACATTTGCATGGCTTATCGTAGTTGCACTTTTTCTTTGTTGTCGGCTTGCTGATGCTGTAATGTTCGCAGGTTGCAACAGGAATTGGGGTTTCTCTTCCATTATCGTTGATTATCTGGCACTTTAATGTTCGTGTTAATGTACCTTCCCCACAAGTCGTTGAGCACTGAAAATTTAGGAAAGGGTCTGTATTATTTTGATAACAAATACACCTGAAGACGACGTATGTGGCTGATTAGATTTTTTAATAAATTCAAATTCAAATGACTTGAATGGTGAGAAGATATGTGGGTCTTGGAAGGATACCTGGAGAAAGCTGAAAATCTTGCTGAAATCCAAAATGGAAAAAAGACGGGTCTATCGATATTAAGAGAAGAAGTTGCAAAATGAGGTTTTCAGTGGGCAAGAAGAAAAATGTAACCAGTGGTTAGATTGCAACCTCGATTCGAGAAAGACGGCAGCAATAATGGAGACGTTAGAGCAAATGGTCGACACCAGAGTTTGGAAGACTTTAAAGGGACTGGAGGTGGAGTCGGAGATTTGCAGGCTGTGAGCAGACAAGAGAGAGACAGTACATCGTCTACTGGCTAGCTGTAAGGTCCTTGCTGGCAATGAGTACGTGAGAAGGCATAATAATGCTTTGATGGTGCTTGCGGTGGGATGGGGAAAGGAGGCAGGTTTGCTTGAAGAGAGTACAGTTAGGCACAAAACAGCATTAAAAAAAGAAACAGTTATCGAAAAGCCAGGTGAGAAGCTGGTATGGGACTTTGAGTACAAAACAAGATGAGATGAAAGACAAAAGCGAGAAGAGCTAATCTAACTCTTGAAGTTGCCGAAGAATGTACAATCTGGATAGTTGATATGGCCTGCCCAGCAGAAGCGAACATGGCAGAGAAACGGAGGGAAAAATTGCAAAAATACCAACAGCTAGCATTTAAAATTCGCGAGAGGCGTGTAGGCTTCATAGTTGAAATTGTATCCTTGGTAATCGGATGTTTAGGCGGAGGAATGGTGAAACTGGAAGAACAGATAAAGAAGTTGACAAAAGGAAAATCTCGACAGCAATGGGTAGTAAGAGAAATGCAAAAGACCGTACTAAGGAAAATTACGTCTGGAGTGGTGCAAGTAGAGTAGACTATAACAAAAGATAACAAATGTTGGTATCTTTAGGTTCTGGCCCATTGATGTGGGCTCTGTACAGCAATAATAAGAATAATAATGATAATTAAATTGCCTTCCCATAATTTCCTGATATATTTTGTTCTACATAACTTATCTTTGCTACGAACCTATAATAGCAATGATAGTTGTTGTGTCTCGTAACGATACAGGTATAGATCTAAAAAAAATTAGAAAAATCAAGATTCATTTCTTACATGACCCTTACTTACTTGCGACCACGGTCCGGTTACGTACTCTGGAGGACATGCAATTTCATTACAATTTCGTCTAAGAGGGAGACTGGTTGGAGGTGGACTAGCGCATTCCGAGTTCTCGACTACAGCCCAAAATTTCATAGTCATCCTTCTACATATTGTTTTTCTTGTTTGAATTCCCCTTCCGCATGTCTTGGTGCACGGCGTCTCATATGAGTGCCATCTAGTAAGAAAATATAATTTCATTTTATCTCGTTGTCAGTGGGTACGGATGGGGGGCAGGGGGTGCAGCGCCCCAGGCGGCACTTCCATAGGGGAGGCAATTTTGCTGTTATTAAAACGAAAATATATATGACGAATCTTCCGAAATCTGAACTATCGTATATAAACGAATAAGCACCGCGGCGCTTATTAAAACTTATTTAAAGAAATGGGGGTCAAAAGGGTGTATAATGTAATCCTCGGATTTTTTATCAGTTGTTGTACTGGGGAAGAGGCGGCAATTTTTGCTGGCACCCCGGGCGACATTTTAGCACGGAACGCCACTGCTGGTCGTTATCCTTTTAATGTTTTTTTATGCCAGAACATTATCAAGTAACTTACGCATTTCCTTCGAGGACAAATCGAACAAAGTGCCTTTCGTTAGATCACATGAAACACATTGTCCGAAGCTTCATCGAATGAATACGTAAGCAGAGCTCCTTGAGTATTTTGTAGATTAGTGAAGTTCTCCCTTTTCCCCCGTAAGTCAATATGTCTCAGCTAAAAATTATAGTAAAGATTAATTTGTACCAGTTTTGCATTGCCTTCCCTTAGAGTCTAGTGGGACCTCTCTAGCCTAGCAATGCAGGGAGATGGGCCTACGAGACTACCTTTTCACTGTAAACCCCTGTTTGGGAATGCTATACTCCCAAATTGTATTCCCAATAATAAAGACAATTAGAAACAGAAACAAGAACTCTTGGACAGGAAAAGATTAATCTCCCTAACCCTTTCAGGTCCATACCTGACTTTAGTATTTTACTTTGGCTAACCCAGACAATTGTACCCGTCAAGGAGAGACCTCTTGGGTAAAGGATTATCGATATTTTAATACTTATACCAGTTAAGATATCTACATTATGCATACTCAGCTGGGCAATCTTGTACATTGCAATATTTTTCAGTCTTCGGCTTTGCTTTGTGTATACAAGAGGCATCTCCGACTCTTGAATGATCATCTCGACGGAAACATTTTACATCTCTGTGCGATATTCCTAATGCAAGAATTGCCATATTTTGAGTTGAAATTTCGTATGATTTATAGGATCTATGCTGGGTATCTTAGTATGTTCTTAGCGCTTATATAAAGAGTTACATACATGAACAGTATGTAAATTTCATTTTACTGTTATCAAGATGTTTATAGTTATCGTTATCATTATCAACATCATTGAGTATAATTTTGATTATGATTATCATCATTATTGTCCTTATAATAACAATAACCATAATAATAATAATAATTATGATAAGGTAAATAGGTATGTGGGTAGGTTGGTAGGTAAATAGGTAGGTAGACAGGTCGGTATGTACATACGAACGTTTATATTATATGACGATGGGACACATATTTATGCATACATAGGCTATGTGAGTGTGTGCGTGTGTTAAAGATTCATTGTCCAAAACGTGGTCAGAATTACTAAAGTAGGGCATAAGTATCTTTCTGACTTCACCATCAAGTGTGATATTTTATCGTCATCTTTTGCAATAAAATTTATTATGAAACCCCAAACGATTTTACCTCCGGCACAAGTCTTGGAACAATCTGACCATTCATCAGTTTTCCAGTAGAAGATGTCCTGCGGAGGCATGGAAACCTCTTTCACTGGGACGTAGTAACGTATATCCACGCCTTGATTTTTACTACGTATATGAATGAACTGGAAGAATAAAGACATGAAATAACTTTTAAGGTGGAAAAAATTTCTTGTTTGTAGTATAACTTGACATTTTATAGTGCTTTTATAATAGAATACATAATATATATCTTTCATACTTGCTTCAATGACTCATCTAATCAAAAATTTTCATCAACTTAAATTACAAGTTCATTTCTATAAGTCCACGCTATCTCTAGTTAGCATTTTTTTTCATGTTCATACTGCTACATACGTATATAAACTATAATAACAACTGGGTTTTATTTTTAATTTTGTTTTGAACTCGAGCTAGGTTTTAGGTAAATTTTTTGATGCTGAGACATTTAAGTAGCTGACATGGCATCTGGAGGGTGGCTATTGTTATTGCAAACACCAGATTTAACAAATTTTAATAGATTTAGTATTTTTTTAATCTTACCACAAGTCTCAGCTCTTCTGTCGCTGGCCCAGGTATAATAATTTCGTCATTATATTGATTTTCGTTGTGAATGTAGGTTATTCTCGTACCAGCTTTATATACGCTCCTAGTCCAGGCAGGAAGGTTAATTAAATATTTTCCATCCTTATCCTGGATGCCTAGAAAGTCAACATTAAGGAGTCTCGTGTTAATTGTGCTCCTTGTAAATACGGTTTGAACACCAGGGCATAAAGTTATAAAGAATATTACACAAATGATGTGCTCATTCTGCAATATAACTTGTTAACGATGACGAGAATGATTGTTTCTAAGAACTAAAATTTATGCTAAAAATTTTTACCTTATGTGCATGATAAACTGATCTAATTTATACTAAAACAATAAGACAAGAAGCTCTCGTTTTCTATGAGCAGATAATCAAAGAGGCCGAAGCCTGAGTTGAATATTGCTCATAGAAAACGAGGGCTTCTTGTGTAATTCTTAAGTACAATTTGCCTGGGCAAGACCTTCGGGAGTCAAGATAGACGCCGGGATAAGGAAGGACTGTGGGCTTTTACAACCCTTTTTTAAACTTTAAACATGATGGCCGTTATGTGACCTACGTCGGTATCATGAGTGATACTGGCTTCGGGGCACTCATCACGGTTACCGACTCATCTATACGTACCTGGAAGGGGGTTGGTTGTTCAAAGCCTAGATAGCTCATCCCGTTTATAAGTCGTGATGAGTTAATCTTTTAACGCAGTGTCCGATATATCGGACATCTAAGAACAAAAGAACCAGTGCGGGAAAAAAGAAAAAACAGAGAACAAAGGACAACCGAAAAAAATTTTAACCGTTAAAGGGTTAACAAAGTAATCCTGGCACTGATCAATCGAGCCTAAATTTTATCCACCACATAGATAATCATCTTATGACAGAGCTATCCACTAATTAACTCTATTTGATGTACAAAATTTAAGTTTAGTTGAAAGTTTGAGTATTCCCGTTCCTTGCTATTTGGGATTTCAGCACCCTACTCCAGTTCTCTCAAAGCCGGTGGTGTACTAAGCCAGCAACTGGCCACCCTAATTTAGTCTCCAACCACAATCAAATAACATATTTGCACAGTTGTAGGTGTTCAAGAAAATATTTGCCCAGACCTTTTCTTACCAATGGTATTCCAGGTTTTGCCTCGCATTTTGGCGTGAACGTTCGTAGATCCTTTGCTTAAAACTACCATAGTATCTGCATTGTTTAGGCCTGGAATGATATAAAGTACATAATCTAATGGTTAGAAAAGCATTTAATCGCAAAACAGTTTACAGCTCAAACTACTGATGGTACGTAGTGGTGAATTAAAACTGGTACATATGTTGCATCGGTCAGATATGATTTGATTTCTTTTTTGCACAAGTTTACTTTGTTAAGTAACATAAAATAAAGATCGATTCTGAATTAAAGTTCTCCACAACTGCCAAATAGGCGTTCTTATTGATCTTAAAGGAAGAAAAGTTAAAATTTCCTTTGTTTTGTACCATCAACATCTTGATATTTTACCCAGCAGCGTAGTGTATGGGGGTGTCTGGGGTGTGGCACCCCCCAAAGTTACTGAAAAAAAAGAAAATTCGAGGGAAAAAATAAACAGTAATTCTGGCAAAACTAGGTTCGGTAAGCTGGGTTGAAAGTCTTTTTGGATACTAGCTTATAATTCACTTACTTATTAGGGCTGCGGGGTCCAGGCGAGGACACACCATACATGACCTGAATGCACGCTAAATAAATTCGGGAAATTAATTTTTCAAAGGATACGATATTCGGGCAAATTAATTTGCCCTTCCCCCAATCAAAAAGGAGTTAACTATGTCCTTGTTTTTACTCTCCTAAACACTTTTCAAGATCCGTCTTAAATGGTTAAAACTAAGTCCTCAGCTGCTAAGCAGAGCGTAAAATAATAGTTCCAAAGCTCGTTTTCACAGCTTTCAATGTTGCAAATTAATTTATTGGACAAGATCCTAAAAAATTCACACCGATAGCCCATGGGCTTTTTCAAATCACAGGGAAACGTCCTTTCGAGTTTGTTCCCTCATGGAAAATCAACATTTCTTGTCAAGTATATTTTCATCGGTTCTATGATCCCTGTTTGACTTACAAAACAAATCTATAGTTCAAAAAAACCTCCGTAATTTCTCCAGTTATGACGTACAAGCTTATATATACCGTATATTTTATGATCTTCAGTATAATTCTTAATTCTTAGTTCACAGCTCGATCCATCACCACCGCATATTCCACAACGGTCATTCTCTGCCCCGGAAAGTTGCTTGTCACATCCAAGAGCCTCAAAAAATTAACCGAAAGAAAAGAAATACGTGTAAAAATCAACCAGTGAGAAAAGAAAAGAAAAGATCGCCTGCTGACGAATTAATAAAGAAATCGACTTGAATGGGATACAACAGTGTTTTTCGATGTAACTGTGTTACGTCTACTCTGTGGAATGGAAATCACTATCCCATCCTGAAATAGAAATAACTTTTTATAAGAACGGTTGTTGGCTCATTTAAGGACAACATCACAGTAAACATTTAAAATATATTGTTAGTAACGCGAGTTGTATAACTCGACTTTCGAAAGCTTAAAAATGGACGTCGAAGCTCGACCTACGTTTACATACTGAACAAAAGGAAATCTTTGTGTTTCTGTCTCATATAGTTCTTCCTAGAGTATATGATGACGAAAAAGATAAAATTTCATTCACAATTGTTTTTGTACAACTACATTTATTACCAGGATTTTAAGCAAGTTCAGAGACTTGTCATGACTTTATCCAAGCAGTCACTCTTATTCTTTGGCGTACGGGCCCTAATCATTTGGGGGGGGGGGGGGCAGAGACGATCTGCCCGAATCGCTCTGCTCGAATGTTTAGTTAGAAAAAACCTAGGAATAAGAATTACATACTGCACACGGTATGTATATGGCAACCTGAATGCACACTAATATCCAAACTCTTGTTCATCGCCACCGATTTTTGAAAATTTTTCTGTTTTAATCACGCTTAGAAATTTATTTTTCCCAATTCTACCTGAGCAATTTGCCCGAATCTGGTCCTCTCCAAATTTGGGGGCAGTTGCCCCCCCCTGCCCTGCCCCCTCCATTACGCCTATGTTCTTATTCTACCAAGATAATTAGGCTTTCAAGACAAAATTTTGAAGCAGCCGAATTTGGAGGAACGCTTTGCGAACTTAGATCATATCAAGAAACTTGGGGAAGAAATTATAAACTTATATAAGACTACATAGACTATTTAAGCAACTGTTGATGACTTCAAGAATCAAGTTAAGTTAATCAACAGTTAATTGCATTAAAAGGCTGAGAGTTTTGCTTCCAGTTCACATAAAAAAACAAAACAAAACACGCAAACAGAAAGAATTATCAAACTAACCTTGCACTCTCCACCAATACATATGTCGTTGTTATCAGGTCTGTCATAACAAAGTGTTCCTTCTGTAACTTGGCCATGCAAATATCCATATCCATCTGGAGCCCAACACCACAAATAGCATTCTAATACACAATAAAATAATCCAAAAGTTAAGGATATTCCCAAAATTGACCAGTGGTAGCAAATGCAAATATACCTTAAGCAAACGTGTAAGCTGGTGAAAACTTTCTAATATTAACATAACCAGTTAAGTTATGTAATATAAGTAATTATATTATTACTACTATTATACTATTATCATAATCTGTGCGGCATTACCAGAATTATTTTGTAAATAGAAGTAATTATAATGACGGGTGGAAGTTTATAGAACCCTTAAGCTATATTTTTATCACTTTTAATGTCAACGAATGGCCTCTTGAAAACCAAAATTTATTATAACAATAATAATAATAGTAATAATAATAATAATAATAATAACAATAATAACGACAAAAATGTTATCAAAGGAAATCAGAAACATAAGCTAAAATCGGATATACACATGTCCATAAATAATGTTGGTCCGTAGTTCCTAAAAGCTTTGTTTAGAATGCTAAAGTAGTCAAAACGACCCTACAAGTAAAGAATTAGAAGATAGCTCGATGCATTTCGACAGACGACTCATCAAGACCTATACTGAAACCATATCAAGCATTTACTTTCGATACATGAAATGGAGTCTACATTAACTCCTTCCCGGCGGCCTAAAACTTCTATCATTTTACTCTAGTTAACACCAAACGATTTTACTCGTCAAAGGGAGAGCTGCTACCTCGTAATTAACTGTTAAGTGTACGAAATTTCCGAGTGTCAGAATTATTATATTTTAAGACCAAACCGGGACTAGTGTAGTGCCCTGCCAATTACGAAGGCCATAATGATCGAGTGTAAGTACCTAATATTTCTTGAATATACCCCTTCACTTCATCGGCAATAGTGCCAACACCACCTTTATAAATGCAGAAGTCGTGACCATGCACTTCGCAAAGGCCTTCGAAGATCAGCAAAAAGCGACTGCACTGAACTCGCAAAGCAATGGATCCGGAGTCTAAACAGTTGCTGCAGACCCGGTTGGATCTTAAAATGTATGATTATAAGATTCGAAATAACTTTCACTTTTTTTTTGAAATGAGATAAGCCAGATGGAAGGAGCAGAAAGGTGATTTTTAAATCTAATCTGTCTTTCTCCATTCTAATCCCATATTTTCTTGACTTCCATTGTTAATTATAAAAAAGTTTATACTTTTTCAATAAGTATGATGTTAACATTGATAAATAAAACACTAAGAATACCTGCTCCTGGTCTTATCAGTACCGTATTGTTAACCCCTTTTGCTTTGCACTGGAGATCTCTGAATGACTTTGAACCAACTGGACAAGCCTAGAATTTATCACGTGTTCATTTAACTTTTAGAACATTAAGCAGGACTAAGAAGTTTAACCTCTAATCTAATGATATAAAACTATTAAAATTTAATCAAACTAATAACTTTTTGTACACGTATATTTGTTCTTACAAATGTCTTAATGTATTTAAATATAACAAACATTGCACTCTTCGCAAGAAAAAACTTATATTTTATGACACAGATCAAGAGTTAATCCTGTGTTACACATATTTTCTGCAGGTTATTTCATAAAGACAATAAAACCTGTTAAACTCTTACAGTGTATCCGCAACTTCTTGGAAAGACGAGGGTTTAAGTGTTTTCTGCAATTTTATTTTACTAAATGTGTGACAAAGTTACAGCATTTTGTGATAAATTCAAATTAGTGGTCTTCTTTGAAAAGAGAGGATTTTGAACCACTTTTTCAAAATTATATCTTGTAACAAGAATACTGAATTTCTTTGAAATAGTTTAACATATCTGCAAAAAAAGCCTGGAATGAAACTTTTAGAAAAGCCAGACGCTTTTAAAGTTAACAAGTACAAAACGTATGAGTCACATTCGTATTGCATTTGTATTTTTGTCAAAGAAAGCAGCGTTTTTCCGTTACTTTCAAGTATTTGCAATAACCTTTTAGGTTGAAGAATGAAATAGCTTGAGTGAATCAGTGTATTTAAACATTCAAATGGAAACTCAGTTGTTGACAAGTTTGACGAAACAACGTAATATGTCATGTAATAAACAAATCATGATGGTGCAATCTGGATTATTGAAAGGGATGGGGAAAGCCTTTTGCTCAACTGATGAAGAGGAGGAAATTTTGCTAAAAAGGCATGATCTTCTTGAAAAAGTATGCAACAATTGAACGGATTGCCTCCATTGCCCCCTTGGTTGCTCCCCACGAATAGTCATGTTATTTTGCTAGTGTAATTGAGGGCTTAGATTACTCACCGTGTGTATAAATTATGGGCCTAATGTACTCGACTGGCGGTCTGTGCAATTTTGCACAATTTTCAAGTTGCTCATCATACAAATGGTTACGTACACTTGATATCATTATGATTACTTCTGATAAATTATACAGCAACGTACTACGATGGGTGTAATAGGTGGCAATGCTCTGGAACTTACGACCATTTTGCCCCCTAAGAACGAGGCAGTCCAAAGAAGACGAAAAAATAGAAAAAAGCATTTTGCTGTCGGAATTTCCTCGGGTAAGCATCTATTTCTGGTGGCCCCGCGGCTATTATACCACGAAAAGTACGTAAAACAACGCCAAAAAACGATTCAATTGTAAGTCGATTCGCCACAGTTATTAAATAATATCATAACCGAAATATTTTGCGTTCTGGTATGGACCAACTTTACTTACGTGGGTGTTACAAGTCCTGTACTCTCCTTTTCGTGATCCTAAACATGGCGTTCCACCATTTGTAGGACTAAATAAATCATATGAAAAATGAAAGAACAGGTAGTTTGTGTTGCTGCGATGACACATTGAAATAATTTAGCCCTAGTCATAGAACTAATAATAATTGACGATATGCTAACAAAGGTCATACTTCACGGGTCCAATATGTCAAAATTAAAAAAAATTAAGGTCATGTGTGTTTTGTGTAAGGCCTAAGTTGTTTCAATATGCCGATTGGCAAATCTTCAGTTAGATTAAAAATTCAAAAATTCGATCTTTTGTCATGCAAGGAAGACCCAATAGAGTGATATACCTCATAATAGGAAATTAACGATACTGTTAAGATATTTCAAGCTAAAGTGACTTAAGTTCACGCGAATGGGAAAAATTATTTCCGAATGAAGGAATTTAACGTGAAAGAAGTGCTAAAATTTCAAAATGAAAGAAATTAACGGCATTAACTTCAAGAAGACTGGTAACAACGAAGGGAACAAATTTTATTTCATCACTCAATACTGTTGATTCAGGTTGACTCTTTTGGGTTATTAGTTTCGTTCAGGGGTTGCTGTCGTTGAAAATAGTACTTTTCGAAGGAATACAAACCGATAATATGTTGATAATTGCTCAGTGAAGTGTACCTCTTGAGAACACCAAGTGTGATTGGTGAATACGAAAGGACTTAGTGGGGAAAGAAAACCTATTGTCGTTTTGGTGTCAAATGTATCTGGACAGGGGTCATAATGATGGAAATTAAGGTCGCGTATTTTCGCTCTCTAAGTAGTTCATGTCGTAGAAATTAGCTTTGTCAAATATTAACGCAACTTTAATTAACGCGCAGTTTTCGAATTGATGTTAACTTCATAGAGTGTTAATATCCTATAATAAAGTATGTTCTCATCGTTACTACTTAAGAATAACATGCCATTCTAGTCAGGCGCAGAAAAAAAGGAATATATTTTTCAATTACCATTTGTATTACATTTGTACATGAAAAAAATGAATAGGCAAGATGTTTGTAATTGATAAAGGAAAAAAAAAAGTAAAAACAAGTGAGTTGTGACGTAAGTTTTCAAAAACATTATTCTAATCCAGCACTTCTTATTTAGACTTGCAGTTATATTGTCAGCGGCGAGTCATACAAATTGTACAATGGATCGTGTACATGCAGAGACCCGCTGTTTAATCATAAAACATTTCAGGAGATATATTGTAAAACGTGGTCCGCTTTCGGTTAATGGTTTCATGATTCTTTGAACAGAAAGGTGAATAAAATATCTAACTCCAAATGTTTTATAATATCATGGAAAAGACAGTCCTTGAAGCACCTATGAGATACAGTCTGAAATATGTCCCTAAAACATGTAACTTAAAATATACAGCCTTAAGCATTATCTAAAATACCTTGGACTGTTACATTCTCGTGTGCGATATTGAACTCCTACGCCACATGTCCTAGAACACGAAGTAAATTCAGACCACGAACCCCAGTTTCCGTTGATAACAGGGGAGCCATCGTCCACACATTCACCTCTTATACACCACTATAAGAAATAACAAGGAATTCTCACAAATACTTTCGTCTTACATAAATGTTAACTATAACCTTTCGTGCCCAAAAATTATTTTGATTTACAATTACATCATTCTGTCTGTATAGACACTGATTTACATTTTATATAAAGAGAACATTGGTTTTCGAGCTGACTTGATTGGGTTGATACCCTATCATTTTTTGTATTAGATGATGCGACTTCCCTCCTTTCCTGCACTTGCGACACCCCATAACAGAAATATCTCATCCTATAAAAGTGTTCCACATTAGCGGATCCAGATTTGGCTTAAAGGGAGGACCCAGTTGAGGACTAGTAATTAAACAGCAGCATTTCCTCTTCTGAATTGAGCTTCTCCGGTGAAATCACATGTTTAGTTGTTTGAAATTGTTTTTAGTGACCAATGACATATTCAAGTGTGTATTTATAGAATATACTAGAATGTGCAACTATATGTAATATTTAAAAACCGAGCAGATGACTAAAAGTTAGTCGAAACGACCAATAAAACAAAAAGAAATGTTATCCTTGTTCGGAGTTCCTGTTGTTTGGTATTTGACCAAAATACTCAGTGGTTCCCGTAGCTAACGAGCAGAATAGCTTTATCAGGATTTAAAACACGAGGCGATAGCCAAGTATTTTAGATCCGATAAAGCACGTATTGCGAATTTTTAGATGTCTTCTGAAACAAAGCACCTAATACGCTAATTTGCAAAGTAAGTTTGGAAATTTATCTTTCATAAGCCGAAAAAATGAACTTCTTCATCTCATATAAAGGCACACGTGTCTTTATCACATATATAGATCTGACACGGTTATGATTTTCTCTTGTATTTTAATCATGAATTTTTAATAAAAACTTTTAACTTGCTTTTTATAAACTACTCGGAAAATGAAGAGTTGTAGCTGTTTTCTTTTCCTACTTCTTCAGTTAGTAAATGAATTTATCATAAATTATACTTGATATTATCTTACTGAAAGAGGAGCCCAGGCCCCTTGGCCTCACCCTACATCCGCCACTGTTCCACTTTGTCTTTTTGTACACTACGCACCTTTCCATCACCACATCGAGTTCCATCGGCCGGTGCTCCACCAGTAGAATAACATGAACCGCCATTGCTGGCACAAAACAGCGTTCCACAAGACTTAAAAATAAAAATTATAAAACTTAGTTGTTCAGAAATTGTACCAGGAAGCTGTGGAACGATTATCGTAAACTATTTTATCATTTTGATCTATTGTGTATAGTCATTATTATTATTATGATTATTATTGTTATAATTATTACAATTCGCACACCACCCAACTAAGGACAGTGGAAGGGGTAATTTTAATATTATTATTATTGTTATTATTGTTATTGTTGTTGTTGTTGTTGTTGTTGTTATTGTTATTATTATTAAATGTCTGTGTTTAAAGCTTGAGAAGCATACGCATTCGAGATTTATGCATACCACGCTACCACATTCTGTACAATTACATTGAACCATGATAAATAAATTGCCTTAAACTGGGCTTTTCAATTTGAGTTCGTGTAATTATGATGGCGGACTGTAGAGGCGCAGACTACAGCCTGTTAAACTATTGCCATGAACAACAATACAGTACATTCAAACCTGTTTATCAGGGACGTAATGATGTATTTTTCGTCTATAAACTTCATTATTTTTTTTCTGCTCAGAATGAAAAAGTTGTCTGTGCGAAGATTGAAAGATTTGTTGTTGCCCTACAGTTTTATGAATGTTAAAATGTTTTCTTGACCTGACATGGAATTTGCAACTACAGTGCATACTGACAGATTTTCAAGGCCGCCATGTTGATATTCTTGTCGCTGGACTCCGAAAGCCTAGTAGTACGACGTCCCGATGGTTTATTCGGCAGATAATTCCTAACGAAGTAACACCAATTTTCATGCATTGAAAAACCCAACTTAAATTTTGTTTGCCGAAGGGGAAAATATGTAGTGTTTAGGGCTATTTCAAATTTAAGTTGGTTTTCTTTACGTCTTTCTCTGCCGGATCAAACGTTTAAAATTTTACTATGTCTCACGCCAGATTATTTTACTCGTCAGTGGTGTAGTCAGCCCTGTCCCCACCCAGGGGCAAATTTAACTTGTAGTACCCCTTTCCCCATTGCCAGCTTGAAAGGTAAAAGATTTATACCAACGATGGTACGACAATCCCCTGGCAGAGCAAACTAGAATTACCTTTAGGTTATTTTTATATAAATTTTTATATAAAATATTTTACATAAATATTTTATATAAATATTTTATATAAATATTTTTATATATATTTTTATATATATTATACATAATTTATATATTTATATTTATATATTTATATATATTTCATATATATTATATATTTATATATTTTTTATATATATATTTTTATATATTTATATATTTTTGTATATTTATATATTTATATAAATATAAATATTTTATATAAATTTTTTTAAATATTTATGTAAAAAAGTTTTCATGACTGTACAATTTAGCTCTCTCTTATTTTAGCATCAAGGGAAAATGCGTCCCTCTTCATACTTCTTACCAGGAAAGAGTTGTAACTACCTCAATTAGCTGTTTCCCAACTTGATTAGACTTCTATATTTTACTCTGGATAACGCCAGATCGATGGTTTTACTCGTCAAGGGGAAACGTCCAGCCGGAAAAGGGCTTAGTCATGAAGAAAATTGTTTGGATGTATATGCCAAGTAAGCTACGCATGTTTCGTGCAAACGTCCTAAATTTGGTGAAGATTATTGGAACGTCATTTTGGCGTATATTACGGCACGTGCATATGATGTGATTAGAGTTTTGTTGAGCTATCAGGTAAGAGATCAAGACACCATCTAGGATAGTTTCTATGACTTCTGCAAGTTGTCTTCATAGGGAAAAATTAGACCGAGTGATTCAAGGTGTATAAAAGTAATAAATTAGAACGAATGGAGTTTTCAGTTCTTCGATATCCGCTGTGGTTCACCAAGTATCAGATACTTTTGCGACCCGGAAGACCACACACACACACACCTCGGTATCAGTAAAGAACTGCAAAATTTGTTAGGCCAAGGACGGGACTGAGGATGTCGTCACATGACGGTACCTACATCGGGTGCTTCTTAGCTGTCCTCTCTCGGAAAATATTTGAATTCTTCAATCTTTGGAGGAGGGTTTTCAATCGTCATACCGACGATGGGAAAGGGAGGACAGTCGACAAAAGCGCACAAAGTTTTAGCAAATACGCTTTTTCATTTTGATCTGGAATTTTTTAACATTCTTCCGATGCAGCCAATTCTAATAAGCTAGATAGATTTTGAGCGACTGCCTTGTTGATGGATAAAGACTGGGACTTGGTCTTCTCCTTCAGTTATGCCACTGCTCCGTAATGAATTTGACATAAGTTATAACGGTTAATAGAGAAGAATGGACTAAGGTCACAAAGGTAAAGCTAGTTTAAACTACTAAGAATAATATGCGATTTTTTAAACACTTAACAATAAAAATATGCAATAAAAGACTAATTAATGCATTTTAGGATCTGCAAGAACCAACAAAATTTGGACGTTAATTGAACGTTAAAATACGAGTTTGAATGAAACGCTATAAACACCAACCACAAGCAATAAGTCATTGATTACAAATGATGAAAAAATTACGTCTGACAAAGCGTTTAGTATGGATAAACCCAATTTGCGTATTCAAATCAGTACTAAATTCAAAGTTTAACGCCTCATCAATGAGATGCTGTTTATTAAAGAACTTAGTCTTACTTTGAATATACAGACTGACTATCTTCAACTGAGCGAAATTCTTCGTTTGACAGAATCTTTTTTTATTTCTAATTAATGTCCTTTTATTTGTATATTACTCAAATTTGACTTGATAATGAAGTTTAGTTAACGTAGAAATTTGCTTTTCTACTTCAGATGACTCACAGAAAACTCACGGCAGAAAACTTCAGAAACTCACTCACTTAAATATTATTATCGTATGATTAATATTTATTGCTGTCGATATTGATTTTAGTGTTGTTATCGTTGTTGTCATTGGATTTATTTCAATTATGTAAAGTTAAATTAAGAACAAGGCTATTTCTCCTTACTATTACGCACTGTTTCGATCCCAGGGAATGTTTGTATTCACATTGTTTATTGCCGTCAAATATAACTCCAGGCAGCTTGCCTCGAATTAAGGGAGGTAATGAAGGTCGTTTCGCTGTTGGCTCATCATTAAGGCAGTAAGACCATTTAGATCTGAAATGTTGGGAAAGAAGATAAACACATAATCAAACATTGCAGATGAAACAGTATTGTTTGAGTCTTCACAAGAGTAATTCGTTAAAAGGAGATGTACTTTTTTTTCTAAATTCTTAATTAGCATTTCAAACGATTTGATAAATTTCCTTAAAAACGGATTCTTTAAGAGGAATAACTAGAGAAAGATGCCTCTACATAGTATCTGGTCCATCTGCATTTAAAACTTTAAAAATGTAAAAACACCTTTACGATTCAGCCGAATCTTCTTTTTTTCTTTTATCACTCTAACTGTAAATTGCAAAATGGCACGGGTTTTTTTTGGAACATATTGGTGGGAAGAGAACCATTATGATCGAGTAACTCTCTTGTACTGATGTAAATATCACATTTGAAAGTTTAAAGCGAAAATGAATACTGGCATAGTGTACAATATAGCGTGTGCAATTTTGTCTAAAGGGCACAACTAATGCATTTGATTTTCGATGGCTAATGTAGCAATACGTCCAATTGACTCCAGTGATTCAATCACATACGTCAGGATGAACAATCGTATCGTGTAAACGGGCCTTTAGGTGTTGTCGTTAACACATGTAATAACAATTTATGGTCGCCGTTGACCTGTAATTGCAAAATTAGCGATGTTTGGGAATGATATTACGTTGATGGATTTTGATAGCATACCAGAAACGGAATAGCTACTGAATTCAATTTTTTTTTTGATCGCTTAAATTTCTCGTATCAAATCACAAAGTTCATACGTGTCTCCAAAACCCAAAGTTCTTAGATTTTCTAAAATCCCACCCAAGTTGAGGAAAATTTCTTAATTATTTGCCCAGCTGCCTTTCAGTGAAGCGGGTATTAATTTTAAATAGCCATGGGTTATTTCATATTGAGTATTTGTAATCATTCATCGTTATTCAAATGAAGTGAGAGATGGTCTAGTCATTATCATGATACTTGGCATAGTTATGGCTATATGTTAAGGAATCATGTATTTTCTAGGTTTTTCGGAAATTAGATGCCATATGCCATAGGTCCCCTAAAACTAGCTTAAATGTACCACAAAAAGTCCTTACGATTTATCCTGAGATAAGGGGAAGAACCCTGAAATCATGACTAAGAATAAATTTGTCGATACAGACTCTTTCATTGTTTGTAGAAAGCATTAGAACCTTTTTCTCCCGCCACAAATTACTATCGTTCTTCTTTTGTGATGGGTAAGAAGTTTAAAAAGTTTGCGAATCTCAGAATTCTACGCATGGCATATATGCCAAATTGCGTTTCATGTTCGAATTTGCTAACCATTCTGAATATTTCTACTATTGTTTCAAAGAATGTTGAAAGAAATCTTGGTTAAGTAAGCCAAGATGATGTTTTATCACACCCACGTTAAATCACGAACGTAAGTGTTTGAATCGAAAAAGTCGTGTTTTCGTTACACATCGTAGTGTTCAGATTGAGAGTCAAACAAGCTTACGAAATGTGAGAAAAGGGTGATCAAAGGGGACCTGGGGTGTCTGTGGCCCCCTAATTTCACTGAACTAATAAAATTATTGCCAGAAGTATTACACTAAGCATCTTAGAATGCCTCGAATCAGTATCAGGGAGCCTAAAATACAAAATTGAAGTTATAGGCTTACTCGCATGGTCACAATTCTTTGCATTCGTGAGTCTCCAGAGCTCCCCCTCTCCCAAGCAAGAAAAAAACTAATAATAATGTAAACACGCTATTATATAACTTAGTTTTGGAAAACTAATTGAAGTAAAAGTTTGTAAATTAGGCTTAATATGGACGAAAGATGAAAATCTACCTTTGTTTGCTGTTTTTGTTTTGTTTGCATACATTCACACTTGCACATACTTAATATATAAATTTATCGTTTCGGGTCAAATATCGCTGAATTTCATTGGCTATACTATTAATAGTAAATAAAATTCAACAATCCAATGACAGTCACGCTTTTATTATAAAATGACCTATCAAATTGACCAAATTTATACTAAAAACATTTAATTGTTGATATAAATAGATCAAATTTATACTAAAACAATTCGACGAAAATCGCTCTTTCTGTGAATAAATAGTCAAGGAAGGCAAAGCTTGCTTACAAAAAGACGAGCTTGTTGTCTAATTGTTAAATATAATTAACCTCAGGTTAGCTTTCTCGTAGTCCCAATGGTCAGGAAAGATCGTGGCCTTTGTTTTTTGATCCTTAAATCAATTGACAAAATTTAGATGCATACAAGAAAAAAGAATAAAAAACACACCTGGCAGGGCCAACTTTTTACCCTTCGGCGGTAGGACACCACCTGATGACTAAATTTTTTACGCATTATTTATAATAAAATACTTAAAGTCGACTCTTGTCGTCAAAGACTTAACTTTTTATAGACTGATCCAATTAATTGGACAACTCATCCTGTCTACTGAGTGATTTTTAGTCACGGCTTTGCGCTTGAGAACTAAATACTCACAGAAAACTTGGACTTGTTGCAGCATTTTAACTTGAAAACGTGCCGTGATTTTCGTCAGTTATTTACCTTAAATAATTTTGTGCATATTTTCTTGAGCAGTTAGACCAAGTGAACGCAGCTTTGCCAGACGGTACGTAGGTTGACATGATATTAGCCCCGTTAGGACAATCCAGTGAATTTCCATCATGGCCATAACCAAGACTAGATAAATACCCATGTTTTTATTTTACAACATTATAACACTCAACAAGTTCATATGTCTTACGTAAAGTCTCTACTACTATAAAGTTACCGTAAATCTCGACAGTCCAGCATGCCATTAAATGTAAAGAGATTAACGCATGTGGACAATTCTGGCTGCAAAGTAACTTCATCAAGAAACTCACTCCCTCAAATAGTATAGTAATCTTAATAATGTATGCAACAATTATAGTAACATATTAATGATAATGGTATGTTAATATTGGTAATAATGTCAATATTAATAAAATTGATGATAATAATAACAACAACAGCAATAACAGCAACGATAATGAGGACGATAATAACAACAATAACAACTGCAACAGCAGCAACAATATCAGTGATAACAACACTAAAAGCATTTAACTGACTCAAACGTTAATGATAATCACAGCGATAGTGACAGTGATGGTACTAACCATAATAATAATCATTACGATCATGATAACAATAACAATAACTAATCTTCATATTTCAGAGGAAAAAAAGTCTTTTGGTGTTCATTACCAGCAGTGGTGTTGCTAGGGTTAATTTATTAGGGAGCCCAAAATTGTAGCATACCCTGAATTTTCACAGATTTTTAATCATGAAATTTACCCAGTGCGTATTTCCACACAAAAGTCGTTGATCAAAGTTGCAACTTACGAAATTTATAGTATGAAATGGGGGAGCCAGATCTCACAAATTTACGTTTGGGGGTCATGGCTCTCTGCCCCTCCCCCTCCCACTCGCGATGCCTATGATTACCAGGAAACATACAACCATTAACGCCAACCTGAAACTCATAAACGCGAAAACACATTCAATTTATTGAATCGAGATTCATTTAAGCTTTTGTTACGTTCATTTGAAATTTTGGCGTAGAAGATAACATTCATTAGCATAGATTAGCAACCATTTGCATGAAAGGGCACTCAATAGCACCAACAGGCTATCATTAACACCATTCTACGATACATTTGGGACAATAACATTTCAATTACTCAAGGCATTTGTCCAGTCTGTTGCAAGGTCAATTTAAAGTTATATGGAATGGTAAAATGTATAGTTCAAACTGTTCGCGAACTTTAGTTCACTTCACTTAACACATATGAACTTTCCACATCATTGAAAAAAAAATGTTTTGTGATCAAAGCTTCGCGATCAAAGCTTTAAGTACTGTAAGTTTTTATCGTAAAAACGTTTTTGTTTACGACACCAAAGTTGATGTGTGATAGTAAAATTCTGTGAATGTTGTGCGTAATTGAAATTTTATTGTCCCTAACGTGTAGTGGAACGGTGTTAATGGTTATCTGTGGTGCTGTTGAATGTGCTTTCATGCAAATGGTTGCGTATCAGTGCTGAGGTTTATTACTTTCGATGCAAAAACTTTAAACGAACGTGACAAAAGCCTAAATGAGTTTTGTTTTAATAAAATTATGAATTTTCGCGTTAACAAGTTTGAGGTTGGCGTTAATGATAGCCCTGGTCATGAGTAGCAAAAGGCGTATCAAAGCTGAACCTTCGCCACGGCTCCACCAAATATATTTTCATCCTTCCGCGTCCATGAACATAACAGTATTTCATACTCATAAATTAAGGGTTGTGTAGATATGCTTAAATCTACTATGGAAGAACTCTGGCTGCCCAATTATTCAAATTTACCATAAAGCCAATCCTCAGCTGGGATTGATGGGGTTGACTATAGCCTAACACTCAATGAACCATAATATGCTTACAACAAGTTTACCCTGGGATTCTTTGTCATAGTCTTTTGTGGATATTCGGAGACAGCCCTGACCCAACAGCTAATCCAAAGTAATTGTTTATGCAAGTCAATCACTCAGTCCTATCGAGCATCATATACTGCCCAACAACTAATAGATGAGCCGCCATTAAACCTTCAAGCATATCTATGTATCTAAAAATTTTAATAAGAGTTAATAATAAAAGTTTAAACATTCAGAAAATAGTAAAATTATTACACCAATCAGGATTCTTTTTTACCCCATAAAACATTTAGTAATCAAAATTTTACTCTTAACACAACCAAGGCCTTCATAAGGCTACCTCCGCGCCAACGAACATTACAATACATTAACCTTCCACGTATAAAAATTGAGATGTCAAGGTAGATTTCTTACTTGTGAAAATTTTCATGAGCAGCGATTACAGAAGAGCTCAATCCTATTGACCCAACAACAGCCTTCATATCCCTGTACGTGCACATTCCTCCAGATAATGCCAGACCTTAAAAATAAAGAAAAGAAAACAGTTTCTAAACATGCAAAACATACTGTTAGACACTTAATGTACAAGTAAAACTAAAATATTTTTGCTCGTTGCAACGAAACGTTAGTAAATTTATTTAAATATATTTCAAATCGTCTTCATGGTCTTTCATTTAATATTTTTGAGCTGGGCTCTTATCTCCTTCGTTTACCTAATAAACTTATTTTTATAAAAGAAAATCGTTACAATCATAAGTGTTAAGAAAAGAAGTCAATTTAATATTAAGGAATGTTCTGATGACAGGAACCAGAAAACTTAAAAAATTTACGTTTATCTTAAAATCGCAACAAGAGATAGGATTTACTCGGAGAAAATTTCGATTGGAGTATGACTGGTAGAACCCAGGTCAAAATTTGCATATGGTGAGTCATCCAGATTTCATAAGAATGGAAGGCACACAACAAACAAATTTTATCAAGACTTCACTAGGTTAAGTTAAAGCCAGGATTATTTCCTACTTTAGTAATTTATTTCCATAATTAACCTCTAATAGTAAAATGCAATTAGAATTATTATTAATCATCCAACCAATGTCGATATTATCTTTTTGGAAAATATTTTCGAGAAAATGTTAAATATCAGAAAAAAATTATCATCTAATCATGATGATCCAATCCAATGATATCAACTACATCATCATAAAAATACAACCACGAAAATTTAGAATTTGCCGAGGTACTCTACTAGCCACCTTTTATCTCTATCTATGCATGACAACAGCAAAATAACCTTACACACGAAAGTTTGCAAAATACTGAGCTATGTTTAACTCCCTAATCTTCCTTGAATAACATAAACGTACTTACCACCGCCAGTATAGCTAAAGAAGGCCAACAAAAATGCACATTTAGTTAAAGATAATTGAAAATTCTGTCAAAAGTTCTCACCTAGAGTATACCACACCCTCAATTTATCAGATAATTTTCCAGTTAATGTTCATTTCGGAAATTCAATTTCCATTCAGGCTTCTTGTAATGGTTAGGAATTATAACAATTGTGATTGCTTTATGGTAACATATCTGGGATATACGTCACAAGTACGACGTAAAGCGGTACGTTCTCACAGAACATGGAGTATTCAAAGCAGTTCGTTCAATGACCTGGTGACCTTCACGTCACGTGCAAGTAGCTTGAAACTTTGCTTAAACCACAATACAAAGTTAGAAACCTGCCTACACCAAACCCTTAAATACGGAAATAACTAAGATCCAGAACTCCAATATAACAGATGGAAAGTAAAATATGGACGCAAATCATAATTTTTTTGAATAGATACATTGTCTGACCAGAATTTATTTTTTCACCAGCTTTCGGTCATCAGTCTGAGGCCTACGACCGATGAAAGTTGAACTAAAAAAAAATCAATGTTGAAGGTCTCAGACTGGAGACTGAAAGCACGTGAACAAATAAATTCTGGTCAGGGAATATATCTATTCAAAGAATTTATTAAGTCTCTACCTGACCACGCTTCCTCTATTTTTTCAGGTACGCAAAAGTTAAATTTGACTACTATGTTTGGGAGTCACTTCTAAACACAGTGTATTGTGTTTAGAAATCGTTAAAAAAATGCACTTAATTTAGCAATCAATTTTGAATGAATGTTACACAGAATTATTTTTGAAAATTTAATATATTTAATATTTAATTTACAAATACGTTGCATAGCAAATATTACCTAGAATATTTGTAAAACACAAGTTTACATATAAAAGAAAATTTTGAAAAGGAGACAAAAACTAAGAACTAAAATGGGTGATCATCCCAAATTTTTATACACATAGGTATAAAACTATTTTTAAAATGCATAATCTGACTCCTAAATAGTTCAAAATTACGCGGGTGTCGTAAGGAGTATCCGATTTGTCTCTGATTCGGTATTAGTTCGTTCAGCTCACTAGTACGTTGTAAAATGGAATGATAAAAACGTTTACAGATTTCATTTCTTCTTTCATTTAGTAATTGGAGCTTAAGCTCAACAATAGCTTCATCATAAAGTTTCCCAGGAGCAAGAATTTTCAAGGTGTGTTTTTGAATTTGTTCAACATCATCGCTGTTCTGGGCCGCCGAGAGGGGGCCAGAAGGGGCATTTGCCCCGGGCCCCCTACTTGATAGAGGTTCCCTAAAATGTTTGAGCTTTAGGTTTTTGACGTAACAAAGATTGAAGACAGTGACATAACGGACGGCAGTTGGGTTAGAGCAATAGTTACTGCCCTCAAAATGCAGGGAAACAGCGTTTCAGAGCGTTGGAGCCCCAAAAGGGGGACGAGGGTACCAAGGACGGGGGCCCCAAGGGCGGGGGCTTATCACATATATAACGTCATCAAGGGCCCCAAATCGATATTTTGTCCCGGGCACCACAAAATCTCTCGGCAGCCCTGTCGCTGTTTGTCAAGGTCAAGGAAAAATGCCACACCAGACATGCGCTCTCTAGGATTGGCCGAATAAAAGAACAGTACACTCTACATAAATGATCGACAGAAAAACCACTTCGTTTTAAGATGCGTAGAATATAAAGACGCTTGCTGGCCTTGCGAAACATGTATTCTACTTGACTCCCAAATCGTCTACACTCAACCAATTCAGAAATGGGCGAGTATAGCCAGGTAAAAACATAACCTTCAAGAACTTTACTCAAAACAGTTGTCAATGAAATCGGACGAAGGTCATTATCAACTGTTACAGGCGTTGAGACCTTCGGTATCGGAATGACGTCAGCACTCTTCCATAGAGTTGGCACATGACTCTGTGAAATAGATGCATTAAAAATATTGCTAATTGAAAGTGAAAGAATAGGGGCAAATTCTTTTAAAATCCAGTTTGGTATAGAACCTTGGCCAACTGATTTTTTCATTTTGATTTGAGATAATGCTTTTTCAACTGAATCCACTATAACAATATAGTCGCCAGGGAATGGTTCAACAAGTGAAGCCCTAGACGAAAGGACAAACTCTTCCGATGGTAATGGTTTAATGTCTTCAGCGACTTTACAGAAAGAGACATTTATCATTTCAACTAAGGCAGTGCCGAAAATGAATTCACCATTATGAAATATATTGGTTAGAGGTTGGGACTTCGACAAGCCAGGTATTTGTTTTACTTGGCCCCACCATTTACTTGAATTAACGTTTCCATTATTGCTGACTTTATCATCATAAAAGCGGCGACGAGCTTTTTTGCATTCACGATTACACTTATGTCGGTAAAAATTATAAGTACAGCGACAGCCTTTCGTCCAAGCATTTTGATGCTTCAAAATTAAGTCTCCTAATTTTGGGGTAATCCACGGTTTATCATTTGGATGAACTTTAACCATACGAAGAGGAATATACGTATCCATTACGGTCTGTACAGCAGACATGAAGAAATTTACTTTGTCCGTACAAGATTCGAGGTCAAAAATTGGAGACCATTCATAGGCATTAAGGGCACCTCGAAGAGCATCCTTTTTTGAAGGTTTACAAACTCTGACTTGAATTAATTTCTTGGAAATTGCATTTTGAGAAGCTGATAAGACTGAAACGTTCAGGCACAAAAGAACACTTGAATGATCCGACATTCCCATTGGAGGAAGAATTTGGGCTTTGTCATAAAATGTTGAAACGGATGAATAAATTTTATCCCAAATATTATTTCCACCGGTAGGTTGATTGACGAGATGCTTTAGTTTAAAAGAGGAGCACAAGTTGCCCGGATTAAATTTATTAAAATCGCCAGCAAAAAATATAGCAGAGTTTGGATAATCAGCTAATGCTTTGTCGAGGGCCTCAAAAATATGTGCTTGTAAAATATTGTCGTCACTATTTGAATGATAAACTGTCCCCATAATAGTATAATTAATTCCACGAGGAAGTCGAGTAGGTTTGAGCAACAGCCACTGACATTCAATATCTGGATTTTGAAGTTCTTTAAGTTCGGTGAAATTTAGGTTACTACAAATATACGTGTACAAACCTCTACCAATCCGAGTAATTTGATCTTTACGGCCGATAGAATACTCAAGGATATTTATAAAATCGTCTTTTATGCAGGGTGTAAGCCAGGACTCTGTAATAACAACGATGTTAGGTCTATTAAGGGAAATTGTAGCTGAAATATCTTCCAATTTATTAACCATGGATCTTGTATTGCTCAAAAGGATCCTAGGGAAGGAGGTCATTCTCGAAGGCAATTTAGTTCTTTTAACGGGAACCTAGAAACTTTGGCGACGTCCAAAGTCACCAGCAAAGTAAGACTTAACGTTTGGTATGCAGGTTTTCCTAGTTCGTACAATAACTTGAATATTTAATTTACCAGTTTGCTGAAACGATTTCACTGAGTTTCCACTTCGAGAACCTGGAAAAGGTTTCAAAATACCATAATCTTTGAGTCTTCCATAAGTAAACTGATCAATCAGAATACTCTTCGAAAGTTTTCGAAGACCACGCAGTACTCCGGGCGAATAGTTCAACCGTATGGTAGCTCGTCATGCATCGTTGATGACACCACATTGGAAAGGCAATATAAAAAAATTCGAATTTCGTTGATAAAGTGGACGACGAAGATGTTGAAAATAGCTAGCCATATTCTCCAAAGTATTAGTGGTGACTCCGTAGCGTCAGATGATCGAAAATATCCATTTAATCCGCAAAAATATGAATTCAAGAGCTAACTAAAAAGAAAACACGTGCAGCCATCAAAGCGCATACAATTATATAATTTTATTGCACAGAACACATACTTTTGCCCGACTTTGTTTGCATTGCAATTGGTCGTTGAAAATTGTTTCGCGAAACAGGAGCTTAAATTCATAACTTTTAAGAATATTTCTAAATCCAACAGGTAAATTTCTTTTCAAATCAGCATTGGTTTTAACGCCAGCAACAAAGCTGCTGCCTTAAATACCAAACAGATAAACCTGCTAAACACCAAATTTTGCATGATTATATTGCAAATATTGCTATCCTCATCAATTTTAAATGTCTAAGCACATAAGGATTAACTTTCTCACCTCTGAAAAGAGTAGTGGTAAGCCAACAAAAGGCTTCAAGGAGGTTTGCCAAAGAATCAATATAAATATTGACAGGGCTACCCTTAGTTAAGAGAAAACTACGACAACCTGTATGTGATATATGTGCGTAAAGTTCTGTTAATTGACGATGTGTTGTTTTGACGTCATCTCAAGTGACAGAGAGAAAAAAATCTCCGATAATGTTGGATTATTTGTGAGTGACATCATTCCAGCAACTGTAATTAAAATCCGGAATGTCTTCCCCAAATAAGCAATCGTGGATTTTATGAATGTTTAAAAAATTTCTGGGATACCGGCATATATTTTACGTGTGTAATACACCAAAACTGTAATGACTTAGTTAAAACGTCATTAACGAACAATCGCATACGCATAATTTCAGGCGAAGCAGCTGTGGTTCAGATGAGTTCTTACGTTTTGACAATCCAAAGGTGACGTCATCATATTACACAAAACGGGAAAACTTCTAACATATTCCACACATATAATATCTTACTTTTGCATAAAATCTGTAATCCCCACCTCAAATTAAGATAGTAATTTAACTGAATCATGTCAGGAACTGTAGTAAACCAATGGAATACCACCAAGCATTCTTCTTGTAAACCTTAATGTAAACCACAAATTATGTAAATTATGTACCTGGTAAACAGAGTTCCTGTGTCCACATGATCCGGATCTTCGTCATCAGCAGGATTATTTTTCAACAGCCATTTTCCAAATGAGTCTAACTTTTGCGGATTTGACGCGTTTCGATAATAACTTAACTATAAAAGAATCAAAATGACTTTTGCTGATATCATATACCAGTACCAAACCTCAATTGTCGGGGTGCCCTACTGGGAATGAAATTAAACTAGGCTACGGAAAATTTGACCCTGGCAGTAAGCCTACCAGAAAAATAGTGTATTATAGGTGTTTAGAACCGTTGAGATATATTCTGAGGCCTGCTAAGATGTTCTGTACAACATTTATGGCTGTCAGGAACGCATGTGCCTCAGATTCCCTTGCTTTGTTACGCCTTTGTCATATATCTGTACCAACTCATGAAAAGTTCCTGGTAACACCCTTAGTATTTCAGTTGGTAAAGCCCCGAACTGAATTCCAACAGTCATAGCCATAATTGCCAAATAATACACGTAAACGTCGATTATACATCGTGGCTTTCATCCAGCGTTATTCGTCAATTACAAATAATTTCTTTTCTGCCCAATTGCATGATGTCAAATACAATATTTTCCTGCGATCCGAGATCCCATCATATAATATCTTGTGATTAACAAGTGCTCCGTACTTTTACAGATCAAATCGTGCTGGTTAAACTCGCCTACAAAGAGCTTCAAACCGATATAACAAAAAAGTTAAGGTGCAAAGATAATTAAAGAATAATTATTTCCGTACTATGGTTAATCTGAACGGGGGAAACATTTCCCTTAGTTCTGACTGCCATGACCACGTCCTACGTCTTTCAACCTTACATTTAAGACCCTGGGAAAAAAATTCCCTCTACAGAACTTCTGTTTGGTAAATGACTTACATGTATTTAAATTGGTAATGGTTGGCCCTACGAGGGTCACAGTCCTACAGTCATCAGGATATTTGTGATACTACGCTCTTTGTGTTAGGCAACTTTGTTTTTCTTTTCATTAGGAAAATTTCTGAAACCCCTCCAACGTTCAAACTCCAGTTACACCCTACGTTCGTTCCTACAAGCGCCTAGCCAATACGATCACAGAAGTTCATAGAACTTTCTGCAGGAACATTTATAGTAAATATAGAACCGAAAACCCCAGCAGGTGTTCCATTCAAAAAATTTTTGTTCCTTAAGACATTTAACAGTTGGAAAAAATACAAGCAATTTAAATAATAAATTAATATATACTGATCAATTTCCAAACCAGTCTATTTCAAGAAATGAAAATACCTGTTAGTGGGAATTTTTGGTCCATAACTTAGTCATTTGTTAGGTGAACACAACGCATGCAATTCTGATGTATTTCTTACCTCTCCATTGTTTAAAATAACCAACTTTGTTACTACATAGGTTAGTTTTATCTCACCAAAAGTACTATCAGTGAACATTCGGGCAACCTGAAAATCAAATAACGCAAAAACATATGAAGTACTAATTTTTCTTACAACAATTAATTGGTCAATAATTCTTTTACCCGTAAAAAAAAGACAGATTCTGAAAGTTGATAAATGAGGTTCCAGAAATCAGGGATCGATGAAAATTACATTTCATTACAAAGTATATACATTTCTATAGTTGTCAGCTGAGGTTTGAAAACATTTCAAATCAAAAGCTTTGCAATTGCCGACATCTTACATTCAGCGATTATAATCAAGATAATTAAGACGTAATATTAATGCTGTCGAACTTTTTTGCCGTTGCGCTGAAGCAGGTCACAAAGAGTGGTCAAAAATTCAGTTTTAAAATTTTACCTTTTTCGATCACATGCAAACTTTTTTTTTATAAAATGTCAAAGGCTGCATGATAGCCTTTTTAGCATTTACCAATGACACTTTAATTTTCTTACTTGATAATCCTTTCATGAGTTTTCCGAAAATGTCCCACGTATCATCAAAATCCACTTATCAAAATAACCTTATTTAATGTCAATCTTCGTTTTTAACAAACCTTTTATGGGTTTGACACGCACGTGACAGTTTGCTAAACAGGATATTCGCGTCACAAAGAGCTATATTATATTCGTAATAATTGGTTCCTAATTTTCCATCTTCCCTAGTATTCCCAATTTGTACTAGGTTACTATAATGAAGTCCATGAAAAAACTGTAAGGCATCACCTAGGGTCGGCAATTTCCCACTGGGTGGTAAGAGTCCCGGCAGATATGCAACATACACAAATGTGTAACTGAAAAGTATTAAACAGATGGTCTCTGACAACAATTACTTTATGTGAGCTTCGAATGTGTGACTACACCATTTTTAATTCAAAATCGTCACTCGTCACATCAAATTTGTGAAAGGTCAAACCAAATTAGTAAGAAGTCAGAACGAATTCGAAATATATCAAATCAAATTCATAAGAAGTCAAAACAAAATCACAATAAGTCAAATCAAATTAGTACGACGCCAATTCAAATTCATAAGAAGTCAAAACAAGATGACAAGAAGTGAAATCATATTCGTACGACGCCAAATTAAATTCATAAGATATCAAATGAGATGGGCGAAATGTGAAAACAATAGTAGAAGTCGGATCAAAATGGTAAATTGTAGCACCACATGTGGTTTTTATGAAATCAAATTCTCGATTTGGCAAGGAGTCAAATATATTGAGGAAGGTGTCAAAAAATAATTTGAAATCAAACCAAGCTAATGTAATTGTAAATCTACTGTACCGCAGATAAAATGCCCATAATCATTTCCGTTATCTATTCGCCATAGCGTGCCGTGGAAATTCGTTTGCATGCCATTGCGTGAGCTTGATTTGATTTCAAGTACGTGCTTTAACACCTACCCAATGGATTTGACTCCTTGCCCAATCGGGAATTTAATTTCATAAAAACCACATGTGGTGCTACAATTTACCATTTTGATTTGACTTCTTCTGCAATTGTTTTCACATTTCACCCATCTCATTTGATATCTTATGAATTTGATTTGGCGTCGTACTAATATGATCTGACTTCATGTGATTTTGTTTTGACTTCTTATGAATTTGATTTGGCGTCTTACTAATTTGATTTGACTTATTGTGATTTTGTTTTGACTTCTTGTGAGTTTGATTAGATATCTTTTGAATTTGTTCTGACTTCTTATGAAGTTGGTTTGACCTTTCACAAATTCGATGTGACGAGTGAAGATTTTGAATTATAAATGGTGTAGAGCTTTGTACAGAAAAATAATGTATAAGAAAAAACAACGGTCCCAAATGTACACAAAACAGAATGATTACAAATAAATATTTGATAACATTTCGAATTTTATTTCTTTTTATTATCATATTATTATGTATAGTTTAAGGATCGTAGTTGTTTTGTCTCAGCAGGGACGCAACTAGAGGGGGTTGTTAGGGGTCTCGATCCCTGCTCCTTTTGTGAGAGGTCTTATATGTGCCCTATTAGTAACAGCTTTTTACCCTCACTCCCCTAAGCCACGTTAACCTACTTCACTCGAAATGATTAAATTCGTCCCCAGAATGCCTTGATACTACCATCTGATTTCTACCCTTCAAAATTCCTGGTTTTCTCCCCGATTCAGGTATATATTCCAGTTTAAGGCTATACATTCGAGTGTCAGAACATTCTTTATTTTAAGACCGAACCGGGACTAGTTGCAAGATATACCAATTCCCGAAATCTAGTATAAATGCCCAATATTCATTAGACGAATATGTCGATACAGACAATGCCATGTGAATTTATGACAAATGGATAAATGGAAGAAGGATAAAAAGGCTAACTCCAAATATATCAACTTGCTTTGTTATGCACAAACGCTTCGTCCTTCCGACATTCTCAGAGAGTAAGCTATAAAAAGCACTATGTTTAATACCTTCAAGTTTAAATAAACAGGAGGGATTAAAATAAAAATTAAGAAAGTATGAAAATTAACCAAAAAAATCCCTTAAGTCGCTTCCCCTTTACATGTCCGATAAAGCACTTTTAGTCAGTTTTTAAACATAACATTATGTATGTATACACATAAAGAATCGCAAACTCAAGTCACTTCAACTTCATATCTTTTCTCCAACGCTTAGGAGTCCTGCACCTTTATCAAGAAGTAAAATACAAAGCTTTATTTATACTTAATATTTTACTACTGATAAAGGAGCAGTACCCTGAAACGTTGAAGAAAAAATATGGAAAAATATAAAGTTAAAGTAATTTTAAATTGTAATTCTTAATAAATGTTTTTAAAATTACCGGATTTGGAGGTTGATGATTTACAATAAAACAAGAGACAACAGCCGAGTGTTTCACATCCAATAAAGCAGGTGATACGAGTTTTTTAAATGGCTGTTTTAAACAAAACTTCTTATACGCTAATCCCACGAGGATAACTTAAAAACTGATCAATTTCTAAGCGGCAAAAACTTGGCGTGATAAGGATGCGGAATCTGTATCGGATATAAAGATGCCCAAAGATCATGATTATTCTTTGTATGTTTCCCTGGTGAATTATTCTTGAATTTTGTAAATATGTATGCATGTGCATGTGTTTCAATTTTATGAATGGTTTGGTGTTAGAATTCGATGAGTAATTCCAGCATAATATTGAGCAAAATTACATACAGTTTCACAGCTTAACGAATTTTCTTTACCCTTACTTACTGCTCGCTGTTACTTACTATATTTCCAATGATCAAAAGCATTTCTGGCAATTCTCTTAATCCAATCTGTTCAGTAATTAAATGATCACCAACATATACGACCTCGAGAAACCTGTGAACCGGCTGGTCAGACTCCACAACTAAGTCATTTTCTGTCAATCCCTTTTTATCTCTTTGTGGAAGTTCTTAAAAAGATTAAGAATGTGATCAATTATGACTTTTCATTAAAATCTGGAATTAAAATCACTATGCAGTCAAGGACGCCCATAATTAAAGATTTTTAGGGGAAATCCGTAGTAGGGATTGTTAATGCTTTGCTTCACATTAAAATTTTTAGTTTGGAACCACGAAAAACGGTTTTCTGAATACTTCAGCAAAATATATCTTTAAAGATAATCCTATCCCAGAGAAGATCAAATAGAAATTTTATTTAACAACTGCGAAATTCCTTCAGACTGTTTGTACTGTGATAGAATGATGAATGACGTCATTTTAATAATTGCCAAAGTGCCCATTAAATGAAACAAATCGACCGCTCCTTATTCTTCTTCTTTTGAAAGTAAGCTCTAAAAATAAAAAATCACATTCATATTTTTTCCACATCACTTGCCATCGTCTAGATATAAACATTAAAAATTTTTGCTTAACTGTTTTCTGGCGGCGTAAGACTATCATTCTACTCTGGCAAACGCCAGAAGTTTTTACTGGTCAAAGGGGGAGCTGTCCCCTCAAACGATGAAATGATGCTACAAGGTGGACTACCTCGAACAGAGAAATGATACAGAGCTAATACTTTATAAACCATGACTTAGAAAATGATAAAATATGACAGCAGTATAAGAATTTGAGTGTCCAACTGACCAGTTGACTTAATAATTATCACAAATATAAATTTCGTGCAAGACATCTGCATTCTTATTTCACAAAATGTAACTTTCATGTTCTCAAGTTAGTTGCATGTTTTGTATGTCAAGCAGATGAACTAGCCACTGGAATAGGAATATTTATCCAGATACAAATAAAAGTCACAAAGTCGGTCCAAAAATGTCTATCATCTTCATCTTGTGAATTAAGGGACGAGAATCAATGTCGTAATGTGGGGTATACAGGGGAAGCATTCTGAAACAAGGGTGTAGTTAATCGGGGTGAGGGAGTTGACCCCTCCGAAGATTGTAAAAAAGCCGAGAGGATTCGGACAAAAATAGATATTTGAAGTATTAAACTTCGGGTAAAATTTAGTTTGGTAAAGTAGGTCGAAATCCCTTTTGATTACTGGTTTACATTTTAAGGTAGATGAACGATCTTCAAGCTCGATACTCAGAAAATGATTTCTGAGCCCCAGACGGGGATCGAACCCGCAACCTTCTGATGACCGGTTAGACGCTCTAACCATTGAGCTACCGAGACTCAGATGGTGAGCTAAGGTGCAAATTCGATATATATGTGCGACCTAAGCGGAAGCCACTATATATTAATAATGATGGAGACAGTTTGATGTTCTAGAAACATGAGAGCTTGGATATATTAAGGTAGATGAACGATCTTCAAGCTCGATACTCAGAAAATGATTTCTGAACCCCAGAAGCTCACCATCTGAGTCTCGGTAGCTCAATGGTTAGAGCGTCTAACCGGTCATCAGAAGGTTGCGGGTTCGATCCCCGTCTGGGGCTCAGAAATCATTTTCTGAGTATCGAGCTTGAAGATCGTTCATCTACCTTAATATATCCAAGCTCCCATGTTTCTCGAACATCAAACTGGTTTACATTTTATTCACGTATTAGAGCTGAGGAAGCGAAACTACATCAAACATGGCCTGAATGCGTGTTGAATTCAATTTGGGGAATTTTTGAAAGGATACAATATCAAAATGGGTCAACTACGCCCCTGTTCTGAAAGTAACGGTAAATTATGGGAGATCTCAAGAACTTCTTAGGACGTAGCCAATTTTATCACGGAACAGCGCATACAATATTTTAGGGCCTTTTTACTCTGTTGGAGCACGTTTTGGTAGTTATATTAAACTGGCAGAGGTATTGGAAGCAATATTCTGGGGGCGAAAATATGATTTAAATTCACAGAAAAGCATGGGACGGAGTCATGAGAATCTATGATCTCGGGGAAACTTTTTATTTTTTAAGAATTCTTGCAACACATAGCGAATGATCTCCACACTATAAATCTACAATAATGTACGAATCCCAGTGAAAATCTAATAGTCTGATTTATTTTTACTGGTCATTTTAGGAGGTCTGTCTTAAGATAAACTTTCAAAATTTCCTCTACAGATTCCACTCGTAGTAATGCACTCACTGGGCCTTATTCATGAAGTCTAGATATTTTTACAATCAGTGCAAACATTGTTGTCAAACCACCTCACCGGCGTTAGCAAAAGGATTAATTCAAACTTTGTCAAAGAAAATTTTTGAGCAGAAACTGGGCCGAAACTTTGGAACGACTGTGGGTTTCATCAAACATGATATCGGCTGCATTATAACAAAAAAGAAATTCAAGTAATGTCGCCATATTCTGGACGCTTTTGGCACTTGTGAGGCAATCAAAATAAAAACACTCTTAGAAACTTCGGATGGCTAATCATACGTTTGAGATTGCTTTTGCTTGGATAGCGTTACACGAAACAAAACGAGATTATAGTATTTCAAACTGGTTAAACGCAAAGTCACCCGGGATGGGCGTCCCTGACTCCACGAAAAAAACTTTAACTATATTGTAGGCAAGTGTGACATACTGGAGATGATGTCAGAACCAAAAACAATTTTGGAAACAAATTAATTTATACGTACGAATAAGCCATGTAATAAAGCAACAGTCTTGTTAAAAAGTTTAAAATACAAAAACTTCTCAAATTTATCATACCACTAGTAGCTGGAATCTTTACTGATATGAATTTGGAGCTGAAATACTTCCATGCCTTCGTGCACGATGCCTCAACTTCCTACACTTCTAAATTGTTTATTGGTTAATCTTCTGTGGCATACAAAATAACAAACCTTCATAATCACTCTCAAACTTGTGGTGTCGGTTATGTTCGAAATCTTTTGCAGATCGTTTCACTACCAGATGAGGAAGTTGTTCTTTATTATGGTCGTAGCCAGCTGACAAGTGGCGCGGAAGGGGATGAACAAACAACATTTCATCATTTGCCATAATAATTATTCCGCTCTGTAAAGAAACAGATAAAGAGACTATATAAACATAGAATATATTTTACATAGATAAAGGGAAGTAATGTTTCTAGCTATTGCACAATCTTTGGCTTACCACAGTGACTACTCTCAGACTTTGACGGTTGGATATCTAGCCTAGACACTTATACCTGATTTGTTTTTGCATTTCAATTTCTATTCATTTAGACCCTTAGGAAAAATAAAGAACTTTCTTATTTCTTCCTTTAATTGTAGATTTGTTAATACTATATTTCATAATGAAAATAAACAACCATGATAACAGTTGGTAAGGTACATTTGAGAAACATTCTTGAACATCATGCTTTTAATATATTATTTCCGTTTACAAGGACAATTCTTCTTACTATCCTCGCCTCAATTTCATCATCAAGTTGATGACGAATTGTTGGTGTGCTAACAATATTCCTACTTCACTCAACTGTCCTATCCATATGATACGATAGTATACGATCCGTCACTTTGGCGTATGCAATTATGTCATGAACGCACAATTCTTGCTTACTATTCGCTTGCAAACGTTGCAATTGGTCCTGATGAGCTCTTACGACCCAATCGCATACATCAAAATGAACAATCGTATACCACAGTCGTATCGTGTAAATGGGCCCTTAGAGCACGTGTACGAGTACGTGGGCATGTGCATGTACGTGTGCGAGTGTAGGTTCGCGCGTCTGCTCGAATAAGGTTGCAATTTTTACTAATAATTTCTGTAATATTAATTCTTTCAAACTTAAATGATCAATTATTCATAATTTTTAATAATTATTATAGATACAAACATTCATAAAGACATCCTTACCAGTCCACTGTTTTCACTCATAGCAACAAGTGACCCTGGATTGGAGACCACGTGGCCGTGGTAGAAGTTACGATGTGGGGCATCATCTATAGTCTTTGAACCATCCTTATGCCTGGTCTCAATATAGAAATTCGGACCCAGTAATTTTTTGTTCAATGAAACATTTAGATGCAGTCTCTTTTCAAAAGCATTCATGTGATAGTATTTTATTTCAGAATTTGTTGTGCCACGCTTTCTACGGTTTGTTAAAATTTGTTCACCTCGCTCATTAACGTTTACTGGGTAAGAAATGTCATAATCTGGAACTATAATAATAAAAAAAATACATCAGGAAAAATAAACTTATAAAGTAATGTTGCTCTAAACATTAAATAATAGGCTAGACTGCAGTTTAGTGAGCTTACTTTGCTCTGGTCCATGTTGGGAGCTCAGTGGGCAAGCGAGGTAGAGCTTGATTATACGCATTCATTTGATTATTTAGATTGAAAGAGATAAAGAGTATCGTGAACAGACCAAAGCAATTTCCTTATTTATTATCTACATTTAATTAGGCTTAGGGTTAAGGTTAGGGTTCGGGTTGAGGTTAGAGTTAAGAAGCAATGATATTGTTGGGATGTTAGCCAGTTGGTCAAACAGTAAGCCTTTTACGAGAAGTAGAATTCTCACAAATTAACCTTTCTTTTCTGAATTTGCAGAAATTTTGTCTCTATAAACTAAGACCATATTTAGAATCTGTCGTGAGAAAACTGAGCTATGCTGTTTAAATTTTACGCCAAAAGCGTTTCCTAAGCCGAAGGCAAGGTAGGTTCGCTAAACTGCAATAGCACCCAAATACTATATTTGACGAAAGAAATTTTCGGGTGTCAGAATCTTATGTTTTCTTAACATCCAACAGAGACCAGTAGCAATGGGTCCTCTGCTGACAATACAACGCGCGACCACTGTTAATCTAGTGCTGAACTAGATTCACAGCGTCGCAGGCTCCATTCTCAATCGGAGGCCTCAGAATTAGATTTTTTACCAACTGGTACAAACTAGGTCATATGAAAAACATCAGTAAGGTTCTGAAACTCAAAAATTTCCTCCATTAAGTATAATATTCCTTTACACATGATTGAGTGTAAGTGTTAATTATGAGTTGAATTTACTCTAGATATAGATGGAGGGAGGGAGGGGGAGGTAGGGAAGAAGGAGGAGGGGATAGAGAGTTGGAGAAGGAAGAGCTGGTGTGATGGATGGAGGGCTGGTTACATGGATGGATGGATGAATGGATGGTAAGATGGATAAATGGTTGGATCAAATCAAATCAATCTTTTGATAAACAGTAAAAATGTTTTCTTAATATGATCTCTTATTTTGTCCTTAACTACATGCATTCATATACATAAAGAGAATCATTTCAACTATTAAAAATTTGCTACGATATAGATATGATCTTACCATGAAATAAAGATGATACGCCAAAATATCTCTGTATTTCTTCGTTGTTCATTCTGCGGTGAACATCAAATGACCGCTCCTAAAGACATGAACCATAAAAGCAAAATAGCAAAACAAGGAAATGTAATTTGGCAATGAATCTGTGGTAGCCTATTGAAAGCTGAGTAGAGAAAAGAAAAAGATCGACATTCGGTCACTCATTACAAGGTTCTGCAACAACCGAGGTTTACAACAATGGAACCATGCTTTGCATACCCTGGGTGCTATGGTTGATCAAGGGTGACAAGTTAAGGTTTTTTATTTATCTGAGGCACTATTATCACCAATTTATATATTGGCGTGACAGCTGCAAGCTATGCCGAGAGGGTTCAGAGTTCAGTTCAAGGTAATCCTTCAACTCGTAGTATATAAACATGAATCCAAACACCACCATAAGCTCCGAGGCTGCCCCGGTCAACAGATTGCATGGCTACTCTTCTTAATCATTCAGGGCTCGTCATTAAACATTCTAGGCTAAAGCCCCGATAGCCCGGGTCTAACCACGCCCCTTTACAAGAGCAATATTAAAAAATAAGCTTGTCTCGGTGAAGAAAAACCAATTTGCTAACAGGGTAATTTCTCTTTGTTAAAAGAAAAGCGAGAAATCATCCTTAAAAACAGAAAAAACCCAAACTTTTTGAAGTTCTTAAAGTGCGAGGTTTTTACAACTGAGGACGTCAATATTTGCCCTGTTTAAAATTAAGAGTCAAACTCCGAATAAATGAAAAGACTTCACCGAGTTTCTTACCTTTGATTCAAAGTAGCTCGATGACGCTTCACCTAGGTAATAATTATATAGATATGTAAATGTGCATATTATTGGTATTGAAAACTGAAAACAAGCAAAAGAATTCTCTTGTGGAATGTAGAGAAAAACTCTACTTCAACAAGGCTGGGATTCGAGCCCGCGACCTTCGGTTTACTACTGCGACGCTCAACCAACTGAGGTACAAGGCCATGCCGGGAGCAGGTCATAGGGTGATGGTATTTGTATTTAAAATTTCGAAACTAACTCGTTTCTCCCATATCAGCACAGCCTGATAACAGAAGTCGAACGTAGTCTGTGCTGATACAGAGGAAACTAGTTAGTTTTGAAATGTCAAATAGCAATACCATCATCCCACGGCCTGCTCCCGGCTTGGCCTTGTAGCTCAGTTGGTAGAGCGTCGGACTAGTAAACCGGGGGTCGAGAGTTGGAATTCCAGCCGTGGTCAAGTAGAGCTTTTCTCTACTTGTCCGGTAAGGGTTTGTTCACTTGAATTAGCGCTAATATACATCCTTGTTCTTCAGCCAAATACATAATCCCTGATAATTACCCAAATTGATAGACATAAATTCATAAGCCAGACATCCTAACCCATAATGCTTGCATCTGAAGCCAACAAAATCATAAATAGATTTTGCATGGGAGACAATCCCAACTCCCATCATCTAGGGCTGGTTGTATAAGAAGGCGATTAACTTCAGTTATGATTAGAGGTTAATTTTGGCCAATCACGATCCGAATATGAGAATTCAAATGCTTTTTAGTCTACCGACGAGTGATCAAAACGTGTATTTAGAGTTTTATACAACCGGACCCTGATGGCTAAACAGTTGAGACAACAGTGCCTTCCCTCCATTTACTGAATGGGCATCCATTCCTGATTTATCCAAAACTAGGTCAACGAAAGAAAATTTAACACGTTCATTTTAGCTCAGACAAATGGAGAAGTAGTTCAGACGAATAAGTTTTGTCGACGAATAAAAGTTGCTCACATGGTGGGCAGAAATTTCGTTTAACATCGCAATTCGTTTGTGAGTGAAGGATTCAGTCGACGCCTTAAACACATAAAAGTCTGGAAGTACGTTGATCGTTAATACGCGAAGGATCAGACACATATGGCCAATTTCAGTGTCAAAAATTCACGACTTGCTTGAGTATATCAGAAAGACGGTAGACATCCTCTTGAAGTATGGAGTTGATCTCCGTGTATAACAAGAACATACTAGCTTCGACTGTGACGGCATGACTGTTTAGAGAGAAACTGTCTGTAGAATATTATTGGGATAGGAAAAGAATTCACACTTTCATTTTCGTGCAACTAAACACGTCTTTCGACGGCCTCATTGAGAATATACGTACCACGAAATAGCAGCAAGAACCAACTAAAAGAGACAAAAATATTCATTTCTTCACCACAGGATATATTCCAACGGCCAATAATATACTCTTCAGCAGTTTCCCTTAAAAATTTTGTCTTATACAAATTTGATATCAGCAATCTTCTTTAAATGTATTGTAAAAGTACAAATTTAATACTAAAACCAATTAAGCATTGTCAGCTGTGTTAACTCTCAAAAATGAATTCATCAAGTATACAATAGATGTGAATGTAGAGCGCTGCGTAGGCAGTGTTAAATGACTTTAAAAAGTCCAAAACGGGTCCCAGTAGAATGGTTATATGTAAAAGATTCCCAAGGTTTGGCAATGTGCAAGTAATTTGTGTGATCTCAGCTGGTGCTACCTTTGTCTTTTTTTCTGATCGATGTTTAAATTGCGAATGATTTTCAAACACGAACATCTCTCTAATTGTGTCGTTACTGTATTTTCTGTTCGATTGCATTACCTGACTGTTTTACATATAAAAGCTGCACCCAAGTTTATATTTCACGTAACGCTTCACTCTTTAACGATAATGGGAGTTCGCTTTAAACTTTGGAATTTTTTTTTCACAATTACCTCTTCCTTTGAATGAGTTGGCAAAAGGAAAGGGTTTTTCAAGGGTCCAAGATAGATTTGTTTTTAATAATTTTTGGAATGGTTATGAGTCTATGTCTCTTCGAGGCAACTGTTTAGAGCGATTTTAAATTGTTTTCTAATTTACTATTGCCATAAAAGTAATTACCGCAATATGACTAACCGATTATTTTGTGGGACGAAGTACTGGAGCGACATAATGACACGAGGTCTATTGTACCACATAACAGCCCGAAGGCTTTCCTTCTGAAGTTTTACAACATAACCAGCCTCCCTAGCATGGGTGCATCCAGACATGGGCTGATGAGCTGAAGCCTCCCCCAACCCTGTGGCTCATAACATTGTCCCTTCATGGGACCCACGGGACTCTTGTCGAAAGCGAGGCATGTGCCCCCGCATCACAAAGTCCGAATTGCACCATTTAAACTCTTACACTCAAAAACCACGCAAGAAATATAATGAAATGTGGATTCATTTTGTACATCGAATTTGTGATTTACTTGATAAAAAATCGGGGTATTATGAGACGCTGAGGCACGTTTCCTCAAGGCTACACGGTACCGTCCTATTTATTGACATTTTAACGGATGCGACATTCATTCGTCAACACAGATGACTAATAAACAAAAAGATAGCAAGCTTTGACCAGGTGATACTTATCAAATGTAAACGCAATTGCCGTCTAATAATTGGTACAATATTTGAATTTATTCATTTAGATGATACGACTGGAAGAACGATTAGTATAGCTGGATTAACTTTTGGTGGGCGTATAAGGATTTTAAGAAAGCAAAATAGCGGTGACGTTACTGAACTTGTTTTGTTGGCCTAAAGAAACAACCCAAATTGTTCCCCGCATGTCTTTTCATCGTGGAAAAAGATTTGATGAAAAGGAAGTTTCTTGGCTATCGGTAGCAGAGGAAATTTAGCTTTGTTTGAAATTTAGCTTGAAATTTAGCTTGTTCAGGTTTTTTTTCGCCCAAACTTTTCAATTGAATTTATCAATCTTGGTTATTTGACTGCAGAGTTTCATGTATTACAAGCATATTGAGATTTACCGATTAAATTAATGTTGTCGATGGGAAAAAACATTGTTCAAAAATTCCCAAGCCGATCAGAAAGATGAAACAACTTTTTCGCATGTGGGAGCAGTGGATGCTTCGTCCAGTCCAGTACGCAAAACAGGTTTTCCAACTTTTTAATCGACAAAGAAAATCTCAATGTGTAAAAAATTTTCTTCGATTGAGAAAATCTAAATATGTACACCAGGAGAAGTTCGGTATATTTACGCACTCATTGGTTTTTTGGAGAAATCTCATTCGCTTGTTGTGACCATTCATTCAATTTCTGGCACTTCATCCACTTCTGCGAATATTGTTAGCATGTACTATCCCTGGGATTTTACATTAATTGATACGTGATTCACTAATGATATGGTTACTGACGTACTGGTTGGGGTTATATAGCCTTCAAAAGCCTTATTTCTTCAAGCCAATAGTACCCATGATGCACCTTAGAAAATGAGCTGAATACAACACAGAAATTTGAAATTTTAGCAACAAATAATTCACCAATCGTGGAGTCAGGCATTTCCGCTTTCGGTTTTAGCCCCTCTGGGAATAGAAAAACTCTACACCGGGTATCTATGCCAAATACTCAGCAGTTTCCTGTTCGTTTACACGATCATTGAGATTAGAAAGTTCATTGTTTCATACGAAAGTTGGTACTTAGTGATTTATAATACTTGCTGCTAAAAAAAAAAGTTGTTAATCTCCTCCTTCCAGTAAACTTTAACACCACTTTGAAACTGGACATTCCGTCACGGTCAAGGATTTTCAAATTTTAATTTCAGGTTCCTCACCTGTAGATCTCGTTAGGGAGAAGCCTACTTATCAATAAACTTTATCTGATGCTTGAGCAAATCTTGGCTCTGCTCCTCCCTCTTTGTTTTATGTAAATATAATTGTGTAAATGTAAATATAACTGTATAAATGTGTAAATGTAAATATAATCTGTGATTTATGTAAATATAACACAAGCTTATATCTAGTACCTGTCAATTGTTTAATTTGCTCATTTTCTGATGATGTTACTGGTAACAACGAAACATTAGATCCATTAAATGTTTTTAAAACCTTCATTGTGTTTATGGCTTTACTACGCGTATTTTGCTAGGCTTTGACAATAAACCTTCAGTTCTGACACGGTTCCCTCGTGATTCCTCCCTTACAATATGTCTCAATAATATCGCGGAAATTGAAAGGGTATCGTTGAAGCTGAATCAATGTCGTTGACGCTGAATGGTTGTTGATGATGTTGTATATTGCTGATGAAGTTGAACGTATAATTTTTGAAGTTGAATAAATAACTGTTGAAGTTGTATCAACATTGGTGAATGCAAGGTCACCGCAAGGTCATTCAAGGTTACGCCAAGGTCACTACTATTGCATTCTAAACCAAATTTAGATATAATACAGCCACAAAAATATTCCCGGAAAAAATCAACATTTAGAGTGTAGGACCACCTTAGTATATATATATATATATATGTATATATACGATTTTCTTTCATTTATGCTCTTCCAATGACAGTTATATCAAATTGACTATATTTTTGACGATGGCCACTTTTTTTGCCCACCCCCTGTATATAATATATATTGGAAAAGCAGAAATGAAAGAAAATCGTATATTTTTAAAAGCTTTCTTGGAGATCTGATTAAAAAGCTTTTGACATACTAATTTTAAGTGCTGGCATGGAACACGCGTCAATTCTTAATACTTTTTATGATAATGTCTTCTGCTAAACATAGTGCATTTTCTCCTATTTCTTACAAATTGGATGATATGAACTTGTCCATAAAATTATCAAAATATTGCGCATCCTACAATATTTAGTTGATAACTTAAGTACAAAACATTATTAGTCAAAAAACCAGTTACATGTGCAATTTTGAACGTTTTCGTTGAGGTTTTATGTGAAAGTGATGTGGCTAGTAAGGGACTTAAGAAAGTCGGCACCGAGAAATCTGAGATGAAAATTAGAAGGAATCATGAAATTCTTGGATTGCTTTAAGCTGGAGTTACCACATGTACAGTTTTAAAAAATATTCACATCGACCTGTTCTGGGAAAAGAAAACAAAAAATGAACTTTGCATTAAGGTAAATTGAGTGGAGATTCCAGTCATGATCCTGGTTCTGGATGGAAACTACCGATCGAAGTGACCGTTTAATTATTAAAACGTCCAAATCAGGCACCCCAACCAAACATTAGCTAGCTGATAAACTAGAAGCTCAGACAGGGGTCAAATTTTCCGCCAAAACCATAAATCACCTCTTGAAAGAGAGAATTCAAATGGAGAAAAAATCTGAGAAACCATTTGGGAGTGAGAAGAATCGTTTACCGCGATTATCATCTGCTCGTGAGCACATTAGTGGGAATATTGATGAATGGGGATGGGTTCTCCTAAATCCCATTGAGAATTTATGGGCTGAGTTGGACTGATTAACAAAAGACCAAAAGTTGGAAAATGAAAACGAACTTTTTGCAGTAATCAAAAATGGTTACAAACAATCACCAAAGAATACTTGCATCAGCTTATTGAAAGCATGCCTCTTTATGCAAAGCTGTGATCAAATTGAAGAGAGTGCCAGCTAGGTATTGAATGGTACATACACTAGGCATGTACTTGAGTTACTGTTGTTGCCTGTAGTAGTTTGTAAATAAACTTTATTGGCGGTTGTGCGAACAAATTCGTTAGAGTCAAAATGAAGGACATCAGAGATGTACCAGGAATTTGTAAACTATTAGATAATTAAAAACTGCGTAACGTTTGTGAATTTCAAAAATCGGTTATTAAAATTAAGATTTGAGATGATATTTGAAATTACTTAGACGCATGAACCCAAAACGATCATTCTTAACCACGTCTGTTCATCTTGTGATGATTATGTTACGTTAACCATAATTATTTAGGATGGCCACTTTTTTTTGCTCACCCCCTGTATATATATATATATATATATATATATATATATATATATATATATATATATATACATACATATATATATATATATATAGGCTAGACGAGCAAAGTGGAGTGACAAGAAGCAGTTTAAGAACCACACGCAAAGCTCTAATGCTTACGTATTTGAACTTGGTATTTAGTTTCAAGTACTGTTGGCGTTTTGACCTGCTGAATATACGCTTGATGTCTTTTTTTTAGTTTTTATTTATTTATTTATTTATTTATTTATTTATTTATTTATTTATTTATTTATTTATTTATTTATTTATTTATTTTTTCCAAATTTCGAGCGTAGAATAATGGAGCAAAAACCTTTCGCAGTAAAGAAATACTATTTCCGGTGGCAATTTGAACCCCGGACCTTCAGTCGTTATCCAACCAATGAATGGCCTTATCGTGCCTTTTTCCGCAGGGAAGCACCCGATAGTTGATAGCACTGTCAGTGTCAGATAAGGTCAGATACCGAACAGATCTATCCTCGCATAATTCAAAATGTTTTGATTGGACATGGCCTGGATTGAATTTGCACCGTTGCGTATTCCTCTCCATCGACGTATCGAGACTGCAGCAGTAGTTTTCTTCTATTATTCGTTTTACTTTGGAGCGTTGTTAGGAACGTGTCTTGTACTTGCACTTTTCTTCACTTCTTATTATCCTTTGGCTTTACTCTACCTCTCATGGGCTTACATTTTTGACTCCCGAACTCCCAGTCATGGAGGCAGAAGAGTGGAATTTGTTCGTCGATTGCGCATTTGGAAATATTTCAGAGACTACTTCCCGATCAAGCTCGTCAAGACAACCGAATTAGACCCGGATCGGAATTACATTTTTGGTTATCACCCGCACGGAATTCTTTGTGCTGGCGCGTTCTGTAACTTTGCGACAGAGGCCACCGATTTTGCTGCACTGTTTCCTGGAATAATTCCCCATCTTTTACCTTTAATGGGTGAGTGTTTTGGGGTCTCTTTTTTTCTTTTTTTTTTTTTTTCTAAGTAATGAGTATTAATTAAAGCCGCATTTCAGAATAATTGGCTAAGTCCTCGTTTGTAGCCCAATGACTCACGAACTCTCGCACGACTATTCAGTTCACAGTTCTTCTCTGTTATACTGGTAGCAATTCAAAAGTCTTACCATTCAGATTTTACGCTTCTAACATTTCGTTGAGCGAGGGTGATGTCAAACCATTTGGACACTTTGTTACAGATAAGATTTAAAATGTGCTTTGATTTTGCAATTTTCTGTAACAAATGCTCGTTTTGTTCCCTACCTCAACAAGCAAAGTTGATCACTGTTGCTGTTCATGTACTTATACCAACTACTCAACTGTTCCCTGTACGTTTACACTATCATTGAGATTGGAAAGTTCATTTTTTCTTACAAAAGTCAGTGCTTAGTGATTTATACCGCTCATTTTGGTAAATTCGAGTGGTTGAAGTGGTTGGGTCTTTTCAAGCCAAACGAACTATTTCTTACAGAACCAGTTATTTCGATTTGAATGGTTGAGATGAAGGCTTATATTACAAATTACTGTGTTAATAACAGGTTTAACTGGTTAAAACCCTAATCAGACGTTTTATAATTTTACCTGGCAAACTCTGGACGGTTGTGTCTGTTACAAGAAGACTTTACTCTGGTTTACACCATACGATTTTACTTATTACTCCCATTGAAACTGAATTAGGGACTTTTGAGGCCCACTTCAACTTTAAGATATTTAATTTCAAAATTTCAAGTTATTACAACTAAATTTTATTACTTTTCCCAAGATTTAACTGAGAACAGTTTTGGTTAATGTCTTGTGTTCACAAAATTTGATCCTTCCATTTTAAGCATTTTATTTAATTTTAAGCTATTACTTCAATCAATATTTTATCCATTCTATGTAATAAATTTCTATTTAATTATATGTATTCTGATTTCATGGGTATTTTGTCCACTTAATTCAGCAACACATTTAATAAATGAAATTATGTATTAATAATTGTTTGTTGACTAAGGGTATTCAATGCTAATTTGTTGAAAATGTGGACTTTAAAATGTCAAAATCCAAAGTGGTGAATTGAGTTTGTAGTAAAAGTCATATCCCTCTGTAGTTTAATTAAACATTGACTTTGAACAGTTTCTACTGGTAAATATTGATGATTAGGAGTAATTTGTTATTTTAAGTTTTATGCATCAACACTTGATGACACCATTTCAATATTATTTTGTGCCTAAATGTTAGATTTGACATAGTAAGCAAAGCCCTTATTGTAGTATGTTCATTTATATTCTGTATGTAATTGATCATTTGTACACAGTGCAAAGATGCATCATTTTCCATAAAGTTTGAAAAAAATAGTTTTTCAATTAAAATTATTTTAAGTACATGTAGTTACCAGCACTAGGAATCATTCTTGGTAAATATTCTTGTATTTTTTCCACACTTTATTGAAACAGTGGTGTTTCTCCAAAAATTTAAATTTGTTTTATTAATGGCATAGTAATGGATATACAGCAGGAAGGCAATTGCACCTGGGGACCAAAAACCAAAGGGATGCTAATTGTGACATTAAGAAAAATATTTTATCAAAATGTTAGAAAAGAATGAAAAGATTGCCATTTAAAGACCATTGCAAGTTTTCCTTCTGAATATTTTTATACAAGTATTGACATTGTTTTTGTCATTTTTCAAGTTAGGGACTGGACAAGGGAGGTGCCAAGAGTTATGTCTGCCCCTGATTGCTGATAATGCTCATTATGCCACTGCAACTTATATTTAGGCATCTACAACTTCAAAAACAGTCTTTAGTTAAAATTGCATTTTAATATAAAATAAGTATTTAAAAGATTCAGGGTGCAGGGGAGCAATCACCAGCATTTTTTTTATATTACTTTTGTTTCCAGTTCATGAGTGTTTATCAAACTGGTGAACAAACTTCCTTATTGAGCAAAGACGAATTTGATGTATTTCACCACCACCAAGTTTTTGCTTGGAACTTTTGTCTTGCCACCTTGGAGTACACTGTGTGGTCATTGATATTGTGTTCCTGACAATGGTGCTTAAGTGTCTAAATAGTACATGAACAATTGACAAGAGACTGTTTTCTAAGTGTATTCTTCAAATGATTTTGCAGGGTTGTTTAATATGATTTTTTATTAGTCTAGCCATCAATTTTCATGAGAAACATTACCTGTAATTTCTTTGATTTTGTTGAAATAGATTTGAAATTTATTAGATTCATTTAGTCATGAAGGGAGGGGTAGGCAGGAGAGGAACAATTGTCCCCAAGCACAAAAATCAGAAGGCACCAAATTGTGACACTATCATATTTTTTTTCTCAAATTTATTGTCTTGCATCTTTTCATATCATTGTTGATGTCATTGTAATTATTTTCCAAATCAGCAAAATGGGAGGGGATGTTACAAATTAAGTTTGCCCCTGGGCAAACAGCACTTGAAAATTGTCCAAAACAGAATAGCTGTTATTTTCAGATGATGTCAGCCCACCACCAGTGATTTGACATGCTACCAAACTACATTTTTGAAATTAACATGGCTTGGATGATTATCCCACAAATTTTCATCTACACCCCTTCATACAGCGGCTCTACTGTACATGTACAGAATTTGTGTGACATATGTACATCATATGATGCAACTGATAGCTTGAAAATCAAATTTTAGGATAATTATTTGTGACTTATTTAAAAATTTTTGAGAAATGCAGATGAGGGTGCATTCAGCTCAGCCATCGTACTAATGCTAAAAACGGACAGACAGAATAGGGTTCTGAAAAATATCTGTCACAGTGACTAAGAAGAGTTTTATGGGTGGATTGATAAACAACATCCACAGTGCATTACAACGTGATCTGTTCGTTGTTCGTCTTTGATAACTCAATCTACGCCGTACTACAATGGCCTCTTTGAATTCCCTGCTATTTCCAAAACCAAGATTTACGGTACAGAGTGAGAAAAGCATGCCATGACTATGCGCACGACATTGACGAATCTCTTTGCATTCCTGAAGGCATATGACAGCGTTGTTCATATTAAGGGTATAAAGTTTGTTTAAGGTAATTTTTCACAAAATAATCATATCATGTTTTGGGGCTTAAGGCTAAATAAAAACAAAATAACTCAAGTAGAGAGGAAACTCAAAATTTATTTTGAATTTAAGGTTTTTTAAAATTAGAGGTTTTAGGGAGCAGAATTATTTTCAAGCTTAACAGCGTTTCCTGTTCGATATGGAATGCAATATCATATCATAGCAAAAAGAAAACAGGTACTTTAGCTCAAGTTGTTAAAATTATTTTAATGTTCGAGGATTACACGTATCTTTCGAAACAACCGAAATTTGTATCAATTGGCAATGACAATTTAACCATTTCAGTTAAGCAGAAAAACAACAAACCCCAGCTGTTTAACGAGGATTGATCAGATTAGATATAAGATAAGAAAATAATTAAATATTTATTTGTTTAATGTGGATCGTTTTTCATGCTATAGGCCTGACAAAAGTATTTAAATCCGTCGAAATAAATTGACACAGACCTGCCAACTCTCACGGTTTCGCGGTGAGCCACACGATTTTTTGCCTTTTCTCACGGTTTCACGACAACAACTCTGTAACTCACGATTTTTTTCTTCTTTTTAAAGATAATGAAAACTCCATTGATCTTTCATGCAAAATGCTGTCGCTTTTTACTTAGGTTTCGTCACATTTAACTATTAACAACATCTCTATACCTTGCTTTGTTTCCCTGTAATCTTTGCAAGTTCACGCAAGGGTAGCTGATGCTAACACGGTACATTGTACATGTTCCTTTATGACAAAATATCAATATTTCTCTACTTTTACAATACCTCATTACTTTTCTTAGAATCTCCAGATATTTTAGGTACTAACTCCTGACTTTCCTTTTTCAGGGGTCGGCAGGTCTGTTGATATAAAAGTAACATATATATAACTCGTGCAGGACATCCTAAAATTTCTTTTATACTATATGCTACTTTAAGGTTTGTGCAGATTAACTGTTCCATTTAGTAGGCCTACAGAATCCAAATGATTTCTTTAGTTACTCGACTTTCTGTTTTGGATGTGAACAATCAATTAAGTTGATTTAGCAACTGGTCTTTGAAACCAATGGGCTACTTGCTCAATGAAGTCACGTAACAGCGTGCGTAAAATAATAAACTAGAAAAATGTATACGATGATAGAGTTAGTTGTCAGATGCTTGGGTGTTGAGAACTTGCCTTAGCGTGGAAGGTTAAATAATATTGTTGTCAGTCACGGTACAAGAAAGAACTATTTATACAGTAGACTCGTGAAAAATTTCTTGAACGACAGGAGATTTTGTCTTGCACTCGAAGCTCAAGAAACTGGTAACGAGGACCTTTGATGCTGTTCATACCTCGTTTTAGAAGAGGCAATGCAGGTTTAGTAGGATATAAGGATATTTTATCTTTTATATGCTGACAGTCACTCCTGTCCTGGTCTGACTTTAACTTCTTTCGTTCCATCTCATTACCCCTTCCTAACTTTTTTCATTTCTATAGTTATGCTGTTTGTTACAATTACAACTTCGACTATTATTCTTCGACTGTTTTTAATCAACGATAATTAGAGCAGATGACTTTACACCTTAATGAATTGATTAATTATTCGAACCAATTTTTTATTTAATTGGTCATAGTAATTTCCCCTTTATAACTTATATTAACTTTTTACGTTAAACTTCATATATCTCGTAAAACAATGCATAGAAACCAGCACCGAACTATTCAAATGTGATGGAACTTGTCTCGAGAAAGGTGATCGTAGGAACTTACAACGTTCCCGAGATGGTTCTAAGCGTACAAAAACATTGGCGGTGATTTTTTATATCGGGAGGCTAAATCTTTAAAAATAAGTAGAAAAGGGATTGCATTTCGCCGTCCTCTGGCCAAAACGTCAGAGCATTAAATATAGTCATCCATCATATGGGTAACAAACTAATTATAAGGGTAATATAAGGGTAATAAAAGCCGAACCGCGGTTCAAACTTCGTCGGCCTGCGTCAATCTTTACACACTATGCTAAATCATACAATGAGGAAATAATCACGTTAAAGATGATCGTCAAATCTTATTGCAGCATTTCTCATAGCTGTACAGACCAATTCTTGATCTACATTGACGTGAGCAGGATAAACACGTCCAACCGTTGTCCAGTGTTTCTTCTTTCGCTATCATGTGGGCGTTGGTCAGCTTGGTGTTCATGGTGACGTTTTTCACATTCTTTGGTGCATTCTGTACAACTGTGCGCCACTCACTTCTGTTCAGTGATAGAATTTCCACTTACATGGTTGATGTTGATGTTTGCTGCATGATATTATGTCTCTTGCATGAGTCTCTGTATCGAAGAAGTGGGTGACCTATGTTTCATTTTCCGCTTGATAGTTCTCTCTACGGCAATTCCTTGAAATAGATTGCATACTTCCTTAAGAAGTTCTTCAGAGAACTGGATATTCCCTCCGTCGCAAGACTCCATGCAGTACTTTTTCCATCTCTTGGAGGGCTTTGAGTCGATTTTGGTAAAATCGCCGCTCAAATTCGTTTGCAAAAAAATCGAGAAATTCGAAGTACCGTTTCCGTGCGCCATCATCAACTCTCCGTGGAGCCTGTCTTTTGTCTCGACAACTCGGGAAGCTGGGTGAGGTCGTCCGATTCTTTAACATAGTTTTGATAGAAAGGTGTAAAAAGAGCTCATCAGTTCTCTTCCTTTAAGGAAATACCTGGCTTTGGTAGCTGCGGAGCTCACTTCTTGACAGTCCACCTAGTCCGACAAGGCGGTTTCATACCAGGTGTATGTAGACCCGTTTCTTCTTTAAAATTTTGAAATAGGGATAGCGACTTCGGCGAAGCATGAATTAGGCTTGACAATTCTGTTGCAAGGCTTTGAACATCTCTTACGGAACAACAATTTCTACTGCAGGCGCACGATTGGAGAATGTACCGAACAAACACCTTTGATTCTTCGCCTGTGATTCGCTTCGAGTCTCAAGAAAGGTAACTTGCCATGTTCGACGTACCGTCGTGGACAAAAAGAACTTTTCGAAAAGTGTAGCTTCGCATTTACAGTTTGCAATGCATGCTTTAAAACTTCTTGCTCGATTTAATTATGTAGTTAAAGAGACGAATAATTTTTTTCTGTTCTTGGCCTTAACCCCTTATTTGGCAAATTGTCGGAAGGTCTCCTCTTGACGAGTAAAATTGTCTGTCGTTAGCCAGAGTAAAATTAATAATTTGTCAAACGGCAACTACGCTAAATAAAGGATTAAATATTTGGGGGCTTAGCCCCTCCATCAGATATAGTGGGGGTTATAGCTCCTACTATTCCGCTGCCCTTGAGAAAGTCATAATCGGAGCTTTTTCAATATGTTCGACGTTGCGACTGTCTTGTATGAATAATGACATTGCGTTTTAGAAAGAACTTTTAACCCTATACCAAAACAAAAAAACAGAAACATTTAATCGTTATAACGGAAGAGTGTTCTGATTTTCTCACTTTGTTTTAACTGATCAGCTCTTTTCAGGCCACCTTTATTTCGAGATTACATCATGTTATCAGGAATGTGTGATGTCACCCGCGAAAGCTGTGAATACATCCTTACGAAAAAAGGACCAGGAAATTCAATTGTTCTTGTTGTTGGTGGTGCAGCTGAAGCTTTAGATGCCCATCCTGGTAGCTGTGTTTTAACTTTGAAGGAAAGGAAAGGCTTTGTCAAGCTTGCACTTAAAACTGGGTTAGTATTTTTCAAATAGCTTATGACACTCTGAATGTCAGAAATTTTTTGTTTTCGTTGCATAGAATTTCTACATTGCAAAATCTTGTGATTGAATGTAAAACCGCTGTGTTTGAGAATGCAAAAGGAAACTTCGTTGATGATTGTCAGGAGCCGCACAATAGTCTTAAAAATATGAGCTATATTGGGCGAGGGACAGTAAACTCAGGTAAAAAATAAGTCAGGGGTGGCGCCAGGAATTCCCCGACGTAGGGGCTAAGGTCCCCGACAGGGGGATATGGTTTATGTGCAGGAAAATGCATTATTTTCTTTGGAAATGAATGCATATGCATGGATAAATGAACAATTTGTCTTTGTAAATGAACAATTTTTTTTGTTGATAACCGTCGTTTCCGTTCGTCCTTTCTTACACGGAATTAAACTTTAGAGTTTTGAACGTACCAGTTATAGCAGTAACGTAGACACAAAGTGAAGTCTGAAGTCGCGTTTGAATAGTCTGCAGTATTCTAAATTTGCAAAGCCACAAAACAATAAAGGTGATACCGATAATTATGGCTTTAGGCCAGCTTGCTCAGGCACATCGGTGTCAGTTTGCTTTTTCGTTCATTCTCACGTTATTCCCCCCGATTTTCTCGTAAAAATTCTTGTCCGCTTTTATTATTCACATTTAAGGCAGATAATTCGTTTTTCCTTTTACCAGCTTGAGAACACAAATATATAAAGTATCCCCGACATATGTCGTTCCCCGACGAATTGTTCAATTTTCCCCGACAGGGGAAAATTGGTAATTTTGGTAAACTCTGATCAACATCAAAGGAGTCGTAGTCATCAAATGAAAAAACAGTCTTGCTCGGAGTAACATTCATAACCCTGCAGTTCTTAAGGGGCGGCACTACACTCAAACAAAATTTCATGTAAATGAAATCCCGCGGGCCTTTACTGTAATGTTGATAATGCGAGAATTACAACGTTACTTTGCAGTACAAGAGCAGATCTTGTAAAACCTTACGCATTCATAAATATTCTCGATGGCCATTTATTTAAAAGAAATATATTTTTTGACTGCAGTTCCCCCACATATGAAGAGTGCAGGTAATGGATCCGTGAACTAGTCTATGAGGCGACGAGTCGGAGTCACAACTCGAGATAGAACGAAGAAATGATTTTGATTATGCCTTCGCTATTAGTCATGAGTGATGACTCGACTCTGCACTGACATCAAGATACTCTCTGACTTCACTTCATATATTTATGTGAAAGTGACGTTTTTAATCGACTCCCGTACGCATGTAGAGAAAAACACCAGAACATGCAACTCCATTTACTGATTCATAGATATTCACGTGATGTTCCCAGGATAGCGGCCTCTAACGGTTTGATAACTTTAGTTCGAAGTACTGGCAACAGTCATAGCTTAAAATGAGACAAAGTCGCGCAATCAGTATTTATGTATTTAATTTTGTAGGTCTCCACTTGTTCCAGTTTTCTCTTTTGGTGAAAATGACATTTTTAGACAGGTCAGTAATCCTCGAGGGTCTCGACTCAGAGCAATTCAATGCAAAATTCAGAAGATACTCGCCTTTGCCCCTGTTCTTTTTTATGGCCGAGGAATATTTCAGTACAGCTTTGGAGTACTTCCACACAGAAAACCTATCAACACCATTGGTAAGATTAGCAATCTCCTCATTCATGTAATAACGCTGACTTAACCTCCATGTTCTGTCTTCAACGTATGAGACACTAAAGCACTGGCATATTTGTACAAAAGAATCACGACTACTGCATATTTGCATTAACGAGCAACGTGACCTCAATCCTTTTAAAATAGCTGATATCAGAAATATAACTTTAGAAAACACATACTATGCGGGGTTTTTAGTAAATAAAGTTCTAAATTTTCTTTCTGGTCTTTTGACCGACTACAATATAACCCATTTGACGAAGCCAAGTCGAGCTTCCACTTTACTAAGGCTCTGTCATTCTATGCCTATTGTTTCAGGATGTTTGTCAGGTGGCGTTGCGACTTGGTGCAAGTAGCTTATTGGATTACTTTTATGAAATCCACTCGTTGGGGCATTTCAACCAAGCCGATAGGATCTTTTATAACCCACCCTATCAAAATAAAAGTGCGTGTGTGTCTTATCATTGCATGGTTCCTTGAGGCTCCTAACAAGGTTTTGAATTTGACATTTATTTGGTTGGAGGGGTTATAAAGACCTTCTGTAAACGTCAATTTAAAACAAACTACGAGGATCGCTATTCATTACGAATAATATCTAGTCCTCGTTAAATGACATTTGCATTCTTCTAACTCTTCATTTTAGCCGCGATTTCGACGTAATAAGGTTTGAATATAATTCTCTGAGAAAAGTTCGGGTGGCCCTATTTTTAGGCATGTGAATTCTCAGAACTGGTAAAACCTGCTGAAAGCAGTAGATTCCAAAATCGTTAATGTGGTGCCTGTGGCCGAAATCTCGAACGAAATACGGTCTGGTTTTTATACCTCTGACGCGCTATGAAAATTACAACTTTTCAAGGGGAAAGCTGTCACGACCCAACCGAGAGTACCTAGCAAAAATGCCACACCATGGTCTTTCAATAAGAATTAAATTCCACCGTTCTGGAAATATAGTCCAGTGCTCTGAAATGAGTTACAAAGGCCGTTGCCTGGCTATGGGATCAGCCTATCAGATTCAAGGTAACACCGGTGAATGAACTGACCTTAGTAAGATTAATATTATCACGTCCACGATCACATCCACGAGAAAATTGTAGTAGTAAAATTTCAAACGCGAAGAGTGGAACGAAAGCCCTTTGTGAAAGCTAACCTCTCTCTCGATATATGGTCGAGCGGGAGCAGCACTGGAACTCATGACCGAGTATACTGCAACTACGAACAATTCCGACAATTTGCTACGAAAGGTGTTGAAGGATATGTCATCTGTGATCGTGTATAGCCTTGAGCGCAGCACCCGCTCAGCCAAAAGTTGGTAAATGGACGTCGTCTTTAAGACCAAAGGGAGATGTTTGGAAAAATGCGACGTCAAGGCTGTTTGACCGGAATCGGCCTTTATAAACTCTGTTATAAAGTTTAAATATAATTTTTGTCTTGTGATTGCATTATAGTTGGTGCACCAATTGATGTAGCAAAGATTAGTGAACCAACCAGTGAACAAATCCTCGAACTTCATGATACCTACATGAAGGCATTGAACCAACTCTTTGAAGATAACAAGGAAAAGTATGGTGTACCCAGCGAAACTAAAATGACATTCGTTTAACCTTTCCTGCTGGAAACATCCGGCACCTAACGAAATTTGTTTAATTTTGTTTAAAAGCTTTAAGTAATAGCGTTCTAACCAGAACTTTTTGTGCGATTTTTTTATTGATCGCTGTAGTTGAAGAGCTTGTTGGAAGTCTTGATCTAGTGGTATAAAATTATAATGAAAGTGGTGATCATATGTTAGTTATGGAAATAATGTCGCACTTATTTATTTGTGATACTTTCATGTCCATTAGTGTATTTGTAATTCTCAAGCTTTCAACTCGTCCATTCAGGACGTAGTCAGGCAATAAGGTAACGGGTAGAATACTCGTGAATTAGATCAATTTGCTAGTTTACGTGATAGTACCTCGAATATCACTGCGATATTTACGTGGAGTGCCGTATTTTTCCGAATAAACGTTTCTACTGATATAGACGCTTCCTTAAGCTTCTAAATATTTAATAAACGCCCCTTACGAATAAACAGTTCTTCTTGAATAAACGACCCAGAGAAGTACAAATAAAAGCTGTTTAAAGATGAACTCATGGATGAGGACTAGGTTCGAACTAAGCATATGAACTGTGCGATCGTGATATTGTATGTTGTTGTAAAACTCGTTATATATAAGAAAGACGCTGTGGAGTACACGGTAATGTCTTAAGTTTTGTTAATAAAAGTAATAGTTCAACTATCTTTGTTAGAACTTTCCTGTTTTTGGAGAATGAACGCCTGTACTCAAATAAATGCCTTTCGAGTGCGAAAATTTAACGAACGCCCATAGGGCGTTTATTCGGAAAGTACAGTACATGGAGTGTGACGCATTTCCTGCTTGAATTGAGGCCGTAATGGGCTTGTGTTCTTTCTTGTGCCACAGAACTCTAACACAGTTTATCAAGTTAAAATAGAGCCTATATGAATGGAATATGTAGACCTTATATCATAGCTGAAATAATGGGAAAATAAAGCTAAACAACCCACTTACTGTTTGAACGTCATCATTTTCCAGAGAACAAAAGTATTGTTGATAATTAGTCCAGTAGCACGTATTTATTTTTCCAGCATTCTTTACTTACAAAATGAGCGAAAAGGGTACAGTGCATTTTAGATCATTCCCATTCCATGTGAAGAACAATTTTTAATCTGTTCGCTGTTTACATTGAACACCTTCCCAGCATATGAACCCGAGTTGTTTTCTCTTTCTTTCTGATTCGAAATCATATTTGAATGAAATGCGAAAAAAAAGAGCGTTCAAATTCTGCATAAGATGGTACTGTTTTGCGCACTTTCAAAATGTCACCTACGTAGTACTTCTTTGTACTTCTTACTGGGAGGGAGTTCAAACATTTCCAATATGACTATTTTTGATTGTAAAAAACATTAGTTTTACCCTGGCTAATGACTGACGATTCTACTCATCGACAGTAAAACCCCTGGAAATCTGCCGAATAAAGGGTTAAAAAGCTAGGGATATGGATGCACGTGCAAACTTTAAAAAGAAAACTGAAAGATCTCGATTTATCGAGGTTTAGTAATGAAGAAGCATTGCATAGGTTAATCAATAAGGAAATCCATGGTGCTGAACACTTTCCTGGTTATCGAAATTTATGGTTGCCATGCCCTACGCTTGCGACACCAAGTTCATTTTCTCCGAAATTCAGTTGCCAAGGTTGTGAACAAGACAGGTGGAGTAGTGGAAAGGATATCTCGACGCTTGACTTGGAAAAGGTTTTCATCTTGGGAATCAAACTTAGGTTGGCGCATAGACGGTAAGGAAACCACGGTGTTTGACCAGTTCAGGGGCGGTTGTTACTACCTCGGATAAAAGTTTATCCAGCGGATATGAAGTCCTAGTGAGTGAACAGCGCTATCCATGCTCTAAACAAACGAAACGTACAATTTTATTCATCGACTAGCTTTATTAAATGGATAGCTCACAACTCGGCAGATAAAATTCATGTTAATAGTGTTTAATAATTCTGTTGCGAGGATTTAACAGGATGCGCTATCCGGGCAAGGCTACAAACGCTACTGAATTTATCTCTTTCTAGATCAATTCTTTTCGGAAGTCTAAAACTGAATTTCGGAGAATAAACTTGATGTTGCTAGGGTTATGCATCCAGCCAACTGTCCAGCACCCGGCCTGCTTTTCTCCGTTGATCTTTTCTAGCTTTGCAATGCTTCTTTGTCAGCAGTTCTCGACAAAGCCCAACTCTTTTAGATTTCCTTTCAAAGTATACAAGTGTATGACTATCCCTGGCCATTATAATAATCGGTGATGGGGCAATGTATGAGTAGCCGCGGTGAAAGTACTCGGTAATAGTTTCGTTCAGCTGCACCTTTCAGCTGGCTGAGATATTGTTAGACCATATTTCGCACCTGAAAATCGACGGACTTCTACATATAGTACCTCTCTTCCACATTGACAGTGGAAATTGGCATCTGCGACTCTCACAACGCCACAAATGCGAAAAAGCAAGCTACTGCATTGTCGTCGGTCATCTGGTTTATTCTGAATGTCTACTTGTCAATAGGGCAAGCTGCAGTCCGTAAACCAATTTTCTGCGGCCCGCAGACGCTTCAAGGCCAACCAATACTTACCAATTTTTTGATCCAGCGGGTGCTGCGCTAAAACTAAGAAAAAATACGAACAGCTGGTGCGAAATCGTAGAAATGGAGGTTCGCGGCCTTACATCCACTAAAAACAACTTCGAGGATTTGTGACCAAAGATGTATAATATCGCTCAATTTTCACGCCTAGATGCTGGACCAAAAATCTTTCAGCAGATGCTACCCTTTGGGGGGAAGAGGGGGCACAATACTGGCCTTGTTTACCGTACCGCCATTGCATAGGAGTCTTTAGAAGAACGGCACCAGTGGTCGTTTAGTACAATGAAAAAGTAATCCGGTAGACAGTTTTCTACTGGTTAACAAAAGGTTAGTCCACAATGATTTTACGACGGCGGGTTCTCCGGCTTCAGTGAGTTTATAAGAATAGGATACAACGATCACTGATTTCTTCATAAAGTTCATTACAAGTTCACGTACAAGACAGTTGAACCGTTTCTTTTAGTTTTACAACTCTCCAAATAGAAATAAAAATGTAAACTGTACTTTGGTACAAGAATCAATAGTATTTACAAATCCTACGCAAAAACTGTAAAATGAATAAACTATTAAACATTTATAAGAACTATGAAATTATTGTTAAAAGAAGAAGTATAATTTCAATTATATTTAATTCCGGACAACAATAAACTAGGCCAATCTCAAGAAAATACGCGTAAATAATTATTCCAATAATTTCGATGTTATTTTTTTCCCAGGATTGTCGGTTGGTGTCGTTTAAATTCTTCTCGTACGTTAAGTTATGAAATATACGTGATATTCCATGGACAGATCGCAGACTCTCCTAAATCTACAAGTAAATTATTCATCATTCTCAGAAGTCAATATTATTGTTTCGTGTCCTCTTTTGCCAGTGAAATAGATGTATAATTTCTGGTTATTTTATTCGCTTGCTTAGAATGACCAGGTCAATGTCTCTGCGTAGCTTCCTTGGCAGCCATAATCAAAGGAACAAGACTGGCAAGGGGTTTGGCATTCTTTAAGAATGGATGCTAGAATAAAACAGACAAAGGGTGATGATTAGTTTCTAAGAATTAAAAGTGATTTCCAAGTCTCCAGTTGATCACCTGAACACCATTCATGTTCTCGACTAATATGAAATCTGCGGTGTTACCTGAACAGTCGACCCTGCATTACTTCAGCTGATTGGTATAAGCCAAAATAGCCAATAGTTGGCTGGCGCGACATCTTTGCTGTATGAATTAATGGTATATGTATCGAAACAAGTACGTCAATCAAACTAGTAATTTGCCTTGTTCCTTGACGGCATAATGAAAAAAAATTATTTCTAAACTGAAATTATCTCCAAAATGAAAAATAAGATCATTTTAAGAACATGAGAGGCTCAAATCCTCTAAAACATTACGAATATTCAGCTTACGCCCTTGAATCAGGCATTCTTATACAAAAAGGAAGAGTTGATCCCACAGTTTAGGTTTCGGGAACGTTTTGCTATTTATGAACATACGTATACTGCATTATAAGTGAGAATGTGTCAAACTTTGGTAAAAAAGAAGGGAAGTATAAATGTATATTACCGCCACCTATTAGTGCGGGTAAAATTATAAATATTTCTCTAAACGCCGGAAACGCAGCAAGTAAGAGAAAACAATTAGCTCCACTGTGGCTGACACCCGGAACCCTAAGACCTTTATTCTAGTAGTCCTTGGTACGAAGAGATTTAAATAATCACCTCAGTGGTTGTTTAAAGATTGTTTTTAACGCAAACCTTGAACAGCACCCCCAAAAATAAGGCATAATTTGTCTTTCAGTATAGCACGCGCAAACTGTTTTCCTGAAAACTATCTGCTCAATCTTTATTAAAACTATGAAGTATACATTCTACAAATATATACAAGTACCTGTAGGAGCTGTCTTGCACTGTAACGTTTGTCAACTGACATTTCTAATGAATAGCTGAGGAATTCTTTAAATACTGGAGACAGTTTTTCAGGATGAGCTAATTCAGGCGTGCCATTGGTGGCAATTAAATACAAAGCCTAAAACGAAGTAAAAGTGAAAGTCAATACAAGCAAAGTAACAAAGTATTTGGGCAAGAACTAAATCGCAAGAATTTATGCATAAAAATTTTCAAGCACTCTAGTGTAAAAAATTCTTCAACTACGTAAAAAGAATAAAATTTTGTGATGTGTTCGTCATCACAAAAAGTCGCAACGGACTCCTTAACTGTCAGACAAACTCGTGAGAGGACCGAAAAATTGTCTGGAATTTCAAATTACAATAGTAACTAAATCAGTTTCGTACTCTCTTCTCGATGCCACTTACCCTAAGAGGGTTTTCATTAAGGTAAGGTGGTTCTCCTTCCACCATTTCTATAGCCATAATTCCTAAACTCCATATATCAACCTGAAAAACGTATAAAAACATGTGCATCATCATAAAATAACTTGTGTCGTGTGACGGCTGTAATTGGCACACGTGCTTGGAAAGGAGTACATGTATTCAGACATCGAAAATTTACGCCAAACGTAAACTAAAGTTTTCGCTGATTGTTCATTATGCTTCTATAAAAGAAATATTGCACGTTATGGTTTTTCCGTTTGGATTTTGTGATTCAAACACTTTCGACATTATCAGCCTTCCTAAAATCTAAAAATACTAGTCTAGCTTCACGTGTGTTGTTTTCCTGCCTCTTTTATCCGGTCTCGCAATATCCAACGTAATTGGATCAGAGTATCCAAACATTGAAAGGAGCTGGTGAAGAATTAGATATTTCTTTACTAAATTATGGACAACAAGACTGTTGGATCATGGATTTTATTGGTTTTACTGGAAAACACGTAAGGGCGTATAATACTGCTTGGGCTACATCACTATTCTAATTCTGGTACATGGAATGAATAGTTATTCTGACTGAGATGAGTGTTACATAGTAGAATGCATGAGGGAACTTGGTGATATCACGAACGACATATTGACGACCTTCAAGCTTAAACTCTCGGCAAAGTGTTTTCAGGATCGAACCCTGAACCTAGTGATAACTGGTGAGACGTTCCAACCATCGAGTCAGATGGCGAGCTAAGGTGCAAGTGCAACACATGTTGTCGATGCGGCAGCCACGATATGCTTATGTGATCGAAAGAGATGAAAGTTTCACATCAAATGCATATAGAACCTTGGTTATATCATGGACAAAATGTGGACTTCCTGACAGGTCAGAGTCACACAACAAGTTCTTTGTTCTCAGCATTCGGTAATACAAAGCAGAATAGATTATACGTTATTCCATCCCTGGTTTAACTGGAATAGATCCCAAAAAAGACACAACTATCATTAATTTGGCGCAGTTGTCAAAACTTGTAAGTTGAGACGTGTGCTTACCTTCGGTCCATACGCTTTTCTAGTGACAACTTCAGGAGCCATCCAGTAAGGCGTACCAACCATAGTCGATCGCTTACTTTGTTCAGGAGTTATCGTAGCACAGAAACCAAAATCAGCTGTCAAAAAACGAGTATGCCATGTTCTTTAATAATACAACTATGTTCAGATTACCTAAACGACTGTATCGCCCACAGTCGTGCGAGCACGTTTCCCTAGTAACTGGTTGTATCTACGACTCATAACTATACCGCCTACCGTTGACAAATATGACAATCATTCACTATCAATCATCCACTATCACAAAGTAAAATCTTTGCACCGCTCAAAGTAGTTCTTTGTTCTGTCAGAGATCATCCACTCGCACCAGCTGTGGACTTAGCTCCCATTTACTCTCACAAAAATATAGCAGTAATCGTTGGGGTGATGGTGGCAGAGTGGTAGTACACGTGTCTCTCACCACTGTGACTAGGGTTCGACTCCGGGTCCAAGCAGTTACCTGATTAAAGTTACCTTGGTCACATGCGAGAAGAGTGTTGTCCAGTTTGTCTCCACGGAGCATCGCAAATTTTCTCCAGGTACTCCGCTTTCCTCTTGTAGTAACATTGGACCCATGAGGGGTGGCCCTTCCTGGACCTCTAGGGAGAACAGCTTATGTAGCTGATAGGGTTATCCAGTATAAATAAAGGCACTCTACTTACTAATTGTAACAAAATTTTAATCAAGTTGGACTTATAAACAAAAATCAACAACTAATTCATGTTTGAAAGTTTGACAAAACCTACTCCCGAAGTATACGTGATTGAAAATTAAACCATGGCAAACCATAAGATACTAATGGTGGGTTTCATTATTATAATTCCGAGAAATAGTTCCGAAAATAAACTGAATTTACCTATAAATCAAAATACTACGCCGGTTTCTCCGTTATAATTTATCTTATCAGCACAAAGCATCATTCAATGTCGATACTTTTAATGGTCAACGACATTCTCCATCGTCCGAAGAGAACGTGAAACTAAGACTTTTTTTTGTTTGTTTGTTTCCGGCACGGGGTTCCATTTTTTGGCAGTATCATAAATATCTCGATAGTGCCGACTCGCAAGTTGATGTTCAGAATATGCCTTAATTTTGACGACTATAGGGAAATAAACTACATAAACTTACTTAGTTTAACGTTTCCATCCATGCCAAGTAAAATATTATCACTTTTTATGTCCCTATGGATTACGCCATTGCTATGAAGAAATTCCAGTGCTTGCAGAACCTTGAAGTAAGTTCATAAGAACATGTCATCTTTTTTACCCAAGAGATTAACAGTTGGTATTAGCTGTACCCCATTCATATGTAATAATATTAAAATTATGAAAAGAAAAACTGTTAGAAGGCACAAATTTAGAATACATACACAACTTCTACAATTTGAGTATAGTCATTAGACGGACATGGTTCGAAAACTCTTTCAACTCTCGTTTTGATCGATTTTTATGCAAAACCACCAAGCAAGACACAAACATATTTGGAGTAATCCGGCTTTTACCCTAAACAAACGTTTGATTTCATTCTTTCAACCGTGTCGTTTGAATGTTTATTACTTTACAACAAACTACGTGGGCACGGTGATGGCCCTTCCCAAATAAGTCACAGCTTCGTTATTTTTCTTTATTAGCCGATTTGAAGTTAGACAAGTTTCCAGACCACGCTTTGACTGACTATTATTCAACTTAAGCCTCAATCTCCCTTTACAGAAACTATCCGTAACGTAAAATTCACGGAGCTGGGATATAAATACTTTGATCTATAAACGAGTCAAAATATCAAATGCAGTGACTAATAGTGTCTTGTAGGCCACGTTAGCGTCTAAATAAACCTTACCTCTCTACACACCGCAGCAATTTGGCCTTCGTCCATACACGTTTCTGTTACGACGTCCGTTAATGAACCACCCGCCAAGTAGTCCATTACCACCTTACAAAAATAATACATAAGAAGGAATTTTTTAATCAGTTCATCCTTATATGAAGCGACCTGCGTATACACGCACAAACACACACCTGCACACATGCACGCACGCAAGCACGAACGGTCATAGCCACGTTCGCACGTACATCGAGTTACACGAACGACATCAAGGAGAATGACAACTAAAACATTCCAGTGTATTCATTAAGTAATTGTGCACTACTTTGGCCCAAATAATGCAAGATAAAAATTCTTTTTTCAACATTATTATAAGGCAATAAGGTGTCCATACTATTCGTAAAATTAAACTTATTTCGTAAACTTGGTTGCACTGACGTATCTTTTATTCGAAGTGCATGGGATTAACAAGGTCAGCGGCTGTAAACCCCTAATAGTTCGCATGCACATGATACATGTTACTTTGATGCGAGTTCATCCAAAGAATCATGCATGAACATACAAAGTCATTTTCGCCAAGTAAAGAGAAAGGAAGTTCTTTAAATCAAAGCGATTCTGTTAATAGTTTTACACTGCTATTCTTTTTCTTTTTGCCACTTAATATTAATATCATGATTCCAAAGCATTATTAGAGAAATTGTTAGTGAAAACGCTATCATCCGATGTACGCAATTCTTACCCACAGCTCTTCTCCCACAAGATAGCTATCGACGTAATTAACAATATTTGCATGCTTGTTTTCTCTCATAACCAAGATTTCATTGATGATGAGTTCCTAAAATCAAAAAAGGAACAAATAGAGTTGAACCCACAGTTTCATACCTTGGACAGTGAATGACGTGACCTTCATCAGACCTCTCTTCTTGGTTTCCTCCACATCTAGCTCTCACTAGTTCCTTCTCAAATATTTTACAAGGGTGCAAACAAGGCCATGGAGGTTACTTGAAATCTTCTTTGATGAGCAGAATTACCACCACTCACCGCGTCCTCGTGCCAGTAATTCAGAAGAATCACTTCCAAACGAGGTGGGGATACTTAAGGTGTACTTAAAAGAATATCAGAACTAGTGGCCAGCCATCATGAATACAGTCTATTTCCTGCAATTGAGGTCGAATTACTGGACATTTTTCGCATATTAAAATGCGTCCGTTGTGAAGTGCTTGCTATTTACGCCAATATTAAAGCAGCAAAATCTATTGTCATGGCTTATGCCCTGTCTAAATCAAGTATACTTTTTCTAAGAAGATATAGAAATGCGAAGGAAAACAGAATAATGTTGGACTTATGGCAATAGAATGGAATATGATGTGAACGGGGACGAGGACAAAGATATAGGTAACGATGACAGTACCGATAAAGATAACGACAAGAATGATAGAATAAGTGAAATAAAAATGATAGTTATAACAACAACAAAGATGACGACGGCAACATGGGCAACATACATGATGCACAAGTCGTAACACCAGTTACTATTATTATACATCCAAACTTCATTCTTGTTTCTTATTGGTCGACATTCACCATTCAATTCTTAATGTCCGGAAGCCGTGACATCATTTCCGCCGAATATCGTGAATTATTCGACGGAGCTGTCCAAAAAAACAATTATTGAATGCTGATAACGTAACCACCACAAAACAGCAAAAATGGCCTACAGCAGTTTGGACAGTTCATCGCACAAGTCTTTTTAATGCAAATCTTTTCTTGCATCTAACACTGTTTTGAATATACAATAAAACAATTATTGGATTCGGCTTACGCATAATATCAAGAATTGTCCAGACCTTGGTCAATGCTATCCGCCTCAGCCTTCGGCTTCGGCAGACAACATTGACCTCGGTCTGGATAATTCTTGATATCATGCTCAGCCTCATCCAATAATTGTTTACTAATTTACTCTCCTTCCAACAATGTGGGTAGATCGCATTAAGGACCAATTTGTCAAATATTGGGATATAACAAAGAGTAGCAAAAAATTGACACTCAAAAAGAATTTCCATTCTAAGTTAAATACGTGCTAAGTTGTCTCATAAATAGAAAGAATTTTCATGAGAAAACAGAAAAAAAATCCGTTCTCATCTGTAGTTTCTGTTGCACGGACGTTTCTGCTGTGTAGAATGAGCAGTTACTTTTGCAAGATTACCTTTTTCGGTTGTTGTGAAAGATTCATCTGTTTAATAGCGACCTACAAAAATTTAAACAAAAAAGGGAGTCGGTTACAGACACTTCATTGGTAGTCGTGGGAACGTGCAATGACTGAGGTACGCTTGTGTCTACAAACGCACGAGGTTGCACAATCAGATTCGAAACTTTAAATTCGATTTCTAATGACACAGATTTATTCTATTTTGAATCAAGAGATGACATGTTTTTCCAGAAAACTGTTCTCTACAAAGGCGGGGACAAGACGATCGAGTTATGGCGCCCAAACTTTCAAGTGAAGAGCTCCAACCAGTGAAACGAATTTGAATCGCTGAATGGTTAATTCAAACGTTACCCAGCGGTTTTATAGGATTATCGAGTGCAACTTTAGACGGGCTTGAACCGTACAGCCTCGAGGATCATGTGTAGCTAACTAGGTTGTTGAATTCCTCTGCACGTTGAAGATATCATAAGACTTCTAACGCTCTATTGTAGCTTTCCATGTTATCGCCCCCAGATCGTTATAAGGGTAGGTGACATTAAAAGTTCCAAATCTGAACCAAAAAAATATTGAACAGCTAACCCAGAGAGATGCTTAGATACCATTGAGATGCTTAATTTAAAACTTGTACCTTGATACTGTTACAAGCTGCAACAAAACATTAATTTTAAAATAGTTTAAAAGATGTAATGTTTCGTTGCTTCATGAATAATCATCAGGGAATGGTTAAACGGTTAATACTGTTCATTGATTCATTTTCTGATAATGTTGCGAGAAGCGTCGAAAGATCAGATCAATTAAACTCCGGGAGAATGCCTGTACCTTAGCATGACTCTGCTACCAACAGTCCGTCGACAATTTCCATATGGTTCTTCATTTACTTAAATGTTAAGAACTTTTTACGCAAACTTCAACGTCATGTTGTATAATACGACAAAATGTTACAATCAAAACAACTTTCATACTATACCTCGTGTCCAGTAGCTACATCTATTGCGGTGAACACTGTGCCAGACGCACTGAAAGACAAAAAAAATTCTGTGCTATCACCAGTTATGTTATCATGATACAGTTACTTCTACACTGTAATATCCTGAAAAAATCCTCCTTTATTCAAAAAATGTCCAGTTGATTCTAATTTCGCATCTCAGTCAAAATTTCGCACTTGAGTCGATATCTGTGGTCAAAAACTGTCCAGAAAATTTTGCAGCTAAAATCTGCGGTTAAAAACTTCGATTGACATGTGCTGTCAGAGTATGCGGGCAGAAAAACCGGTGTAAACAAAACTCTGGACTCAATGATTGCATAGGCAACAACGTCAAAGCTGAGTTATTCTACTGTCTGTTCAAAAATGCTGATTGGGGTATTCAAAAACAACTATAAAAAAACCTCTCCCTATACCATACATGGTTGAATGCCAACCACTAAACGACACCAGTTCTTCCTTACTTCCCAAACTACAAGCTTATTAAAGAAGACTTATGATCACGCAATTACTATATCTGCGTTGAAATTATATAGGACGCAAACAGACTATCATTGTCTGTGAATAGTTGAGGGAGACGAACTATCAAATTTCAGCTGAAGTCATGGGGACGAAAGCTTTCTGAGAAAATTAGAACTGTAAAGCTATAGATGCACTGACAGTCGCCTTTTAATTGTTGTTACAGCTCCATGTAAAACTTCAGTCAGCATACACAAAATATACTCAAACCCCACACAGAAATGTCGCGAGATTCTAAGAAAAAAATCTTCAACTGTCGCTGTCTCATTTATAAATCTCGCAACATCAGTGACATTGGACTGAAATGCTATAAGAAACATACATGACCATGTGGAATACTCTAGTTAGAACCGTCTCAAACATCCTTCCATATCCGGGAATTCATTGAAAGAAAAGATAACTATTTAGGACGATTAGTTGATGTTTTGTTTCAAATGAGTTTTACAAGGTAGTAGCAACACGTTTAGAACGGTCTTAACTTACGGGTTACACTACAGTAGATGTAAAAATTTCAGTTTCACCAAAACTGAAAATACACAAAACCCCCCTTAAATTTACAACCCCGAGATTTTTCTTGAAAGCTCTTGGACCACGTGATCGGAGAAAGTGACAAGTGAAATAGTAGCAAGTGTTAAGACCAGGAGTAGACTAAAATTCCCAATCAAAGTTTTGAATCCCATTTGGTATGAGATACAAATGTTAGGTATCATAAAAAATGTGCAAGTACATATCAATGGTTTCTGTGGACGCAATTCTACGTCAAAAACGCACTGGCGGAAGACATGCTTCCTTTAAACCAAAATAAAGTTTGAAAAATGCGGCTATTACTTTGGTCTAGAAAGGCCCATTCAAGCTATCAAATGGCCGCATACAGTGGCGCAGCCATGGAGGGCTTCGAGGGATTAACCCCCGTAGCTACAGCTAACTTGAGTTTCCAACTCAATAATGACTTCATATCACTGTAATCTGACAATATCACAATCTGGCCCGCTTTGATCTGCGATTTTGAAACCACCCTCGGCATCGCCGTAAATTGTAGATACGTATTATCTAAAGTGCTGACGTAAAGATGTGAACGTCTGGGCAATTGTCAGCAAGATCTTGAACAGACGTTAATCACTGACGAACGTCGAATGTCTGATAAAGCGCGCTTTGCGGGCCCTTGGGTATAGTCAGCGCCAAAACCAGTTGACAGCAATGTTCTTACGCTCTGCACTACTCATAATTTACTGAGCCTTATTACTGACATTTTTGAGGAGAAAAACGTAACCAAAATTACCATTCTTTTTCTTATTAAACACTTGAGGAAAACGACAAATTTTTTTCAAAGTAGACATGTTTCGGCAAACTTATGGCATCTTCAGTACAATATAAAATTAACAAACTATTTACAGGCTTTATATGTGATTACGATATGCTAATTAAAATACCAAAGATGTGATTCATCTGATGAATTACTCAAATGAGAAAACTACTGAGAGATATGTTAATTCTCCCTAATGGTGTTTGACGGCGTTACCACCGATTGCACTTACCCGTGAATGCCCACAAGACACTCATACGTCTAGTGCTTCTTTGCTAGACCTAAACTGGCATTTTTAAACAACATGAACGCTTGAAGCCATATAGTTTCGCACTTCTTGTCAATTAAAATGCCCGAATACGAAACACGAAAATCAATCTTTATAAACATCCATACTTTCAAGTTGAACCCTGGTAAACCTAAATTAGATCTTGCGTTTTGAAGTGCAGTAAAATACCTGAATGCTGGAGCCCTCAAAATTGCCTTAATTCTATAAAACACCTGAAGCGAAGCGAAAAATGCGAAATCATCATGTATCTATCGGTGTCTACTTGTACATTAAAAATTATGCAAATAGAAGTGAAATATGCTAACAAGTGGTTTAAAAGGTACGGTCGCGAGTCTATGGCTCGTTTCCCATTACACCCAGAACACTGTTATGTGATAAACTGGAGTTGTTTAAGTAGGAAGATGGCACATTTTTTGGCGGGTTTAAAATTTGTAGTGGCCGAAAGCTGGGTACGCACCTGGCCGCATACGGTTATTCGCTCTGGCGTAGGTAATAGTCCCATAAAGAGCACAATCCCAACTTCCAATTCGTCCGCAAATATTGAAATATGCTCGAGTAAGTTTCTCGTGAGAAAATCGTATACACTCGGATGTGTCAACAGTACCATCAGTTTTAACGGTAATCTTGACATTACTTAGGGACTGTTTATATGACAGGCGAGCCAGCCCGGTAAGCGGGATAGCCCGTTAAGCGAGACAGTTTTTGCCTCGTCTTTACGGGGTGCGTTTGATTCCGGCTGCCGGGATGATGAACGTTGAAATTTCGTAATGGAAATAATGAAACAGCCATAGCACATCCGCACTAAAAAGTTATCTCGGTGAGGGGGCCTGCCCGGCCAGAGGGTGTTTACATGGAGAAATTTTCATCCCACTTCCCGAGATCTCGTCACCTCACAAGTGAGATCTCGCCTACCGGGCTGGCCTGTTTGTCAATGGAAACGGAGTGAATAGTTAACGACAAAACAGTGAGGAGGAGAGATTCCTCTTACTGGACTGGCCCTTCTCCCATGCCGGCCATCAATGCCTATCACGAGTAAGATGCCCTTAAAATATCGATGTTCAAATCACTTTTTTCATTTCTAAAAATTTTCATAGTCTGCTTCGAAAATCAATTGTAAATATTTGGCTTGTTACTTAAAGAAACTGTGCTTTATTGCTACTTTCCAGCCTTCTAATTCATAACCGTTTTGAGCTCAACATTCTCACTAACATGGACACAGAAAGCAAGACATCACATAGTTTGATGACACCACGTCTTTGAAAAGAAAATCAATATTTCAAAAAGACGAAACTCTTACCCTTGCCCAATCTTATCAAATTTGGTATATTTCTTTTTTGGATCTCTCACAGTAACAATTGTTCCTGTAAAATAAGAAAGAGGCTGCTTTAATAAGATATCTCGCATTTATTTACCCACACTTTAATCTAATTAAATTTTGGTGATGTGTTGCTTAGAAATACATGTTGAATTTGCAACAACTCTCAGCTTTATTGCATTAGATTGTTATCGCATTCCTTTTCCCACTTTCTGGAACAAATCTGGAATGGATTGTTTGTACCCTATAACAACCTAAATGAAGTGCAACGTTCTTGTGAGAAGCTGCTGCAGCAGATCGGATATTCCTTGGAGGTACAAGAACTTTGTAGAAGTTCGTTTCAACAATTTCTACCGTGCTGTACAAGAACTACTTGTAGCAAGACAAAAGAAGTTCCACAGTGTCTTGATGAAATACAGTCTGTCATAGCTTGGTCATACTAGATGTAAATAAGCAGGAATGAGGTTTCGCAACAAGCCTGGAAGATTTTTTTCCCATTTTTTTCATGAAATGGTTAATTCTCAAACCCTCAAAACAGAGGTACTTTCAGGGGGCATTGCCGTCTCGTCAACACATTCGCATGCAACGGTTTTATATTGTAACCAAACTGAATAGAAAAAAAATACAACCTAAAATTGGTAAGGATTTTTCTCTACAAACTTTGTTTTAGGTTTATATTTTCAACACTTCAGAGGCGACTTGCTTTCGCAATTTTTGGTTTCACTTAAATATAGCGGCAGGAAATGTACAGGTAGCAAGTGTAAGAATTAGCATTAATAACGTCAATTACTTAAGCGAGCCAGAATCTCTTCATCTGTCATCTTCTTTTTCTTTGATTTTGCTTGCCCAGTTTTATCATTTTGCCCTTAATGAATAAAGGTAAATAAGAAACTGTTAACGACTTACTTTACACTCGATCTAAGCTTGTTTTAACAATATATACCACTGTAATTTGCTCTACATAAACAAAACCAATAATTTTACAACCAGGTAAAAAGTTAACAGGTTGATAACTGTCGTAACTGATCTCAAGGAGTCCCAACGTCTCGTACAAAGGCCCTTCGTCAGAGAAAGAAACGTGTTCTGAAATAGGAGTAGCAACTAGATTTGGTTTTATACGAAAAGGAGTCACGTAATTAAAAGTTAACCAAGGAAAAGCGAGAAAGAAAAACAAACAAATCAGCGACTACGTAACGACAAGGAAGTCATTTGTTATTTTTAAATGACGATCAGCAAACTGGCATTAGGTTAAACCCCCAGAATCTCGAGCTAAAAGGCAACTCTCTGATGTCATCTGCTGTTCCACTAAAACTTTCCTGGAACTTTTCAATAATGAGTTATTGTTGTAATGTTAGTTCTGCCGAATGACTGTAAACCTTGAGTATTACGAAAATTAGTCCGTTTTACCAGGTGGTCGAATTTCCTCCCACTTGGAACCTCGGAAGGGTGGATAAGAATTAATCATTAGGGGAACTGATGATAAAAACACTAGACATAGACAGTTTACGAAAGGATCCATTTACACAATACGATTGTCACACTCTGTTTTTCCTCTTGGCGCATGCAATGTAGTCTCAACGGCTTATTCCTGGTCACGATTGACCTATTAATGTAGCTATACATTCTGAAGACTACAGTGAGTTAATCACATACATCGCGTATGCGACAATCGTACTGTGTAAATGGACCTTAAGATAGTTAAATGTCCTGAAAAGTTCATAAAACTCGTCGCTGACTACGTCCCACAGAATTACGAGCTGAAATCAGTAACACGTTCACAAACGGTCTCAATAGAAAAGAGGAGTCTAATCATTTCGGTACTCATACGTACGTAATGATGTGCCCTTTTACTACATATTGCATACATCAAATGTTGCATTACCTTCCTTTTCCTCTGGTTTAGCGGCTGGTTTCACAGGTTCATTTGGAATATACTGAAGCGACAAAAGAAACCCATATGAACTGACAGATACACTGTACTTAAGAATTACTGATAAATCAAAAGATCAGACCTTCGCGTACAGTAATCATATCCTATTTAAACGCTACAAGACATATAAATCCAAGATTTCCTTGGATGAAGGTTATTCCATTATTCCATTATAAGAGTACTACAATTTATACTTTTAAGTAATATTTGTTATGCACTGTTGTGTATCAAGAACATGAATTTCTGATATACATTTGTATTATTAAAGTACCGTGACAAAACAAAGCAAAGAGATACCTGCGACAAAGTTTCACAAAACGTATGCAATTGACGTCATAGACGCCATGTTGGCGTCCCATTACAAAAGAATTTTGATAATTTTTTGTCAGGTACTCCAACATGGCCGCCATCCCCTTTTCTATTCGGGTCTCTGGGGACGGCGTGCATACATTCTATACTTAACAAGGGAAATTAGACAGTTTATTATGGCTATATTTGTTTTGTATGCACGTATAGGTAATTGTATGGTTTCGAGTGCAATTTGAAAAATCCACGCACACGAATTTTTCCCCGAATTGCGCGAGGTATCGCGCGATTGTCAATTAATAATATAAATGAAAGAAAGTAATACAGTGCTAAAACAAAAGTAATTCAGAGAAAATTAGAATTACTTTTTCTGCACTGTTACTCGAAATTGCACTACTTTTAGCCGATCGGAATCAAGAAGTTTTATAGTTCTGGACGTCAGTTATTTAATTTTATTCATCAGCAACATTAATGTTATCACAGTTGAAAACACACGTCTTCCTATGTTTTGACAGCTTATACAGTTAGCAAAACTTTGAAAGCTACAGCAAACACAATGTTGTGGCAGGAAATCCGTCAACTGATCAGACCGCTAATTTGAACAAAGCAGCACGGTGACGCGATGCCCTTTCAAGAGTGAAAAATATCATACAGCCAATTAGTGCCTTAAATTTGAGGCAATCGAGTTTTACACGCCTTCTTTGTTGTGCTAGAAATCTCAGTAAAAAGTATTTTTGAACAATCAATATTCATCTATCTCGTGGAGTGACAGACTGAACTTTACCTTTGATTTCGTGATTTCCGGACGAGAAGGAACAACTGGAGGCTTTTCAGGTTCGTTAGAAGGAGGAGCGACATGATTGCTACTTTTGCTACTTTTAACGTCCTGGAATGCAATTCAAACCATGGAACACACAGAGGATCAGGTTCAATACATTTCCATATCTACCTTACCCTTTTCGAACTACCATAGAAGCCCGCTTATACGCCCCTTGTGATAGGCCCAGTTTTCATTTAACTGAAAATATCTTCTGATTATAATCCCTCGGATATTAGTCTTCATTTCCATTATCACTTAGTTTTTCAATTAACTATGGATTAAACAGGAATAGAGCAAGAAACCTAAACCGTCCAAACGTCCAGGACGGAGGGACTTTTCGGTTCGGACATGTGAAAAATTTAATCCCTATTGTCCGATTAGACGACCGAGCTGTAGAATTCTTTAACTAATGATCAATTTTGCCTACTATTTCTCATGCAGTTATTCATTAGTAATTTATCCTCCCCACGCCAAGTGTACTGTTAGTTCTTTGGACAAGCAGTTTTATCGTCAATCAATCAATCAATCAATCAATCAATCAATCAATCAATCAATCAATCAATTAACCAACGTATCAAAATCCAGTATTCCCACGCCTGAAATTAAAAGCAAAATCTTGTCCCCACAAGTCTGAAATATATTGTCGTACCAAACCCCCTGAATTAACCTCGGTAGGTACTTAAACCAGATATCTATCGTTACTGGACATCTTGTAAGTTCTTGCAATTGTACGAAAAGTTTTGCATTAATTGTCGCGTAATCATGCAGCTACGGGACGCTGATCAAGGTGAATACACAAACGCACCATGTGATGGTTTTTGAAACTAATTCGCATTTAATGACAATGTCACAACCAAAGCGGTTAAAAATTCGTAACAGTCTAACTCTGTTGGGAAAAGCAGCATTGCCATAATGACGGACAGAAAAGAAACGAACAACACAAATCCGTCGAAGTCGAATTCGCATTTTCTGCGCTACTTGAAAATTCTTCTTTTACAGTTCTGAGGACAGTAACTTGTTACAATCCCACCGACATGGGTTATCCTATCTCCATCTCATACCAAAAAAGATACAAACTACAGTACATGTTAACTCACGTCTTTAGCATTTGTCTGTCCACCTTGAGTAGTGTGGTTGTTTGTAGACGGCGGCGGAGGATACGCTTGATCTAGACGAGGCAATCACAAAACAAAAGAAAAAATATATTACCACCTAAAACAACAAGTAAGCCATATTCATATCACCAACTAGTCATCTTGCAGAATGTAAATTTTCATTTACTCTAAGTAAAACTCATCAATACAACAGACACCGACTGACGGTTTTATTTTCATGCAAATAAGAAAGCAAAGGCGCTATTTTAATCATTTTGGTTTGACTTGGCCGTTTGTCTCTATGTTTAAGTTTTTAGCTTTAAAAACCAAGTTACGTTTGTCTTCTTACATTTCAAAAAATTACAAACCAACTTTCGCTACAACTTTCAATGTTGTTAATTTGTCAACCATAGCGTCTTATCAGTAATTTACGCGACATTAAAATTAAGGAGATCATGAACTGGCTGGCAAACTTATACTAAAATGCATTCAATAAAATTATTAAGGTTGCATACTTCCTCCATTTCATCCGAACATGATTCCTCAACTTTTTAAAAAGAATAACTTATACATCTCTAGGAAGTGAACCTCACTCATTTTACTTTTTGTTTTTGAGTACACTCGTTTACTTGGACTTTAACGTAACCGTCGTTATTTCCAATTTATCAACACTTTACCTTTCACAGCACTCATGACAGCATCAAGTGAGCCTGTACGTGGACGGCAATAAGGATGTGCCATCTGTTTAGCTGGTGTTGGTGTTTTACAATATCTAGTACTATGTTGTACCACATCTGGCAGAGAGGAACTGGGAGCTAGGGGATGATTACCATTTAATGCATTATTTCTCTTGATACAATTATTTTTAGAGGCATGACTTTTATTTTCCGATTTAGTAAATTTAAGTCTTGACTTGAACGAATGTGATTTAGTCACACGACATCTTAATGATTGGTTAGGCTTTCCACAAGCATTGTCATGAACTGGAGATAAATGTCCACAACTAGAAGCAGAGGATGATGAAGAAGAAGAGCAAGAGCTGGAAGAATCTGAAAAAGATGCAGGGCAGCCATTCGTAAATTTTACATGTACTTTAACTGCGTTTAGGTATTAGATCATTTAAAATTATTGTATTGTCAGCTACACCACACGTGAGTAATTTATACAGACACTTAACACTTGTGCGATACCTCCTTTACAAAATCACCGTCGCCACCCTGTCACTGGATCGCGATGGCTATCGTCGTGCAGAGTTGCTTTCGCACAAAGGACGAGAGATTTTAATCGCGATTTATATTCTCATCGAATACCTGAGTACAGTGCTCATTCTCGGAAGATACAACGCCAGTCAAAACCTTAAAATCTTTTGAAATTTTTCAGCAAACATGCACTGAATTTCGATTTCACAACATTACTAATCTTCTCTCTTGGCTATTTACATCCTTCCACGCTGTAATCACTGGAAATGCTCGTGAAAACTCACCCAACAAAAATTTATGGCCAAATATTATCACTATGATTATTGTTGTAAACACAGAATATCGATAGAGTTTCTTAAACGTTCGACAGTATGAAAGTCAGCGGAAGTGTACGCAAAATAAACAGCGACTTTACGCACGCAACTACAATATGTGTCTGTACCAGGCTTACAATCTTAGAACTGCTTATATGGCTACCCTCGATCATGACAGCTCACCAATCATATCCACCTCTAGAACAACACTGGAATTATCGCGCTCGCGATCGAATGATTAAACCCCAATAATCACCCGATTGGCGTTCAAGATTGCGATCGGGTCGCAATCCCAATAATTTTCGCATGGTACGAACAGGGTGTACACGTGGCTACAGCACTTGCCAAGCTGCTGGTTCTTTGTATGAACTAGACTACGTCACACAATTAGACAAGAAAATCATGCAATCTGGAAAATACGAGAATGTCAAAAATATTCTATGCTCGAAAAGAATACATGTATGTTAAGCACCACAGTATATTGTATTAGCTGTAAAAAGTGAGAGTGATCGAAAACGGATCCTTATGATGACAAGAATAACGTTCTGACTATTGAGCAACCGGCACTCGGATGAGAACTTAGGAAGCAAGTTCGAAATGCGATGGCCACGATGTGATCGGTTGAGATGAATGTAAAAAAGATGCACATGTGAGAAACCGGTGAAACGTTCTAACCATTGAGCTACCGAGACTAAGAAGGCGAGCTAACGTGCACGTTTGATAGACGTGCAGCCTATGCGGTAGCCACGGTATGTATGACTATAAAGTAAGCCAAGAACATAAATGCTAGAATAATAATACTACAATGTATATGCGGGGGCTTGTGTCTAGTTTACAAAAACTAAACTCGATTATGGCTAGAACAGCGTTTCGCAGCGGGGGCGGTACCGCCACCGGTGGGAGTTCAGAAAACGCGAGGGGGATGATGGAAGCAAAGTATCAGAGAGGGGGCGTTAGGTTGGAAATGCTAGGTTCATAAGTCATTCACCACGACAGCATTTTTAAGTTTTTAGTAGCCATTTAGTGTTTAAATCTCACACTGACTGACCAACTCGATAATACTGAACTGAATAACTACATATTACAGTTAGTCAGGGTTAGCTGCTGGTGTGGGAAAAGAACTGGGATAGAGAGTGTTCACCGGGGTGCTGCAAGAGGTTTCGGTATGAGGTGAATGTAAGTGAGCGTTCATCGAAAAAAGGTAAAAAACCACTGAATTACAAGAATGACTTACAAGTATATTTATTAAAAAAAGCAACGCTATGTATGAAGGACTGGAGTAATTTTTGCACATTAATTTCAGTCCCTTGTGGTTACATTGAACTTCAAGTCCTCCAAAGAGCATTTTAAATTTTTTTGACTTCAGGTACTTTCAAATTAAATACAAAATACTATCCAAAAGAAAAGGGTTTCAAAAATTTCATGCATTCTTAAAGAAAGCATTTTGAAATAAACCAATACATCAAAAATTATTCACCAAATTTTACAAACTGCAGCCAATACTGTTTAACTAGGTAACTATTGTATTAATCACCTGACTCCCTAGGCTGTATTCTTTAAAGTAAAACTAACACAAATTTAGTATTTTTGGTGAGCTTAGTTTTTGAAGGCAAGCAGAACTAGAATAAACAAATGTTGAGATTTTGGGATGGGATTACAAGAAGAGAACAACTGTACTGTAATTCTAATATCCACGATTTGGCAGAGGACACACTGTATGCTGATTGCTATGATCATGATCCCATACTGTAGGGGACTCTAACTCATATCCAAAGCCACATGACATATTCTGTCTTTGGCTTGATTTTTGATTCATAAGAGACCTTCATATCATACATTATCTGAATTCAGTAAGTTGTGCTGATTTGGTTGTTTCTATTGATCAAAGCTTGCACTTCTACCTTTGGTCCTAGCTACAGTATATGACCAAATTTTTAAAAGTGACTCAATCCAGATACATGTAAATACTGATGTTGAAATTATAATTACAAAAAATACTTACTATATGGCTTTGACACAGTCATAAACTTTGCAGCTGGCTCTGTTTCTTTGCTTGTACTATCGTAAAAATTCAATACATCTAAAACTGCCTGTGAGAAAAATAAATAAAAATGCTTTTCATGACCACCAATTTTCAGCTACCATACTTACAGTACAACAAACCTGCTGAACCAGGTAAGTCATTAGCAGACTCAAATTTTAGTTCTTGAGAATCATTTGGACATGCCACAGAATGTCACTACTGATAGGTGAATTGCAAAGGATATGATACAAAATTTGTCAGTTGTTTGCTTCTATTAAACAATTGTTCACAAATTGTCAAATACATTACCTCAAATTAACTGCCCTTACAACTACCAGAAAAGCTAAACAAGCACTTTACATGCACAGATTAAAACATCTTCAAAACTCAAAGCACTGACTACAGAATCAAACCTGTGGGTTCGTCTGCTGTTCCTTTTTTGTAATATTTGAAGCTTGTAAGAGATGTCTCCATGCTTCTGGCATTCCCTAAAAAACAAAATTATGATCATTTAACCATAATAAAGATGTTGCTTATTCTTGAACAGATCTATCACAACTTCCAAATTCCTTCAAGGCCCTTGAGAATGCAAACAAAGTTGATGGAGCTGTAAAGGTCATAGAAGTGTCTAAAATTTAAACTTACCATAACTGACAAACTATACCTGAACACTTAAATAGTTGTTTTAAAGCAATGAAAATTAACAATCTTTTTCCAGACATTTTATATACCATTAAGCTTTTTTGGACATTAACTTCAAACATTGTTGGGAGAATCTAAACACTGTTAATTATTTTGGAATGCTCAACACTAAAATCTTCAAAAGAAGAAAGAACAATAACTCCAAACAAATACTTCATCCAGTTGTTCATCTGAAAACCAAGACATTTTATACCTTCAACAAACATTGGCTACAAGACTTTTGAGTATCATTTCTCAAATTGATATATTCTTTATAGATAGAAAGCAGTCTCTCATTTTCTGTCACTACTTGACATAATTTGAATGCCTGCTGCATCCTAGCAATTTTGATACCAGTCTCTGGACTTGCAAAAATAATAAAGGAAACAAGGATTTATGTACTGTATATTTAACCAATCAGGCCAGGCACCTCAAATCAATCTAATGAGTGATATCATCTAATATAAGCCAAAATAAAATTCCAAACTGCACCCCTTCCTTGTCCCTTACTCTACCCTGTGGAATAAAATTGTCTGCCACAAGTCAGAATAATTTAAAATTACACGTATTCACCAAAGTGGAGGTGAATAGTGGTCAATGTTTACCAAGCTGCCTGTCACCCACCCATCAATTGAGGACAAAACATTTTGAACACATCCTGAGTTCATTTGTCACCACCAAGTAAAAGAATTTCATATCTCTGAATAATTTATAGCCAAATTTCTTTGCTCTTTTGGTATTATCTGGCACAGTGGCTTTGTTTATTCAAACAGTTTTCTTCTTCCATAACTGAAAAAATGGGAAGCCATCTTGTTTCCCTCTGAGGTACATGTAAGTAATGCAGGATATTCCAAGACAGAGGAACCAATCAGATTGTACAAAAAACACTATTCACCTGCAAGGCACAGTACAGGTATATGCTAAAATTCTATAGTTAACATTTGCCCCATAATGGATTAGGTAATAAAAAATTGCGTGAGTTTCTGTGCTACAACCAAAACATAAACAATGTTGCAGTATTTTAATCAAATGAGAAAAATGCCTAGTTGTCACATTTAGGATGCACAAACTTAGCACAGCTCAGACACAACAATTGTCCATGATTGGATTGAATGTGCAGGTGCTTCTCCAATCAAACTATTGTCACCCACAAATAACAAAAAACTCACAGCCAGAAGTTTGCAACTTTTTTCAACAACAGTTACATTGTACATTTCCAGTATAACATGCAATGCTAGTATGCATATTATGGTTTGTGTTAGTCCAAATGTGTGAGGTGACAAGCAATATTAGGACCTTGATTACCATTTTTTTGTGTCCAATGAACATGTTGACAAGTCAAATCTCTTCTTTCACTAAACCTATTATTTAACCTTTACAATTTTGTCACTAAATGCACACCTCCAGGGTATGTATCTAAAAAAAAGCCACACAGCCAGAAGGGGAAACCAAAATTCCACTGCATGTGGATCAGTAATATTGTTCATCTATACAAATAAATTCCCTCCAGAACTATACTGTATGTAAAATGTTTTTAAGAACTCAAACAAACTGGACAATATTTGATTTTGGCTAGATTCTACCCTTGTAAGACTGAGGGACCCTGTACATGGAGGACCAAGTGCAGTATATCAAACTATTTGACATTAGTCAACATAAATGTACAGTACTGTTAAGTAGGAGGTAACCACCTTGTTGTATAAAATTTGACAAAGTTTTGTCTGATTCTTGCCTTAAAAGAGTTATTGAATGTGCTTGTACACAGACAATCAGATATTTCAATTGACTAGATATCAGTTATCCCATTAATATATACCCTTGCCCTTAAATATTGTTGAACATTTCAACTGATTACAGAGTAGTGTGGTATGTTAGTAGACATGTTTCCACTATTCCTTAATCTTCTTCAAATGTAACACCACATACTAATCCAACAAGTGAGTTTTGATATATCCATTGTACTGAATGCAACCATTTCTGTCACCTTTTTGGACAGAAATTGCTATCAATTTACCACACTCAGGTTATAGATGTGGTTATCATTTTATGAATTCAGATTTGTAAGTTGCTGAGGTTAGTACTTTAAAATATGAAGAAGAAACAGGATGACTAGTTAATCTCGCAATGATTTTATACCACTTTAGAGCTCTGATATCACACTGTAAAGCAATGAAACAGCAATATTTTTTTTTTAATCTCTAATTATTATGCCATGCCTGATAGTAATTTGCTAGGCACTAATATTCACCTTTAAATTATGTTTCCTGCCTGGTATATCTGCCAGTATCACCAAAATTTTAGAAAAAGTTGCAAGTTAAAAAAGATATTAAAACACACAACTGAAGCAGTAAAAAAGTTTTGCTGATTGTGTATCAAGGCTCAAGACCACCTTATGACCTTGTCAATTAATTGTTTGATATATAAACAGACCAAGCAAACATGGTTTAATTTCATTTCAGCAGTAATGTACAAAACCCATCCAGTTTTATAAGAATTATAGCTTTGCTTAATGCTCAAGATTGAAGCTTGTTGCAGTTACACCATCTTTTATTTAAGTTCAATAAGTTTTCTATCCAGTCTCGTTTACTATAGATTGTTCACCCAACTGGCCAATAATTTGTTACTATTTGACACCTTATGGAATCACCATCATGTAACAGTTTGATAAAAAGAGTAGCATTACCTGCACAAGCAAGAAATAGCATGCATGCATATGTGGCTTTTGCCACATCTACAGTAAGAATTTAATATAAATTAAGATAACATGAATAATTTATATACTATACAGGAGGTAAGAGCCTTTACAATAGATTAATTTATTAACAGGCTTAAGATATTCAATTAAAAACTTAGTTAACTTAGGATGTTCAATAAACTGCTAAAAGAATAATAGAATTTTCTGTAATGTCCTGTTATGAATTTTTTTAACTTCCTGTTCTAATGTCTGAACTAGTCACACCATATTAGGAAACATCAAACCATAAATGAAATTTGAGGAAGTTCATTACCAACATTTAAAGATGAAGTTTTGCATTGTGTGGTAACTTGAAATGAAATTTACCAATGTTAGAAGGGAAACAATGCAAACTGCCACAAGCCTAGTAGCATAAACAGGAAGATGTAATCAATTCCATCCATCAAAATCACTGCAACAGTCATCATTATCAGGATCATCACATGAAAAAAAAATGCAGCACACCAAACAATTGCACCACAGGCACACAACAAATAATGAATGTGCCATCATTTCAGTTTTAAATGGCATTGAATGTTCAAAGACTGCTTTACAGCAATAGAAGACCAAGAATACAACAACAAATAATCTGTAACATAAACAATTTACTTGAGGACAAACTGAACACAGTAAATGTAAATATCCTAAATTAACTGCACTATCAGCCAGACTCATTAAGTGCTACAGCATGTATAACCCAATCAATATTTCAATAGGACTGACAGTTGTTCTGAAAAGGTTTGTTGGAAAATGTATTATTAACTATCACTTAAAAAAACAGATGCACTGAAAGTTTGGAAATTTTCATATTTGTGAAAAAAGGTTTGGTTGAAACAGCAATGTAACGTACACGTTCATGTTCAGCTCCTCCAGTGGTATGAAAAGGGGAAGGCCAGGTTATTCGCTGATTAAAATCAGTATAAATGACTGCCGCGGACGCAAATCAGGCAAGTGCTTAATCACATTTCCAACAACTTTCGTATGAAAATATTAAAAATTAATGTGAAAAGTATGCATCAATTGTATCGACGACGCAATATTAGTAACAGCTATCCGAAAGAACGCAACTTTCGAAATTTACGACAAGATCTACGAGTTTGGATACATATCTTTGGATAGCATGTACATGAATTTTAGACCGTCAACGTGAACACGTTTGTCGTTATTAAGGATCAAAAAATTACATGAGCCCGAACACATTGGACAAAAACTTTTTTGCACAAGAATGCTATTTTGCAAATGTCACAAAGAAATGGTGTTTGCTTTGTGACCGAATCTATCGGTAATAAAAGCAGTGAAGCACTTAGGAAACGCAAAGATTTCAGAAGAATACAGTAACAACACAAAATAACCAGATTCCTTCCAAAGTCCGAAGGAAGACCCGTAAAATCATGTAGAATGAAGAATGGTTCTTTTGATTGCAGAATTCGAAGACTATAATCGTTAACAAGACACTTATTTCTATAATTCTATCGCATCCAAGTGTTCCAACAAAACATATCTCCAACACAACCGGAGTGTATAGCTCTTAATTAACCAGTGTCAAGTAAAGACAGTAGGCACAAGCAAATATTTATCATGGAAGCGGAGGTGACACCACGCAAGATATACAAAAATGGCCAAATAAAAATCCTGGCTATAGGTATAGTTGATTTTCAACACAGATTTGCCTTCTTCACTGTGTTTGAAAGCAGCAGGATGAAAACTCGTATAAGAACAGTTAATGATACCGTTTGAAACATCCTTTCACTGATCTTTGACCGAATGTTGTCCAAGAATGGAAACGCCAAAACTCTTAAGAAATGAAGCACACAACGGATGCATGCAAGACCAATAAATTACAGTATGAACCGCGGAGGGCACGTTAACTGGAAATGTAGCAGTGCCCCAACACGACCAAGTTGATATTTTGTAAACAGCTTAGCATTCAAAACCACCATCATGAAGTAAATTGAGACTAGTTGCGGATCAAGTTTCTGGCATTAACTCTTTGCCACACATTCAAACAGAAACGAAAGATCACAAAAGAACTACGCGGAAATGGTCTACGCTAGTCTTCTACGGAATAACGTATTAAATTGAAGTACGAGAGAACAGGCTTGGCAGCTCAACGAGATGAGTGTAATTATCATTCCCATCGGTTCCGCATGAGTTGCATTCATTTGTCGCAAGGAAGGCAACGCCGAAAACGTTCGTACTTTGACAAGTAAATAGAAAAATACTCACCGTAAATTCGCCCGTAATAGGATCAAATCCAACATGAATGGTATGCTCGAACTTCATCGGATATCCTATTTCTGGCTTTTTTTTGTAATCTGTACAGTGGGAAAAATATATCTTCATTTCCAACCATACACAAAGGTTTCGACATCAAACACAACACTTTTGTCGAAACTTACAGCCAAAATCAGTACACAGTCTAACCTATACGGAATTACGCACATTTCTTGTCTTCATCTCCTTTATTCGCGAATAATGTAAACGTTGCTTTTTTCTTCTTCTTTTCACCTTCATTTGGAGTGCTTGGAAGAGGTTTGGAAGATGCCGGTGATACAGTGTCCTTATTTGATGTCGATCGCATTGGAGGTGCTGGTGGCCTTTCTTCGTCCCCCATTTTCGATAAGTTACTCCCAACGTCTTCAACTTCGGCAAAAGGATCCTCGAAGTTTGACTACGAAGCTAAATTGATCAGACTCGCCAAAACTTCTCAGCAATGTCTAACAAGAACATACACCTCCATTCACTTCCTCTATAGCTCAAGCCCGCAAGGATGTTGGGATAGTACCTCCACACCCCCGATAAATACTATAAATAGTGATGACGGGTTCAGCCACAAAACCCAATGCTGTTATTAATCGAAAAAGTTGTAGTAAAGGACTAAAAACTTTCAGTACAATTCATTACAGAAATGGAACTCTAGGAGCAACGCCTTTCGTTCACTCAAACAAATCTACATGTATCCATACCCTTTGACAACTTTTTTAAGTTGAACTTTTCCTTTAATTCTTCATTCTTCAACCTTCAATTTTTTTAACGCTAGCAATATTTCATGTTTATATACAGTTCACTGGTCATCATTATGTTCAAACCACAGTTGAAAAGACCGCTTGACTCATGAGCCACTGGATTTTTCGTGGGCACGCAATGCCGCCCAGAGCTGCTATGGGCCCAGGGAGGAGAGGTAGAGAAGTTGGTAGACCCTTCCTTACGAAAGTTAATTTGACTAACCTCACTATTATGCGCAACGAAGCTTCGTATTCTTTGATTTTATCTATCTTTCACGAGACGTTTAAGTTGCCCAACGAATTCTCGGTACTCAACAAATGCCTCACTTTATGAATTTCAGAAATGAACAAAACAGTAAAGCATTTCTAAATTTGAATTAATAAATACAGGTAATACCAAGCTCAAAACTTTATAGCAAGTTTGCCAACGTTCCTTTATTCCTTGTTAATTCAGTATACCATGAATGATGAATCCATACTGTCTATACTCTAAAGTGTTACTTTAAATGAAGCCATGCACTTTGATATTGATCCTTTAACGTCATGGAATATAAAATCATTTATCTTTTCGTGTTTGGAACACGGAAGTTGCCAAATCGAAATGTAAAAATGTTGATAGTCTTATTTCGCTAACAACCACTGATAGCACGTAAGCAATAATTCTTTATTCTAGTGATAAAATATCTGAATTCAAAATAGTACTTTCCGACCAACAACGCCCCTTGATTTATTCCGTGCCCCCTTATTTCTTCCGGGTCCTGGGTCAATTTCATCCCACCACCCCCTGCTCGGCGGTACTGTGGACACACATCAAAAGATGACGCAAAAAGAAATGTTGCAATTCATTCTTTGAGCTGAGCAACAAACGGCATAGGCAGTCATTGGACAGGGTACTTTGCAAGACCCGTTAATGGTACTTAACTTGGTTTCCTATGCATTTCATGTTAATATTAGAAATAAATACAGTTCTCGAACGTCCTTAGGGCAGCTGCGTGCTACAAATATTGGTCACTGCATAACAACCGTTAGTTGGTGTGCTAGTGCATGTCATTCAGTGTAATTTTCACATTAAAAAGATTTGAGGCACAATTGATAAGACTAGTTTCAGCGTAATAGTAGAAAAATGTTCAAAAGGTGATTTTTTTCAGACATTGCAATAGTCAGAACATACGAACCTAGGATAATTGCATCTTGAAGGGATGCATTTCTGCCCCTCCTCCATTGTACAGCACAGATTACAAATTCGCAGTCAGACAAATCAGGGCTGTTTGGGGGGGGGGACAAATTCCCCCTCTACAGTCATCGGATTTGTCCCCAAGTCACCACATTTTTGTTGCCGAAAAAATTTACCGTTTCCTTTTTCCATACTTGCAAGTTAAAGGGGGGGGGAAAAAAGAGGGAATTTGATGTAGTTCAATAAGTGATCAATTGATCATAGCTTGGATTGGTGTGCCAACTGCTTCATATGACTCAAGTCCAGTTATTGTATCATTTTTCAGAAAGAACAAATACTTACAAAAAAAGAGATTTGTCTCATGGTGTTTTTATTGAGTTTTTTTCTGCAGTTTTTAACCTGAAAATACATCAGGATCCATTTCAGAGAACCTGAAAACCAAAATTTTTCACTTTTCCCAAACTTTGCCTCAGGCACTTGGGTGGACTCACTTCTATAGGCTTCAACGTTGGTTTCCTATATTTCACTATTTTTTTTTTCTTTTGGGCCTCACTGAAATTTCTCAAAAAGGCACTGAGAAAAACGAATCACGAAGTCTATCAAGTACCCGAGTAATTATACTGACAGAATGGTATCTGTACCTACATCCTCATGATTCAAGCCAATTGCTCTAGCAGTTGCTACAGAGTAAAGTACTCGTCCGTTAATGCCTGAATTGATCTGAGTGCAGTTTGAAAAGAAAAATCAATGTATGCTCATCGAAAGTTCCTAAGCAGTGGGCATTATCTCCATGGGTTTATGCATGAATGGTACCCTAATTTATGATGTAAACGCGCTCATAGGATGCGAAAAACTATAGGACTGTGCATAGTTAATTTGGTGACCTCCCAACAGCCTCTTTACCGCGCGCCCCTTAGGAGAACGGAGGGAGGCAGTGGGACGAGTCGGAATTTTTAGGCTATTACACCTTTGCTGTTCATTACCAGTAAATATACTTTCATTAACGCCAATCTCGAACTCAATAACGCAAAAATACATTCATCTTATTGAATCGACACTAATAGACGTTATTCAGAAATGGCTCCTTATCTAGTATTCTTTTATGAGCATATCAATTAGCCCTTATAGCCCCGTTGTTTAAAGAATTTTTGCTCTCACACGAGGTTATAAGGGCTAATTGAAATGTATACAAAAGAATATCAAATAAGACGCCATTTATGAATAAGGGCTATTTACGCTTTAGTCGTGCTCATTTAAAATTTTTGCATGAAAAATAACATTTATTACCATAGATACGCAACCATTTGCTTGAAAGGTCATTCCATAGAGCCAGCATAGGATCATTAACACCTTTCGACTCACTATACAGCAGTGGAAATAAAATTTCAATTACGCAAGACAGTTGTCCAGTCTGTTGCAGAGTCGATTTAAGGTTATATGAAATCCTGACATGTATGTTTCAAACTGTTAACGAAATTTAGTTCACAGTACTTTGCTAACACACATCAACTTTGACGTCTTAGACAAAAACTATTTCGTGATCAAAGCTTTCATCACTGTAAGCTTAGATCGCGAAGTCGAGACGATTGAAACACCAGGCGGGAATCGTAGCCATGTCATGAATATTATTGCCCAGCATATTATTCTTAGTAGAGGCATTGTTGAACCAACAAAAAACGAACCAGTTGATAATCAAAATAATTTTTAATCACTAACGTTTCGTTACATAACCTGTAATGACCTGTATATAGTTATGATTGCAAAACAATTTTTTTTTCAAAGATGCGAAAGTTGATGTGTGTTAGCAAAGTGCTGTGAACTAAAGTTCGTTAACAGTTTGAAATACGCATGTCACGACTCATATACCCTTAAATCGACCTTGCAACAGACTGGACAACTATCAAATGGACATGGGTGTTCAGTTTGGATATGAACATCTATGTCCAAATGGACATGGGTGTGAACACCCATTCAGTCCTTCAAGACTTATAGGGAAAGAGACTATTGCTAACATGAGCCGCCATGCAAATGGTTTCGTATCTATGCTAATGAATGTTACTTTTCATGCAAAACGTTTAAATGAACGTGCCAAAAGCAAAAACGAGTGTCGATTCAAAAAAAATGAACGTATTTTTGCGTTAATGAGTTCTAGACCGGTGTTAATGATAATATGTTTTCTGGTAATGAATAGCAAAAAGTGTAATGTAGTTATTTCGTGATTTACCAACATTATGAAAAGTAAAGCTAAACCTGAACCAAACACCCAATCCTAATGCTATAGCACCTATAATGTACCCTAGTCTACCCCTAATCTTGATCCAGCACTTTTCCTTATGAACCCTAACTCTCACCTAAGATTCACTGAATGTCACAAGTTTTAAGTTTTTTAACAAGTCCAATTCGAGATCGCGGCGTCAACTAAGAGCCGAACAGCCTCTAATATCCCTCACGACGAATCATTTTCCGATATAACTCGACATGATGACCCTTTCTAACTACTCCTCATGGCGCGTCATTGCTCTGGAGGCCTAAACTTTACCCCTTAATAAAAGTTAAGTGGACGTGGCCAATTACAGCAAGAGTAAAACGGCGTGGCTTTGGTTTGGATAACTGTAGTGGCAATAAGACAATAAATATCTAATTACAATGGCCGTTTGTGTTTGTATATATAATGTATTTTATTTTAGATCTTTTACTTCAGATAAAACTAAGCTCGAATTTTCATTAACAACATCGACCAAAGCTGAGAGCATCTAAGCTGAATGCATCTGGAAGAAGCTGGGAAAAGAAAACTCAATGAAATAATTGTGAAGGGAGACGGTAGGTAAGCAGCGTCCTCTCACGTTTATTATTTGCAAGATGGAACTTCGTTCCCTCCGCTAAACTGAACTTCCCGAGTCTTTTCCCACGAAACATTAAGAAGTTCTAGGTATACAAGCGAGTATACTGATGTACAAGTGGCATTCAATGATCTTTCTCGCTTTCAAGTTTTTGTTCGCGGAAATGCTGCTTGACTTTGATCATAGTTCCAATCAAGTGACTTCGATCTACATAGTGATGTTAGCTCACACCCAAAGCGTCTTCAAATGGTTGAGAAGGTCAGTGAGAGACAAAGGTTTCTCAGGAAGATAGCGGGAGGTTCACAAACGTAAATGGGGTCCAGAAAGAGCAACAAGAAACAAAAATAGTCAATAAGAAAAACAGAACCCAGTTAAAAAATCTTCAATTGTACCTGAAGCTTTCAGTTTAACTCCTTCCCGTCGGCATAAGACTTCCATTATTTTACTCTGGCTAACGCCAGACGATTTTGCTCGTACTGATGCTCGACAATTTTTATTTTATTACTCAACCACGGCTGGTTGCAAAAAAATTCATTTAGTTTTGTTTGCAAACCATAATCGATCCCAGGCACGACGTCCCGGATAGGTCCTCGAATATTTGGATATTAACATTATCTCCCAGATCTTCATTCGTTTGTTCTTCTTCTTGATCTTCTTCTTCTTCTTCTTCTTCTTGTTTTTCTTCGTCTTTATCTTCTTCTTCTTCTTTATCTCCTTCTTCTTCTTCCTTTTCTTTTTCTTCCTCCCCTTCTTCTTCCTCTTCTTCTTTTTCCTCTTCTACTTTTTCTTGATCATCATCTTCTTCTTCTTCTTCTTTTTCTTCTTCTTTTTCTTCTTCTGTTTCTCCTTTTTCTTCTCTTCTTTTTCTTCTTTTTTTCTTTTCTCTTGTTCCTATCTTCTTATCTTCTTCAGCTTTCATCTTTATCTTCGTTTTTTTCTGGTTGTTCTTCTTGTTGTTCATCTTCTACTCCTTCATTTTTCTTCATTTACTTCTTTTTACCGTTCTCTCTCTCTTTCTTCTTCTTCTTCTTCTTCTTCTTCTTCTTCTTCTTCTTTATTTATTTATTATTATTATTGCTTAATTAGCAAAGGTTGACGTTCTGTTGGTAATCATCAAAGTTAGCCGTCTACAGTCAGTAGTCTAGGCTACCAATGGTCCATTCAACTTTCCAGAATCTTTCTTAATATCCTCGCTGTTCCGAGAATCGAAGTCTTCTGGAAATGTTCTATTTTAAGTTTTATTCCTAATCTATCTATCCATTTTTCCTGCTTTTTGCTCACAGTATCGAGTCCTCCAATGACTACTGGTACTACACCTACCCTTTTCATTGACCACAACTCTTTAATTTGTCGATGTAGCTCGTGATTCCCCTGAATCTTCTCCTCTTCTTTTGCTCAAGTATTATCATCAGGGATGGCAATGTCAATTATGAAACATTTCTTTTCTTCTTTCTCCACAACAACTATATCTGGTTTTCAACATTCTATGTGATTATCACATTGTATCATGAAATCCCATAACATTTTTATCTCATCAGATTCCACCACTCCTTTTAGACCTATCTACACGATACGATTCTTCATTTTGGTGTATGCGATTATGTCATAAAAGCACAATTTCTGTTTGCTTTTCGCTCTCGAATGTTGCAATTGGTCCTGAAGACTCTTACGACTGAATCGGATACATCAAAATGAACAGTCGTACACGACAGTCGCATCGTGTAAATGCGCCCTTAGGGGTATGATCATACCAATGAGCTGCTCATTCCAAGTCATATTTCCCACATAATGTCCAATGGACTATTCTTGTCACGTTATCATGTCATCTTTTATATTCCCTTTGAGCAAACCCTTTGCATCCAATAATCAAGTGTCCCACACTTTCTCCTTTTTCACCGCACACTCGACATAGAGGTGATTCATTATCATTATTATTATTATTGTTGTTATTATCATCATCATTATCATTGTTATTATTATTATTATTATTATTGTCACAATTCACACAGCTAGATGTTCTGCTAGTAATCCTCAATGTAAGCCATCTACAGCCAGTAATCTAGGGTGACATTGGTCCATTCAACTTTCTAGAGTCTTTCTTAATATCCTCGCTGTTCCCAGAATCGAAGTCTTCTGGAAATGTTCTATTGTAAGTTTTATTCCTAACCCATGTATCCATTTTTCCAGCTTCTTGCTCACAGTAGCGAGTGCTCCGATAACTGCTGGTACTACATCTACCCTCTTCATTGACCACAACTCTTTAATTTCTCATTTTAGGTCGTCATACTTCTGAATCTTCTCCTCTTCTTTCACTCCAACATTTTTATCATCAGGGATGGCAATGTCAACAATTAAACATTTCTTTTCTTCTTTCTCCACAACAACTATATCTGGTTTTCGACATTCTCTATAATGATCACACTGTATCATGAAATCCCATAGCACCTTTATCTCAAGCAATGGGTGCCAGTGTAGGTAGTTGAGGATAACAAGATGCGATAACTTTGGGTGAAGCAACTACCTGAAATTCTTTCACCACTCCTTTCGGGGTATGATCATACCAATGAGCTGCTCGCTCCAAGCCATGTTTCCCACATCATGTCCAATGGACTATTCTTGCCACGTTATCATGTCGTTTTTTATATTCCCTTCGAGCAAGCTTTTTGCATCCGCTAATCAAGTGTCCCGCACTTTCTCCTTTTTCATCACACATTCGATATAGGGGTGATTCAGCAGTCTTATCTATGTTGAACTTGATGTAGTTTGTTCTTAATGCCTGTTCTTGCGCAGCACAGATAAGAGCTTCTGTTTCTGTGATTAAATCACTCTTTTTCAACCACAACCACTTCTTCTCCTTGTCAATGTCATCACTTGTCTCCCAACAGTATTAGCCATACATCTTTTTATTGCTTCACTTCTGATCTTTTCCCTCTGTCTTACTTCTCTTGTACTCTTCTTTTGTCACACATTCTTCCGTATTGATTATACCTCCTTGCCCAACCAGTACTAACAGTGGCTCTACGATATTCTTAACATACCACCCTATACCATTCTCTTTTACTCGTATACAACTTTCACAACTCATTAGTCCTTTTCCTCCTTTTCCTCTTGGTAGATATAACCTATCTACATCACTCCTAGGATGAGAGGTACCATGCACTGTTAGCAACGTCCTCGACTTCCTGTCCAAGCTTCGTAACTCCTCATTACTCCATTTAACAATTTTTGCTCCGTACCTTAGTAATGCTACCGCCCTACTGTTAATTGCTTGAAACTTATTTTTTCCATTCAGCTTTGATCTCAAAATGAATCTCAATCTTCTCAAGTATTCTTTCTTGAACCTGTTTTTCATTGCCTCTTCCTTAATTTTGTCCATCTCTAAGATTCCCAAATATTTATGTCTCTCATCTTCAATAATTTTCACCTTTTCCACGTTTGGCAAAACAATACCTTCACACTCTACAGCCTTTCCTTTTTTCAGGATCAACACTCCACATTTCTTGATACCAAATTCCATTCCGATATCTGTACTAACCACTAGTATAGTCTTGACCAAGGAATCAATTTGAACTTCACTCTTACCTTACAATTTTAGGTCATCCATGAATTACATGTGATTGATCCTTTGTTGTTTACCTTTGAATTCGTATCCCGCTTTCACATTCCTTAATACTAGACTCAGTGGTGTTAAACATAGTACAAACAATAACGGGGATAGACTGTCTCCCTGAAATATACCTCTCCCGATTTGTACCTGTCCCAGCCTCTCTCCACTTGATGTCAATTCCGTTTTCCATTGAGACCTGCTGTGGCTTAAGAACCGTTCCACGTTCTTAGCAATCCCAAACATTTCTAAACATTCAGTAATCTACGAATGTGGTATCATATCATTGGCTTTTCTATAATTTATGCAGGCCATAGCCAGGTTGGTACTTCTCCTGCAATATTTCAAAACCATCTTATCTATGAGTAATTGGTCTTTAGTCCCCCTACTCTTTCTTCTGTATCCTTTCTGCTCATTTAGCAACACCATGTTGCCCTCCAAGAACCCGAATATACTTTCTGCTGTAATCTCAGTCATGAGCTTCCACATTAAAGGCAAACAAGTTACAGATCTAGAGTTGTCTGCACCGTTGCCCTTTGTTGGATCCTTCACACACAAAACAGTTCTGCCAGACGTCATCCACTCAGGAAATTTGCTTTCATCATTTAAGATTTTTTCCATCTGATCCGCTATTCTTTGGTGGCATAACGTCAAATATTTAATCCAAAACCCTTGCAGTCCGTCAAGTCATGGAGCTTTCCGATTAGGCATCTTCCTGCATTGCATCTCAACTTTCTCCTTAGTTATCAGTAGATTGTCTTGTGAAGGATATGTTGCATTTTCCTTGATTTCTTTCAACCATTCTGCTTGTTTATTGTGTTCTTTCACTTCATCCCAAATTCCTCTCCAGAACCTTTTGCTTTCTTCGGCGTTAGTATGATCTTTTCTTGCCTAGATTCCACATTTATTTTTTGGTAAAATCTTTTCTGACCCACATTGAACGATCTATTTTGTCAATACTGTTTAATTCTTTGCTCGTACCTTCTCATTTTTGCTTATTTTTGCAATTGCTCTTTGCTTCAACTCCTCAATAATAACTATCAATCCTTTTGTTTTTACGTTATACTTCCTTTCCAATACTTTGTACTTTCCTTCACTTGTTAATTCTCTTCTTCGCTTACGTTCCAGTATTGCTAAGTCTTTCTGTATTTGCTTAATATTATTAACAATCCTTCTCTTTCACCATGGCTCCTTATTTCTTTTTGTTGTATTTTTCTTCTTTATCCCTATCCTCTCCGCCACTAACATACTAACAGTTTTCAGTAACCTATTAGTTTCTGTAATGTTGCTAGTTTCAATATACTTCAATACCTTGTTAACCTTTTTTGTTTCCTCCACCACTCTTATTTTATTCACTTTCCTAAAATCATAATCAACTTCTCTGTCTGGATTATTCTTTAACTCCTCTATCTTTTTCACTATTTCCTTCTCTTCATTCGATGCTTTTTCAAAATCATTCAATACTATATTTTTGGTGCTGGCACTCTGCTTGTTCACATTATTCTCTTCTTCTATATTTTCTATCCCTTGTCCACTACCAGAACTGTCTGTGCAATCCCTACTATTGTCATTTTCTTCTTCTGTTCCCACTGTGGCCGTATTCATTTCCAAGTTCTCTTCACCTCTCTCTTCTTCCTGTGTTACTCGTCTTATTTCTTCCAATTCAATTGCCGTTAACCACTCGTTTTTTCTAATCATTCTTGCCTGGTCTCACAATCTCAGCTCTGAAACTGAAAATAATTCTCTCTCTTTCCATATTCTATGCATCCTTTGCCTGTAACCACGAATGGGTTTCCCTTCTTCTGTAAATGACTTACTTAAATAAAAACATTCCATAACAATTACGTTCACCTCCTTTGTCCACTTCATTCTTGTAATGACAGCAGTAACATGATTGCGACCGGGCCTATGCTGCTGTTCCACAGAACACCTGCCGGACGAAAGACCTTCACTTACAGATCCGGCCCCATTCACGTCGTTATCTAAGTTCCTATGATTTTTTTGCATCATATTAATAAGAATCATATGGCAAACTATTACCCCGCTTATTATTTTATTATTATTATTATTATTACTATTACAACTCGCATACCACCCAACTATGGACAGTGGAAGGGGTCTCAGCCTGCTACGGGATCCCAGCATCCCGCCAGGTAATATCACCATTATCATCATTTTCCTCAAACTCAGACAGATCTTATATCAACGATGTAGTTGTGGTAGCTTGGTATATATATATATATATATATATATATATATATATATATATATATATGATTTTATGCGCGTTCTCAAGCTGTTTTACTGTATATATATATATATATATATATATATATATACTATTAACACTATATATAAGAAACATATCGAGACTTGCAGACTGGCAGTACATATGTTTACCATCATTACGAACCAGTACATAAATGTAATCTTCGCTAACCATCTGAGTCAATGTAGCTCAATGGTTAGAGCATCTCATCGGCGACCAGAAGGTTACGGGTTCGATTCCCGTCAGGGACTCAGAAAGTTTTTCTGAGCAAAACAGCTTGAGGACACGCATAAAATCAGATCTTGTATCGTCAAAATTTAGAAGCAGGAGCGGGTCAGAACAAATGACCAAGGGTCCTGCAGTTCGCACTTCTTACTACATTTGTAGTACCCTTCTCAAAATTCTGGCTGTTCCGAAGAGTGCAGTCTTTTGCAGCAACTCAGTTGGAATTTCCACATCAATCTTTGAGAACCACTTTTGAATCTTCTTTGTTACCACATCAAGGGCTCCAACAACAATTGGAATAACCTCCACTTTGTTCATTTCCCAAATCCGCATTATTTCAAATTTCAGTGGCTGATGTTTATTTTCCTTCTCGTCTTCCTTCTCCACAACCCTGTCATCTCCTGGTACTGCTATGTCAATCAAGAGGCAGTGTTTTCTTTCTTTATCTACCAGTATCAGATCTGGTCTTCTTGCTATGATATTCTCATCACATTGGATACTGAAGTCCCAAAGAAGGTTCACTTTTGCATTTTCCAGCACTGCCCTAGGCTTATGCTCATACCATTTCTCAGATCTTTCCAGTCCAAACTTCCCACACTATTCCCAATGTACTATGCGTGTAACATTGTCGTGCCTCCGCTTGTACTCCTTCTGTGCCAAAATGGTACATCCACTAACTATGTGGGTCAGTTTCCCGTACTGCAACACACAATCTGCACAATGGAGGATCTCCAGTGTGGTCAATATTGTATTTAACATACTTAGTGCGCAATGCCTATTCTTTGACTGCACAGATAAAGGCCTCTGTTCCAATTTTCAAATCAGATTTCTTCATCCAGGCCCATGTATCTTCTTTATCAATCCTATCTCTGTGTTGCTCTTTTTCCATATCCCGCACAAATTGGCCATGCATTCTTTTCTCTCTCCATACTCTCATCTTGTCTCCTTTGATGTTCTGTTTGAATTCTTCTTTACTCTTGCAGTTTTCTGTGTCTATTATCCCTACTTGTCTCACTCCATTCAAAAATCGTGAAACTCTCTATAGACACCTGATCTGGCTAACTGTTTCAAAATTTTAGATTCAGCTAAAACCACTCACGGTCTTAAACTGGAAGAAACTATTTACATCAAAACAAAAAAACTGCAATTAAACACACTGATCAACCCATCAACAATTTTTTCTGTTCAAAACAATCTTTAGATACCGCTTTTCTACTTCTTGATATTACCTTTAACATACTGTCTTTGTAATCAATTACCTTAGCATATCATTACTGCAATAAGTTAATTTGTTCACTTTGTTATTTTCTATTTAAAGCCTTGTAATCATTACGTTCAATAAACTGAAAATTGCAAAGGTCAAGGCAAAACACGTCTTTAAAAGTTGTCCCGTTTTTCTCAAATTTGTGATTATCTATTTGCTAACCAAAAGTTTTGGAAGTCTTAATCTAATTATTATTATTCTAATTGTTATTATTATTAGTAGTATTTTCATAACTATTATTCTCAAACTTATTCTAATTCCTATCCTCTTTCTCATTCTCGTTCTCGTTTTTGTTTTTGTTCTCGTTCTTCTTATTCTTATTCTTCGTATTCTTATTCTTCGTATTCTTATTCTTCGTATTCTTATTCTTCGTATTCTTATTCTTCGTATTCTTATTCTTCTTATTCTCATTCATCTTATTTTCATTCTCATTTTTTTTGGATCTTCTTCCTCTACTCCTTCTTCTTCTTCTTTTTCTTTTTCGATCTTCTCCCTACACTTCATCTTCTTCTACTAACTCTTCTTATCCTTCATTTTCTTTTTTTCTTCTCTTTCTTCTCCTTCTTCTTCATTGTCATTATGTGTACATGGACTTCTGCCAAGGAGTGGTACTTGGCGCCAGTTATGGAGGGGAAAACTTTAAGTGACTTCTGTCACCGCAAATTGCAACAGTTATGCACTTTCACATTAAAATTTTTAAAAATAAATTGATCTCTGAATTGTACCTTAAACGTTTCGTAAGGAGGCTACAGTTTGGAATCCGTTTTTGAGGTTTTTTTGTTTTGTTTTTTTTTCTTTTAATTGTAAACATTTGTCTCAGATTGTTCCCTATTTTGAAAGGGGCAGATCCAGGAATCCTCGAAAAGAGGGCAGGAAAAGTGCCCTGTAGACGGTATTAATATTCCACCAGCTTTTAAGGTAAATGAAGTGAATAGTTTTGTTGCAGTAAGCATGTGAATTTCAAGTGCAAACATTAATATCAACCACCAGAGCTTTTACTCAGTACAAAATTATCGGGATCTGGATTGCAATGAACATCGATATGGTTGATATCAATCGATTCGATGGTGATCCAGAAGTAGGTCACGAATGCCCTTAAAATTCATCTTATAAACAGTTACTGGATCGAAACCCCAAAACACAGTAATGCAAGTTATTTTATCTCAGAGTAGATGAAATGCTCTTCCATCACGACGACTAGCTATCTGTCATTTTGGAATGGGAAGCTAAATTGTGCTTAATTGAGTTGGTTTATTGATCAGATTGGACAAATTGGTTAAAACGATAATTTAGAGAGTGTCATTTGGGCCTTTACTTTCAGTCAAATGCTGCAAATCTAGCTATCTGTCTCCCCAAAATTCATTCACCTGATTTTGTTTGACGAAATTAAAAATTTCTATTACATAATCAGGAATTAAATCATTATTATTGTAAAACTTTTACAGACACTCACATTTTTTTTTCTGTTATCTTCTTTTTTTTCATCTGTGATGGTCTTAACAGCTTTAGATGAGACTGTCCTTTTAGTTTTTAATCCATACTCTTTAGTTGGCTTCTTATGGTATTTTAGCTGATTCGAAGCATCCTAAAAAAATATCGCAAACGTATTCAGATAATTGTCACAGTGATGATAAATCTGTTATTCAACATTACAGCGGTTCCTCTGTACCTTCCATGAGTATATACCCCACAAATTATGAAATAGGAGATAAATATTCCCATATTGTATGGCACATGCCCAACACTTTAAAACGAGTTATTGTGAATTTGTGATTTCAGAGCCCGGCTAAAAATGACGTATGAGATGCAAGCTCCCTGGTATAAGATATGAATTCACTTCACTTCACTTTGATTCAATGGTATCAGGTTGTTCTCTTTAAAGGTAAAGGGAAAATTTCCTGTTTTCTTTGTTTTATGTCGAAGATGTTAGTTCGGGTTTATCTCCTATATTGATAGACAAAATTTAACTTTGTCTTGTCTAATACGTGGCAGGTTTCATTTTATTATTAGCCACGTAATATTATCACACACTATTATATCAACGTTTTCTCAGGGACACTGGATTGTGTCTGGTTCCCCTACTGAGTATGAAGATGAAATAAGAATTAGTCTTTTTTTCATTCGAAAGAGCACTTGAAATTATAAAAAACTGCTTTTACTGCTCTTCCATATCTCAAAGTTAGATTATATGTCATGTAAAGATTTAATTGTATAATCTATGACGTTAAGTTATAGGCAAAACATTAAAATATATTGAAAAATCATCTGTATTTAAGGAATTACGCAACGAAATCACTTGAAACATTGAATGCAAATTCACCTTACCACACGTAACATCATAAGATTAATTACAATTTCTAGACTTTACAATAAGAATAGACGACTTAAGCACCTAGAACATAGAATGATGTGCTGTAGATAGCAGGGGGTGCAATCGGGAGGCATTTGTCCCAACAAACTTTCTGTAATAAATAATAGAACCTTAAAAATTATAGTCTTACTGCACACTTTAGGAAGTTTTAGAAAGAAAAATTGCCAGCAATGGTCCTGGAAAACAGTTGATTATTTAAATGTGTTTAGGCTAGAGTTTACTGCATAGAAAGCTTCAAAGGTCGAAAATTAAAGCAATATCACAGTTCATGACAACGTCAATGACGTGTGGTTTTATTCAAATGCTAATTTTGAAAATTGAACCTGAGTTAAATTAAATTCCGTCGCTCCCAGCGTGCTTATACTCACTCATCTCAAAGCCAAATGTTCGTGGCTTTTCAATTGGTCATAATGTCGTGTTCATAATCTGACATACCTCATGTTATCTCATGAACTTATCAAACATATGTATAATTATCTAAATAGATAAAGAGAGGCATGGAAGATCTGTAACAGCAATATATTTCGTACTTTAAGAATTCTTCAGATGATACAAATTTAATTTTCGTTCCGTTCTTTTTTAAAAATAATGAAATGTCAAGTTTGGACCACCTGACACTAATCATTTCACTTTAAGACCTACTGAGGCTAAATCATGCTTTTAATTTTCGAAAAAAATTATATACATTTACATATAACGTTGGTGATAAAAGTTTTTTAAATAAAGAATTTTTCATGAAAGGCATATTTTTTTAAAATTCGAGAATGGAGGTTTTACGATGATTTTACATATATATATATATATATATGTAAATTACTGTAGAATTTTTTTTTTAAAATTTGTTTATCACTATCCCGAGTTTCATATAGCGACGAACCCTTTTTAAGAAAAGAAAAAAAAAAAGTTTACAGTAGATCACGCTGTTCCACCCGGTATTTAGCACTCTACTATCAAACGCTAATTCTTCTCCTATTCACCTTGAGTATATATATATATATATAAATGCAAATCAAAGGCAAATTTTTGTTTACTGTCAATTTACTTTTGATTTGCGTTTTCGCTCTGCCTATTATAGTATTGAGCGCTCTAGATATCCATGCCATATCTGTGACACTTCTGTTACATCCTTTCGGTATATATATGGTATATATACTATGCGATCATCAGGCATAGTTGCGTGAAACTCGGAGTAGCGACACAAGACATTTTAAGTTTATGTTATTTGATACTGCTCTACTTTTTGAAGTATTGAGCTCTCTTATTGCCAAAGCCATCCCTAGTTTTGGTTTATTTTGGAATATATATATATATACATGTATATATATATGTGTGTGTGTGTGTGTGTGTGTGTGTGTGTGTGTGTGTAATGATTAAGCGTATGAATATGCGAATGGGTACGTACACATTTATATAAGTGTGTTTGGGACAGGGTGGACATTTTCCTGTGCGGACGTATGAGCCAGATACCCTACCTGATTTACTCTTGCTTTAACTTGAAGTTTGTTCAAAGTTTGCTTTTTGTCACAATTATCAAACTTGCACTGTGCACCAGTTACTTTCTTCTTTGCCTCAGCACTAACAGAACCACTTCTTGCGACTGCAACTCCTTTGGGAAAACTCTTCTTCAAAGAGCTGTTTTGTTTTGAAAACGATTTCGAGGCATCGTCCTGTTCCTGAAGCAATGATAAGATGAGACTTTATTAATACTTCGGATATTTTGTCCTCTTTTAATTTGATATTTTATGAACTATAGCATTTTTATGATATTTTAAGAAACAGTAAATAGTGAAGAAATCAATTATCGTGATGAATAACCAAAGAAAGATGTCAGGAGAAGTTAATGAAAACTGACGATTATGTTGAAAATGGAAGTTAACTCAGCGAGTTGACAATGATATCTAAGTAGTTTTCCATTCTCGATAGGTCGTTTAAATCAAAAGCATTATAATTCCTGTTTGAATGTCTCCTGCTGGTTTATCATTCATACATTTCTTTTAGGAAAAATCAGCAGATGAAATTCATAGATTGTTGGGGGTTAAATAATAAAACATTTTATATGCAGGTTTTAAGATTTTAGTACTCATGCTTTTAAACATTTACCCACAATTAAAGCGTTTTGAAATCAAACAGGTAATAACTGAAGAATAAAATACATGTAATAAAGAGTTAAAAACGATGTAACCGATACAGCTTGTGACGGATCCAAAAGGGTTCGACCAAACCCCTATCCACAAAATTGCTCATCACCGAAAACCTTGAGGATTGGGAAAACTTTACAGATTTTTAGAAGGGATTTTACTATGAATGTCATAAAACTGCTTGCACTTGGGAATATATCCCTGGACCCGTCTTCATGATTCCATTTTTATCCTCAGATTCAACCCACCCACAAATAATCCAGCATTCGTGCCAGCTGAATCCTCCATTGAGAAACCTTTGCTCTGCCCTTGTACCATCATTGACAAACATTGGAACAGTTTTAAAAGCTTCTTTCGAATCGCATGACAGATGAGAACTATGATTTTCATCTCCGTTCCCCCCTGGGAACCCATTAGGATTAGAGGACGTACAAGAGTAAAGAAATGTTTCTGACATAGCGTAAGTGCACGTAGCACAGTCTTTTTGCATTGTGGCTACAATATACTGATTAGCATTCTACCATTAGGAAAATATTAGCGTTAGTAAAAGTGTTAGATTATTTCAGAAGGTTTTGTCTTCTTGTGCACGTACAGACCAATCAGGAGAAGGAAAGCAAATATAGCTTGAAGTCGATGAAAAAACAGTATGACGTGAAGCGATAAGCGACGAGAGTAAAATTGACAGCGAAGAAGACAGAATAAGAAAGAATTATGATAGCAGGTAAAGAGACGTAGAGCAGGTAAAGAGAGGTCTGGTGTCCCGTATTTTGATAGTGGGATAGAATACTACTTGAGGTGTATGTTTGTGTTCTTTCAATTAAGGGGTGAATGAGATCCTCATGCATATGCTCAGAAACGCATGTGTGTAAATGTCGAATAGTTTCTCCGACGTAAATTCCATCCCACCAATAATATACGGGATACCCGATCTCTTTTGAGGATTTCAGTATTGTTTGAAGAATAAAACATAATCCGAAAAAATGTCATCTTGTTAGCTTGATATTCAAGTTATGAAAAAAGACAAGACAGAAACAAAGTTGCGGTTATTGCAACGGTTATCGCAACGGTTACCGGGTCTTTTGAATCCGAACTTCTGTTACGAGAGAATTTATTAACTAACAAACTGAATCCGACTCTTAATTAAGGCTAATATCGGCTCAACATCTCTTTACCTGTTTTCGTAATCCTTTCTTAGTCCAGTGTTCCCTTCTCAGTCAATTTTTCGCTCGTCACATTATTGCTTCAGGCCATTTCGTTTTGGGGTTTTTTTGGTGGGGGGGGGGGGGGGGGGGTTGTCAACTTGAGGCCATTTTTAGTTTCGTTCTCCTGATTGGTCCGTACACATAATTAGTATTCTGCTGGTAGTCATATAATATGTACCTTCATGATGCAAATAGTCAGGTCTTTGAGGATTTGTAAAGTTGACAACAAAACGTCAGATTAAACTGTATTATTCATTTATGGCAATTCTTCGTGTTTTATGATGGTTGCTGATATTTATTACAAGATTACGTTTTCCGCCTAGGGACTCTCTCGCAAATGCCTAATACTAAGAATTTTTCATCACATAAAATCCTTTAAAATCCGCTAAATTCATTGCGAAAAATTTATCCTCAAAACCTCCCTTAATATTTTACTACGTCATTCTCGAGTGAAATATCTACCTTGATCCTAATTTTCATCCGGGAAAACCGAAGCTAATGTACGGTAATTGCAATCATGGTTGAAATATACCGATGTTCCAGCACTTGTGTTACCATGGCTACAACTGTTAATTGTATAATTTGATTACTTTCTTATGTTTATGATACTCCCACAGTACTTTATTACCTATCATTAAATTTAATGAATTGAAAGCAATAGTCAACTACATTAAGAGACGATGAAACAAAAAAAATTTGGGATGGATAAGTCCGACTCCATGAGAACTACATACATGAGAAACATGACGTGAAATCCGGTTGGGCGATGTCTTGTGCTATGAATGGGTGTAACTTTTCAGGTCTACACGTCTTAAGAAATTCCCCTACCAAGCTCCAATTACTCTATCATCGTAGCCGAAGGATATGACATGTTCTCTGTCATTACAGTCAGTGTTAAATATTACGAATTTACCGAAACAAACCAAGATTTGTTTAAAATTCTTTATTCTTGGTTGAATCCCTTAAGTTAGATTCATGCTTGGGAAAAAATTTCTACCAATCCGTCTATTACTACATCATGTTGCAAGGGATCAATGGTCCCTGGCTCCCATTCTGGTACGGGATTAAAAAAAATTAAAAAGTTAAATAACTTGAAGTTTAAAGTGAAGGACGATTTTCCTGACCAAGACTTTAAGAGCTTTGGGGGAAATCGCCATGTGAAAGAGTTGATAAATACCTGCGTTTAAATCAAGGAAAACAATTTTCCCAAAATTTTGCGTTGCTAAGATTTAGAGTTACCTTAAATTGGACAAAGACTCCATTTTACATGGCAAAAGTGGCAAAGAATTTCATATATTCATGTAATATACAGCTGACATTCTTCAGTTTACCTTTTTTTTAGCATTGGCGTTCAATATTATTTTTCCACGAGTTTTACTTGCTGAACGGACAGGGATCTTTGGCTAACAAAGAGATATGGAAACAGTAATTTAGTCTTCAAGCATTAACCAAGGGAAATTGTTCTAACAGAAATTGTTTAATTTAAATTAACAGTTTAGAAAAGTAAACTTCACCTCGGAAATAATTAGACAGAAACCTGTCTTTTTGGTACGTTCGTTTCCCTTTAATTCTGTTTGGTAGTTAATTTGTCTTTCTGAATCTCATTCTGTCTGTTTGTCTATTTTTCTCAGTCTTTCACATTTCTCTACTTATATGTTTAACCCTGTGTTTTTAAGTTTCTTCGTTTAACTCGCTTCTGCGTCAGTCAAACTATTTGTCACTGAACAGGTTCTTGTCTTTTATTCATGCTCTAGGTATAATTGTCTATTTTTATCTGTTGGCTTCAAATTCCATCTACCTGTTTATTTCTTTGTCACTTCTTTCGTCTTTTTCTTCCTCTTTATTCCTTCGTTGCATCTGAGTCTGTTTTTGTCTAATATTTCTATTGCGTCCTTAAAGACTTTACGCAAAAATGATCTGTCCTAAGTTCGATGCTTCAGACGACTATCATAACACTAATCCGAAATTGAACTGTTAACAGTTGCCTGTCTGAAGTTTCTTGTCCCTTTGCAAGTCAAGGATCCTCAGGAATACTTTATCTGACGGAGTTTAGAACGGTAACCTTTTGATGGTCGGTGTGATACTCCGCTTTGAGCTTCACTTAGCTAGAGGGTTACAGAATCCGAGCATTTGGATCTGCTTACGAGAAGCTGGCACATTGCTTACCTTTCCTTAAACGCTTAGCAAGCCTGATATGACGAGACTGCTGCAAAAGCATAATGTGTATTCATACATACATGTATATAGATGGTGACTCAAGAAATGTTGACTCACTTTATATCATATTCAGTATATAGATGGTGACTCAAGAAATGTTAGCTCACTTTATATCATATTCAGTAAACTACAAGTTAGGCATATGCAGTATATGGCGTACCAGAGAAGCATTTGTTTATGAAAGTTGATTAATTACCTTTAGTGTCCTTTTTTAATTAAGAAGGGACTTGCCCCTGAAACTTAGGCTTAACTTTTTCGAGGTGGGATAATCCATTTATTAATATTACTCTGGCTAACGCCAGACGATTGTACTCGTGAAGTGGTGAGCTCTCGCAGTGAAAGGGTCAAATTAAGATTCTTGCATAATATTTTATAGCTTTTTTTATAGGTTTTATATATATATTTATAAATTCATCAGACCATATTCTTTTCTTTTCCGTCGGTTATTAATTAACCTCCTACTAGGTTATTATTTTTAAAATAATAACCTTTAAAATTATTTTTAAACTAATAACCTCCTAATAGGTTATCATTTAACAAGAATAAAACCAGGCTAATGTAGGACATTATCTTCATCCTAGTTTCTCAGCCAAGCAAAGTTTTGAGAATTCCGACTCACACTCAAATAACTAACCCTTTAAAACATAACTAATGTCGTTCAGTACGAATACCACCAGGTCAGCATGCTTAATTCTCCGACAATATCCGAACTTAATAAAAGCACTTGGTATTTCATTACTTGAAAACACTCTTTTACTTGCCATTCGTGCTTCTGTGCCCCTATTTGCCATGGTCATGTGGAAGAAAGATTTGTCTTCGTCCCTCTTCATGCAAAATAATGGCAAGCAAACTTCGTTTGTCATTCCAAGTCATCACTTTCTTCGAGTTTCACCACCGGCTATTCACCTTTGGTTGAACAATCGAATCTTCATTTCAAAATACATCTTTGATCATATTCGCCTTTCGCCAAACACGTTAGCCAAATAACGTTGAAAAACATTACTATTCATAAATGTAGAACATCATTTCAATCAGCTTACGTGTACACCCAAAGCACTTAACTATAAAAGATGAATTCCCCTGTTGAAAAACAGGCAGAACAATTCCTCAATTCTTATTGCCATAAGAATTCATATCACCAGTAATTTAAATTTCAAATGCATTTTTAGAACCTCAGGAAAACAGAAGAATATGGTCTGATGAGCATATAAACAAGTTAAAAGCCACGGGGTCGGTTTTTATTCAAATGTAAAGACCTCGCGCTTCGCGCTCGGTCTTAACAGTTCAATAAAAACCTCTCCCTAGGCTTTTAACCTATATATATATATATATATATATATATGAATATGGTTATTCCAAAGTAACGTGGTAGAGTGTCAAATACAAATGTCAACTAAAAATGTCCTTTACGTTGCTACTTAAAGTTTTCACGCTACTAGGCGATAGTCGAGGGTTTTAGATCCGATAAAGCACGAACTACCAGTTTTTTAGATGTCTTCAAAAATGAATATCCTAGTACGCTAATTCGCGAATAAAGTTTGGAAATTTATCTTTTGTAAGCCGAAAAAAATTAACTTCTTCTTCACATATAAAGGCACATGTGTCTTTATCACATATGAAGACCAGACACGGTTATGATTTTCTTTTGTACCTTCCTCATGAATTATTAATGAATTTTAGAAATATATATATATATATATATATATATATATATAAGAATTGATGAGGAAAATACAATAGAAAATCATAACCGTATCCAGTCTTTATATGTAATAAAGACACATGTGGTGTCAACTTTTCATTTCGTAAGTTGGTTATCAAACTGGTAAAAAAACGTCTTTATTGATCTTAGAGGAATTTGACCTATCTCCCCCTGCCAATTTTTCTCCTGGAATTCCCCCCTTCACTTTGAAAAACGCTCAGCGGGCCTTGGTGTGCGGTAATCGTATCGTGTGGATTGTATACACTGCCACCCTATACGACACGAGTAAACAGCTTAAAAAAAAACAAAAGAAATTGAAATTGAGATGTCCTGCTGACCTTTTCTTTGTCTCGTTGAGAACGATTGGTAGAAATGGAAACAGATTGAAGTTGCTCGCTTGATTTGTTCACTGAGGGACCATTTTTCAAACTAGGTTTTGACTTTGTACACATCTGTCTCATCTTAAATACAAAATGTAAGGAAATAGCTTTAAAGTCAGAACAATAACGTTATTTATGTTGAATGTCGAGGCAATATACTTACCTGAGCTGTACGTATGAGGGAGCTTGACCTCGTTGGGCAAACAGGGGACTCGTCCTCTGCGTTGCGTTGGTGAACAGTTGAACAATGAACTTTGGCTTGAACATTTGAAGTGGTTGTAATCCTCCGTGGCTCCTTGTCGGGTGATACTTTGTGTGTTGTCTTTCCTGATGCAATACACCGGGGGCTCACATTACGACATCTGGGTTTCTAGAATGAAGGTGATAAACACTGAATTATCTAATATATCAACAAATATGGACTGTGAAATAGCTGTTACGTAGGGTGTACCACTGATTTTGACGCCGAACACTCCAGTTGTTCCTTGATTCTGTTATTAAACGTTAAATTTCTTGGCGCATTTGGGTTATACGTGTCAGATGAGGTGACAGATGGCATTTGGCTTTCTTGCTCCTTACGATGCATTGCGTTGAACTGGCGCTTCTGGCGTCGAATCTAACAAGTATTACTTATTTTTAAAGAAACCATGATGAGTTAAAAAGATCAACTTCAAAGCCATGATGTAGTGGAGTCCCAGACCGTGACTAATATTCATTATCAGCAGTAAATCATTGACCTTCCAATCTGTCTGACCGTACGTTGACCAATTTAGAGGGGTAACTATGGATGTTAGTGGTACAAAAGACAGAACAAGCAGAAAACAAAGGGCAAAATTTCAAGAACGTCTTGGCTTTAAAATATAGAATTTTTACTTCAAAAAACGTGCAAAAGAGAAAAATAATTTTTTATCCCTAAAATACTCTTCTGGACGTACTTGTTTAACACATAACGTATTTCCATGTTTTGATTATGACATTGACACTTAGAATGCAGACAGCTTTTGGCTGCTGTTAACGAATTTCGTCAATCCACCAAGGATATGAGCGTGCCTGTACTTAGGTCTGACGATGACTTTGAAATGGAGTCGAAATATAACGTGAATCGTTTTCTCGCCATGTTCTTTGGCTCATATCTTAGGTTTTGCAAGATGTTATTTTTCGGAGTTGTTTTCTTCTTATACAACTGGGATATCTTGGTAACGTTAGAGATGAAAAACAAGGACTACATTAATTATGTTTTATTTCTTCCAGTGCCGAAAATTCAAGTCATTTTGATAGATTGCGTCATCGTTGCAAATTTCGTGACGTACATTTTGCACCATGAGACAGAAACATTGTGAGCCGACATGTAACAACGACTTCATTGTTCACTTTTGAAATCTATTCACAATAATTTCATAATAGGAAAGATATATTTGCAAACTACATTTCACGGTTGATAAACGTTTGTCAGGCTCTAAGCCCCATACGGGGATCGAACCCGCCACCTTCTGATGACCCGTAATCCCCGTGATATCTTCAAGATCCCACATTCGTAACATGTATCTCATTAAAACAAATCTCTACTTTTAAGAATTGTAGTTACATCTTTTTAGTCAAATTAAATTCTATTCATTATATAACTTAGATACATGAAATTTAACCTGATACGTTTGGTGCTACCTAAAGATCTTTTTCAAGTAATGGTGGCCTGTTAGTCATGTGACACCCTTGCTACAGAGCACTTGAATATTGGTACACGTGAATATTGGTACAAATGAACCGTCCCTTTATCAGTCGCTCATTTATCACAGTGAATTCGAAGTTGGTCTTTTTCTCAGTGATTCGACTTTGATTCCCATGTGAGATCAAGATTCTGTCAGACGCTAAATCTTTTCTTCAAATTCTTTAGTCATGGCTAAGCTGGTCGTTCTTGCTTGGAGCGATGCCGTCACCACAAGTTAATTTTCTAGCTTCCTTGTCTCGTAACCCTTGCTCGTACACTGTTATCTGTGAGGGCTCAAAGGAAAGAGGGTACTGTGGCGTTTCAGGTTCATTTTTGCCGTCTTAAAATTAATCCTTGGTGCTATTCTTGTAAAAATTGTTACTTAAATTCTGACTTTCTTATGGACTCAAATATTGGTATTTTTCCAAAAATGAAATAAGCTCCATCTCCCAAATAACCAACCCCTCCTGAATAAGTGTCCTCTGCCCACCTCTGAAAATGAAATAAGTGCTCTGGGAGTTTATTCGAATCATTGCAGTAACTGTTCTGCTGGTAACCCCAAAATGATGACGCCATCTATGGATTCTTGCGTTCATGGTAGCGGCGTACCATTAGCTAATATTGCTGCTTCGGGTTATTATCATCGACCAATCAAATGTCTTATAATAATCAAACATGGTCTCCTTTCTTAATTCATGATAATCGTTAAATCGTTTTTTTACCTTAAATTCATGATTATCATGAATTTAAGGCTCCAACATGCGATAGTTTGTTGTTTAGATGATATAATTGCATAACTTGAAGGGAAGGGTTGCTGGGGGTGGTTGGCGGAGAGTAGTTGGTGCGTCACGTTTAAGTTTATTGTCACCGGAGTTGACAGGTTGGTGTTTGCTGATTCTGGTTGGGGTCAGTTACATGTTAGATTCATGATTATCATGAATCTAAGGGTCAATTGTCTAATAATTATCATGAATCTTGACTGGAGGATAAGGTAAGTATTCACTGGAACTGCCTGTTTTACGGAGCGAAGCAAAGCTAGGATAATTTCTTGACAATTGAATCGAGTTTTTAGCATTTTAAAAGTTTTTGGACAAGTCATTGAATTAAAAATTCATGTATTTTCTGCTGATACTTTTAAGCGAATGCTTCTTGTACCCCTTGTTCCATAATTAACGATAACCGACGGTTTAAAGGAAGACACTCTGTATGTTCGTATATGTTGAAAAAATTTTTACCAGAAGGGCTCATAAATCGCCCACAATTCTGTTAAAACCACTGGTAAATGGTAGGTGTCATTGGTAGGACACATAATTTCAATGCTGATGTCATCCATTTGAGGACACTTATCGAAACTCAAACGTAATGAGGTCGCGCAGTCCAGTTGTGAATAGGTAAGAGAAAATAATACATTTGAATAAGTCGTGTGACGATAAAGATATCCAATTAAATGCGAAAGTCAATAACAAGGAAACTAATGAGACGTATATAGTGCAGGTCAAAATACTTTTAAAAGTCGATCAGCAAACAGGAAAAGAGATCGATAATCGATTCAAGGAAAGGCCACGCCCCCAACATTTTATTTACGAGGATGCAATATTGTTCGCCCCCCTTAAAAACAGAAAGGTAACAGTATGCAAAATGTTTTTTAATTTCTGCAATTTCATGCGTATTTTAGCATTGAAGCAGAAAATATTTAAAAATCTAATCTATAGTGCATAACATTAACAATGGTTGATACTTTATTACACTCAAGATTTGCAAGCAGATGCCTTTGAAACTTGGATAACCGTATGATCACTCTTAGTATCGTTGAAATTAAAGACTAAAAAAGCTACAACTAACTGTATTTAGTCTTATAACTCTTTCAAGGCGGGAGCTCTCCCCTTGACGAGTAAAATCGCCTGGCGTTAACGAAAGTAAAATAATGGAAGTCTTATAACACCAGAAAAGTGTTAACGAATAAATTACCAATCCAATTTAACACCCCTTACCATATGTGTAAAACTGTCAGTATCGTCTCAGTACTGTCAACAATAAGATTGATTGATACACAGTTACCGAAAAACGCCCATCCTGAACCTGGATTTTGCTCCCGGCTTCCCTAACTTCGACTAGCTTTCTACTCCCCAGGCTAAAATAACGAAAAGCTCAAAGGAATTAGCAACATAAAACGACAATAATCCTCTATACCAAACATGTATTACAAAACAACGAAACAAAAACTACATGCACATGATGTCAATAACTTCCGGCCAACGTATCAGCCTGACCACTAATCATTTTTCTTCATAACATTCCCGGCTTCCTCAATAAATCATACGCTTAGTCTTTCAGGTAGCTTCGTATCATATACAGGTAAACCTCTGTAGGTTGGTATGCTCGGTTACTAGCGGCAGGTTGCAGTCTTATTTTTTTTTAGGTTGTGTTTGGGGTGGAACTCCACCACTTTGTTAGTGATGGAGAATCCTTCGACTGTCATCAAGTGGGTATGAAGCATCTGCAAAGTCAGTGACTGCCTGGGTAAATTCTGTTTTCTCCTGTTTAAAATCCGGACTTCTTTAGTCGGTCAATATGCTGTTGTCTTACCATAATGAGAGCTATTTTCACTGCACAGAATAAGATAGAGGCCCTGTCTGACCGGCTATTACTCCTGGGATTCACTTGCTCTCTCTCTCTGTAATTTTTGGCGAAAACAGATCGGTCGACTTGAAACTGGCTAGAATGTTTGTTGCCTTTCTTAACAGTCTAGTTCAGCTGTTTGTCTTCGACACCCTTTCGGACATTTGAGATTAGTACATAATTTATAATTTTATATGGATGTTTCTGCCCATAAACAATATGGTGATCACCTGTTGTCATGTATGATGTCGTGCCGTATGCAAGTAGGAAGTTGGCAAGTTTGTTCGAGAGCGACTTGTTGGATTTCGAAGTACACGACCTCGGTTTAAAATTTTGAACAAGACTTTCTGCTAGCTCATTAAGGGCAGGATGATATGAACCGACTTGATGTGCTTTTTTCCATTGTTTTTTGTGAATATATCTAATTCACCAGCCGTAAACTGTTGTAAATTATCGCTAACGAGTTGCTCTGGTATTTCGTTTTAGATTTACCTCAACGGTACTGGTTGTACTCTTTTATGACATTGGTATAACTTCCGGCCACTTAGAGTAGGTATCGATGGCTCAATCAGGAACATCGTTCCGAGAAAGGGATCCGCGAAATCAACATGGATTCGTTGGTATACTTGTGCTGGCCACGCATAACGATGAGGTGAAGCAGTTTTGGAGCTGTTCTTAACGACTTTTTCTCGCCACTTGCTCGATGCAATTATCCGTTTCTGGCCGTCACATGTAACTTATGCCTACACATAATGCTTATGCCGAATTCCTTTTGAAACATTGGCGGTATGATTACTCGTGATTCCCCCAATAGGCAACCATCTTGAATAGTGTACGTGATCTCTTCTCTTCGTCGGTCGAATGGTTCTTGACGGTTCTTAGACTAAAAACCACCCTCACATTTTGTATGTTCTACCGCTTCTAGCGGAGTTGGATCTTTTTGTATGTCTTGATGAATCATACGAGTGCCAACTGGCAGCTTTTGCATTCGTGGTATTTGAAATATCTGAGCTGGGTCAACAGTTTCTCTTCGTCAGGTCACCGTCACATTCCACGGGTAAGCGTAACGGTCCGCATTTCCATGCGTTGTATTATATTAAACTATACTACATCACACCATATAATATTATATTATTATAATATATATATGTTATGCTGTATTGTATTGCATTGCATTGCACTGTATTGTATTGTATTGTATTGCGTTGTATTGTGTTGTATTGTATGTAATATATGAGGACTTGACCGGATTTTCAAGTACGATGAATTCGTTTCAGTCCTAAGCAAAGCTGAGGATTGGAACAAATTCCGAGTACTTGAAAACCCGGTCTTGTCCGAATTGGAGGCTTTTTAATGACTTCTCAGAATCAATTACTGGATTGGCACAATGAATTAGTGTATTAGTAATGAGCGTTTCAACGAATAAACCGATTGTGTGAAATAATAGTTCAAGTCCTCTGCCCAGTACTTCCATAGTATTTCAAGTTTGCTCACGTGGTGCCATTCAGCGCGTCTGATTGAATGATATACTCGTGTATTATTGACGAGTTTAAGAATGTATTTTGTATTGTTTGTACTAAATTGTATGGTATGGTATGGTATGGTATGGTATTGAAATGTATTGTATTAGTATAATTACACAGGTGATTATCGAAAGTCCCGCGAGGTGATTGGTCCGAAAATTAAGTCATCATGCTCGATATTCACCTGCAATTGAATATAACAGTGAAGGCACACAAGCAGAATGACGGCTAGCAATGTAAATGTTACCTAGGAATTTTTAAAAGCACTCGTCCACTACTTTCTTTCAAATAGTCACCATTGTAATTAGTCTCAGTGATTTTATAACAATATTCACTTTATAAAGAGTCGTTCTCTGACCTGGAATTATTTTATTTTCGAGCTTTCGACTGTCTAATGTATAAACCTGACCGCGCATCCTCTATCTTTAAATATTCACTTTGCCTTCGGCAAATAATTTTTAATTATATCATATCTCATTACATCACATCACATCATATCATATCATCATGCATCATATCATATATCATATCACATATCATATCATACATCATATTATATTTTATCATACATCATATTATATTATATTATATTATATTATATTATACTATAGCACAGCATAGAATAGTATAGTATAGTATAGTATAGTATGGTATAGTATAGTATAGTAAAGTAGACTATAGTATATTAGATTATATTATATCGTATTGTGTTGTGTTGTATTATGTTATATATTATATTATACTATATTATTTTATGTTATGTCATGTCATGTCATGTCATGTTATGTTATGTTATGTTATGTTATCCACTGGTGTTGTCCCCGAAACGTAAAAGCAGGGGGGTAGTTAATCCATTTTGATTGGGAGTGTCCAGTCGAATTTTCCCGAAAATTGTATACTTTCAGAAATTGCCCGAATTTAATTTGACGCGCATTCAGGCCATATATAGTGTATCGTCGCTTCCTCCACCCTAATACGTAAATTAAATATAAACTAGTAACCAGCAGGGATTTTGACCTATTTTACCTTAGCTAATTTTGCCTGAATTACTATCTATTTTTCCCCCGAATTTTCACTTTTTTCGCAAACTTTTGGGGTGTTACCCTCTTACATTCCCCCATATCCACGCCGCTGCGTACAAGTACACATATGTTGCGAAAATACTGGACAGTAGGTTCTTTGAAGAGTTGTACGTGTCGCGACATGCACAGCTTTCTTTGACTTTGAAAGTTTAAGTGAAAAATTGATGCTTTTGGAAAATAGTCCATTCACAATCATAGTCCATCGTCGTTGGCGTAATCCCCAGATCTGAACTGCCAAGCTTTTGAGCCTTACTGGTACGCCATGTGTGAGTCATTCTCAATAGCTTTTCAGTTTTTTTAGTTTTCTTGGGCATTTTACTAGATTTGTATATTTGAGATATCTTTCGCCCAAAATCTGACTCAGGTTCCATGCTATAGATAGCGATTGACATTAGATTTTACTGGATGGTAACTGTCAAGATTAGTTTACGGACAAGATTTGGACCATTTTTGGACAATGTTTTTGGCATATTTAGACTCAATCAGTTCAGCTTTTTCTCTTTCTAAATCAAATTAAACCTAAACTTGTAATTGTGTTACCCAAAGTACAGACGTGAAAGTTTGCGTATTTAGTCATTAATTGAAGGATCAAATAAACGACTTACGTCAATAATTTTTAAAGAGGAATTGAAGGCTGGTTACCCAGCCTTGATGACAAAGTATATAGCTTGCACAAATCAACGCAAACACATTTTCCCGTTCAGTTTTTATCTTACTGCTTAACGGCATTTAAATCTTTTACAAATCTAACTTAACTTGATGGCGTATGAATGTTCCAATTCTTCCAGCACATGTTAGCTCAGATTATCAATCTAGATCAGTAGTAGCAGAGAAAAACAAAACAAGAGACACTCATGACTCAAATCAAGCCATGATCAAGGTTGTCAACCAAGGACGTAAATCCTGGGGGGATCGGGGGACATATCCCCCCCACTTTTTGGACAGAGGGGGATGCGTATATAATTATCCCCCCACTTTTTCCAAAGTTCATGACAACTGAAGCCTAATTTCTGTTCCCTCGGCGCTTATGGTTCCATGTTTACCTTTACGATTTTCCGATATAACCTTTTTCAGCCCCAATTCTTACCTAGGTATTGTTGGTTCGAATACATGACAAATTATGAAAATTTGCCAAGTTATTTTACAGTCCGATCGTTCTTCTTTGGACGCCATTTTGTAAACAATCAGAAATACTTTGTTTAGTCATACTATAACGTCTTTATTGCTGTTTGGAGGAAATGCATGGCTTCGTTTCGATTGAAAAATAAGGTATGAATGTTGTTCCAAAGAAACAATCTCAGAATGCTAGAAAAGGCATTTCATAAACATTAGATTTAAAAAAAAAAAAACTTTCAGAGGGAATGCTTCCACATCACTTGGCCGGCTCCGTCACCCCCACTTTTAGGAAGCGATTGTCGCCCTTGTTGTCAACTGCAATCGGAAATTCGGAATCGAGCATTTTCAATTACATTTCTGTAAAGATTGACCATTAGTTCATGAGATTTTTCTTATGAGTGTCCATCCTTCACATTCGCCAATTCTGATTTTAATTGTGATAGAAAATACAGTAAATTTTTCCACTGACCTTTTTACCATCTTCTTCGAGCGCGTAGCTAAATTTAGACAACAGAGGTCATTGCCTCGTTAAAAAAAATTATGTTTACATATAATAATGTAATGCTATCAACGATATTCAAACCTTTTCCTCAGTGAGGGAAATCACCTGACAACGCACTTAGTATTCTGTATATTTTTGTCAGTGATTAATTGCACGAGACTTAAGACAACTGACACAGTCAAGATAAAATGAAGTTATACCATCTGGTGAGTTTTTTGATCTGTTTGATTTCAAATAGACATCGGAAACACTTACAGACCATGATATTGTGTACGGTTTTATAGAATGAAGACCGACAGATTTCGTTAAACATAAATAAGAAGTACTCATCTCACTAATGATAAAACAGTAATAGGATTATATGTATGGGATTTTGGAATTTCTCATTCACAAAACTATTCATGCTTTTTTAAAAACATTTTCCGGTAAAAGCACCATTGCAACTGTACACGATTAATCCGCAAGAAAGTTCCGGCTTTTTATAACCATTGCAACATATGGCATAAGAAGTCCTTAGGTTGTTGTGTTACCTGTCCTTCCTGATCAATCACTACCAATAGTTGTTTAGCATATTTTCAGGTAATTTGGATACCATCCAGCTAAAGCGCGAGTCATGTTGATGAGTATTCAAGTACTACTTACATTGCCCTTGAGCTGACGCCACGTCATGTTAAGTTGTTTTGTTGAAACGTTGTTGACAAAAAAGTACTTAATCAGACCTCAAGAACATGACATTACAACGGAATGAGCAGCGTTTCATCATATACAACTGAACATCCTGCGAAGATAATATGTAAGCAACAGATTGCCTTTCTCATCGTTATAACCTTCGGATATTTTGGAGGAAAAATTTTTCATACAATGATAATTTATTTAATAATTGTTCCTGAATTCTAAAGATTTGCGCCGTACTGAAGGTTTTTGTGGCGTATTAAATTTTAGTTGTGAAACAAAGTTTCTATTTTAGATTAAAAATTTTGGTGGTGACAAATGGTGCTCTTGTTATTTTGGGGATCAAAAGGTTTCCAGTGACAGTCGCTGAGAAAGATATGTCGTACAATCTCTTGCATTTCGGTTTTCCACGAAGGTTTCTAAAACTTCACTTCAAGGGTATCGATTTTAGTAATTTAGGCTTTGAAAACATTCAGTATTTTATAAAGACTTGGTTGAAGGTTGCGCATCTTTCTGTGTACTTTCTTCATTGAAAAGTATAAACAATGTTACAACCGGCACTGTCAAGTAATACGCTGTAGAATAGTCGTTCTTCAGGTTTGTTACCATGTCATTTGACTTTACAGTCTTTACTTTTAAATTACGCATGACGGGCTGTCATAAAAGTTAATAAACCAATCGTTTTCCAACCGGCTGGTCATTTCACTTAGGGCGAAAGGAAACCTAGGATTGTTCACAGAACCACCAACGTAAGCGTTTGTGTTTCGATAAACATTAATTATAGATAATCTCGGATCATGTGACATGCAACTTATAATTCTTTGACTTATTTGTGGGATACGTGCGTTTATTTGTACTGCGTTACTCTATCAGCTAGCTATACTGTTCCCTCTACGGCTAACCCTCATGGGACCAGTGTTACAACAAGAGGAAACCGGAGTACCGGGAGCAAATATGCGATGCTTGGTGTTGTCAAACTGGGCAACACTGCATGTCACATGTGACCAAAGAACCTTTCTCGCAGTAGTGAGAGAAACGTGCACTATCACTGTGCCATCAGCAACCCATTAATCTCATTAACCGGTTAATCTCATGAGAGCAAAAATTAAGGAAATATTGCTCGAACGGGAAACAAGTTATGAAGTGGTTAAAAAATGAATAACAAACAGAGAACGCCAGCTAGCGAGCTCGAGCAGACTATTCCTTTGGACTTTTGACGAAACCGCTTGATAATATCATATATGGGGTAGATGAACGATCTTCAAGCTCGATACTCAGAAAATGATTTCTGAGCCCCAGACGGGGATCGAACCCGTAACCTTCTGATGACCGTTTGTCAAACATCAAATAATATCATATATCCAATAGTTTTAATCGGTTCGTTTGCGAAACATTTCTCTTTTTTTACTTTTACCCTTTTTCCCTAAAATAACCGTACGTTAAGGTCATGAACAATGAAAGATACCCAAAAAAAGTTGTAAAAGCGGTCATCTTCTGGATGCAAAAATGGGCAATTTCTGACGTGAATGATACTATGATGTCAGGTCACTGTTGCGGCATGCTTAGAATTCAAATGAATGGAAGTATTTTGTTTTTAATAAATTTTTGGAAGGATACTTGAAAATACGATTATCACAAAATGTCCCGCCAATTCGTGGTGTGACCATATACATAAAAAAAAGCATCTGAGTCATATTTACACTTCAAGAAAAACCAACCTAGGTTCGACCGAGGTCAGCGCTAAGATTGGATTAGATGGCAGCCCAATTTAGATATGTTTACACTTCGAAATTTAACTTGGCTTAATGCTAACCTAAGGCAAACCTGGTTTGTTTTTTTGTAGTGTAAATACAGCTCTCAAAAGACAAACCTACATGAAATCCGATTAAGACTTAAGATAAGAATCGAGTTTACTGTTCTCAATTTAAAGGCGTTGTTTGGAATGTTGACATTAGGACTGTTTTCGTCCCCAATGAAACTTATGCTCAGTCGAAATAACTTAAGACAATTAGCTGAGGATAGCAGTCTTTAAGCAAAATAGTTATGCAGATAGTCTAAATTGTTTCATTCGAGCTGAATTAAGTGATTTCTTGAAATGTAAGGTAATAACAACACAAAACTGTCACTGTGACAAATCGAAATACCCGTCGGTCCATGGACGTAACTGGATAAAGGCATGCAGCTGTGCTGTTTTGAAGGACCCTCCTCCACTTTTTATGTCATCGTTCTCTCATGTTTTTGCCATCACTTTTATTTTTAAGTCTCTGCAATTCAATAGAAAGTTTTCACGGCAGCCATATTTGTGTCTCTGTTGACTAATTTCTTCGGTAAAAACAGCTAAACCGAATACCATGTTACGCATTATCTGTTTGGACAGGTAACAAAGACAGATTCTTTTAGCGAATTTTCGATTTTATCTAAATCAGCTTCAAGACTACAAATTTGTGACAGTTAAATGTTACAGATAACGACTGCAAATAACAACAGGTTTTGGTTTTTAAATTCGTAAGTTTGTTGGCGTGTCTTATCATTATTTAGTTAAATAACTGAAGCAACTAAAGGACTTCGATTATATAATTAAATAATGATAATGAAAAAACAAACTTACGAATTTAAAATTAAGACCTGTGGTTACAAATTTGCAATCATCATCTCATTCTGTAACGCTTAACTGTCACGAATTTGTAGTCTGAAGATGATTTAGATAAAATCGAAAATTCACAAAGAAACTGTGTTTGTGATTTATTCATTTAAATGGATAATGCCCACTGTGTTCAGCTTAACTTTTATCCATAATGGTGTCCATTTAAAACAATGGGTTTTTAAATTGGATTGTTCTGTTAGGTCCATCAACATGACCGCCTTGACCTTTGTCATTTGAATCTGTGGAGATCGAATGAAAACCATCGATAGTTAATGAAAGTAGAGTGCTGCGTTGGCACTGTTGCAAGACAAGTTAGAAAATACTGACTTGAGCGAAGGACCTTCTTCGAAATGTTACGAGAAGTGACATAAAACTATAGGTAATGTCTCCTTTCACTCCGAGGAACGTCCATCGCTTAAAAAGTCAGTATTTTTTATACCAAATTTCGCCAATTCCTTGATCTTTTTAGGTTTATAATCCTTTTGTGCATACGGTTTACCGTCGTCGTACAGTAATAGATTACAACAAAAGAGCTAATGAAAGAAAAAAGAAAAAAAAAAGAATAAAAATCATACATCAAGGGATTAACACATCTATAGATTGACTCTAATGCTTGGTATCCGATATATCGGACACCTACAACAATCGAACAAATGAGAAAACTAAAAAAAAACCAAGAGTGAACAAAGCACAAAAAGTTCAGGCGTTTAAGGGTTAACTAATTGATATTCAAGCATTCTATCTTGATTGTCACAGCAGCCAGTAGAGTGTTTTCAAACGATAAGCAGATGTTCAAATAACAAAGGTCTTAACGGCCATCTTGATGTACCTGATTGTGTCTATTTTGGCTGCCATGAGCAATTTCCCCCTTGCCTCCCCATGCTACCCCATAAAGGAACTTAACATTACACAACATCAACAGGGAGGGCGACGTCTCTTTAACAATGCTGTACATCTTAGAATACGTAGACCGAGAATTAGGAAGTGTTTAAAACATCGAATTAACGTCGTTAATGATAGCATGTTGAAGCTCTCATGACAACGTTTACTGCTTATAGGGACTATTAATTCTGTTTACCTATCTCTCTGCAGCGTTGCCGCAAGAAGCCAGGACGGCAACGTCATTATTATTGCCTAAAATTTTGTTTGTATTGCAAACACCAAAGCAGGTTGTTACAGCCACATTCCATATTTTTCCTGTAGTTTTGAAGTATCAGACCATTTAAATCCATTTCTCCTGGTGTAGATAAGATAATCTAAACTAAAACTTTCAATTGCAGACATCGTCATCAGAGCGTAAAACTACCTTTAGTCACGTGGTATTTAATGGGAAAGCGATGTTCAGATTACTGTTGGGAATAAAAATTATCATTAGCTTTGTTTTTGATGAAATACTGGATATATTGAAGAGACGTCGGTGTTACCGTAATTGTTGTGTTTTTATAAGATCCTTACTCACTTTTCTTCCTTTGTCCCCCCAAACTGGTGACCTAAACGTCAAACGACTAAACGCAACCGATCTACACAGACAAAATTGCACAAGCTGTAACATCATGCACCGATCTTGTCACAAGCTGTCACAGCAAGAAAATAGAGATTTAGTCGCTCTTTTACTTCAAATGAATAACACTCACTTTCCGTTTGCCGTATGCCGCGTTTACGTATTTATTTTTCCTAAGATTAACGTTAGCTCTCTGGAGGCTATGAATTTACAGTATACAATTCTCCTTTGTAAACATCTCAAAAGAACTTAGATTAAGTTTACCCGGACACTTTGTCCCATTCTATCTACACACGTCAACCTGTCTTATTGTGATCACAACCATCCTTAGTTACTGCATTTGATAAGTTTCAAACAGAAAACTACACTCCTTATGTCTTTCGGAGCAAGTCACGAGATAATTCTGTCCAGATTTTGTCAAAGTATCAGATGAATCACTGAGAACAATAGAAAGGAATTCACGAGTTGGCCGCAAACGGCAAACGCGGGGAAAATGTCGATCACACGATAATTTCTCGCTTGCTGTCTGCCATGTACATGATGCTTGAACGTACAACTTGCTCCGGTTTGCTGAAAAACAATCTGTTACAGGTTTCTCGGGAATTGATAAAAGTTATAGTGACGTTTCTTAAGTCGACAAGCCGGTTCAAATTGTTCCAACAACATTTTCGCCAGCAAGTCGTATCAAACTCGAATGAAACTAGTTAGCTGCAGTGTTGTTGCAGCTTGATGAAATTAAGGTGGCTCCCTACAGGTTTTATTTTTAGATGCTTTAATTAGTACGGTCTGCATTTATAAATATTTCATTCTATAAAATAATAAGTTCAATTCGAAGTACATCTAACCATAGAAGATGTATTATAAACTTAAGATATCTTAAAAATGATGCTACAATCTATTGTTACTATGGTAACAACAGGGTCGCAACTTTGGTGTATTTTCACAATAACAGCAATTCACGCTCATTGTCCTTGGTTTCTTCAGGTGAATTTTTCTGCAAATTTGTATGAAGATAGGTTTTATAATTACATAGCTTAATATCAGGGTTGGTTCCGGCAGACATTTTTCCAGTGAGAAAATCTCGTCTCATTAAAAACTTTGAAAATTTACTCTGTTTTTATCCTTATTTTGTTTGTTTTATCTACCAAATTTTGATATAATTAATCGAAACGAACATTGGAAAACTTAGTATTTGCGTGCGGACGGTGTTGTCGCAATAGAATGACAACTCGAAAACATTACTATCTACTTACGCGTAGAAGCCATATTTAGTTAGCAATCCTTAATTAAAAATTACTCTAAGTAGCCATCTTAAGAACACTCTCTAATTTGGCAATATCTTGTGTCTAGGCTACGGCGAATGCATCTAGAAACAAGTCTGACAGATTCCTGACTGTCTTCAAGGCCAGAAATGTCAGTCTTGTGACAAGATGCGTTTGCTGTTGGCTTGTGGTAGGCCGTTTTGAAATTTTGAAGTATTCACAACAAATTAACGATATGGACTAAGGGTGTCAAACTGATGGCTTGTGATCTACTTGAGGTGTTCTGGGTTGTTAAAATAGCCATGGTCTGTCAGCCATAAATCATTAGGGACAAAGGTAATGAAAGGGTTTTATCATCACTCGTTCCTGGAACGCAAGTAGTCGAGGATAACTGGTGCTGACAAACGTGTGCTTGATAATCCTGTACAAAGGCATTGCTAATGGGTGTAAGGGGGTGATCACCTCCCTGTGGGCTCAATATGATACTATTCTCTAAAAACGGCTGAATCCAGCAAAAGAAATATCTTCGGAAGTTCAGGAAACTTTCATTAGGACTCCCCTGGCTTCGAGGGTTAACTAAGGATTAAATGAACCAATCAAAATTTTTCTGATAATAAACGGAAAGTCGGCTAAGTATCTGACTTTCCCGAATATTCCAAATACATTTTTTAAATTCAAATAATGAAATTTTCATAGAATAAACAAGATGTCGAGCTTCAACAATTAAAATTAAGATCCAGAATATATTTTTTTCTGATGCAATTATCTGACCAACTGGTTATAAAATACATTGTTTTAATTCCGGTGAAGGTCTCTCAAGAGTTAAAGTCTGGAGCAGTACCTAATTTGCTTTATAGTAAATCAGGAATTGACTTTTTGTACTCTCGGATCATGGTGTTAGACACATAACAAAGTGTTAATTGGCAATAAATAATTACATGCAACGTAGGAAACTGCATTCTAACTTCATCAGAGGATTGTTCTTAGCTTCCTGTATCTTCAAAGGTTAGATTAATTCATCGAGATTTTGGTTGAGGGTGATTCTCGAACTTTTTTGTTCAGCATTTTGAAATCATCATCATCTTTGACAGTGTGCGTGAGAAATTTGCCAATTTGCTTGAGCTGAATTGCAAATGAAAGTAAAAGGGTACAAATTCCTAATTGATCCACACTCGTACTTATTTAAAACAACGTTTATTATGGTTATTTTTCTCTTTTTTGCCAACCTTTCGTGATTCTTATTTGCATTCTTGTAAGACTTTCTTTTTTTTTCATTTTTAAACTATTTTTCTATCATTTTTACCTGTCCATAACCTTTACAGAAAAGATGTCACTTAGGAATTCACATAAAATCACTTTTAAGTCTTCAACCAAGTACATCGTACTTCATTTATAAATAAGGATACAGTGCAGTGATTGCATGAGTGTGACTTCAAGATTCGTGGGGCAAACAAATATTGACGGACATTTGCCACAGAAAAATATTTCAAATTTTTGAGAGATGGTGCGAATTTTTGGAAGCACCACATATGATCCATTTCTACGGGTATTCTTATTATGTTTAAGCCGCTGGAACAATGTGCTATTTGACTCCGATCCTATGTGGTTAAAAGAAATTGAAAACATCAATCGCTATAGGACGTTTACGAATAGTTTCAATACTGTCAATATGTATTTGTATAATTACCAGGATTATCAATAATTTTAATTGCTCTGTCTTGTATCGATTCCAGTTTATCATTTAAAGTTTTCGAGATTCCGCGATAGTAGCTTTACTTTAGTCGAACATTTTCTGTATATGTTACTGATATGCTCTTGTAGTGTTAAGTGGCTATCCAAACTAACACCAAGGTAATTATAGCTGATAACTTCGTTTATGACTGCATCATTTATAGTAATTTCACACTTGGGTTGTTTTGATAGCTTTTGATGGGAACCATATAACACCAATTCAGTTTTTCCTTTTTTCAAATTCAATTCAAGATTGCTATCTCTTATCCAGCTTGCTACACGTGCAGCTTCATCAACAAGCATGTCTTGAATTACCCTAGCATCTCTGTTGGCATAAATTAGTACGGTATTATCTGCATACATAAGAATCTAGCATTTACTTAAGACAGTGGGCATGTCATTCACTAATAAAATAAAAAGAAGTGGACCCAAAATGGATCCCTGAGGAACTCCAAGTGTTACTTGCTGAGGATCAGATATAGAACCCTCATATATTACATATTGTTTCCTGTTAAACAGACAGTCCGTAAACCAATTCAATTCTCTGCCGTTGATGCCATAACATTTAAATTTTTGTAATAGACATCCATGATGCACTGTATCAAAAGCCTTACGGAGGTCCATATCGTTACCTTTTTCTGTATTCTTTTTAATGTGGTGCGTTAAATATGTTACAGCATGAAGTGTAGATCGTCCATGTCGGAAACCAAACTGATAAAAACATAATAAATTATTTTCTTCAAGGTAGTCAGATAATTGTTGATAGATAATCCTTTCCATAACTTTTGATAAGACATTCAAGACAGATATTGGTCTGTAATTATCAAGCAGGGAATGTTCTCCTGACTTATAAATTGGTGATACTTTCGTGCTCTTTTCAGCTGTTGGAAATAACGATACTTCCAGACTGCGATTGATTAAGGAACAAAATGGGATTGATAGTCTCTCTGCCCCATCTCTGATTATAAAACCAGCACCTTTAGAAACTTTAACAGATTTTAGTAGATGTAAAGCCTGATTTACATGAACTTAGGTAAATTTAAAAACATTACTGTTTTGATTAAGTAGAGAATTATTTGAAGTAGATGTAAAACACTTCCACGCCTTATTTCCAAGATTATATCAATACTTCTGTATGGAAGATCCAACATTACTGAAATGGAGGCAAAAAGCATTCGAAATTTTCTTCCGATCTGTAATAACTTCGTTGTTGATTGTAAAATGTATTTGTTTTTTGTTTGGTTTCCTTCAAAGGATAATATTTCTTAATTTCTTCCCAAAAATCTCTTTCATTCTTTCATTTTTTCTTTGATACGAAGGGTAAGCCATGGACAGTCTCTGCCGCTAATCATCTTTTCGATTGGCGGTGTGTGTTTATCAATGCAATCCTCAAGCAAAGTCTTGAAGCCGTTCGAAGCTTTATTAAAAGAACTAAAGTTGATCACCGATTCCCAATTTTGTCGATGCAAATCACTGTTTAATTGCTCCTTTGAATAGTTCTTATAACTACGCACCAACGTGCGTCGGGCGACAAATTTTTTTGAATTTAACTTGCGTATGATTCCTACAAGATGATGATCACTCGTTCCAGATGGATAGACAATTTTAGCCGCTATATTGTTCTCGTGAGTGGAGGTGAAAATATCGATGAGAGTGTTGGTGTGTGCGTTACTCTTGTCGGCTTTTTGATTAGTTGTTTTAAGCCATTTATTTTCAGACAATGCTTTATGTCCTTATGTTCTGATTTCTTGAGATAGTCAGCTTATATCACCGGAAAGAACAAACTCTTTTTCTTCGGATACTACTGTGGTAATGGAACCGTTAAAAATAACATCAAAATTCTTGTTCAAATATTTAGAAGAGTTCGGAGGTCGATAAACAACGCCGAGTAATGACGACTTTGAACATTTTATAAAAAGTTCGACCAGAATATTCTCTATATCATACCTTTCAAGGTCGTATCGTCGTTGCCAAATCATGTCATCACGAATGTAAATACAAACTCCAACTCCTGGTCCATTTTGAAGATCTTTTCGAATAATGTTATAGCCAGAAATGGCGAGAAAAGAATCATGTATGCAGTTATTCAAGTGTGACTCGGTTATTTTAAATAAGTGAGCATTCTTCCTAGTTTCACTTCCTAGAAAAAGTTTCATTTGATCCAATTTTGACAACAGCCCGTTGACATTTTGGTGGAGAAATTTTAAGCTCCTACTAGGGAGGTACTTATTTATCTGCGAATATAAAGATGTATTCAGGTAACACTTTTCTTCAACTTCGCCGTCAGTGTTCACAACACAAAAGGTGCAATAAAAGTGTTCTTTCTGCCCCTCGAGTTTATCGGTCAGACACTTAACATGTAAAAGATCTCCACAAGACTCACATACCTTGCATGCTTGGGCTTTACGAATCACTTTAAAACAGTCTCTACATTTCACAAAGGGGCCGGGACAAAGTTTGATGTCACCAGTGAGTATTAATAAAATCTTCAAAGCATCTCTGGGTCTTGGATCGAGACCCGAAACTTGCTTGAATTGCCACAGAGATGAGTAAATATACGTTTCTTGCCGATCCTGTGCTTCTTCTGGATATATAGAATAGCATACGGAGATCCACGTATTCAAAGATATTTTCTTTGCCGAAAAAAGGATAAATAATCTCAGAGCAATTTTAAGCGTGACCATTGAACATGCATTGTAGAGTTTGTAGTCTTCCAACATCCTCAAGAAGAACCTAAAGGTGCTCTTCATATGCTCGATGTTTTCATAAGGTTCTTGTCCCAAGGTCAAGGTCAAATTTTTAAGGTCATTCAAGGTTACCGTGTGGAAGAACCTTCAGGTTCTTCGCTTTGTGCCTCGAAATAGCCTCAAGGTCACATCAAGGTCATTCAAGGTCACGTCAAGGTCATTCAAGGTCACGTCAAGGTCATTCAAGGTCACGTCAAGGTCATTCAAGGTCAAGGTCACGTCAAGATCACATCAAGGTCATTCAAGGTCACTTCAAGGTCATTACTATTGCATTCTAAAAAAATATTTAGACAAAATATAACCAAAAGGATATTTCAAAAAAAAAATCGATATTTTGAGTATAAGACCACCTTAAGCTTCTTAGGTTCGTCTCAGTCAGGTGTCGTGCAACTACATTGCCGATATCGATTGACTTAAGCGGTTGGACTTTAATCTTTAGCACAGCCGTACACGCTATTAGTTTAAAAGATGGAACCCATCATCAGGCCGCAGTAAAATCTGAACATAAATCTGTCTACTTTATACTGCAATAAGATTAATTATAGTTAATGCTTTTGAATTTGTCCCGGAAGTGAGGAGGTAGTGACTGATGGTAGAGCTTTTGTAATAATGCTGCCGTAATTCATGTAGTAGGATAGAAAGTGTCGGCGTAATTCAGGTTTGCGAACAGATGAATGGTTTGAAATGTGGCACAATCACTGTGGCGACTGGATTTAATTAATGGGCAAGGCAATGTTCATGCAGAGACACTTGAAACAGCCTTAGCCTAAGGCTGAAGGATTAGTCACTGCTTGTATCAGTGGCTGGGAATAGTGCTTTAGCCTTCAATCAAATGTCTTAAGATTAGGATTATAAAACGTAGAGTGGCATGATCAGCCCCGAATATTTCATTTGGATACTTTTAACTAACGTTGAACATCAGCATTCTCTGATAATCACCACTGTACCTGTCAAATAACTTAATATTGTACAATTGAAAGAAAATAAGCATATCATAGTAAATTGTATGTCAATAGAACTATTATCAATAGCAATGGCAGGATTAAACATAGGGGAGGACGCCAATGAAAAGGGATTCTAGAACTTTGTCCGTCGCTAATAAAAGTTTCATGTTGACACGATATTTTTCATCTTATGAACCTAGTGGGGTGCAAGAAGATTATGATACAATACATCGAATATTTGAACTACAGCTGTGAAAGATTTAAGCGACTGTCTTCAGACGCTGACGATTGCACGAATCTCGACTAAATACCCAAAAAAGCTTAAAGTTTATTCAGCTTCGCTACATGCTTTCTTTGTGTAAAATTACGACATAATATTGGCGACTGTTAGAAGGGCACAGATGTGATCTGCCGATCCTGCACAATGGCAACCTCAAAGTGTGAAAGTATTTAATTAGTGTGTAACAAAGCAAGGGAGTAAGCAATTTCAGGAAAGATACAAGCCCTCTTTTCTTTTCTCGGCCCGTATACTATTATTATTGCAGTAAATGAAAAAGTTATTTGATTTGGTACATGATGCGCTTCACTTTTCCTTAGCTAGAAAACCAACAAGAACACAGAAACGACTGTAATGCGGCTACTTTGGCTAGCATTTTATTTTTAAAGTCTCATTTTCATTCTGTTTTTCAAAAGATATCTTTTGAATCAAGTGAGGTCTGCTGTACAACTTCTGGCATTGCAACTTTATGATCCAATCACACCATATACTGTAACTGACAGAAAAGGAAGAAAGAGTCATCACCTCCACTATAATCCAGTTTTCATCAATCACTTGTCACATACAACATTAGCAAGCCATTCATCATAGGGTTTTCTGTAATAGTCTAATTGTTAATTGAAATGCCACGCGAGGTATCGAATGAACTCGCTCCCAACTGCGCTGTTCAGCATGAGAACCAAAATATTTACCAATATTCCACTTTTGTTTCAAACATCTTGCTACGTAACTGAGACTTTTTTCGTACCAAAGCCTTATACAAACAATGACCGAAACAGTTTGTTTAATGTTATTGTAATTATCTAGTTTCATTTACCCGAAACAATAATTTCTCTTGTCAGACATCAGAACAACTTTCAGTTGTCATCAATTATTTTGGCAAGTTAGTAAGATGTACGAGAATATCGTCACGATGGTGAACACCCACTAAAGCTTGTGTGAAATGATTGAAATTTCCGTCGATAAAATGAAATGTAGAAACAACGTTGTTTGTATGCCAGTACTTGAAGGTTTCAGCTCTTTGCTAGCATCCATAAATAAATTGATTAGTACAACATGTCTTGATATGCGACTGGCTATGCTAATATTAAACTGTCGGCTAAATCGTTGCCAATGTTCTCAAGTACTGCAACCTTTGAAAGAATATCTTCTTTGCATAGTGATATAGCTGCATATCTAGTTTGTTTACCGCTCGGATTTGCCTGATTTCGGCTGATGACAGGCTAAGGCGAGCGCTTTTGCTCCACGTGTGGGTTCGCTGCTGAAACGGTTCGTAAAATTGCAAGCCAAAGGTCTTTTCGAAAACAAACTGGCTCTCTCTCTGATACTCGACAAGGCCAAAAAATGCAAAACTTTTGAGATTCTTTTTTGCACTTCGAAGCATTGCTTTTTGTATTTCAGGAGCATCAGAGAAGTCTTCCTTACCATAACATCCGATCGTGCTCATATTTGCAACCATTCGTGTTTGTCTGTTTGAAGCCATGTTATAAGGACAGAGCATAAACTCTTGCAGGGTAGCATTGATCCAGTTAGCTCCTTGATAGCATGTTGGAGGCTTGTATCGCTTTCCATTACAAACAAGTCTGACAGTGCTCCATGTTGCACCTCGCTTGACGTGACCAAATTCACTCAGAAACCGTTCAACTGGATCACGTAACCAAGTTACGTAAAAAATTTGGCGTAAACGCGTTGCGAATCCTTTATTTTTCACAACGCCTGGCATACAAGAAGTGAGTTCAGTCCAACCCGCGTGAGGGCCACAAATCCAGCCTGTGGAAAAACGTGAGTATAACCAGATTTGATTGGAACCAGGTCGTTTACATTCATAGATGTTATCTTTTTGGTATTCACACGGTCTCTGAAGTTTCAAATTTTTCACTAAGTTTCTTTCAAATACACTCCCTCCCGTCTTTTGTATGTGTAAAACCACCATAACATCGTGACCGCTAAGATTGAAAGAACGTAAACCTAGTCTCCGAGTTCCTTTAAGCATCGGTTCAAGTTTACGTAGCTCCGTTTGTTTGTCGCGTGGCTTACCAACGTCAGCAAAGGTCTGAGTCGAGCATTGTCGTGCCGGACAAACGATCATTCCAAAGAAAAAAAAAGAAAATACAGTGAGGACAAGAAGAGCTGAGAAGGCTCTCATCTTGTTTTCCATTTCTTCTAACTAGTTTTCTGAAATATTTGGCTACAACCAGAGATACCCTCCACTTCGGAATGATTCAGATTTCAGCGCTTAGCATGACTAAAATAGCCACAACAAGCGATGGTTGGTCGCCAAGTTAAATCATATTATTTCCTGGGGGGCATGACAGTACAACGTCCTCCAATCTCGCCACTTCCGGCAGATGTGTATCATCTCCCGCAGTGGATATAATTTGATTGGGGAATAAATTTCATTCAAAATGAAAGCAAAATCCTTTCTCGCTTATTCGCACACTTCGCTGCTGGAGACTCCTAACGATATTTCTACTTTCTAATGGCGTGCATGTGTATATGTTTACACGAGGTCATACGAACAAAACGCCGAAGTGATTTACAGTCAGACCTTTGGGTCACGGTACGAAACTGGTATATAAATGAAGTTGTCGAAATGATACTGATCACACTTCTTTTCTGTCTGAAAACAACAGAAGATATTTCAAAGATACTATCGAAAACAATTGTAATTTCCTATATAAATATAAAAAAACGGTAGATGTTTTGTATGCTCCGGATATCAGATAAAATTTGACATATTAAGATGGATTGGGATTTTTATGAAAATAAAAAATTAGACCTGACGACTCACTCTGGAGCAGGTGGAATACCACGAAATACTGAGCAAACACGCTTAACGCTTGAAGCTTAGGAACATTTTCAAATCTAGTATGGAAATAACAATTTGTTTCGTTGTTTCTCCAAGCCCAAATTCACTGTTTCTCATTTGTAGTACCGTAGCAACATCACGTTTGTAGCACCGAGTACTTTATTGAAACAAATGTGTGCAGACCAAAACTTACACGTAAGGTTTAAAATTCGCACCATTGTCACTTGATTAGAGCTGCCACCATCAAGAGCGAAAGGTTTAAAATATATCCGTCAAATTATTTCTTTGCAGAGAAGGACTTTACTATTTTACTTCGCTGACATTTGGGTGATTTTATTCGTCAATGGAACACGTGTCGGCCGGAAAATTAATTAGATGTTGAGCAAACGGACGTTGCCATTCATACTTAAATTCAGAAACCCGCTATTATGCACCAGACGTCTAAATAAGACGACGCGATCTCGTCTGTAGCCCTCGTGCATCGATGTTGTCTACGTGACTTTTTACTGGAATGGGATCATACTTTTAATCAATCTCTCTGTAAGTACTTCAACAATTGAAGATCCTGAAAGCAACGACAGCAGTTGAGAGGAATTTTTCTTTTGGAGGGGGGTATATTTCATCCGTTTTTATGCAGTTTTGTGCTGATCAAACGGGAACAAATATAGTTGTATTAGGCACTTATTCTCGATCACATAAATAGAGTCTACACTCGTTTTCGAAAACTACAACTCTTGGGCCGCGGGCTAGAAATCAAACCCACGATCCTGTGAATCTTGTGCAGAGCTCTGCCAGTTGGGCTATGAAGGCCGTAGCCGAGATCGTGGTCTCCGGTGCTATATTAGAGAGGTGGTCACCAAGTAACGGCCGTAAAGATGTAGTAAAGGGTAAGTTCAAGCACTATTGGGCATTTAAACTCGATCACAAGAGATAGAGTTTATATTAATTGAAATGGATACGAGGAAGGAAGTAAAGAGAAAGTACAAGTTGAAGATTTACTTTCATTAGTATGAACAAATATTTATGTTGTGTAATCTGCACAAAATATATGTGGAAGCTTGCGTATATCACAAATGACTTATGGACGTTCGTCAAACTCAAACCCTTAGAAAAACGACTTATAATCCTTAGCTGGGGATAAGCCCTGCCACCATCTGACGACCGACGAGATGCTCTAATCATTGATTTATACCAAGACTACAGATGGAGAGCAAAGCTGCTCAACGTACTTGCTCAAATGTATTCTTGACAGCCACGAACATGAGACTGAGAAGGCCAAGGAAGGACATTTGCCTCCAATCAATTTTGCGTTGGCAATTTCATTGTGAAAAAAGCGGGTGAGTTGAGGATTTTTCCTTCTGATATTTTTTTAAATTTTAAATTTACTAGTTTGCAAGCAGCAAATGAAGATTTAGGTTTGATAGATCATATTCCGAGAGCACGGATCTGAGGGGTTGTTTCAATGGGATGATCATCTTGGCCGTATGTATGTGTATAGCACCTCCGCTATCTATTTTCTAGTACTATGCAGCTGCCAGAAAATAACCAACTTTTATCCCTTTTTTGACAAATCGTGGTATGTTAAACAGGTGAGTGTTAAAATTCTCCGTACGAATTATTGAAAGATTTGCAATTATGGAGAAATTTTCTTTAGGTGAACGATGGTTTTAAAACCAAATTTGTGTACTTATACTATATACCAGACATTCAAATTCCCTTTGCCGTGCGTACGCTTTTGGGTTAAGCCAACACCAAGTTCCCTTTGGTGTTGCAGATACAATTGTTTCGTGTCAAAAAACTTTTTTTTTGAAATTCACGTTGAAATGTTGACTTCGAAGGCAGCATTTTTCCTAACTTCACAGTTTCTTAAAAGTAAAATCTGTTGGTTAAATCAAAGTGCATTAGAACCTGAATGATTCTGAAAGTTTGTCTCATTTGCAATGTCGAAGGGGACATGGCCTGTTGGCGTTGCGTAGATGGAGCATTAGACCCTACAGTCTTTCATTCGGCTCATCACGAACCGAAAATCAGAAGTCTTATTTCCAGGCTGTAACTGATACAAAGAATGCATCACATGCTTAAAAAAGTAGGCATATGTTTGGCTTCGTAGCAGTCACAGCATACCCTGCGGCTGAGCTGTATCAGACAAAATACGCGTCTAATCACTCTCATGACAGGTGAAGTATGTTCAGTTCCATTCAGTGGCCTTGAATTTCCTGTCTTTTCAACTGGCGAAGCACATATTTCAATGGATGGCATAAGAATCTACCCAGTGGGGTGCTGGCCCCCCTTAAAATGATGTACAAATAGTTCTCAGAATTTTAAGAGTCAAAGAGACAAACAAGTTAAAATAAGGTTTTTGGATATGGAAAAGAGCATCGAAGACAACGAACTCCCTCCCACATAGAGCCGCACTATAGTACCATGTAAACCAAAATTTTAACCAAATTTGAAGTTTATTTGTTTTTTTAAGGGTTTCCTTGACTTTGTTCATGATTTTAGCTCTCAAAACAAGTTCTAGTCAGTAGATTCATTGTTTCTTCTTTCTAAAGATCAAGGTTTGAACCAATTTAATTTGGACCCCTCTATGGCCAGGTATGTATATACCCCATAATTAATACTGCTTCCGTGTGTGTGTATGTGTGTGTGTATGTATAAGATGGGGTTTCTATACATAGAAACGAAGGAATTTTAATTCATTTGATCATCACACGGTTTCAATGAATTAATGCAAAGAATCCCACATATGAACAGTATTGAAGAGTGGGACATGTGAAAGTGGTCTATACTGCAAACGAAAGCCATGGAAAACGCCATTTACAATAAAGCATGTTATTTAGACTGGGCTTAATACCCAACAGATATCATCATCATCGTTAAGGTCATTACGCACAAAAATTTCTAAATTTTCAGATTAATAACAAAGCAAAAGTAGTTTGATTGATTCTTTAGTGCGTTAATTACCACATTTCTCGAAATAAGACAAATACGTATTACATCATTTACGTTTAGGCACAATCATTAAAAATCCATCCCATGCTTCGATATCCCCATCAAAGCGTTCAACAATATAACCGTCTGCAAAGCACTGGCTAATTTGCAATTATTTAGATGTTTATTGGCTTATTTGCAATTTTTCTACACCTTTTGCTGTTCATTACCAGAAAATATACTATCATTAACGCCAACCTCAAACTCGCAAACCCGAAAATGCATTCATCAGTTTAATGAATCGACATTCATCAGTGTTTTTGTCACGTTCAATTAAAATTTTTGCATAGAAGGTGACATTTATTAGCGCAGATACGCAACCGTGTGCATCAAAAAGCATTCTATAGCGCCAAAAGACGACCATTAACACCATTCTAGTAACATTAGGGAAAATAATATTTCAATTACGCAAGATGTTTCTCCGGTCTGTTGGAGGGTCAAGTTAAGGTTTTACAGAATTCGGACATGTATCAAAGATAAAGGAATAAAATTGTCATAGTTCATACATAAATTGAATTCGGTTAGACTGTTCGAACTTCTTTTTTATTTCGCCAATATGTCGATGACTGTTTTGACATCTTTTGCTCAGTCGACCACGTTCTGTGTTCGGCTGAGCCCTTTCAAGACAATCTTAACTCACAACATTGAAATATGTTTTGTTGTGGGATAGAGAATAGTTCTATTTTATCTTTCTTAAACGTCTTAATTGATCGGCACACACGGCTTTCCAGTGGCGTACCTAAGGTATGGCAGGTATGGTACGTGCCCTGGGCGCCACTTCAAGGGGACGCCACTGTGCAGTTTCTATCAAAGTCAGACAAGCCATCCTCGAATAGATTTGTGGATGATTTCTTTGCCACTTTTTAAAAGATCATCATTCCCAGTGGTGCATGGATGAAGGAGGATGCGTGGGGGCGCAGCGCCCCTGGTGGCACTTCGATCCGGGCAGCAATTTTGCTCTTATTAAAATGGGGAAAAAAATATATGATAAATCTTCCGAAATATGAACTACCGTATTTAATCAAATAAGCACCGCAGCGCTTATTAAATTTCACGAGTTTTTGATGCGGAGCTTATTCGAGAGCGGTGCTTATCAAAACTAATTTAAAGAAATGAAGGTAGAAAGGGCGTAGAATGTAATCTTCAGATTTTTTATGAATTGTTGTATTGGGGAAGGGGGCGGCAAATTTTGCTGGCGTCCAGGGCGACATTTTAGCATGGTACGCAACTGAGGCTTTCAACCTGTGTTATAGCTTTTCAAGCCTATGAAATGTAACTTGGGCCATAAGAGATTTAATTTGCTCCAACTTCTCATCAGCATCCCCAAGTCTCTGTCCCTTAACTCTTTCTCGGCGCGAAGTCTCCCTTCAACGAGTAAAATCGTCAGGCGTTAGCCAGAGTAAAATGATAGAAGTCTTATTCCCCCGGGAAAGAGCAAGGAAGGTACTCAATAAAGAGTTATTACGTCAAATAGAAATCTTGTTGGCATAGAACTCATCTATTCATGCAGCAAAATGTTGAGACGATTTTGAGTATTGAAATTTTGAATATTGAATATTGAAATAAAATTTTTCTTATGCTAAATACAAGCATTTGTGACAATCTTGAAATTTTGGCTTGGTGTCAGATGCCCTTTAAATATTTAAGGGATAGCGTAAAACTATTTTAAGAAATCAAAGACATCGAAGTTCTAATGAAATCTTAGTTTTATTTAACTTTCTACACTAATGCAAACTCTTGAATTAAAAAAGGTATACAATACCAAGCTTCTGAAGATTAACGAGATTGCTGAAGTCTTTCAAGCTAGACTGATATGGCGTCAAATAGAGTCTTTAAAATGTCTTTGACAGACGAAGTTTTTTTGAAATATTTTAGTCTAAATAATTTCCCATGTGTGAGTTAATTCTGAGTCCTTGAAATTGTTGAAATGACGAAGCTTTACTGGAAAGATTACATACCAAATTTTCAGCAACTTCGGAGTAATTCTAGTCACGGGTGTTAGCAGGTTCGAGCAAGGCAATGTGCCCCCCCCGACCATAAACCCTTTGATTTTCCCGCAAAAATATATAGATTATGTGGTGATTATGATGCGTTGATTGTAAGCGTGCTATAGTCAACGTATATTATTGTTCTTAGTCGTTCTATAATATAAAAAGAGCTTTCGTACACTTTGATAGTTAAATTAGCAAACGAACGCGAGACAGAACTGCTGCATAGATTTATTTCAAACGTTTCATATCCACTCAGCCAACGGCAACAGAGATTAAACCCTTTGGTTTGTTAGCTTTTTCGCCTTCTCTTGGTGTAAATCCTGCCAACACCTAATTGCTTAGGTGTGCAAGTTTAGATTGAAGTGCCATTGTGTTATGATAAATATCTTGCATCATCTAATACAAGTTCTGGATCACTATGACAAAGTTTGGCAAATATCTGGCAACGCCCAATAGACATTCTCAAGTATTGTACTTTTTGATAAATACCAAATATCGCCCAGAGTCAAGTAACCGTTTTAATTATTCCGAAAATGACAAAGTTCGACCTGAAATACTTCAAGATAACTATTCTGAAAAGGCTAGGTAAATGTCTGAATAACCTTAAAACGACAAAATTTTCACAGAAATTTATCAAGCTGAGCAGAACGTCTAAGTACAACCCTCGACTGATGCTGTAAAATGTCGAGAGGCTTAATTAGTGAAAAATGTTGGACTGGAACGTTTAATGTCAAATAGACTGCAATGTCTTTAGTTGTATGGAGGACAGGAATTTTCTTAAAATGACAACATCGTCTGATCCAGAATGTTTTATGGGAAATATTTCAAACTTTAAATATTTTTCTGGACTAGATTATAACGACAAAGCCTAGTCGGTCTGATATATTTCAAGTCAAACATATTGCAATGAGAAATCGATGCTCTCAATCATCTTAAAATGACAAAGTTTGGTCATACATATTTACATGAAGGTAAACATCCTTACAAGTTCCGACTGACGTTTAAAATATCCCTTTTATAAAAAAGTTAGGGCTTAAATTATAAATTTTGGTTTAAAAGGTTTCAAGCATGAAGCCCGTCATATTCTATGCAAATTACCTACACTTTTTTCAGCAACTTTGGTCCTGCCAATGTTTCGGTAGAAAAAAGTGACCAAATATGTTTCTCATTTCGGAGCAGTGGATGAAACTCGGTAACGTGTAACAGCTGGAAACCTGAAGCAAAACACTTCAGCATTCACTGGGGTTGGAAACTTTACTGACTAACGAAAGCAGGATTTGCGAGCAAAGTTTCGGTTACATGACTAATGTACAACAGGGTTGACATTTCATGTAAAACGTCAAACGGACTTAGTGAACCCTCTAGGCATTAGATAGCTAAGTTTGACCTGATACATTTCATACCAGATTACGCAAAATACTCGCACAGAATGGGTCTAAGTTTGGTAAAAAATGTTTCCTGCGAAGTGACTTCTCAAATGTCAAATTCGTGCAGTTTCTAAATTAGGTTAAAATCATGAGGTTTAGACCGAAATATTTCCGACATAATAATGATCTCCTAAACGGATGTTCTTTAGTGTTTAAAGCCACACGGATTTTAGAATTAAAACCGAATATCACTAAATATCAGGTGGAAATTCTGAATCATTTTAAAATGACCAAGTTTTGTAGGATGTATTTCAAGATATTATATTTAAACAGACCGTTTCAAGACAATTCTTAATGACAAAGTCTAACCTACATGATTCAGTTTAAGCATACGTCGAGACGACCAGTAGAGGTTAATTACAGGTTCTGAAGCGTCTTTAGCACGTCTGGTTTAAGGCATTTCATGTTAGATATTCTGCAATATCAAATTCTGAATTTGATTTTCATAAGTTTGTTAGGACTAAATATTTCAGGCAGGACAAAAATATGCTTGCTTCTAGTAGATGATACTTGATATGGCCGGCGCAGTATCCTGTTTTTATATCAATTTTACTTCGTATTTAGGGAGCGCGAAGCTGGTGGGCAGGGCCCGACCAATTGCCCCTCTTTTTAGGCGACGTTGCATTTGTTTTGAGTAAATCAAATGGTTTAAGTGTGTAAAAATTCAGGTAGTAAAAAAGTTAGATGTTAAAACTGAACGTTTTCGATCTGTAAAATCATCATCAGAGTTCAAAACTGCTTTAAGAACCCGGTTCCTATATAATGGGTTTGATGGAACAATTATGTAACTCCAGTTCCAATAGGGAAAAGAATTAGCTGTAACTATTGTACTTGTTTGTTAGGTTCTACATGGAAACTTGTGATGTAGAACGCTTCAATAATTCTACATGCATTTTAAACATGATTTAGCTGTAATTAAAACGTCCCATGATAATAATAATAATAATAATAATAATAATAACTCTTTATTTAACGAGGATATAACAAGTAAAGCGTAGCTTTTTTCCAACTTGGTCCTCTTAACAATAATGTATATAAATCTTTACAATCATAATAAATAATAGTAACAATAAAATGTCATTATAGTATTGGTAAGTTCAAATAAAAATAAAATATATTACATTAGTAAAGTCTAATGTTCTTGAGCTCTCTACTTCCATTTAATTTTTTCTTAAAAAATTTCTTAGAAAATCTTTTAAAGCTTGAGAGACTCGTAAGGGTGGTGGCAGTATCGGGATACTTGTTCCATAGGGACGTGGCTATAAAGGCAAATCTCCGTTTCCCAGCATTGATTCTTGCCTTTGGCATACATAACTTATTATTTGCTGTATATCTTGTCGAGTATCGGTGCATAGGCTTTGACAAAAGTTTAGTCAAGCAAGGTGGGTTAAGATTATTTAGAATTTTGAAGGCCATAATTAGTATACGATACCGTACAGCGTCACCAATAGGGATAATATTAAGTTCCCTAAATAACTGAAGAGACGAAGTAGCATAATGAGCATTAAGAATTATCCTTGCTGCTCGTTTTTGGGCTAATAATAGGTCGTCAAGGAGCTCAACAGAGCAGTTACCCCAAACACTGCAGCAGTATTCCATCGTTGGCTTTGCTAAAGAATTATACAGCATGATTAAGTCATTACATCCAAGAAAAGGTTTAATTCTTCGTATCGTTTCAAGTTTAGAGTTGTACTTCTTAATAGTTGTTGACACGTGGTTGTTCCATGTAAGGGACGGGTCAATATGTACACCGAGCAATTTATCGCAGTTTGATTGTATAAGAGGAGTTCCTTCAAGATTAACGTGTAGGGTTTTAGAGATTGTAGCAATTCTGTGTAGAGATTCTGTGTTCCAAGAAGCATGACTTTAGACTTGTCAGGGTGAATAGCCATCTGGTTTTGTGATGCCCATAGAGACAAATTATCAACAGCTTCCTGCAGCGTAGAATTAACATCATAAATAGAAGAACCGCCACAGGTTACTGTTGTATCATCTACATATAGATGTGTGTCACAAGTATTATTAATGAGTGGTATATCATTTATAAATAAAACGAACAGAAGTGGGCCTAATGATAAACCTTGTGGTACACCATTCTGAACAGGAAGAGTATCAGAAACCGATCGTCCAATTGAGACTATCTGTCTTCTTTCTGTGAGATATGACGTGAACCATTTTAGAGCAATATCTCCTACCCCATAGATGGAGAGTTTTTTAATTAGTAGTAGGTGGTTCACAAGATCGAGGGCTTTTCGGAAATCGACAAGTAATAACCCAATTAGGTCTCCCTTATCCATAGTATCAAGCCATGTATCCGTAGGTTTAAGCAGTAGTGATTCACAAGAATGTAATGGTCTTGATCCAAATTGGGATTCGTTAAGAAGATGGTACTATAAAAGAAAGTTTAAAAGGTGTTGACCACAATGGCGTTCCAGAATCTTTGATAGAACAGGTAAGATAGAGATTGGACGATAATTATCTTTGTCTTGTCTTGAACCCTTTTTGAAAATAGGGGTAATTTTACTTGTTTTCCATTGACGAGGGAAGACACCAGACTTTATACTAAAGTTGTAAATATACAGAAGGGATCTAACCAATTCGTAACGACCAATTTGAAGGAGACGCACATTCAAGGAATCAACGCCTTTAGCCTTAGCGCAAGATAATTCCTGAATTTCCTTTAGAAGATAGTCCTCGCTCATTGGTGGTATGGTAAATTGACACCCAGAAGGAAGATGGTCGGCAACAAACTGTTGAAGTGTACCGAAGTCGGGATCATTATGGACTACACCCTTGTTAATGGTTCCCACTACTTGGGAAAAATAAGAGTTAAATGCGTTGGTAATCTCTGTAGGATCTGTAAGTAATTCATCGTTATCATCACGCACATAGGTTGGAATTGTATTCTTGGAATTACGATTAACCGCTTGATTTAATACTTTCCACAGTTTCTTGGAATCATTTTTGCTGGACAATACCTGTTGTGCGAAGTAGCTCCTTTTAGCCATCCTAATGTCGGAAGTACACTTATTTCTGAAGGCTTTGTAGGATTCCCAAGGAATAACACCGTTCTTCGCTTTGGTTTCAAGTATGTCTCTTTCCCTGATGGTAGATAAAATATCTGTTGACATCCAAGGAGGTAACTGGAGTGATTTAACACGTTTCGACAATAAAGGAGCGTGACGATCCACAATATTGTCAAACATGGCATACCACAAGGCGAGCGCGTCCGCAGGATCATCAAACGCCTCAATCATAGACCAGGGGGCTGCGCGAAGATCCTCACGGAATTTCGTTTCATCTAATCTAGTAAGGGATCGGTATTGTATGTTGTTCCTACTTGCCTCATTAGCTTTTATCCCAACATTACATCGTCTTACGACCAACACAAGATAGTGGTCACTCAGTGAGAGAGTTGGAACGTAGACTGATGCAACATTTCGTTTGGATAATACATAGATACGATCTATGAGCGTAGACGTAACGCTAAATGATCCATTAGTATAGTGTGCATCTGTACGTGTAGGTTCGGTAACCAATTGCTTAAGACCAAGTCGCCGGAACGACTTTATAACACTGAGTGAGTTAGATTTTCGACACAGTAAATTAATATTGAAATCGCCCAGTACAAAGCATTCCTTATTTTCAGATGTTATTTTCTCCACAATGAGTCCCAATTCAGAATCATATGCACTATCAGCAGATGGTGGCCGATATACGTTTGTTATTAATATTGGTGCCACAAAGGGCAATTTGATTTCAATGCAAGTAGACTCCACAGTCTGAGTTGTCAAATTATGAATGTACGTAATAATCCCTCCACCACGAATATTCGAGGAGCGGTCACAACGCACAAACGAATAGTTTGGGATAGCTAACATATCGTCCGTCCAAGAATCGTCCAACCATGTTTCGGAAAATGATATTATGTGTACTGTTGGTCTTTGAAGAAGGATAGCTTTAAGTTCATCAAATTTTGTTCCAGCTTTGATACTGCGAATATTTAGATGGCCATTAATAAGACCTTTGGTCTTTTTCGGGAGGTTGAAACCTCCAACATAGTCATCACCTGGTGGGACTTTAGTAAGTGTAAAAACTTCACGATTGGATGACATTCCAAGAACTGTTACTTGCAATGATTGGTCTGTAGTTACATCAAATTCGTCTTCATTTTGGTGCAACTGACACTTAGGGCAAACCCATCCAGTATGAGATGATACGGAGTGAATGAGCCGATCGCGTGGAAAGGAAAGGCACTTGACATGCCACCAGTACTTGCATGAATCGCAAAAGAGTCCAGCAATAGGGTTGACATTTTGATTTCAAGTAGGACACAATGTTTGCACCGAGTTGGAAATAGAATTATTTTCATCTGTTGTCGGTTTGGGTGCAGGAGGACCAGGATTTGTTTCGATGTCACCGCAATGTAAAATAAGATTAAATACACAGGAAGAATTTGCATAATATTGTATTCTCTTCAGGGACCACTTTAATTTGCGAAAGTTGGTCGTATATCGGATTACTGCACGTCCATTACTACACTTCATCCCAACAACAGAGAATAATAGACTCCGATTAGGGTTTTGATAAAGGCAGTCAACTGGAATAGCACTTATTATGATGCAAATTGCAGGCCAACCGTTTGCTGAACTTTCGACGGTAGGGATGCAAGACACGACAAATCCAGAGTGTTCTAGTACTCTTTTTGGTTGCACAACAACACGACTAATAATCTGCTCACCTAGGTATAAGGTGTATTGGCTTTTTCCAGGTTTTGTCATAAATTACATCCTCAAAATGAGAAAAATCACGAAACCCACAACCACCCAACGACACGTTATGCTTAAGGCCTTGGTTTCACGTCTTCCTTCGTAACTCGAGTTTCACCTAGATTTGACTAGAGACTTGCTGTGAAACAGTTCAGACTTGTCTTGGGACTTGTTTTAAATGATTTTGGTGCTCACTTGACACTTGACTTGAATCTTGTTCCCTTACACTTGAGACTTGATTTGGAAGTTAGTCTGAAATCCTTATGTCTGTTTGTTTCTGTTCTTTGTAGTATGGATCACACGATTAATGAGAACGCTTGATCTGGGTTTAATTTAATGTGCAGCTTCGCTGGTTCTGATTCTTTGTTTATACCGTTATGTTCATTAACACGGGCTTCAAAGTTACGTGCCGTTTCCCCAATATACATTTGTCTGCAAATGCAAATGCTATTATAAATTACATAGGAAGGGTAAACAATGCAATCCTTAAGTTTGAACACAGATTAAATCTTACGTGTTTCACAGTTGATGAAAAAATATAGCTGTTCAATCTCCAGGTGGCAGTGAGGCACTAGCAAAAACAGTCTTTCCAAAAACTGACACACAGATTAACGATGTGATAGCCTGATCAGTTAGAAATAGGTTCAAACCAATTGATTGCATTAAACCTGATGAATGAAATGATTAAATCAACCTATTAAAGGAATACCGTTGTTCTTCACTAAAACTAATACCATCCAAAAATACGAAGATAATAGAATACAAGTATAAAAATAAAGAAGTTTATGTAAATGCTGCTCTACTTCGGATTTTCATTGATCAAATTGCTTCTTACGTGTATTTGTCCGTAGCGGTGTTTACATAAGGGTATGTTAGTGTAGAATTTTTTGGCCTTTGGAACGGCATGCTTGTTATTTTGTAAAAGAAATATAAAACGGTTTGCCATGGTTATAAAATGTGATACAAACATTTGGAATGTTGCAAGACTTTCTAAAGGTCTTGTAACGCATTTCTCGTGTACTATAACATCCAGCATCTCTATTTCACAGTTTAGAAAACAGCATACATCCTGTGCTCAGTAGTGGAGTCATGACTTCCCCGAGTAAGCAAACTATCCAACCAGAACTAAACAATGAGGAAAACAAGGAAAGAAAGGAGTAAGAGAAAAAGAAAGAAAGAAAGAAAGAAATTAAGGAAGGAAGGAAGAAAGAAAGGAAGAAAGAAATTAAGGAAGGAAGGAAGAAAGAAAAAAAGAAAGAAAGAAATAATGAATGAATGAATAAGTAAATAAAGAAAGAAATTATGAATAAATAAAGAATAAAGAAAGAAAGAAAGAAAGCAAGAAAGAAAGAAATTATGACAGTAGGAAAAGAAAAGGAAAGAGAGTGAAGAGGAAAATTGAAGATAGAAAGACTGAGGAGTAAAAGCGGAAAAAATACGAAGAAAAGTAATTGAAAAATAGAAAACCAAACTGCGAAATTCCACTGTGCAACATGTCTATGTACTTAACCCAAATGTCAGACAGCGTTCCGAAAAAAATCTGATTCGCAATTTAAATTTCAGTTGCTCTTCTTCTGCCCATGTTGCAAAGTCAAGCTCATGAAAAATGATCGTTAGTTATTTTGAATATTCTTTGTTTTTGCTACTTACTTGTATGTAAAAAGTTATGACAAGTATTCCACGTTTGTTGGACGTAGAGCTAGGCAGTCTAGTTAAAAATGAACTTATCTGGAGATGAAGAAAGTAGATGGTGCCTCCAACGCTCAAAGCTGAGTCGGGCTGACTGTCCCAAATTTCTGCCCATCGCCTGTTTAACGCCTCTTCTGCTCTCAGCTTCTCCTGAGTAAATACATGTTTGGTTGTTTGAGATTGTTTTTAGTGATCACTGAGATATTCAAGTGTGCATGACTCAGTTAATAAAATATACAGGATAGGATAATTATGCAGAATACAAATAAAATACTGTTTCAGATACTTCTAAAATTTACGTTGAACTTTGGTTTTCGTTACTTCGTTCATCTGTAGTGTCCAAAGTATCATCTTCACCAGCGACTACATGTTAAGCATTAGCAAAGAGAAAGAATGAGCCCATTGCTGTGCAACAACGATAAGGGGACAACAGAATCCAAGTAACAGCTATATAAAACTGGAATTAATCTGCGAATGTAGGACAACGGAGATCGCACGAAAGACAATTTGTTAAAAATCGCAAAGTTCCACCAAATTGGTGATGAGGTGAGAAATGTGCATAACGTTGTAGTTATCAGGGACTCCATGCACTTGAGATGTTTTGCACATTGATCAAGTTTCTTTCTGTGTGAGATGTGTAGATGAGAACTTTGTCATACAGGAATGTTCTATTCCCTTTACAGATATCACCAAATCTAATTCAGAATCACTTTTTAATACACTTAATAAATTCTGACAAAATTGGCACTTGATCTCAAACTCTTTAATAGCTGTCAATCGTATGATGAAGCAGCTATGCAATATAAGTAGCAAAGTATCAGGTTGTACGACCTGAGTTAAACAAGAAAATGAACATGCAGCACATTTTGTCCATTACGACGCACATAATTTAGATCTCGTTTTAAGTGACCCCTGTCGGGACTACACGTAGGCTATTACTTTTTCTTTTGGGTAAATCGAAAAGTTGTACAATTTTTACATATAAGCAGCCACAACACAATGCCCTGGAGAATGCTGTAAAAAAATTAAGGGTCCCTTCTAAAAGACTTCACAAGCAGTGCGAAACTGTCTTTCCCGGTCTTTTGCTAGCCTTAGAGAGACTATCTGACGGTGAACGCAATGCTGAAACAAGATCAGAGGTTAAAAGCCTTTTGTGTTTTATTGGGTCCATGGATTTAGGTACAATAACAGCAAGTGTAAAAGATAAATCTATTTTAAAAGATAAATCTATTTTAAAAGCCTTAAATGAAAAGAGAACAGATTAACATTTTAAGACCTTGATAATTTCAACTCTCAAAGTTGTGGAAGAAGCGAGAAATTTCTAGCCTAAACGATAGCGAAGAAAAAGATGCCTGGTGAGATTGCTTGTGATCAATCAAGAATTTGTTAGAACTTGATCACAACGATATTGGTCCTGAACTCGCCCAGTAATTACTAGTGACCCTGAAGACTCACTCTGTGTATGTATACACTCAAAGTTTATAACTCAATATCCACTATGCTTGCCCATGAACTTTCTACTTCTAATCAACTAAATTGAACTACTTTTATAGTTTCCAAATATATAAATATATCGCACGATGTCATTCTAAATAAAGAATATTACATTGCATTTTAGAACTGACTCGAAAGAGGTGCGGCTTATCGTAAGCATATAAGATTCTCGAATTACGTAACTACGTATACCAAATCATAAAAAAGGTTTTGAAAATTCCAATTGTAAGCAACGAATTTTCAAGGCATTTCTACTCTAAGAATGATCAATTTTGTCAAAATAAACGTTTAAATATTCTACGTGAAATTTGTAACCAACTGGGTTTGAGTTTTCCACAAAATGATCTAGTGAATCTATTTAAGGTCAACATTTTCAACCACATATATGATAAAATTCTAGCTGAATTGGAGTCAAGGCTTGAAGATTTCACAGTGTGACACAAAATTTGCTGTCTAATGCTCCAAAACATCAGCAAAGAGAGTGCGGAAATGTTAGAGGGTATAAATCTCTTTCCTTCTTTTTATGAAAATCAAATTGGCAAGGACGTGGTAATTTATGAATACAAGCAGCTCACCAACTTTCTTTCAGACAGTGAATTATCAGTTGCAGCTAACCTCCAAACTATCCAAGAAATGCTGCTAGCAATGAAAGAAACTGACTTGAACAATTTCTATCCCAATTTTACGGTCCTTAACGTCATTACTGCGACAATGGCAATGTGCAACTGCTGAACGGCCTTTTAGTCACCTGACACTGACAAAACCCTTTTCTTCGGTCAACAGTGTGTGAACAAAGATTCATCTCGTTTGTTTTAATAAGTACTGAAGGAGACGATGCAAATTCCATTAATTTTACACAGTGATCTACACATTTAGCAGGAGGAAAATTCGACGTTAATCACTTCAACAATGAGCGATTACCAATATTTCTATAACATTATAACCTTATTACGTTTAGCGTCATTTTTGTTGTAGTTTATGTTCATAACGTGATTATACAATCAATAAGGAGTGATTAACTGAAAAAAAATCAGTCTTAAAATCTATGGTAAAAGTAGTGAAGAATTTGATAGCCAAGAGTTTGGCCTAGATCTCACGAGGGGCCTCAAGGCCGGCCCCTCGACCCTGTGCAGTTTTGCTTGCACTGCTATAGTTCAAAACTCATTATGAGGAAATTTTTCCGATCTTGCCCACCCAGGAGTAACAGGCTGGTTATGCCACTGCTCAGCATGTGTTCTTGCTGTTGTGGATGATTGCACCATATCTTTCGAAGAGATATCTCCATTTCTCCTTTACTTGCGCCAAATTTCTGTTGGTTTCAATACCAATCGTTTGACAATGTCCAGTGAATGTCTGGTAAATGTTAATGTTCTCCCAAACTGACTTTTTCATCACTACTTCTAGAACTTTTGAGAAAGCTATAGTGGTCTTTATACCCTGAGATATGAAATTTGACCTCGCATGTTTCCTTTAGCTAGATTGTGCCTCCAAAATTCAGCGAACAAGCAGGCCGTCCAGACCGGTCGGGGCCAGGCAAATTTCCGTCATGGAAAGCATGTGATTTGAATTCCCGATAAAATTGTAGCAGTATGCTTGTGAAACAGAAATCCACTCTTCAGTGAGAGTTAGAGCTTTAATTTCTGCGAAAAATAAAAGATTTTTTAATAGTATACTGTCGCTAACTTTTGATGATGGTCAATTGTTTGAGAAGTGGGATAAAACACTTATCATCCAGAAGACTTGTCAAGGCCGTGAAACTTATTGGATGCTCTCTCCGCTTTCCACACAAGGATTTCACTTCATTAGAAAGCTCGGGTTATTTTATAAAACAAATATAAAATAGCTTTCACGTTTCCGTACTGTGACAGGAACCATTGATGACGCCACTGGCGCCATCTTAGCCCGGAAAAATAACGCCTTATGTTTTAGCTAGTCTTTCGTTAGTCATTTTCCCGGTTGAAATGTCGTCATTCCACCCAACGCAGAGACATTCGAAACCAATCGTGACAAGTCGCCACGCCGTCGTAACGTTGTTTTGCTTCTGTTGAGAATCGTGATCGGATACAATTACGTGATTACGATTATGGTGGTTTTCCACTTGCGTGAATGTGGCACCAAAACCCAACACGTCTCAAATTTCATCAAAAGTAAACCCAGCTGAAAAAGAATTACGTTTGCACTTATGGGCGAGAGGTATTATCAGATCGTTTACAGATGTCTTATGTTCCCAAACCTGCTGGATAACTGGACATGTTCGGCAAGAAAGTGTTAGGCTTTCTAATTTCGGTAACCTTAGTTACCTTCAGCATTTATTTCTGTTCATTTGGTCCTTATCCTTCGACGTTCCTTCGAAGTAGCGTTCGTGACCAGGTCTGGGATGGTGGCCAGTCTAATGTAAGCAAACTTAGAAAGATACGTCGAAAACGTCCTCTGTTGAATTTAACGGCGTTCAATGTTAGTGGCCATGATGTGATGGTATTCTTACACATACAGAAAACAGGAGGGACGTCTTTTGGCAAAAATCTGGTAAAGAATCTTGTACTGGAACGACCATGTGAGAAAACTCCGGCAGTCAAGTCACATTTTGAATGTAAACGGCCCAACTCGAATGAATTCTGGTTATATTCTCGCTACTCAACTGGCTGGGTGTGTGGTCTTCACGCTGACTGGACCACTCTTACCAGCTGTGTTCCGAAAGTTTTAAAGTCTCACTTGGGTATAGGAAACATTAACAAAACTCGATTGTTTTACGTTAGCTGGCTTCGTGATCCAATCGACAGATTTTTGAGCGAATTTAAACACGTTCAACGGGGTGCCACATGGAAGAAATCAACCTTTGTTTGCAATGATACTAAATACGATCTTCCTTTGTGCTTCGAAGGCTCCAGCTGGCGCAATGTTAACCTATCAGAGTTTCTCAACTGCCCACACAATCTAGCATTTAATCGGCAAACTCGCATGTTGGCTAATTTAAATGAAGTAGGTTGTTACAGTCTGGAAAAACTTACCTCACGTGGGAGAGAACAGGAGAAAATTATGCTGGAAAGTGCAAAGCAAAATCTACAAGCCATGTCATATTTCGGACTTGTAGAATACCAGAAGGAAAGTCAATATTTATTTGAGATGACCTTTGGGTTGAAATTCAAAAAGGATTTCTACCAGCTTCCTGTTAGTGATACATGGAGTTACGAAGCTCGTGATGAAGTTACCCCGAAGCAATTATTGCAAATTCGCAAGGTCAACAGGCTGGATCGCCAATTGTACAGTTACGCTAAGACATTATTTTTTAAGAAACTAAAATATTTTGAAAGAGCAAACGAGGAAAGAATTTCCAAAGAGGCATGATCAGTCTATGGTGAGCATGTAATTTGTACCTTGTTCGATGATAAAGCATTTGTCTTCTTCAACAGGTTTGGTTATAATTTATTATGTATCAGTCTTAAGTTGGCTTTTAAATTTAGTCTGTGGCTAATATTTATATAACCTGAGACGAGAATTGTAAATAAGTGAAACTTTTTATTTGCTAAAAAGTACGCACTAATCTTTAAAAACCTAGTTAGTTTGTTTTAAATTTTAGTTTGTCTACCAAAAATTTGGCTTTACACTGTATATAATTTAACTGGTATTATTTCTCTTGTGGCTTACTATATTTTAACTTGGGCAAAACTAATATACTTAGCCGGTGAAGGTTATGCTGTGGATTGTTTGCAAAGAACCAGAGCAAAACAAAAGATGTCCACCATTGCCTAATCATCCGTCAGTGACGGTCATGAAATAATCATTCGAAGTATTCCTTGAAACAAAAGTAATGGGTCTTGTGCAGTTGTATTCCTGTGCAGTTGTTGTCCCTTTTGTGAGTAAAATCGTCAAGCTTTAGTCAGGATATGTCTGAATGGAGAAGAGCAAATTTGTGAAAATGTTGTTGAGTAAAGCAATAGATTGATATTTCTACAGCCTATTTATGCTTTATACAATATTAGACAAACAGAAAACTGCTCAAAACAGAATATTATTTATACAATATTAGACAAAACAGAAAAATGATTAACTCATTTTGGCATGGCTTTGTTTCTGTAAGTACAAGTACTGACAAATTGATATTAAACCCTGGAAAATGGATTAGAGCCCACTTCTCTTCAGTGCAACAGACCCAGGTTTGAATTACATTGTAATCTTTTTTTCTTTTTTTTTTTTTTTTTTTTTTTGTGTGTGTGTGTGTGTGTGTGTGTGATCAAGCCCCCACTAAGGCATGCTCTGTCGGTGGTGGTTGAGGGAATGCTATATTTTTATAATTAGTAGTAATAGAGTATAATTAATGGCAATGCAGATAACACATACTGGGACCTTGGTTAATGTAGGTATCACAAAAAATTAAACCTAATAACAAACTTATTTTGTACAGATATTAATCTGATATACATTTATCAACTGATCATTGATCATTGATTCTCTTAAATTTATATAACTACAAGTATGGACAGCAGCTTGTATATTTATGTATTATAGATTCATTACATAGGTTGTACCCCAAAATATTGTAAATTTACCCACCCACATTTTTTATTGCTCTCCTCAAATAGTAGTGATGAAGATTTGAGTTTTGCTCTATTCTTCCTGGTCAAAACATAAAAGGTGTAAAAACTCACTTATGTGCAAACTTTCATCAGCGGAATTACATTTCTCTTTTTTCCAGTGTATTGTATCTTAGCACTCAATCAATTCGGTCTTCACCATCCAATTTAACAAAGAAGTCCATGTTCAGGAGTTGCTGCATCACACCTTTTCATGGAGCACACTCATATAATCATTACCTTATAGTGAGTACCCTCACACAAAGCCATTGTAAACAATATCAGCCCCTGGTAGCAAACTTAACTTCTGTCCACCCACCCAATTGCTAACTTGAAATAATGTTACAAATTAAAGGACATCAGGGGAGCTAAAATTGTAATGGCCCTTGAAAGTAGTTTTAACTTTTTTGACATGTTTTCTGACATTTACACAAAATATTAGCATGACATACCTATTAGCTGACCTCTTATTTTGAAATCCTGAATTAATCCAAATTGTTAGGGTGCTGCAGTCAAATTTACTTATGTTCTCAGATTCCCAAAGATAAAATACAAGATGGAGAACCAGGGGCATAGGAAGCTAGTTGAAGTTAGGGGGGCTGGGAGCAAAATTTATATTCAGGATAGGTATTTTTTGGTAAATGTTTATGTCAACTTTGTTGTTGAAAATACCAAGACTACTTACAGCCAGTTATGCCTATGGTAATGAATACTGCATATGCTGAATTGCTAATTTATTCATTAAAAGACTAAAAACAATTATAAAATGTTGTGGGTTTTTTAACCTTTAATTTGAACAGTACTAAAAGTGACCATACATTTATCTGAGTCTTAACCGACATTTGTGGGCAGCTCTAAAGTATAATAAAGTATCAATTATTGTTAATATTATGTGCAGTAGACTAGATTTTCAAATACTTTTTATTTTAATTTTGAAATGCAAGTGTATGCGATGGAAAAAATTAAAAAACACTGTACGCTGTTACTATATCTGTTTTTAAGGGGGGCCAAACAATGTTGCAGCCCCCCTAAATACAATGTGGGGGGTAGCCCTTGTGGCCCTTCCACTTCCTACGCTTCTGTGGAGAACTTAACCACAATTTGATGCACAAGGGCTTTGAAATCATGGTAAAGTCCTACATCAAGTATTTGAACAGACTTCTAATATGCATATACAATGTCTGAGAATATTGATTTACTACAGTTATTGTGTTTTGTCACATGTTCTTGAATTAAATGATGAGCTGTTGAAATATTTCAAGATACTATTATTTTAGGAATGGTTGTTTTTATTTGTTTAACAAACCCCCTTTCACCTGTAGATCTTCAAGCCTACCACCTCATTGCAGACACTGTAAACCAAAAATAAAAGAAATTAATGTTTTATCACAGCTTTCAAATTGGAAGCACTGTGACAGTGCTTCCAATTTGAAGGCCCTGATAAAACATTAAGTTCTTTTATTTTTGGTTTACAGACATGAAATATTAATGAATTTGAGAATAATGATCAGAGCACAAACCAGAATTAAAAATGAATCTGGGTCAGGTCACTCGATAATCTGTTAGCTTAAAATGTCTATGCATGATTCTTTTTCTTTTGTCCTTTTTTTTAATATTTTTTTTTTCTTAATCTTGGAGATATTCTGACAAAAGTTGCTTAATATTGTATTCAATTTCATGATGCCTTTTTTCACTTCTGTGCTTTGGTTGTTTGAAAACTTGACCGGGGAAACTGCTAAACTGGAGTGATTACAACCCAAGCAGGGACTCGCAAAATTATTGCAAAGTCATTCAATAGTGAAGTGCAAACAAGTTTAGTAATTTGAACGACTTTTTGTCATTACACGATCGTTAGGAACGAGTAAAAGCCGGTATATATTATAATTGAGGATACAGTCACACATCGGTAATGGCCGAAAAAAATTGATTGAAGTTAGGTTTAGTCGGGGTTAAGCACTTCAGGCGCCCATGAAAGCGGGAACCTGATGTTGATGTCCAATACATTTTAGAAAAAGATTTTTTGATATGTATTTTCACCATGTCAACCAGGGCCTCTTTTAACTTACTAGGTGAGTGGGCCATGGCTCCTTCAGCCGGTTTCCCTACATAACATTTTTTGCCAACTAAAATCTGCTCCAGCTCCATTGTCTCAAATGTCAGCATATAATGTACAAAGTAAGTCCATTTCTTGCCATGCCCCTGAACCCCTCAATCCTAATGTACAAAACTGTATGTCGCTTTATATGATAGAAGCCCCCCACTTAAGATTTCTTAAAAGAGACCTTGATGTAAACAGTATTTAAACTCCACAACTTCCTCCAAATTATTAACAATTCTTTGGAGCTAGATATGAATTTTGTCTTTTTGTGGCAATGACTTTTTTCTATTTTGAGTCCGGTGACCGTGTGTAATTCGTTCTTTTATATTACATCAATGAAATATGCGTTATGAAGCATCGCGGGCCGCCCAACAAAGATGACTTTAATCAGATTGGTCTGTTTTGGGCATGGGCAGAGTACATGTGTAGAATTTAGATGCGGACAAGGAATACATCAAATGATCGAGGAGGAAATGTGTTCGTGGTTTTTGCTTGAAAATCAACTTGAAAGTAACTATTAGAACAGAGTAAAGGAATCGCTATTTAGACAATTGTTTTGGTTGTAAATGATTTCTTTTGGTGGCGCTTGGACTCATTAGAAAATGATCAGAGCCACTTTTAACTTGGATATACTTCACAAAGACGTTAAACTTTATTGATGAAATTTAATTTTAAATTTCAAGTGACGAACCAGTGAGATTTCATAGACAAACTTTGTCTTGTAGGTGGGATACATTGAGGAAATATGCGGTCCGACGTACCCTGTTGCAAGTGCTGTATAAGTCTGGTTTCGTTCATAAAAATATTCCAGATAAATGTATTTGTAAACCTTGCTATACAAGATAGCTACGTTCAGCAAGTCAAAAAGATGCTCGCACTCTTTGTCGTGCGGTAAATTCAAAACAAATAGCAAATGCCGAAGATGATGCTCCTCTTGTTTTAAGTGTGGAACAAGGAGGTAAGACTTTGATTATGAAAAATTCCAAGGCGCGGGGGTTCAGTGTAGATAGCTTCGATAAAACAGCGGCGTTCTTGTGGTTATACACTATCTAAAAGATAGAAAAAAAGCTTCTCGACGTTTCGAGCGAAGGCCCTTCGTCCGGAGATTTGTAGCATGGAATACAAAAACACGTGGGCTTTTATGGTAAAACTAAAAAAGTGTGTCACGTGACAAAAATGAACCAATAGAATGAATGTGGTCAAAACAAATACAAAACAATAAAAGGGTAAAGCACATGACAAATTATATGTGAAACTAGACAGCAAAAAGGGCGAAAAATAGCGCGTGGATAGAAAATAATAATGTGGGATAGCGAAGGAAGGTGAGATGATAAAATAAAGTATATTGAGAGCTAAATGTAAGAAAATCGCTTTACCCTTTCATTGTTTTGTGTTTGTTTTGACCACATTCATTCTATTGGTTCGTTTTTGTCACATGACACACTTTTTTAGTTTTACTATAAAAGCCCACGTGTTCTTGTATTCCATGCTACTAATCTCCGGACGAATGGTCTTCGCTCGAAACGTCGAGAAGCTTTTTTTCTATCTTTTAGATAGCGTATAACCTCAAGAACGCCGCCGTTTTGATTATGAAAATCAAAGCCCAGCAAGACTCGCAGAAGAGGCATGCTTATGAAAAGGTTAATTAGGATCTAACGTTTTGTTGTATTTAACGCCACATCATCAGAGATTGAAAGAAACTGTGACGAAGATTAATAATATACAGTAGTCTCCCTATATCTCGATCTCTCAAGGGAAACGAAAAAAATATCGAGATAGCGGGAGTTCGACATATCGGGGGATCCAAAAAATTTTTGATTTTCAATCTTAAAATTAAAGACTAACAATAACATTTATTGTTTATTTCAATTTAGTTTACGTTATTTAGATGGTACAAAGTCCGTGTTTCCTTTAAATTATTTTCAAACTAAACAATTTTTTTCCAGAAAAATATCAGAAGCAAGCTAGAACCCCTGGTCCTGTTCAAATACCCTACTGATTAAAATAGTCCGAAATGTGTTGCTGGCGTTTTGCCATCGCAAACTGTTTTTCTATAAAATTAGATACTTCTAATGCTCGTCGTCTGAGCCATTGCGCATCTTCATTCTCCATGGGTGATAAAGAGGGAATGGACGTTCCCTGTACTCCGCGATTTTGTGGCAGTGCCAAGCTCATTGAAATTTTGAAAAGGGAAGTTATGGAATGACCTATGAATTCCTAAGATGCTAAAATGCAACGCTAAGATGCCAGTTGTAATAAAAAACTATTTAAAAAATTGTGATCTTACTGTAGTTGGTTTCCTATTTGAAACAACCGTTTTCAACACTGCATCGACATAAAAACGGTAAAATTAGGCCAAGGGAATCCAAAATTGATCGAGATAGCGGGGATATCGAGATAAACGAGTTCGAGATAAACTATAGTAAATTACTGATAAACAGTTAGGCAAATCCAGGGGAAACGAATCTTTGATCGACATAGCGGGAGTATCGAGATAAGCGACGTTGAGATATCGGGAGACTACTGTAAAATTACTATTACAGATTAATTAACAATTTGTCGTTTGAGAGGAAATCGGAGGTGAAAAGACGTCAGGAAAATCATGAATAATTAATGAGGTAATCGTCCTATTGAACTGCAAAATCCGGTTCACAAGCGATCCTGTAAATTACATACAAAACTACCACCTGGAAAAGTTCAAAGGTTGGTAACTGTCGTGACTGATCGTAAAGAATTCTCACGTTTCGAGCAAAGGCTCTTAGTATTGTGAAAGAAACGCCTTCAGAACACGTTTCTTTCTGAACTTTTTACAATATTTAACACTGTCTACGTAGTAACCAATTTCTAAACTACCTGGAAAAACGGGGAGGGTTTAAATGTTCAGCAAGGAAAGTAAAGCCCAGTTCAGACGACGAATATTTCACGTGTCGAATCGAATGCACATTCGGCACATGATAAGTTCGACGTTTGAATTGGGCCTAACAATTTTGTCAAAAAACCCGAACAGTTCAAGTTCTTACTCAAGTCTTACCCCTCCGAAACGGTTTTTTTTATCTCAAAATTAATAGTACAATTCTTAAACACAGCGCTTGTGCAAATGTTCTCAACAAGACCTCGGTCAATACGAGGCATACCTTCAATCTGCGCCGTTAAATCTTGAACGTCTTTCAAATCCTTGCATTCGAGGCCAAATGATTCATTCTTCGCGATTAAATTCGTGCGAAGCCTCTGCCTTCCATCGAATAATTTTCACAGCCCATCTTTTTTTATTGTTTCTGGTATTTCGTAGGATACTTTATTCTGACCACGAAGCTACTTCGCCTTTACTTTTAGGAGTTCAAAAACAACACTCAGCGCTTCATATTTCGAATCCCCTTAAGTTCTTTGACTTATACAAGGTGATGCTTTGAGTAATTTTTCAATAAATTTTCTGTGCTTTGAGTAATTTTTTAATAAATTTTCCATGCTCATTGGCATCGCATTGTTCCTCATCCCAAGAGAATATGCTTCACTGACTACTGCAAATAGCATGTCATAGACCAAATAACCTACATATAAAAATTAGCGAAAATATTGGAGAATACCCTCTTGACTAAAATGACCTCCTCAATTTTGATAATCAATAGCATCGTTCATTCGATTCATTCGAATGCAAATAAGGCTTAACTGATTGATAAGAGTTGATTAAGACCCCGTTCACACGATACCGGTACGAAACTGCACCGGTATCAAAATATCACGATACGAACCTGTCCACACGATTACGGTTTCACATTACGGTTTCAAATCGTTACGGTTAGCATTACGGTTTCATGCTTTTTCATACCGGTACCGGGTGAACGCAAGGCCTAACCGTAATAATTTCGTTACGGCTTCATTTCGTACCGGTATCGTGTGAACGAGGTCTAATGCAAGTTGAAAGAGATTCCAGTGTCACAGGAAATACGCCCTCCTCTAGGGGGCAACATTCCTAGGAAATCCGTTCTCCTGTAGGGAAATTTTCTAGGAATATCGCCCTCCCACAGGAATTTCGCCCTCTCCTCTTTTTAAAATCTATACATCGAGATTTTATAAGCAAATATAATATTCTTAATTTTTTATTTATAGTAATTCAAATAAGGAAAATTTCAAAGTGATCGCAAAATTTATATATTTTTAGCTTTCATAATATTTCCTCTCACTTAAAAATACAGTGAGCATACCGCATTTATTTTAAGCTCTGTTTTCATCTTTTTTTGTCTGCGTCTAATTTTTTGCTCCATATCCTCAGGAACGTCTGTATAATTAGCATTTCTATACCTTATTTTTGGCACAAACCGCATGCCATTAGATGAGTCATATCATTGTAATTCTAATGGCAATAACTATTACAAAAATATCCTTGAAACGCAAAACTCACTTGAATTACTTAAAAAAATAAAGATAATTCTAAAACAAACTTAACCGTAACGAGGAGACAAATTTAAAAAGTATACATCAAAATATATTCCGACGATTAATGACATCTCAAAACTTAAGATTTGAGTTGACAGCAAGATGAGACTGTTGCAAAATTATGTTTTGACTTTATTTCAAAGTTATCATTCAGGAGTGCATTACATGCATGGGTCTGTGCATACGAGTGACAAGTATATGGTTAATAGACTTACTCGTGAGTAAAGAATTTTATAATTGTTAAAGATAAGACTGGGACAAATTTCCTAGAAGAGGGCGAATATCCTAGGAAATTCGACCTCCTGCGGGGCGAGATTCCTAGGAATCCTTTCCCAACTGGGCTCTCATCTCCATTCACATAAATTTGGACAACCTTTTGTATTGGAACTGAAGTCATGTGGTGGCGTTCGCTTCCGAATGGAAGATACGGTTGAATGTCGGGTCAGTTCTGTCCTTTTCTAGTGCAGGCACGCTGATGGCTGATGAAGTTGATTTGAGACAGGCAGGTCCTACCACAGTGGCTGCAGGGGAATATCTGATCTGTGGTGGACACAGCTTAGATACTGTTTTTCCACCTTGTCCTCTTTTATTCCAGGCTGGCACGGTGGTTCGCTTCAAAGGTGCTGGTGGCTTGGTCAATGGTATGGCGCCAAGCGCCTCTGTCAGCAACTTTGGTAATCCAGTGCCGTGGGTCGACGCCGCAAGCAGTGAGGGCCTTCTTTAGCGTATCTTTGTAACGCTTCGTTGATGCGCCTCTGTTGCGGTGGCCAGATGACAGTTCTCCAAATAGCGTTATCTTCGGTAGGCGGTGGTCAGACATTCTAGAGACGTGTCTCGTGTAAGTTACTAACTAAGTTACGCCTGGTTTTCACTAGCGACGTAAGCAAAAGCATAAATAACGACCTACGCAAGCGCAGTAGGTACTTCATGGTTGGTTTATCTCTTTGCACTGGGAAAGTATACACAGAGTTCAGTTGACCGTGGAGTGTTGACTGCGCTTCTGTATGTTGTTATGCTTGTGCTCGTGTTTCTAGTGAAAACCAAGTCTTAGAGAAAAGTTGTAACAAGAGAAAACGAGAGAAAAAAAATAAAATTTCCTTGGTAACCTTTTGGCCAACGTTTATAACTCTCGCGCATAAAACTTAATATCAAAAGGGACAGGTTCATGATAAAGGCAATCAAATAAATAGTGCAAATCTATAACTGTGATTTTCCCAGGTAAATATTGACACTGGGTTCTGATGGGTTTACATCGAGCTGCTCTTCAAATGAGATCTGTTTTCTAGGTTTCCAAGTAGGACAGCGACACAAAGTTCTTGTTCTCGCTACCGTCTCTCAAACTTCTTGCGGATTTATACCGCCTATAATTCAATGTTTTTATCTTGATAACTAAGACTGCTGAAGAAGCTTCAATAGTCAGGTCGAAACCTTATTTAACTGGGAAGACTAATTTGTTTTCATGACGCTGAGCGTTCACGTAGATAACACCTAACGCACCGCCCACTAAAAAGGCCGAACGGAGATTTCTGTATAAGATGTCGAATATGGTTACAACTATGAAAATGTTGGGCGACTCAACTAAGTTGTTAACCGAGTCGAATTTTCAGAGAAGTGTTCATAAAGTCAACGATCAGTTTTGCCTTCCTATTTAGACCCACATGCAAGCTTGGCAGGAAATTTCATAAACTAAAATGCGACAGTTCAGGGGTTTTGTCTTCATTGGAAGCAAACTATGAAATTTTCTTGTTATTGTAGGTGACAATAAAAATTTATTGGCTCTTTTAATCGACGACAAATCTTTATGCAATTTGTAACAAGATCTTCCCCTATTCTTCCAAATTACGTAATTGTACACCAAATGTTTGGTAGGTCATTTTCACGTTCAAGCGGCTTTTTGTTTTGGATATCGAAATACTTATTTCCTAACTTATTTATAAAAAGAATTTTGTATTGAAAAAGGAAAGCCCTTCCAAAACATGAAGGATTTTATTTCATTAATTTAACTTTCGAAAAACTAGCTGTAATAATAATAATAATAATAATAATGATAATAATGATGATAATAATAATAAGCACTGGCTTCAGCCTATCACGGGAATGTGGACGCTCCCACCCTCAAAAGTCTGGGGTGGCACCTTTGGTAAGTGCCAGTAACCCCAAAGCCACCCCTGTTAGGGTTACAACAGTGGGTTGGTGGGGCTCAATAGTCTTGGTCGACAACCGCCTAGGAGATGGAAAATTTCAAATCTAAACCCGGGTAGGTGGAGCCCGTTAGCCTTGGCCAACAGTCCACCTAGTACAGGAATCACAAATAAAAGTCCCACGCGGGTGGTGGGGACTCGTGAGTCTTGGTCGACAACCCCTCTAGTTTTGGTGGAACGAATCAAACACCGGTGGTAGTGACACCTGAAACCACTAACCTTTAATGAGTGAATGGAAAATTTAATTGAAACTGGTAACGGCGTGAATGGTACTGGAACTTATGGTGAAGGTGCTTCGCCCGGCAGGAATTCCATGGCCCAGCAGCGTGGAACTGGTCGTAATCATGCTACTGCTAGGAGGAAGTGGACAAAAGAAGAGAATAGGTAGGTAATGTACTGCAAATTCAAGAGTAATCCGATTGTGAGAGGGTATCGCAAGAGGATGATGAGGATCTGGGAAGAAGTTGGTACATTCGAAGTTAAAGAACAACAATTAGTCTATCAAGCTAGAGCGATTGTGGTGAACGAGTGGTTGACAAAAGTGGAACTGGAGGAAATTAAAAGACAGATTGAGATCGTTGGAATAAGAGGGAGTTCTGAGAACTGGGAAGAACATGAAGAAAGCATCCAGAGAGATGAAACTATAGTAACTGAGGGGCAACAATTTGACAACCAATAAGATGCTGAATTGAATACACAAGAAGAAAGCATACAAGATGGTACCCAAAGCACAAGTGAGAATGATGACGAAAATGATCCCAAAAGGTATGATCTTAGTCATGAAGAGTCCATTATATATGATAGAATTATGGAGTTGATAAGGGAAAAATCTAAACCACCAAATGTAAATTTTAAAAGGATTAACAAAAGAACAATAATAGAAAAAATATGGAAGGTAGAGAAAATAATTGATCATATCGTCACGAATAATGTAACTGAGACAAAACAACTTATGGTAGCGATAATATGGTACATTGCAGAAGTTCTGGATTTAAGAGAAAGACAAGCGAGACAGATAAAAGAACCCTGGTGGAAGAGGAGAATAGAAGGAGACATCAAAGAGGCAAGGAAAGTTATTAGCAAGCTTGAAAGAAAGAAAAATAATGAAATTAGAAGGCATGATAAAGAAATGGCATATCTCGAAAGAAAGTATAAAGTAAATGAAAAAGGGATTACAACGGTGATTGAGGAGTTGAAACAAAGGGTAACAGCAAAGGCAGCAAAAATAACGAGATATGAAAATCGAACAAAGCAGTTTAGACACAACAGGTTATTTGAAGAAAATCAACGGAGATTTTATAGTGAGATAGAGGGAAAAACAAATAGCTCAGCAACTGTCCCCGATGCAACAGAGAAACAAAAATTTTGGGAAACAATATGGGCAAATCCTGTGGAAAATAACAAAGATGCTGAGTGGTTAAAAGGGGTGAAGAATCAGTTGAAAGCTCAACATCAAGATCAACAAGATATCACGATCGATGAAAGAATGCTTAAGCAACAACTAACCAAAACATCCAGTTGGAAGGCTTCGGGTCCAGATGGTATACAGGGTTTCTGGATTAAGAACTTGACCACCCTTCACGCCAGAATTGCTGTACAACTTAACGACATGGTGAGCTCCGGGGAAACGCCCGAGTGGATGGTAACCGGACGGACGGTTTTATGTATGAAAGATGAGTCTCGCGGTAACGTAGTTGACAATTATGGACCGATTACATGTTTACCCGTTTTGTGGAAAGTGCTTACTGGAATAATTGGAGATGAAATGTACCGAAATATGGGAGATCAAGGAATATTCCCGGACGAACAAAAGGGTTGTAAAAGAAAATCTCGTGGCACAAAAGATCAGTTAATGATAGATAAGAGCATCCTGAAGAATTGCAAAAGAAGACATACTAACCTTGCGGTGGCATGGTTTGACTACCGCAAGGCTTACGATATGATTCCACATTCGTGGATTACTGAATGTCTAGAAATGATTGGAGTTGCCAGTAATATTCGGTCATTTGTCCAAAAAACCATGCCCCTTTGGAGAACCAAGTTAATAGCGGAAATCAAGAGTTAGGGGAGGTAAAAATCGAGAGGGGTTTATTCCAGGGTGACAGTCTGTCACCATTATTGTTTGTTATTTGCATGATACCTATGACCTTGTTGTTAAGAAGCTGTAAAGCTGGATATCATCTTGGTAAAGAAAGCCCAAAGGTGAATCATCTACTTTTCATGGATGACCTCAAACTCTTTGGAAAGTCTAGTAAGAATATTGACTCTCTGATTAGGACGGTATTTGTATTTAGCCAAGATATACAAATGGAGTTTGGAGTAAAGAAATGTGGTGTGGTGATAATAAAAAGAGGGAAAGTGGTAACATCTGACGGTATGCAGCTGCCAAATGGGGAAAGCATAAAAACTGTTGATGATGAAGGATACAGATATCTGGCTATGCTAAAAATTGACCAGATAATGCAACAACAGATGAAGGTATTAATTCAGAAAGAATATTTGCGAAGGACAAAGAAGATCCTTAAGTCGAAGTTGAATGGAAAAAATATTGTGCTAGCAATTAATTCCTGGACGGTGTCTTTGATGCGGTACGGAGCTGAGATAATCGGCTGGACCGATGAGGAGCTGAGGGCATTAGACAGGAAAACCCGTAAGAAATTGACAATGTATGGTGCATTACACCCAAGGAATGACGTACATAGATTGTACTTGACTAGAAAAAGCGGAGGGGGAGGACTTATTGTAATTGAAGAGTGTGTTAAGGCAGAAGGAAATAATTTAGCACTGTACGTGAGTAGACGGCAAGGTGAGATGGCGAGACAGATCGTAAGGGAAGGAGTGGTTAACAATGAAGGAGTCAAAGACGGGAGCAGTTTAAGGAAAGAAAATAAAGAAAACCATCAACGACAGTGGCATGAGAAAGCACTCCACGGGCGGTTTATAACCGCAGTAAAAGATGAAATGGATAAAGAGAAAAATTGGGAGTGGCTTTGCTATGCGGGATTGAAGAAAGAAACAGAAAGCACAATATTTGCAGCACAAGAGCAGGCAATCGCAACCAATTCAATAAGACATTCAGTTTATAAGGAGAATGTGGCAAATAGCTGCAGAAGTTGTGATAGTGCAGAGGAAACTGTGGCGCATATAACGACCAAGTGCCAAATGTTGGTGCAAAGATACTACAAGGAATGGAGACATGATCAAGTAGCAAAAGTGGTACACTGGAAATTATGCAAGAAGGCAGGTATTCCCTGCGAAGAATCATGGTATAAGCATACACCTGAAAAAGTGATTGAAACACATGAATTCAAGTTACTATGGGACTTTCCGATACAAACGGACAACAAGCTGGATCATAATAGACCAGATATAGTTGTAGTAAATAAATCTAGGTGGTCATGTCTGTTGATAGATATTGCTTGTCCCTTCAACACAAGAATTGTGAAGAAAGAGAAGGAGAAGATTGATGTGTATCAAGATTTGAGACGAGAACTAAAACGACTGTGCCATCTCAGAGAAGTAAAGATTATACCGGTGATAATTGGAGCCCTGGGAACGATTAGAATGAATCATAGAAAATCGCTGGATCAGATTGAAATTAATTGCAGTACACACCTCTTGCAAAAAGTAACTTTGTTAGGAACGACAAGAATAATCCGAAAAGTATTAGATACCTAAGGGCAAGAGACTTGTCTTGATATCTAACTTATGTTAAGATCATTTACCAGTGGACATTTTTGTGCACTGTGAGAAGAAATAGAAATAATAATAATAATAATAATAATAATAATAATTTAGGCACTGGAGTAGGCCAAGCACAGCTTCAGCCTACTACAGGAATGTGGACGCTCCCACCTACCAGAGTCCGGGGTGGCACCTTTGGCAAGTGCCAGCAACCCCTTAGCCAAGGGTAGATAAGACTCTTTAGCCTTGGATGGCAACTTATCTAGGAGAAGGAAACTCCGAGATAAAACCAGAAATAGGTAGGCAGGGCATTGACTCGGAGCCAGTGACCTCCATAAAACGAGCAGGCTTTGGTGAAATGACCTAGGGAGTGGCGCCCCTGCCTTGCCAGCTGGGTAGACAGGTAGCCGAAAGCCTCAGCTTACCTTAATTGGCTGGCAGCTGCAAGTACACTACCTTCAGGTGTTGGCAAACCTGCCCTGTTAGCCCAAGGACTAGAAGAAAATCTGTACAGCAGGCTGATGCCCCTGACCTTAGTTGGTTGAGGATGAACCAGCCTTAAATGCTGAAACAGATCTGCACTAGTCTAAGAATAAAACAATATTCAGACTTAACCCTTGCAGTGGCACGCCTAAACCGACCTTAATTGGTTGGAAGTCCAACAGGGTACTGTTAAGGTCAAACTGGATATACGCATCGGGGAGTACTTTCAGGGACTTTAGAGGGCTGTATATCCCTTACTCCTTCCTGACTGGATAAGTTGGGCGAGTAAGAGCTGGCCCCGTGGGTGTTTCCTAAAATCCATTTTAATGGTGAAATTTCCTTTCCCCACAAGTTCCCTGAAATGTGCAATGTCTGTTACGGCCTTACCTGGCGGGATGCTGGGAGCCCGTAGCAGGCTTAGACCCCTTCCACTGTCCTTAGTTGGGTGGTGTGCGAGTTGTAATAATAATAATAATAATAATAATAATTATAATAATAAGGGGGGGCAGTGGCTAGACCTTGCATGGGGACTGTCTAGAATAGAGAAGTAAGACGACTCCTCTCCACTAGTCTGAGGGTTCAGCTTGGGCAAGTGATAGGACCATCAAGCCCCCCTACCTAGGGTTACAGGAAATCCCCGTGACCTGCGAAATACCGAATTGACATCCGGCGGGGAATAGTCATGTCTTAAGGACAGGTGAAGAACTCTTTAGCCTTGTTAGGCAATCACCTAGTGGAGGTTACACGAACAATTATACTCGCAACCCAAGGTGTTAATCGTGCTGATGGGTGAATGGCAGCTGCGAAAGCTGTTGCAAACGGTACCTGGCAGGAAGTGACGCCCCCTTCCAGTAATAGCCTTATCCAGAGAGCCGGGCAACCCTGGATGGACCTCTGACTGGTGCATAGCAAATAACTTATATGGGTAGAAGAAGAATAAAAAAAACAAAAAACCATATCGCTTGTCCTGTAATTAACAGGAAGAGCGTCCCTCAGAGGGGAACCAGTCTGAGGTCGAAAAGTCTGTACCTGGAACAAACTCTTCCACAAATAATGAGCCGTTCGGTTACCAAAACCGGAACACTTCCAACATTGGACCAGCGAACTCACAAACAAACAAACCCATATCAGGAAAACGAACTCCATGGACACGGGAAGAGTACTCCCAAGTCATTAAGTCATTATTTTCAGCACTAGAAAGACCCACATCAAATACCACTAACACCACTTACGGGATATGGAGAAATGTGGTTGGGGATGATATAAGGCCTTACATTGATGCAGGTAAACTTGCTAACGTGCGTAGTGATATAATGCGAAACAACCGACTGACACAAGCAGAACTCGAACAAATCAAACAGAGTGTGAAATCAGACGCAAATGTCGATGATGAGTTACGAGTAGAAGGCGAAAAACTGTACCCTGAACGCATAACCCAAATGATTAATGATATAAGAAATGGAGACCCCCTGCAAGACCAAGAACAATATGCGGATGAGCAAGACCCAAATACAAGAGACGAACTGAATGAAAATGAGGAAGAATTCAAAGCAGAGTTCTTAATAAATAATAGGGACTCGATTAACGAAGCAAAAAATGACATAGTAAGAGCCGTAAGTAAAGTGAAGCACATGAATATGAAAGACAGGGAAAAATTGCCTAAAATCCAAGCAATGAAGGCAAATACAAAAACCATTGACGTATATCATGCTGCACTCTACGAATATCTTGAAAACGAACCAGATAAAACCTTAAATATACTAACTATAGCCATATATTCTAATGGTCTTGCCATATCTGAAAAGCTAAAAGCCAAAATAAAAAAAGAACACGAATCGGCATAAAGAACCTGCCTGGAAAGAAAAAAACCAACAGGGAAATTGACACCCTCAGAAAAGAAATATCTACCCTTGATGAAATAAGCAGAGGCACTAACGTTAACACACCAAAATCGAGAAAAGTAAAACGAAAATATCAAATAAACAATGCTGGATCAATACCTGAAGTTAAGGAAAATCTGAAACAAAAGATGCTCCTTAAATCACAACGCATAAAGCGATATTCAAAACGATCAAATTTCTACAGGCAAAACAAAATCTTTTCTACGGATGCAAAACGATTTTATAGAGAAATAGGCAAGCAAAATATAAAAGTTGAAAACACTCCATCAATGGAAGAAGTCGAAAAGTTCTGGGAAAAGATATGGAGTACACCAAAAGAGCATAATGAAAACGCGGAATGGATAGAACGTGAAACCGAGAGAATGAGTGTCACATCAACTCAAGAATGGCAAGACATAGCTAGAGAACAAGTCAGACAAGCACTGCGAAAATCTCAGAAATAGAAATCACCCGGTTTAGATAAAGTCTCTAACTTTTGGCTTCATCATCTACACTGCACGCACAAATTCCTTGCTCAAGCCTTATCACATCTCATGAGAAACCCGAATGAAATGCCGGTATGGCTCTCACAAGGCATGACTTTTTTGTTACCCAAGAATGATGAAACAGATAATCTTAAAAACTATCGACCAATTTCATGCTTATCCACAACATATAAACTTTTGACCTCCATAATCACAGATATAACATATTCCCATTTGGACCAAAACAATATCTCACCTCTTGAGCAGAAGGGATGTAGACGGGGATCCTATGGGTGCAAAGATCAACTTTTAATAAATAAGATGATTCAAGAAAATTGCGTTACCAGGAAAAGAAACTTAAGCACGGCCTGGATAGATTACAGGAAGACCTTTGATAGTGTCCCACATTCCTGGATAATTAAGTCCCTCGAAATATACAAAGTATCGCCAGTAATTATAAATTTCCTAAAACAAGGAATGAATCTCTGAAGTACAACGCTGTACTTAAACCATGCAAATGGAATAGCTAAGTCTTGTAAGATTCCAATTAATTGAGGAATATTCCAAGGTGACTCCCTTTCTCCCCTCCTATTTTGTATTGCACTTATACCTCTTTCAATGGAGCTAAATAAAACATGCTATGGATATCAAATAAAGGAAAATAAGTTTAACCACCTTTTTTATATGGATGACTTGAAACTTTTTGCCTAGGACGACGGAGAGCTTGAGGGCCTTTTAAAAACCGTTAAGTCATTCAGTGATGACATTGGTATGGAATTTGGCCTTGATAAATGTGCCAAACTTACCATTAAACGGGGGAAAATAACTGAAAGTAGAAACATTGATTTGGACGTCAGCACTAGAATTAAAAACTTAGAACAAGAGGAAACATATAAGTGCCTTGGAGTTAGTGAGGGAGCAACAATACAACACAATCAAATGAAAGAAAAAGTCAGAAAGGAATATTATAGGCGACTAAGACTTATCCTGAATACAGAATTAAACTCTAAGAACAAAATATCTGCTATCAACAGCTTAGCAGTTCGAGTGGTTCAGTACAGTTTTAACATCTTAAACTGGACACTGAATGACATCAAACGAATGGACACGAAAACGCGTAAACTCCTCACCTGCCATCGTATGCATCATCCGAAAGCAGATGTTGATAGAATATACCTTCCTGGAGCCGTCGGTGGAAGAAGTCTCATTCAACTTGAAATGTCGTATGAAATAACAACCATTGGACTTAAAACGTTTTTAGAAACAACCAAAGACTGGATGCTACGGTGTGTATACCAACACAAGATTAGTAAAAAACTGTATTCAGTGGTTAAAGAAAGCTCCAAGTATAGATATGAAATTGATATACATGAGACAGAAACACCAACAGATGCAGAGTTTCCAACAGTAACTGCTCAAAACATCAAAACTAGAGCCAAAAAAGCAGCTTTGGAGGGACTCAAAACAAGCTGGCAAGAGAAACCTTTACATGGCCGATACCTGACTCACACCAACCAAGCTGATGTTAACAAAAAACACACCCATCAGTGGCTGCGCAGTGCAGGATTAAAGGCCGAAACGGAAGGTTTCATTCTTGCTGCCCAAGATCAGTGCCTCCCAACAAAAAATTACAAGACAAAAATAATAAAAAATAGCGATGACCCAGTGTGCAGATTTTGTAACGCTAAACATGAAACTGTCGACCATCTGATCTCGGCATGCACAGTTTTAGCCCCAACTGAGTTCAAACAGCGACATGATAGAGTTGGACAATATATTCATTGGAAAATATGCCATCACTACGGAAAAGAAATGTCCAGAAACTGGTACGAGCACCACCTTGACCTTGTCACAGAAATAGGAAATATAACTATCCTGTGGGATTTCACCATACAGACAGACAGGACTATCAAAGCAAATAGACCAGACAGTGGTAAAAGACAAAAATGGCAAACTTTGCTTATTGATAGATATGGCCGTACCAGCTGACTGCAACGTATCTACCACAATATACAAAAAACTCTCAAAATACAAAGACTTAGAAATAGAGATCCAAAACATGTGGGGTATGAATGTCACCATGATTCCAGTAGTGATAGGTGCACTTGGTGTGATAAACAAAGGCACTGAAGAATTCACAAATAGAATACCTGGACAGCCATGCCTAAGAGAAATTCAAAAAATTGTGTTTGACAAGCACTGCCCACATTCTTCGAAGGACTCTGTCTTTGTAATCAATAACCGCACGTCTGGCTGATGTTTTTAGATGTAAACATACAAATTCAATCAATATTTTTTTTCTCCTTTTATTTTAACGGGTCTTTTAGCTGCTGGATGAAATCCAACATGACAACTGCCTCCAGCCTTAGGTCTCTGGGTGAGATCTGGTTGGATGATATGTAAACACAGACATCAAAGGAAATAAAAATAAGTATAATAATAATAATAATAATAATATGCTTTTATTTCATCACGATATTATGTACAGCAAAGCTGATGTGGTCGTGAATATTATAAGTAATCTTAACTAATAAATTCTATTTTGTAAAATTTTTATTCTTAAAACAGTTCTTTAAAATTTTATAATTGTCTGAGCTTCTTGACCCGTTGTCAAGAGAGTTCCATAAAATGGCTCCTTGGTACGCCACTGACTTCTTCAAGTAGTCCATCACGGGTTTTGGTAGCCTAAGGCACTTAGTTTTTCTAAAATGATAGGTTCTCTCTCTTTTCACAAATAATTTCCGGAGCGTGAGGGGTAACAAGTTACGATAGCTATTAAAAACTAAACTAAATAATTTTAAATCATAAAATAATTTAAGAGGCCTTCAGTTTGCTAGATTTTGGACTTCTGTTGATGGTGTATCCCAGGCATATCCGTAAATAATTCTTGCTGTAACTGTAAATTTTAAATGCGTGAGAAATAGAGTGATTTGACCCAGGCGGTTTTGTGTGCGAAAGCTTCGGAACTCCAAATATTTGAGTATTGACCTGTGTGTGTGCTCTTGTGATAAACGTCACTTCATTGGGCCGAGATCAAGAAAAAAATCTAAGAAATATGCCACATTAAATATGGATTATACAATAGGAGTATCAGAAAGTTTCATGCATCATTACGAGTTTTAAAGATGCTATTATTTTTGAGATGCTCTAATTTTCGGATTAAGTTTTGTTTTAATTTATTTTTTTTTCAAACTGCTGGCTGGTATTGATTTTTTTAACGGCCACAAATAGTGCATCTTACCAAGCTTTCAACATGCCGATTGTATGCAACATTCATCTCCTTTGAGGTTTCGTTGGCAAAAATTGGATCGAAGAACAAGTGAAATTTTGATTGAGTTGTTAATAAATGACTTATTATACAGTTTATAATAAATTACTCAGTAGAACCGGATATTTTAGTCGTCTTCTGTATTTTAACTCACTCTACAAGGTCACTAAAGCACTGTGGTTTGCCTCGTAAAAATATCCAGTTATAGTGTACACTAAAGGTATATCTATTGATGTATACGTCTTTTAGATTGTCTTGAATCCTCAATGGTACGATGCTTCAAACGACTATGATTTTCGAATAATCTTGTAATTCAACCTCAGTTCTCATACTTATCGTTTCGTTTCGACTTCTACCGATACTGTCTTTGTATTTCATGGGCAGATGGAAACATTAGCTTATCCACTTTATTAACCACTTATTTTTTTAAGTAATCCCCGACTATCGCCGACCGTCGGGGATTCTTACGATATATGATGAGATAAAATAAACGAAAAAATAAAAAAACAACTTTTGTTAACCTCGCTTACCCCATTCATCAAAAGCTGGTTTCCAAAAGGGGCGTGGAATTACATATAATTACAAATAATTTCAAAATAAGCTGAAAACTGATATCACACACGAGTTTATAAGGTAATATATTTCAAAACTTATTAATTAATATGAGCATCATTTGCATCAATCCGAGATATTTCTTCTAACAATCCAATTCAAAATGGCAACGTTACAGATGGTGACTCCGAAGATTGAAATCATTTTTATTCTCGACGTTTCGATTATTTTGTAGTCATCATCTAGATAGTCGAAACGTTGAGAATAAAAACGATTTCAATCTTCCAAGTCACTATTGTTTTGTATTTAATTACAATACTCAGTTGTTATCGAAATTTCTACAGGTGGTGAATCACTTCAGAAACCTGAGACAGGGTATCAACAAAGATATTCGCATAGAATTGATCAAATTCTTTCGTTTTTGCAAATGTGGCCGTATTCAGAATCTTCTTTTCCTATTTCCTTTACAATACATACAAGTCGCTTCTGGTTTAAAATCTTCATTCAAACCATTAACAAGAGAAGTCTTCCGTGTAAGAACAAGTCTTTATTGAAAGCAACCATCTTGTCGCCCTTTTCATATTTGATTGGTAATTTCTTGCGTAGTCTGATTCATACGATTTTTACGACAAATGAGAACATCGCAGTTCGTAATGTCCCAAAAATAGTCGTTATCGGAGATAAATCGCATCGCCGACGTCTGCGATTCTTGCGACAAATATGAACCAGGTCTTTAGCTAACAAGTGGAGCAGGTTTAGAGTACGCTAGCCAGGAAGATGGAAGAGGCAAACTAACATGTTCGTGCCCAACCGTAAAACCTTAGCAGCGGATGACGCGGATTTGAAACTAACACTTAGGAGACCGGTAACGTTTCCTCCGCATGGCATCGATACTTTTGAAATCTTGTAATTGCAGTTTCGATACCATATCATTGATAAACAATTTTGCCGTTTTTATGACATATATCCTTTAACGTAGTGAACAGTTTAAACAAAATAGCGATGGATTATAAATTCCCAATTTTTTGGGTCAAATGTTTTTTCTTTGTTTTTTTTTTTTTTATACTTCGCGTGTTAATATCTCATCACGGTTTGAAAGCCCCACGTTACATTACGCAAACACTCATGGGAGTTAACCATACATTTTTTCAATCTTATGGGGTCATTCAGTATCGAATGACTGGCTTAACTCTTCCGGTGCCTGCGATATTTTTTACACCCACTTCAAGATGACGGATACTTACCGTGAGAGCCTGATACTTTAATTATCCTATATTATACTACAATTCAACATGCCGTCTCACCTAAGATTCGGGTTAGGATTACGGATAGGGTTAGGATTAGGGTAAGGACTGGAGTTTGGATTAGCTCTAAATCTAACCCTAATCTTAACCCTAATCCTAACTCTAATCCTAACCCTAATCCTAATCCTAAACCTAGTCCTGACCTTAATCCTAATCTTAATCTTAATCCTAACATTAATCTTAACCCTAACCCTAATCCTAACCTGAATTGTAGGTGAGAGGCTTGTTCAATTATATTACGCGCGCGCAAATAGTTCTCAGGCTCTCACGGTAAGTATCCGCCATCTTGAATTGAGTGGGAAAAAAAATCGCCCAGTCCGTACTCGACTTTTTAATTTTACTCTGGCTAACTACAGACGATTTTACTCGTCAAGGGAAGACATCTCGGACAGGAAAGGGGTAAAAACTATTCCCTCAATTGAATCTTCTCCTAAAGTGAAATTAACTTTGACTCGCATTGCCACTAACCCGAAAACCTGCGGTTTTAAAAGTAAAATGTCCGTATGAAACATTTTTGATGAGATAAAAGTTACGCATGCGGGACCTTGAGGTTATCATAGATAACTGATGAACGTTCGTCAAGCTCATGCCTCAGAAAAGCTATTTCTCAGCCCCTGGATGGTATCGTCATCCGAGTCTTGGTAGCTATGTATCTGTATGTTTATCTCTAGTAACCATTATGGAAATACCAGCCATACGATCCGACAAAATCGAAGTACAATTGTGTAAAAAATACTACGACTCTGCATCCGATTCACAACCGCTAATAAAGCTGCCATATGTTTTGTTTTTCCTTCAAAATTTATCAAAATTTCAAAACATATCACACAGAAAAGGACTTAACAATTTGTACAGTAAGAAACTTTGATGACGACATATAATCCATTAGTATTGCCTCATTTTAACTATTTTTCTGCTATATGGCATGACAGTGATGCCCATGTGTTGATGGGAAATGCATCTGCTATCTTAAATAACTTTAAGAACGTCAAAAACATAATTATCATTTGCTTAGTAATGACAGTAGGTTATTTTTAGAGAAAACAGAAAACCGATTTTCCAAAAAGACGTTTCTTCAAAATAGTGGCAATTGAGGAACCAGGCGGAAAGCGTAATCTTGTTAGGAATATCAAAGCCCAGCATATAATTTTGAATAAACCCATAATAATACAGACATGTAATTTTGAATAAACCCATAATAATACAGACATGTAATTTTGAATAAACCCATATATGCTGGGCTTTGATATTCCTAAAAAGACATTTCTCGTATAGAGTAGCAGTGTCTTGGAATAAACTCGGTGACAAAATTCTAAATGAGGTTGACAATTACTCCAGTAAAGAAAATTTAAGAAACGGCTGTCTAAGATTTTCAAAGTCAAGAAGACAATGCAAAGTAACAGTCGTAATAGCTTGGAAAGTCAATTATTGTGATTTTATATTTAGAAGTAGTTGTGGAACAATAGCTAATTAATATTTAAGTATATTTTTAGACGATTACCTGTATATAGTTTGCACACGACCCTTTGAACATCTGTTTCAATTGAAAGGCGACCATGTTTAAATAATAATTTTACACAAATAAATAAAGCAATAAATAAAGTAATAAATAAAGTAATAAAGAAATAAAGAAATCCTGGTGATTTTGTGGCATTACGTAGAATAAACGAGTCAAAATAGAAATACTAACGTAACGAAATAGTGCGATAACAACAGACTTTGTTTTCAGCCAGGCAACATTCTTGAAATATTGTGGCATTTACACTGAGCAGCTAGCATTTAAGTTAGTATTTCTGATGAAGGGAAATTTTCGAGTGTCCGAAGCATCAAACCGGGATTTGTTGCAAAAAATGCTACTTTGGGCCATAAGGCTGGGAATTAAATCCACGACTTCGCAAATCTCGTGCAATGCTCTACCGAGCTACGGAGGCCGTTGCCGAGAGCAAACATTAACTTAAATGTTGGCTGTTCAGTGTAAATGCAACAATATTCCATTGAATATACCCTTCATTTCGTCGGCATTACACCATAGCAAATACTGAACGCGTGACCATGCTCTTGGCAACAGCCCCCGTAGCTCAATTGGTACAGCATCGCACTAGATTCGCGGAGTCGCGGGTTCGATTCCCAGCCTGTTGGCCCAAAGTTGCAGTTTTCGCAACAGGTCCGGTTGGGTATTAAAATTAATCAAACACTCGAAAATTTCTCTTCATCAGAAACATTCCTGAAATATCGATGTTTAGTTTTGGGAACCTGTATCGAGAAATTACCACGCGTTAAATATCTCCCAAAATGTAACTTCAACTGTCTCAATATGTTCTGTGCAACTTTCTAACTTCCGCAGTTTAGCTACTGGCAAATCAACTGCAAATAAAACGTCGCTGATAAAAAAGTAGACTGCTCCATAGGCAGTGATGAACGACGTACTTGAAAAGCCGAATAGATAAAGGAACTGCCAGAACGTTAGAGATAGCGAAAGACAGAGGGTGAAACATGAGCCTTCGCTCGAAACGTCAGTATCTCTCTGAAACGCTACTGCTTGTTCTTTCTTTTAAATAAAGCGGAGCATGACTACACGTGATTTTGTGGCAAATAGTTTTGATCCACGTCGAAAAATTGACAATTGTACACTTAACAATGCCTTGCAAATTTCAATTAACTATAATCACAAGTGTAGAATCTTGTTAAAATGAATTATGATCGAAGGGATAAACTTTCTCCCCACCAAATCCAATCGTATTGAAAACCTATCCTCCTATATTTGTGCAAGATACGTTTGCTGGATACAAAGGATTATGGTTAATTTCATTATGCTTAATTTATACGAAGGATCTCGGTTGATTATAGTTACTTTTCCAACGCCCCGTTGTTCAAAACGTGATTAGCTTAATCTGAGATTAGCGAAAATACTTTGAACAACTTTCCGATCATGCTGCTACCAAAAGTTACTATTTTCTTTAACAGATTTTGGGTGTATACAAAAGGGTTTTAAGCTTTGAAATAGGAAATAGATTTTTTAACAAAAATAAACGAAAGCAAATCCACAGATGAACTGGTAATCCTAGATTAGCGCGAATCGTGCTTTAAAACAACCGGCCCCAATAGTCAATTAGATTGTTTTCTTTTGGGATTATCCTGGAATAGTATATACTTGTCCTTTGAGACCTTGAGAAGGCAGAAATTGAAAGGACGAAATGTTTAACACTTAACGAGCACTTTCATTGAAGCCCTTGTCGGTTTAAATATATACACAAAGGTGAGGAAAAAACGTGGCAACAACAAAACGGCTTACCAGACCAAGTCAGGTGGGTCAATGATGTTCTAAATTTAATACAGTTTCCTTTGTCTCTGTAAATGAGCAAGCAACGACAAACTGGATTTAATGTCTTAATAAATAAAATGAAAGCGTGTTTCAAAAGGTTAACAGAGGGTACTTAGGAAATTTTTGGGAGCGTCAAGAAAGACAAAAATCAGTCACTAGTCCTGATTCATGATCTACACAATAAATCAAGCAACGTACCTGGGTTGTGATACCGAGTGCTACACAGAATTCCGACCACAATTCACAAAGTTCATGATGCGGTCTGTGTAAGTCTAAACTAATATAGGTCAGTTAACAATCAGTGCAAATACGCATAGAATTCAGTTCATTGTACAATCAGCTTGGAATACCTTCTCTTGCAGCACTTTCTACAACTGACTTGCTTGTATTTGAGGAAAAAAAAAGACAGTAATTTGCATTTATTTAGTACTTAAGACTGGCAATGTGAAACAGTTCTGCTGACTAACAAAACACAAAATGTCAGTGACATGCACACTTTTTTTCATTTCGGCCAAGTCTTTCAGATGACAAATTTACACTGTCAAGGGTTAACGACGTGCAAACCTAAAACACAACATTTACTTCGTTTTCGGAAAGACCACTCATTCCCATGCTCTTAAATCCACAGTGACAAACCCACAATTATTTGGTACGAATTTACAATCTATAACTTACATGTAATACTTCCAACTAGTCTTCTTTTAGACCCGTTTTATGGCGTATTATACATTCACGTTTAGAATCTTAAAAAATTGACCAACTGCATAAGCATTTTACATCGCAGTTCAAGTTTGAGATTAAGTATCTAGGATAGTAAGGCAAGCATAACATCTCAAGCGAGTTCTTTGAAATTTGTCCCAAAGTTAACTCAGTCTATGTAAATTTAGTAATTTGGATTACTTTTGGGTAAAAATCCATCTAGTGATGGTAGGGAACGTTACACATGCACGTCTGAAAAATTTAAAATGGCACAGAAGAATTAATACGATCAAGAATCTTCAGATCATAACTCTAGTTGTCAATGCACTCCATGACATGAATTTGAAGAGTATCCAAGTCCGGGAATGATTCTTGACATTTTGGACATACTCTTTCTCCAGCAGACGATGTATTTTCTGATTCTAAGCACTCTACAACATGGATCTGCAATGCATCAAGAGCAGGGAATAAACGGTCACACTTTGGGCAGCGACCGCCGGACACCTGTCGGCTCAGATCTGTTTCTTGCTGGCGCTGAGGAGAAACATTTCGTCCAGGGGGACCACGAGGCGCAAGAAACCTATCATATAATGCATTCCATGAACTACCAACTGAATCAAGATTGTTTGCATTACCGCCCAGGCCGTGGCGTCTTTGCAATTCAGCCATTTTGCTGCCAGTCGGATCGTTTAAATCCTCTAGCAGTTGCTCGTTCTCAGCGCGAAGTTTGTTCAATTCTTCTCTCATTCGTTTGCAGTCCTCCTCACGTTTCTGTCTGGTTTGCTGTTCAGTAGCAAAGTCTGTCTGGAACACTTCGATCTAAAAATGAGCAGATAGATTGAAAGGGTGAACCCACTCCCAACATTTTAAAGTTTACAAAAGTAAAGAATGTCTTAAATATATAGCAATCATCAGATACCAGGCACTCCTAAAGCTGATGCTGCCATACACACAAGCACACGAAGCAAACACAAGCATAACTATAGGCAGAAGGGCTGAACAGAGGAAGAAACCAAGGTTTCTTTTTCTCTGTTTGTGCTAGCGCTTGCTTTACCCTGAATCAGACGTACATTCTTCTAGCCCTCATGGTTCCGGTGAACGAGGTAGGAAGGTCTGTTATACCGCCAATTTTTGTATTATTATTCATGGAATTTTATCAATGATTTCAAATCGTGTAGGGATACTGCTGGTCGTTTCACGAAAATTTTCACATTCACGTTTGAATTTAATAGCGTTCTCTAATGACATTTAATGTTTTAACGACCGTAATATCGGACACTTAGAACAAAAGGACAAATGGCTGTTACTTTTTTTCTTGTTTCTTCGCCTTTTATCTTTTGCTATGTTCTTTCATTTGTTCTACTGCTGTGATCTGCTGTTGCAAGACAGCCGAGTGTATGAAAGGGTTAACCCTGGTTAACCAAACGGTTTTTGCCGTGCCCTCTTACAGGGCTACAGTCAATTTGCCAATATGCTGAGATCGCTGATATACCAATGAATACGGAGGTGGGGACACGGATTTGTTATGTTATAGAAATTTAGTTTTTAAAATAACTAATGATACCAACTGCAAGTGAAGAGCAGCGAATATTTCATCAGATATAAATGCGCTTTCTGTTTGGACAACGAATGCCCAGAAATATTACACAAAATGTATTAAGATGTGTCAGAATCAGTCTCAGAGGGCGTAAAATACAAAATTTTTCTCGTAGGCTCACTCCCAGGGCAAAAATTCTCAGTAGACGTGGTTTGTATTCCCAGTAGGCCACACTAGCCTCCAAAATAATTTAGACCTGGCAACACTCCTAATCAATATACAAAGAATGAAACACTAGAACCGACCATTCATGTTATTGAAACGTTTACATAAAGCTAAACAAATTAACATCCACTAGGATATCCAATAGCCCAGGCCGTATGTTTCAAATTCGAGCGATGACCAGGCACTTCAGTTGTATCAAATATCACGTCAGCTATCAAAGAACACATTTCGACATCCGAATGTAATCTTTTGTCAGATCACGCAGAGCAACTTAAACCCCTAGAAAAATGTCTATGGAAAACGCTGACCTGATCCACAGTTTCATTCGCATCGAAGAGTTAACTTCATCGTATGCCCGCCCGTGCACTGCACAAAACACTAACCTGTTGTTTTAACAGAGGTACCGTTTCCAGTTCACTCATAAGATTTGTATGATCTCGTTGCAGTTTACGATAGTCCTGCTCTTTATTCTCAACCATCTCCTCCGCACTCAATAACTGTGCTGTAAGGTTATCAATTTTTGATTTGTACTCGGCAACCTCAGTACCACTTGCGCCACGTTGTAACTAAAAAATAAAACATGAATTAACCTCAAAAACCAATACTGGCAAGACCTCTGTTAACCCTTTACTGGCCACAATTGCCACTTGGCAACTTATTAATTTTAATCTGGCTAACGCCATACGATTTTACTTATTAAGGAGAGACCTTCAGGAAGCCCATTCAATGAAGGGTTAAGAGGGGTTTTAAGTTGAAAATGCGTTTGCACAATGGGATCTCAGGGATGATTCCTTCAAATATCTTGAAATTTTAAAATGTATAGATAAAACACTTAGGTGACAGCCAGAAGAGTGCATACCCAAACTTCCAAACTACCTCTCCACTATACGACCACATAATCAATGACTGAATGATTGTGTAAAAGAAATGACATTTTTAGCTTAATACCAAGTCGCGATACTTGATCCGTGTTGTGTAATATAGTTCAAACATAAGTTTGAGTGTTTCATCAGGGTTTTTATTGTTTTCGGGTGTTCAGAGTCCCCCTGATGGAACACGATAAACGAGTGTTTGAACTAGCTTCTCAAAAAAATATGCCCATTGATTTAGTGCATCCTTTGTTTCATTGATTTGAATATGTAAATTACGAAATGAGATTCAAATCAGTAGTGATTTTTCTGCTGGTTTTCATTTGCTATCAACATGCCCGCACGTGATGTGGTTCATGTGGTATGCATTCACGGACTGGCTATGAAAATCGCAAATAATTGAGTCTGAAAAGTCCGATTCCTGAACTGCCGCTTGATGAGCCTAATGGTGCAATTTGAAGATGCAAAATACTGGTCAATTCCGTGTTTTGAGCTACTAGTCTTCTTCGACCACGCTGATTTCTAACGAATTTAAATATGACCTTCTCCGACCTAGATTAAATAAGTTGATTTGCAAATGTAAGAAACACACTATTGTAGTAAGCGGTGGAGAGACGAATTTGCTCCGTCTGTACGTCAGCCAAGATTGACGACTGTTGTTATAACTGCTGATAATTCTACTCAAGTAGTAATAATTAAAAACAAGCAAGTAAACCTTAGCCGCTCACTCACAAACAGAAAAGTTCGTTAAAAACGATGAAGGAAGGAACCAAAAGCCATTGTAAAAAAAATTTTTTGTTAACCTCGTTTGTTCAGTTTGTACAGGAAAGTATTTGCTCTCGACTTTTTCCGCACATACCTAGCTCTTCGTCGCTCGGTGTGTAACCTCAGGCAAATACTTTCCCGTACAGACCTCACACTCCGTGAATAAGTAATCAATGTATATGTTATCACAGTAAAAGATTTGTACAAGGTTTCCCTATTGTAATTAGTACAATATAAACCAACGCGTTAGTATAGTAAGATAGATCGAAATTTCATCATACTTAATTTTGCCAATAATACTCCCTTAGGCAGTTTTTATATAGAAGCGAGCCAGCCGTCCTAGTAGTCTCGCTATTGACTACTCGAGAGCTCGCCCAGGATGGTTGGAAATTTTTCATGTAAGCACACTTCGAAAGGCTGGCCCTCCTATAACGCATGCGCGCCAGATGCAGCCCTGCTAGAAGGGCCAGAAAATTCCCAACCAAGAGGGCTGGCTTGCCTCCATATAAACACCCTTTAAATAGAGCAAGTTAGAAATCCATTTACCTGATTCTCTGCAAGAAGTTTCTCGTTCTGAGCATAAACTGACGATAATTCATTTCTGTAAAGACAATAATTCTAGATTGAACAGGACGGCATAATTGAGTTGTGATCAATTCAATCATTCTTAATTTATATATTATGTCAAAAGTCACCCAACCTCCTTCGAAATCTTCAAGCTACCGTCTTTATACACAGTTCAAAACTATACTTAAGAAATACGAAATAAATTTCCGTGTTTGGTACTGTGATCCTAACACGAGGGATGTTGCGAGACTTGAAAAAAGCGTAAGAAAACTCGAGCCACTGGGCGAGTGTTTTTAGCTTTTTGAAAGTCAAGCAACATCCCAAGTGTTTGGAGCACAGTATCCAAACAGGGAAATCCATTTGGTATTTCTTTTATGAAATGACAATAAATGAAAACTTGTTAACTTCACTAACATGTTGATGAAGTGAGCAATTTTCCTGAAAGTCATCAATTACAAATCGGAAACAAGCTTATAAAGATCGAACCCTGATCAACAATATAAAGCCACTTCAGCGTGGTGAAAAGAACAAAAAAAAACAAGCGAGTGTCTTTCAGTTACTTAAAAGTCAACCAACATACAAGTGTTTTAATTACACTATCCAAAAACACACAAATAATTACGAATTTCATCAATAAAATAATAACACTGAGCGCACTTCGAACTTCAGTGCACTTTTAGCGGGAAATTTTTCATCTTTGGATACTCTGATACAAACAAGGTACTAACCAATCAGAGCTCGCCTACGATATACGCATTATTTTATAAAAGAAAGTCATATTGCGCACCCAGTTTTTATTTGGATGGTTGATACATCACACAATTCAACAAAACTGGATGTGTCATTCATGAAAAGTCTTCTATTAAGAAATATCGACTGTTCTTTCTACAATAAAGCATTACCGTGAAGTTTAGTGCCAGGGATGGGTCAGAGTTAGGCTATGGGTTGTGTGTATGTAAATTAAAAGTTTATTTCCTACCAATCCCGCAATGTAACCAAAAATTTAATTTAATTAATTAGTTAAGGTATTTCAGGCTATTCAGGCTACAATTCTGCATCTACCTTTGTTCTGCAAGAGCAGACTCTCTCAATTTTAAATCTTCTTTAACTTTCAATAAAGCTAAATCCATTGTCTTGTTTCTAACAAAAAAGGCGAGAAAAAAATATTATGTCGACCAGAAGAACATAGCGCTAGGGTATTTTCAACTAAAATCATCGTCATACTGGTTAATAGAAATTACCCAAAAACAAATTATGGGTACCCTAACAGAAACCAGCTGATTCTAGTATTAATTGTAGAGGCATACTATCTAGCATCGAGGTGGGGTTGGATATACAGTGGAACCTTTAATAGCGGACACCTCCAAACAACGGCCACTCCAGTGGAGGACAGAATTTTTTCATTATTATTTTCTGTAAAAAAAGCCTCTGTACAGCGGACACCTCCAAACAACGGACAACGGACACTTTTTCCAGCTCCCAGTGTTATAAAATCACCATAAAAAACCTCTGTACTGCGGACAACTCCAAACAATAGACTATGAACTATCGAGGATTGGAGCTCCTTAGCTATAATAATTAATGATGAACAAGGGTGAAAACTTTAAAACAGGAAGTAGGTTTTGACATGTGACATAACAGAACTTAGTTTTTAGCTGTAAACAAGTCAAGCGTGGCTATGAACTGTTAAAATTACGTTGTAAAACGAGCCGTTCCTTGCGAATTATTGTGGAAACTAGATTCTGAGGCAGATTATCCACGATAGGACAACGGACACTTTTTTCCAACTCCAAGTGTTATTAAATCCTGATAAAAAGACATTACGTGCCGGAAATAGACATAAAAAAGCATATGGATATTCTTTTTTGTCGTTTTACCTCTAAAACTAGAAAACCCTCTATACACCGGAACACTCTATACAGCGGAACCCTCTATACAGCCGACACCTCCACACAGCGGACACTTGTATTGATCCCGTAAAGTGTCCGCTAATTAGAGGTTCCACTGAATTGAAAAAGTTAAGATGTTAAAAAAACAAAAATTTTTTTTTAAAATTGTCGTTTTTACAGTTTCATTTCTAAATAACGGTGTCCGCTTATCGTTATGTGTAATTAAGACAGTCAAATGTGGAATGAAATGTAAATTTTTAACTCATAAATTGTTACTAACTGTAACAACTTCTAATCTTTACATATTTACGTATGTATGTATGTATACTGTGTGTACATATATATATATATATATATATATATATATACAAATGTTAACTAAAAATGTCCTTTACATCACTACTAGTTAACATTTGTATTACGCTCTACCAGCCCTGGAATTGAGCACTCTATTCACGTTGATTTGGAATAACCATATTCCTATATATATATATATATATATATATATATATATATACAGTATATAACAAAAATAATGAAAAACAAAGTCTTAATGCCTGAAGAGCCGCGACAGCGGTGAAACGCGCAGCGTCAAAGCAAAGCAACAAAAAGGAATAAGACTTTGTTTTTCATTATTTCTGTTATTTTTATTCGACACAAGAAGTTCATTTAATTTCTACATTATATATATATATATATATATATATATATATTTACACATACAAACATACATACAAACATACATATATGCATACATACATGCATACATACATACATGCATACATATATACATACAATATATACATATATACACACACATTCACATACATACATGCGCACATAAATACATACGCACATACCTACATACATACAGTACATACATACAAATATAAATATACATATATATGTACATCTATATGTACATGCATATAATATGTATATGTCCGTATCCCTGTCCATGTCCAGGTATTTGTATATGTATTTGTATATGTATTTGTATATGTATTTGTATATGTATTTGTATATGTGTGTGCATATGCATGTGTATATGTGTGTGCATATGCATGTGTATATGTATATGTATATGCATATGCATATGTATATTTTAAAAACTCATTAATAATTCACGAAGAAAACACAAAAGATTTTGGCTCCTAATTAGTATTCTGTAAATCGCACACAGAATACTAATTAGAATTATGAACTTTTCCCTTCGATTTTCTACGCTAAAATTTACCGAAACTTCGAAATAACCGGCAAACATGGCCATTTAAATGTATTCGTATTTTAGGAAAAATACAATATTCGCGTTCGATTTGTATACGATTTACAACGGCTCGCCTTTGACTCGGCTTGTAAATCGCATACAGATCGGATGCGAATACTGTATCTATTACATATATACGTATATGTATAAGTATGTCAACGCGCATATACACAGTCTTCTTCCCACGGGGTTCAACCGTTTCATGAAGGCATCAAACTACAAAAAGGCAGAAGTCTTTTGTATCCAACATCTATTTAATTACAAAAAATCTCTTAACTTTAAGCCAGTAGATATAAATATATTCAGTTTCTATAAGCCCAAAATTCTTCCTTATTAGCCGGATTCCTCGTATCTGCCTTCGCTATAATCTTTAAAACAACTTGAATTCCCTTGTAAGCATTACTAAAATAAATGCACGTACAAATGCTGTTCTGCTACATTTTGTTGTCTATATCGATTTAAACTGCTCTTAAGGTTGTTAAATTTCGTTGTAAATGAAGTGACTGTGCTTCCCATATACATCTTTTAACATATTTTACATCTAATCATCAACTCCAATTCCGAATTACCTTTGTTGCAATTCGCGTTCTTGTAAGCTCCACTGTTCGGACTCTCTTTCTTTTTCCTGTAACTCTTGATAAAAGGAACAAACTTGGGATTTCAATCTCGTAATTTCATCATTCTAAAAGAGAGAAAAGAAAGATCATACCATCATGAACACGTCATTTCATTCTACAGTATGAAGGTCACATGGGACAAACGCCAACCTTGCTGATAGTTCGTGATAAGGAACTCAATAGTAGAACTGATAGTACGATATACATTCACGCACTATTTTTCATTATTTCTAGTTCTTTTGAGTACACTACTTTTCGTTTCTCTCGATTCGTTTCATATTTCGTAAAGAGAATAACACTCGGTTCACGAGTTTTGATGTACGACACTACACAACCCACCACACCACTACATCACGACACGATACATCACCACACCATAACTTCTAACCACACAACACATTGCAATACACTACAAAGTTACCACACACCACACTGGCAACACAACACAGTACACCATACCGAACCACACAATACCACGCAACCACACCACCGCATGATACCACAAAACACAACTCATCCCTCCACTCTACAACGCAAAGTGAATTTAACTGCAAACAAATGAAACTTAACACAACATTACGTAACGTAAAAAATATCAACACTCTTTCGGCTTAAATGGTGAACAACCAGAAAATGTTCGCACAGCCTCACCTCCGACGTTTTATACGATTTCAAGTAGAATCCTACTTTTAGACTTATCCTAAACATTTTTTCTAAACATGACAAACGGTACATATTTCTCACAAGATCAGTTGCACTTACCAGTTGCTTTTGCTGTAGTTCCTGTGATAGTTCTTGTTCCCTAAGCCTGTCAACAAGCTCTTGTATTGCATTACTATCTTCCTGGTTGTCTTTTTCCATTTCAAGCTTCTCAATCTTCATTGCCGCTTCTTGTAGTTCTTTTTCAGTGGACACTTTTTCTTCTTTTAGACATATTAATTGTCTTTGCAACTCCTGCTTTTCCTCTAGAGCTTTTTCGAGTCTGCTTACTTGAAATGCTACATGTTTATCCATCATTGGTCTCTCACTTTCAAGTTTTTCTATCTTTTCCTTCAAGGTGCGCCTTTCCTCTTCATATACTAAGCTTTCAGTACGTTCATCACTCTAAAATTGTTCATATAAAACCACAAAACATGAACAAGAGGCACATGTCCAGTACTCCTGCACATAAATTTTAGCTCTTCAAAAAACATTGCATGAAGAAAAATAACAAAACAAAACAATATATAAACATAAAATCGTGCTGATTCATTTAATGTTCGTCAATTTTCAGAACTAAAATAACTAACACTCTTTAGAGAGCAGATTATCGAATACTAAAGATATAAGTGCTTGGATCTGCGTATTAGATAAAGCAAACACTCTTAAGAGAAATTAGTCGGTACAGCCAGCTCTGCTTCACTGCCAAAATATTGGACAAGAATATAGGTAAAAATAGATTAGAAAATAGCTTTAACTGAAAAAAAAAATCAAGAGAAAGGGAGAAACGCGCGCAAAAAGAGTACAGTATAGCATGCTGCAATGAACAGCATAAGTGGTAGATATAGTGCAAAACACTGTAGTCGTCTGAATATAGACTTCCATGCTAATCTGGAAGACAGTGATCATCAAACTATTTAGAAATCTTCTGATACAAATCGGATTAATTTGCAATTTGTCAATGTTGTACAGTTCACTTTAAAGGTCCATTTACACCTTACGGTAGTCTTGTACGATTGGTCGTCCGGGGTATGTAATGTTGTCTCATAGGAACAGTACCATTCTCCATTCGCTCGCTAAACTAGCAATACGTCCCGAAAACTCCACTGAGATAATCGGTCACATCGAAACAAACAATCGTATGCGACAATCGTGCCATGTAAATGGACCCAGCAATATCAGGAAGGAAACTTTATAGATGTATAGTCTAACTTCTAAACATCATTTCACTCTTGAATGATAGTTAAATGTTCGTCAAGCTCTGTCCTCAGAAAAACGATTTCTGAGCCCCAGACGGGAATCGAGCCCGGAACCTGATGACCGGTGAGACGCTCTAACCACTGAGCTACCAAGACTCAGATGGTGAGCTAAGGTGCACGTTCGACGTATGTGCGACCTAAGTGGATGCCACTATAGCTTCCCCGTTATAGTTCGGTCCCCGTCTGGGGCTCACAAATCGTTTTTCTGAGGATAGAGCTTGACGAACGTTCAACTATCATTCAAGATATCTCCAAGTTTCCTCATTTCCAAAATACATATCTCATCATTTCACTCTAGTTGAGGGATAAATTATAAAGGCGCATTTTAGTGTGGTTTTAATTCTTTTAAACTTCAATAAAATGTTTCTTTTTAATAATGCAATATCAACCACCCTCTGTTGACCTTGCAACGGCCTAACAAACGCTGTTGAAAACACCAGTTACCGGTACATTGTCTACATGGGGATAGACGAGGTGACCGAGATGTCTCCTTTTGACTAGTAAAAACGTCTGGCGTAACACAGGCCAGCCCAGAGTCTTTGTGGGGCCCAGGGCAAAATAGAAATTTGGGGGCCCCCTTTACAAAAATTATTTTGATTGATACTGGGCTTGACAATAACGCTTTCATCGCGTTCCTTACCGGAGAGCCTAAAACTAACTATTCGGGTGAAGACATACGTGTCCTGCCTTGGCTCAATGTGTGAAGGCCCAGAGTTAAATGAATAAATAGCATCGATTAAACAAAAGTAGCGAATCTTATTCAGTAATTTTATCTTCATTTGAAACATAAAGGAAATAAATTTACTAATATGCTGAGGAAGCCCTTCTTGAGCTGGTGCCCGGGGCCCCTCTTGCACTAGGGGCCTGGGTCCCCTCTTGAGGTTGGGCCCCTGGGGGAAACTGCCCCCGTTGCCCCCCGCCCTGGGCGGGCCCGAAACAATGTGAAATTACCCAAGTCCGGTTGGGGTCAACAGGTTCATATCATAATATACGTCTACTGTACAATAAATGAATTGTATTTTATTTAAAATCAGCAAATTGTAGATTATTCTGATCAAGTTAAGGGTGGCATATCATGTGACAATGGTATTCATACTGGTCAGTATACCAAAATTTTCATTTTACTAACAGTATCACAAGCTATACTGTATGTAAATCACTTTATTGTTCGATGCCGAAAGTTAAGGCCATGTTTTTCTAAAGTTTTAACCAACACTTGCGCTCAGTGTAACACCAAACGGGGTTATTACGCTAACTATTATACAATAAATACGACGTTAATTTTTCATCCCAAGCCCATTCCCACTACAATCCATTCATTCATTCTCATTACATTCATTCTCATTACATCCCTACATATTCCAATGCAATGCTATCAGATTCCAATTCCAGTTCCACTCTATTCTACACCTATTTCATTCTAGGGAGAGAGGGAAGCAGAGACAGAGACACAAGAGAGAGAGAGGCAGATACAGAGAGATAGAGACATATATAAAGAAAATTTAGGTACCATGATCAAAAGGGAGGGTATCAGAAACAAATGGAAAACATTGACCAGTTCCCTTCCCATTTCCTCCTACCTGCGCATCGGCTAAATGGAGCCATTTTTCATATGCCATTATATTAACATATAATGCAAAGGCAAGTCTGATCATGTACAGTACAGAGGAACAACAAATAATTGCACAGTATTATCTTTTTAAGAGTACTGGAAAATTCAGCAATTATCTGGCAAACAGCACACTAAAAATTCTTATCCGACTATATATAGTATCACAAAATGATTAAGCAAAATATTTCAACAAACCTCATTTTGGCTTTCCAGATTTGCCAAGCTCTCTTCTGTTGTTTCACTACTATGTGAGACATGTCCAGCTCTAACCATGTCCAATTTCTCAACATCCTTCTTCATTAATTGGAGTTCTTCTTCCAATTCTTTAACATCCACATTTCCCTTTCCAGAGTATAACCCCCCCATTTGTAATGACTTTTCCATAGACTTTACTGCAGAGTTAAGTTCAATGATTTTTTGGAGTTCTTGATTTTGTTTTTCCACTTCTAATCGCTTTTCCTTTTCTTGCTTCAGGGTGTCTTCTAGAACATTGCAGTCGGTTTTTACACTACTAAGTTCTTCTTTCAAAGCTGTAATGACATCCAGTTTACTGTCTTCTTTTATAGAAGGGTCACAGATTGCTGGACTTACAAAAGGTTCGTATTTTTTTTCAAAATCTTTACACATTCTAACAAGGTCTTCAAAAAACATTGAACCAGGAGCTGCTAATTTCTAAAAAAGATACTTTGAATTCTGAGTGCAGAAATATGCAAAGGAGTATTTGTAAAATTACAAAATGCCATGCACAGTTTGTTATGCTACAATATGATACAATAAAATACAAGTACTATACTGTCTTAATTACAGTATTTTTCATTTACTTTCAAAATACCCTTCACTAAAGATCAAGAAAATATCATGATCTGTTTTTACTATGTCAAACTACCCTGAACTCAACTTTTTGAGCTTATTTGTTTGAATTTGGACTTGTTAAATAAATCAAAAACTTAGATCATTCCACAAAACAGCTATTCTAGCTAGCTGCAGTAGACCCGAGTGTGGCAGTATGCTTTGTTGTAGCATGCAAAGTACAGTACAAATACATGTATGTGATTACAAGGGCAACGTACCTGTTTATTATCACCTGATAAATTCACAACTTGCTTATCAGACTCTTGAAAACAACCAAATTCATTTTCTAACACACTCTTCACTGACTTCAACAAAGCATCCTCTTGTTGTAAACATCCACGTTCTTCATATTTCTGTGCAGAGTGTTCAGCAATAATGGCTTCTGCCTCACTTAAACATTTTTCCTTATCTTCAAGTTGTTGTTTTAGGTTAATAATTTCACTTTGAAGATTGCTAACTGTCTGTTTTGCCTGGTTATGCTTTTTAAGCAAGTCAATGTGGCTGTCTTTCTGTTCATCTTTCCAAGCATTAAGATTACTCAAACATAACTAAAACAAATGAAATAAAGTACTTAATTAATTTACACTAAAAGCTAGCCACTTAATTAACCAAACAGGGGTCTACAAAAAAATTTTCAAGCTTTCAAGATAAGGTTCATGAGAAACAACTATTATGGTTCAGCAAAGATCTGATCCTTTAGCCATAAGAATTCTAGTGAAACTACACTGTTTTTGCTGGCAATTTATGGGTGATGGTGGAGGAAGGGGTTTTTTCCAGCTTATATATAATATTCAAAATTTCTTTTCACTTTGACTACTAAACTAGCCAAAACCAGCTTGTATGCCAGCTACAGTACCAATTCCTCTTGGACTAGCAAAAGCTGGCCAAATTTGAATGCAGCTTTTTCCTTCCACTTCTATTGTTCCTCAAAGAATCTGAATTATCAGACTCATGAGTTTTCACATACTCCTTAAGAAATTCACAAATAAGATTTGTTAATAGCTTTACTGTTACCAGTTTGGCAGAAATTCCACAAATTACAAAGGTCCAACTCAGTCTTAAAATTTGTCAAACTTACTTCACCATCACTACTGAGCTTTCATGGTCAAGATCAGATATTCTTGGCATAGCAGATAAGAAATGGCATCAGTGAATTAAAACAGTTTTGTACAAATGTGTTTGATTAACACTTCCAGCTTATTGAGAAAGAGAAAATTGCATTAAAAAGCAACATGGTACGTGATCAACTAGGTAACAGTAGCAAAGCTGAATGCTCGCATATCTGGATACCTGTATCAATATTGAGATAGTGAAGTAGTTGAGTTACTGTAGAAATACATTACATGATGAGATGGAAAACAAATATAAATAAAAAAACAAAATAAAACAAACTAGACAACAGTCATTACCATCTAATGGAAACACATGTCATCCTGCACTATTGCTTGATCAATGATCAGACAAAATCTTGGATCAGAACTTTCACTATTTCTGGTTCAACAAATAACACACAATTATAACATACAGCTGACTTTTGGTCTTCTGACTCATACTTACTGTAGTTATAAACTCAAATTAAAGGTTTTTGGCATAATATAATTATAAATTAACTTTCAGTGATTCCACTTGCAAACCACAAAAAATAAATATAAATGTGGAAGTTGCAACATACTCATAAAAGTACCACTGTAAAAATTGGATATTTTACATGCAAGATGAATTCAAGCTAAATATTAATTATTACCTCATAAAGTGAGGAGTAATTTTCTCTGGCTATACTGTAACTTTATCATACAATGTAAAAGAACATTTCTATCATCAGTTATTGTGTATAATGTCTTTTGACTGAAAATTGAGTATCTTTCATTTATATCTTAAAGTATTTACCGCTGGGTAGCACCGAGTAAAGGGAATTCTCCACTGGGGTCAACGGCTTCTTTGCTCTTCTGGGTTTTTTTTCTAATACACAGTAAAACTGCTTTACTGAGCTGCAGTATGTACTCTATTGTAATGAAAACTTAAATTCTTATGTGTTATTTCTAATGATCATGCAGTAACACTCTGCATTCTGCAAGTGGTGGCCATTATTTCACCGTACCAAATTTGTCAAATAATACTCAACATCACAGCAGAACAGCAATCTATTTCTTTTGATGAGTGAGATCGCACGCGCACGCACCCACACACGCATGGGAAGAATAAGGCGTGCGAAAGATCGCACACATTAACTTATCTTTTCTTACTGTGTTTACATGACCAACCATAGACGAGTACAAGACAGAATCATGGTTCAAGGTTACGGGCGCCATGTTGCAAAGGGGGCAAACTGGTTGGAGCGAGCGCGGCCAAAACAATGTCTTCCCTTTGAGTGAAAGTGCATATTGTGTGGTCTCTCTTTCATTTTCAAGGTTTTTCGTCTCGCCATCCTATTTTTTCGGTCGATGGTTTCTCTGCGATGGGGAAAAAAGCATCGCTGTTGGGTTGCTGACTGCAATAACAATCAAAGATACTTATAATTGGTGCTTAAGCGATAACGTGTATTGTGCACGACTTGGCATCTACGGTCGAAAGCTTTGTATTCTGCAGCCAATCATATTTCACTGATCCAACAATACCAATTTCGGGTAGATGAACGATCTTCAAGCTCGATACTCAGAAAATGATTTCTGAGCCCCAGAAATCATTGGTTAGAGCGTCTAACCGGTCATCAGAAGGTTGCGGGTTCGATCCCCGTCTGGGGCTCAGAAATCATTTTATGAGTATCGAGCTTGAAGATCGTTCATCTACCTTAACATATCCAAGCTCTCACGTTTCTCAAACATCAAATACCAATTTCAAAGGCTTGGCAGTTGGCAATCCAGATCAATTCGTCAATGTTTAAGTCGTAAATCACGGTACATTTTTCTTACGCCGTCCCGCAGACAATCGGTTTTGGTAATGGTGTTATTGATGTCTCAATTAATGTTCCGCAGGAGTTGACTGGTCGGAAAACTACGCAATTCTTACGTGTATAAACAGACCACTAGCAATTCCCTCGAGAACGTTTAAAATAAATAAACCTGCTACACCATGAAGTCCGATTTCACTGTTTTGAAACAACCTTTCACTATTTTCGTTCTACTGAGCGAGATATTTTTAGTTATTTCAAAGAATTGCTATGAGAACTCAAAGCACAACGCCGGATCAACCAGTACCCTAGGTAACCTATAGGTTACGGACCCCCCCGACAGAAGGGCCCCCCAAAATTTGCTGTCGGGGTAAAAAGACATGTTCTCTACTAGAGTAAACGAGTGTTAGTGTTTGTATTACTATTACAGTGGACACTGTAGACTAACTGATTACGAGAAAACGTGAAATTTTGCTTTTTATAAAAATTACGTCTCACTAAGGGACCGAAAAAGACGTTCAGAATGACGGGATTTTGAAAAGAGCGGGATGATTCGAAATAGCGTCTTAAATTGTGCCGATAATTTATTCGAAATAAAAAAGGATCGAAATAAGTGCCTTTTTAAGCGCCACATTTACTTCCTTACTTTTTCTGTTTATTGAGTGAGGATCTAGAATAAAACAATCCTCTTGTATCGAAATGTCTAGAGACCTCAGTAAAGGAATCAGGGGCCAAATAATCGTATTAAGTAATGAAGGCATGTCGCAACGTAAAATTGCAGATAAAGTAAGTGTCTCAAAAGGTGCTGTACAGCGAACCTTGCAGAGGTTTAAGGAAACAGGATCCTTTTCCGCAAGACCAAGATCTGGGAGACCAAGAGTTACCATTCAGCGAGAGGATCGATGCATCAGGACAACCTCTTTGCGCAACAGGATGGCAACTGCTGGTGAGATCCAAGCATTGCTCAATAACACTTGAGAGAAGCCAGTCAGTAAAAAAACAGTAAAGAGACGATTCAAACGGGCTTAATGGAAGGGTAGCAGTCTCCAAACCCCTTTTATGACCCCAAAATAAAGGCAAGAGATTGCTATGGGCCAAGAAGTACAAGCATTATACCGTTGACGACTAGAAAAGGATTCTGTTTACAGATGAATCCAAAGTTCAGCTTTACGGAAATAGTCGACGACTTTATGTCAAATGCAGAAGTAATGAAAGAATGCTACACGAATGCGTGAAATCTAAAGTAAAACATGGTGGCGGAAGTATTCAGGTTTGGGAATGTTTCAGTTGTAATGGTGTTGGGGATCTGTACAGAATTAACGATATCCTGGCACTAATGCAGTTTCGCACCTCAACCATATAAACGAAAGTAATGTAAGTAAATTATATATCATTCGACAGTTTATTACCTGGAAATTACAGTGACACCACGATACCAACCATTCACTGCAAACATAATGCATTATAGCCTTAAAGAACATCCTTGTTACTTGGCGCCATGTTTGAATGTTTCTTTGTACTTTTTCCAAAATGTGTATAAACCCAAAGGTTAGGATTTGGGTTAGCGTTAGGATTAGGGTTAGCGTAAGGGGTTTATGCACATTTCGGGGGATTTTAAAGAGCGAAGAAACAATGGAGAGGGACTATACTTAAATTGTAGATAAATCCATAAACTTTACTGTCTTGAGCCCTCGGTTCATTGTTGACGCTCACGAACTTCAATGTGTCTGTTTTTTTGGGTATAATGCTTTATGTTTGGAGTGAATTCTTGATATTACTGTATCACTGTAATCTCCAGGTAAGAAGCTGAGGACTGATATGTGATTTACTTACGTTACTTTCATTTATATGGTTGAGGTGCAAAACTGCATTAGCACCTAATATCCTTACCAAGGAAAAGTACCACTCCATCCTTCAAAGTCATGTGATACCATATGGTTTAAAACTATGTGGTCACAGATTCGTTTTACAAAAAGATAATAATCCCAAACACACCTCTAAGCTCTGCAGAAAATATTTGCAGAAGAAAGAAGACCATGGTGTGCTGGTTGTTATGGATTTAACTCCTCAGTCCCCTGATCTTAATCCAATCAAACATTTATGGGAACATTTGAAAGGGATAAGACAAAGTATGCAATCACCGGTCAAGATACCCTATGGCATGCCATTAATGAGTGCTGGAACAACCTGAAGCCAGAAATCATCAACAAACTTACAGAATCTATCCCAAATCTATCCCAGCAGTTCTCAAAGCAAAAGAAGGATACACAAAATATCTAATAAAACTATTGTGTGAACACAAAATTGCTTTGCTTATTATGTTATTTCTTCTTCAACATCCATCATTCTTTCAATAATGCAGCATTTCTTGCTCTACCGAGTGACATAGTTCTATATATTAATAAAAGTGACTCTAATTTTTGGCTGGACTCATACTTTGGACCCCTACTGTATGTTATGTAAACAATTGCACCTTGCTTACAAAATATATCAACCTTCACAAAATAATATCCATGCAGTTAGGGAGATACGTGTGTGCCTTCCTGAAATAACCATTGGGGCCAAAAATGGCCTTGGATTTTAAGTACAATTTCATTTTATCCATAAAATTTGAGCCCTGATAATACTACAAAGTCTAGGTCAGGAGACCTTGCATGATGGATGTGAAAACCACATTTTGAAGCTTGTAAATTTATGGATGACTGGCTGGAAAAGTTCCAAAGTATTTTAAGGATATTTTTACTATATGTCATGAGAACGTCGATGATTATGCAACTAGGAAAAGTTCCTTGGGATACCAAACACAGATTAAATAAGGACAAACAAAACTTGCCTTTTTCTATAAGAGAGCAACTATTTTTAATACAAACTTGTACCAATGTTTTTTTTTTTTAATTTTTTCTTTTTACAGAACCCTATGTTGATAGCAGCTTTTACAACTGATATAGTCACCCTATCAAAATATGTCCCATTATCATTATCATAACCATTGTTATTATTATTATGATCATCATCATCAAAGAGAACAAGATTTAATGAATCAGTAGGTGACAGAGTTACCAAGAGCCAGTTGGTTATCAGGACGTCTAGTGGTCTGTTTTTTCACCCACCCACCCTAATCTTCATGTGAGTTTCTGAAATCTAAACTCTTGAGAGATGTTAAAGTTGTTAGGGGCAAAAATACAAATTAAATATCATTCTAATGACAGTTGGCAAATATTACACAATTTTTACTCAAAAACAGTTCAAAAAACTAAACCAGACATTGACCCTTAGTTTCAATGTGTTTTTTTGATGCTCAACACTGGAAAAACAACCAAGGCCAGTTGTTCAAAGCATAGTTAGCTCTAATCCAGAACTATCAGTTCATCTGTTGTTCTGGTTCTCTTTATTTTAATCAAACAATCTAGTTCAATTTTACAGCTTAAAACCCTTTTATATACACTTGAAACCTGTAATAGAAAATTCCAACTTTTCAAGACAATGATTGGAAACATCCCCACAAAAGTTTTGCTAATCGTGGATTAAACTAATTGCCTTTTGAACAACCAGGTCCAGGAGACCAACGTGCTGGACCAGTTAGGGATAACACTGGGGTACATGTACTATGGGGGAAAGGACTGGTACTACAGCTGCACATTTGCCCTTTCACAGACCATAATGACGTACAGGTACTGTAGGTAAATGCAGTCGTAAATTGTCAATAAAACTTTTGTTGGCACCAATGGCCCTTTCATAATCACTGCTCTTAAAATCAGCACACTAAGAATGAATTGCAAATTTCGAAATCTGGAATTCTAAAAACAGTTTTTCCTGGAAATATAGTGACATATCTTCAAGGAGTATGCACCGATTTTTCCACTGAGTTCCAGAGACAGTGCAAATTAGTGTTAAAACAGTAACAATAAAATGACGATGATGAAACAGCAACGATAAAAGCAAAAACTGTTTGCTTTGCTGTGAAATGCACATTGTATAAAAGTATGATCACTGAAGGACCCATTCATCACACTCAATTACGTACAGATCTCCAAACATTGGAGTCAAAGTCTATTGAAACCGAAAAAAAAAGAAGTCATGCAGTATTAGTTATCAACTATAGTAAACATATGACGGGATACGAACTCGGTGTGCAGTAATTGTGGATAAACCCGAAGCCTACTGCTTCAACGCAGAATTCGTTTGTGTCAAACTAGGGCCTTCTCATGGCATATCTATAGAACAATAGGAACAATAGAAGTATTGTATTCAGGTTCTGCCGTTCTGGGAGACAAATACATTAAATTAACCGAAAGATAATGCGTCTTACCTCCAGGGCTTCATCATTTTCTTGAATGGCTTTCCTTAATTCATCATTTTCCTGCTGCAGATCACGCACCCGTTTGGCTAAAAAGGTTTCTGCAGAATTTAATGGCACTCCAGAATCTAGTGAATAAGCACGACGTTCAGTTATTTTAACTGAATTTATATCACCAGATTTGCCATCCGATGATTCAGCTTGGCAAGTTCTTGAATCTCTGCTATCAACAATTTCGTAACTATCCAGCTCTGATCTAACGTCTGCTATTTCCATTTCCTCCTCGAAGTGGTAATAATAGATGCAAAATCTTAAGAAGCAGCTCTACAACTGTCGACAGTGCCTGTCAGAATTCAAATGTAAACAATGAAGCTAGCAAAAGTATTCTGCAGCGAATAAAACCACACCGCTCTTGCGTTATCGTTGACGTCTATAAATTCTCTTTCACAATGACTTAGGAAACGAAATCTTATTTCACTTTTATCATAGTGTTCGAATGTTTCGAAGAACATTCAAATCTTTGTCATAATGTATTGGCAGAACAAAGTGCATTCCACCTTTCGAAACCGAAACTACGTTTACATCAGTGCCTACTGGGAAGGGAAATTTCCGGACGAGTACGTCATACAATCTCCCGCGCGTATGCACGAGTGGACATATTAAATTTGGTGGACCGATGCTACACCATTACGTACTGTATTCAGACCCGCAGAGGCCCCCCAACCTTCAGATCATGGTCTATGCGCCGAAGAGAGTTTCATTCGGGATTAAGGCCTTTAAGGCATTTTGAGGAATTTTTAAGAATAAGGCCCTTACAATCTGAGGCCCCTCAGAGTACTAGGCCCTGGGGCAATCTGTCCCCCTTGTTCCCTCTCTCTGAGGGCCCGACTGTATTACTGATTTAAAAAAGGTGCCTCAACAGTGTCTCAACAGCAGTGGCGTACCCAGAAAGCAAATGTTACGTGGGCACGACATGGACACAGGTGTCAACATTTCCTGTATGCGGCATGCCCCTCAAGATATTTTGCAGTATTTGAGTGCAGTAACACTTCTGTACTAACTGCTACTAGTACTGTGTTTCCTCTAGCTTCTCAACATCACCCCTAGTTCACTTGACTCGGTTTCGGTGCTACCACTTTCTGTCCTTATCTTTTTATTCGGATTCAATTCACAACAATCGAACGACAATTGCCTTGCCGCCATATTTATACTTGATCATTTACTCATCAGCGCCCAATGACACATGCCTCAACAGTGACAGTCAAAAACATTGTTTTTTACTTCGTCTTGCAAGGATATATTTTACAAGATAATTAACATTTATTCGGAAATTGAACTGATACTTGGACTTTAGGTAAACAGAATAATTATATTTAATCTTTGTAGTGACTATACTCTTTACTTTGCCAAATGTGAGCTAGATTTGTCAGCAATATTTCACCCAGGCACGAGCAGGTTTCACCCGGGCACAGAATCGGGTAGGTCCGGGTGTAGCTACGCCACTGCTTAACAGTCTTATTAGGCAGTTCAGTCTTTCTCTTTATAGCATGCCAAGAATTCTAGATTCTTGGAGATAGGACATCCTCCAGCTCGAGGGATTCCTGGGACAGAATAGGTCCGAAAGCCTGGTGGTTGGTAAGCAACGGAAGCATTTATATAAATATATATATATATTGATGATTATTATTATTATTAAAGTAATTTATTTCTCCATTCTGGCTTTTCAGAAATAATTACAATTAATGATTATGTACGTTACAAATCTATATTCACATTAACATCATTAATTACTCAACCTACGTGAATTTAAACTATATATTACAATTAATAACAAGATAAAAAGTTAACTATTAATGCAGCTATTCCAACATTCTTTATATAGTTTTTTCCTTATTAAAATCTTAAAAGTTTCGATATTAGAAATATTCTTAATATCATCCTCAAGTGATTAAGAATTTTATTTGAGCGCAAGGGACAATACTCCCCCACTATTTTCGTTGAGAAAGTCTTCTTTGACAGCTTGCCCATACTTTATTTTAATCCATGATTACAGAACCTCAAAAGGAATATCAAAGCCCAGCAAAATATCTTTACGAAAGCCATCGAGTCGAACACAGAAGTAAATAGTAATATTTAATAAAGTTCTAACGTTTCGTTGTATTAATCACAACATCATCAGAGAATAATTTACATACTGCCTAAAGCCTAAGTATATATAGTTACAAGGTGTAATAATATTCAAGCATTAACCAATCAGAGGACGTACTAAAAATAAAAGTTACAGGTATAAGAACACAAACAACATGGAATAGTAAAGAAAAAATTATAAAAGGAAAAATTATAAAAGGAAAAGTGGTGCTGAGCCAATATTGGCATTTAGAGAGAAAGTCTACTCATTCGAAATCTTAAACCCTCTCTAAATGCCAATATTGGCTCAGCACCACTTTTCCTTTTATAATTTTTCCTTTTATAATTTTTTCTTTACTATTCCATGTTGTTTGTGTTCTTATACCTGTAACTTTTATTTTTAGTACGTCCTCTGATTGGTTAATGCTTGAATATTATTACACCTTGTAACTATATATACTTAGGCTTTAGGCAGTATGTAAATTATTCTCTGATGATGTTGTGATTAATACAACGAAACGTTAGAACTTTATTAAATATTACTATTTACTTCTGTGTCCGACTCGATGGCTTTCGTAAAGATATTTTGCTGGGCTTTGATATTCCTTTTGAGATTATGATTACAGAACATGTCGTTCGTTTTTCCAAGCTCAGAATTCATTTGGTCAAGCCTGGCATGGTTGACGCCATTCACGTTTCACTGTCACAATTCTACTCTCGGACACATAACTCCTATCTGTTTCCCATTTTTAAAATGGGAAACATCGCGAAACGGACGTACGCATTGCTAACCAGTTTGGATACTTGGATTTTTACACCTGCTTCAAAGGTCGACAGGAAGGATTTGACCTTAGCAATTTGACAGTGCATAGTGCTTTTCGGCATATCAAAATACGGTTCCCCATTGGCATGGGAACCGATCCATTCGTGGCAGTGGAGAGGACAAAGGCATGGTCGGGCCGCTGTGCGGACCGGCCAAAGGCGGAGTGTGAACCTTCTTAGGGAGTCCGGAGCAAAAGTTTCAAAACATCTGGTTGTTGAAACGCCTTCGTGAACTTTGAGACTCTGCTTAAGCAAATTTTGCACTTTAACTTTCTTTAGAAAGGAAGCTGTATTTGTTGCGATTTCCCGATAGTCTATGCTCTCTTAAGCTTTATGCTTTGTGGGACAACTTTGAGGCAATAATTAGACTAACCGCATTATTTTGCCCGTTTTATATCAGAATATGATTTTTAATTTGACGGCCAACCAAAATGCTGGAGGCTGACAACTGATATATTGTCCTCTCCTCTTGAAAGTGTGGATGGGGCATGTCCCCCCTGTTCCCCACCAATCGACGCCTATGCCCATTGGTCTGTGGTGTAGCGAGAACTGTACTGGGTTGAGAACTTGCCCATGGGTGCCAAAAGAAAGCGATGGCAAATATTGCAGAGGCTTTTACAATTTTATTCCCTTGAAAAATGTAATATCATCGTTGGCATCATCTTTATTATTCTTCCAAGTTGGCAATCAGGGTAGCCGCCACAAGTTAAGTTTTCCCCTGGATGTCTAGAAAGGCAGAACGTCGATATCATGGTTATGGTTATTCGATCACCATTTTACTGGCCCGTGGCCTACCTAAACTAAAAATTAAGCAGTATAGCTTTGGTTTTCAATAGCACGTTGCGTGAGAGGTCGGGAAAATGGCCTGGAGACCCAGCACGTGGGAGACGTAATCTTCCCTCTGAAAATTAGAGAGGCTTTTTTTCCTTTTATTTCTAATTTTCTGAAAATAGTTGCAAATGAAGAATACAGTTCAAGTGGTCAAAGGAAATTTCTAATTTTGATGAGAACGTATTTGTAAGCCTGGGGCCGTGTGTTCAAAACACGATTAGCGCTAATCTAGGATTACCAGTTAATCTGTTGTTTTTGGTTTCATTTGTTTTGGTTGAAAAATCTAGTTCAGATTTCAAAGTTGAAAACCTTTTTGTATGCACCCAAAACCTGTTAAAGAAAACTCCAACTTTTCTCATCAGTACGATCGGAAAGTTTTCCACAAAATTTTCGATAATCCTGGATTAAGTGAATCGCCTTTTGACCAACAAGGCACTGGTGGCTAGTACGCAACGTAAGCATTTATATATATTGATTATTAAGAATTTTAGTTAAATGCGGGGGGGGGGACAATATTTCCACACTATTTTCGTTGAGAAACTTTCCCTTGACAATTCGTCCATATCTTATTTTAATTTATGATTACCAAACATCTCGTTCGTTTTTCTAAGCTCAGAATTCATTTTCAACCACCCAGTATGAATATTCTAAACAGTTGGCTTCGTCTTGGAAGCACAGCATGCAAGACTATATTTGGCAGACAATGTTGTAATTCGTTACTAAAGTCACGTTTTATAATGTTGGACATAAATGGTGAAGGGCTCTAGCGGCCGTTTAAAATATTTTTAAGAGCCTGTAAATTAACTTCAGAAGCCTTGTCCGGTTTTTTTAATTCACAAGAATCTTTACTTCCAAACGAGGCAAGTGAGGCTCATAAAGATTTACATTAAACATATCTAAATTGGCCGCAATTATAAGTACGGTTTACATCAAGCTACCAAGAATGAAGTACGGAGTACATATATGGTCGATAATGTGACACAGAGCTAAAGAAGGAATCAGACATCTTTTTAATTTGTCGGAAGGTGGTTTTGTTGTATTGATATTTAGATCATGAACTTCTTTGCATTGCAGAGCTTTCTAATCTTCGTCGATATTGAAATTTCGCTTAGTATTTGTTCGTGAGCGATTTAATCTTACTCTCTTGACGTCCGACAGATTTCTGTCTCTCAAGAAACATTCGTATTCTTCTTCTTACAGGTCTTTTGAAGTTTAATCATATTAAACAGGGTTTTAAAAAGTACAAAATTGTCATGCTCATAGGATGGTGTCCGTGGTATTTAAGTCCTGATTCTCACGATACTATTGTCGTAGACGATTGTTCTTTCTGACCGATGTGATTCAGTAGGACACTTCATTGTGTAGTACAAATTTGCAACATTGAGCTCAAACAACCACCGGAGTCAAGGCTATGCTACGCTTTCAAGTAAGCTGTAAAGGCTTGGATTATCACAAGACTGTTTATTGCAAGCTTGTTTACCAGTGGCGGAGGAAGCAGGCGGACCGCGGCCCTCCAAACATTTTATTTAGGAGGGTCGCAAGATCGTCCCCCCTTAAAAACAGATATGGTAACACTATGCAAAATGTTTTCTATTTTTTCCCCATCACACATATTTGCATAATTTAGTACTGCGAGAAGATGCTGTTAAAACTCGGGATAAATGTATGGTCACTTTCAGTATCCTTTATAAGGGTTAAAAGAGCTACGACATTTTATAATTGTATTTAGTCTATTAATTCACAAATTAGTAATCCACTAAAACATTCCTTTCTCGTATACACGAAATGTGTTTTACTATAGAAGTATAACTGCAAGTATTGTCCTAGAATAGTCAACAATCTAGGCTATGAAAACCTTTACGTGAAAACGCCCACCCTTAACTAAAATTTTGTTCCCGGACCCTCTAAGTTCAACTAGTTTCCTACGCCACTGATGTTTACATACTGTAGGTAGGTAGGTATGTATGTATGGATGTGTGTATGCCCGTATGTAAGTAAGTTCGTATTAAATATGTTTGTATGAGTGTATGAGTGACAATGGTTACTAGAAATAAGATTTTGAAACAAACGTTTAGACAAAGTTTTTGTATTCTAGATGATGACGATAACATCTGGCCGAGACGTAGATTTTCAATACAATGTTATCCTTATTCGGAAATACCATTGTTGTCTATTTTGTAAAAATAGTCTTTTTATAGCCGCAGGTATTTAAATATCTATGTGTTGCTATGTTTGAACAAAGAATTAACGACAGGAAATCCGAAAACAAAAGCTTCAAGACAATGCGTACAGGCACGTAGCTAAATCTACTTTTGTCAGATATAAATATTAATATAAATTAAGTTTCGAAAGGAAAGAAAATAATGGATCGAAAGTTAGTTGACATTTCAAACCCACTCAGATTCTAATCTTATTCTCATATAGTGCTCAATACAAAATTACATTTCAATACAACTTTCTTTCCCGATCCCTTGGGGGTCAAAAAATCAATCAGTATTTTGAAAACAATGACGAGTTAAATGTTATTGCAAACTCGTCACGAGATACAGTGCGTAGAACAAAGTATCAAGGCTTAAGTATCAACAACTTTAACTATGACCTCCTGAGACTGAAGAGGAAATGTGGACCAACCGGAATCTAGTACTTTGAAAACCATGACGAGTTAAATGTCATTGCAAACTCGTCACGAGATACAGTTCGTAGAACATGGTATCAATGCTTAAACATCATCAACGTTAACTATCACCTCCTGAGACTGAAGAGGAAACGTGGACCATCACTTTTCACGAAATGAATATAAGACATAAATGACTGAAATGTTTAGTAAAGACCCTAAAAAGTAAATAAAATATGAAACAATCCCAGAAAGCGGGCATAACCCATGACTTAGGCGTGAAAGACAGCGGGTGGTGCCACGTGTACGTTAATTGGAAAACTCGGACAAACATTGCAGAATGATTGCTTTTGTAACTAAGGCCCCGTCCACACGTATGCGGATATTTTTTAAAATGGAGGTTTTTTTCTCCGTTTTGGCCTTGCGTCCACACGTAAACGGCGTTTTCCGCAACCGAAAACGGAGGTTTTCGAAAACGCTCTCCAGAGTGGATTTTTTTGAAAACGCCGTTTTCATGTTTACGTGTGGACGGGCGAAAACGGAGGTTTTCGAAAACGATGACGTTGATGATCGGGTCCAGTCTACAGCGGCGCGCGTTTTGTATCTGTTTTCAAGGTGGCGGACCAAAACTGTATGGCTATTTTACTTGGGCTGATTTCAAGTCTAATAGCTAGCATTCAGCTGCATGTTACTATGTTAAACGTTCACGGAGAATATTTGAGAAAGCAAATGAATATTATGAAGATGCTTTCCGTCTTAACGTCGTAAAAAATCGTTTTAAAACGATTAAATAAAAAGCCAGCTAGACCGCGCAGATTCTTGGTAAGGCCAGGACGAACGAGTGCTCGGTTGGACAACTTTGCCAGCCAAACTGTGGTACCTGAAGAGTGGAGGGATCGTTTGGAAGAGCTCATATTACTAGGCGATGCGCATGCTCTACGCCGGGCGCTATCATATTTCCATCGTTTTTGCGTTTACGTGTGGACGGGCGAAAACGATTCGAATACGCTACGTGTGGACGCGAATTTTTTTAAAAACGGAGAAAAAATCTCCGTTTTTAAAAAAATCTGGATACGTGTGGACAGGGGCCTAAGGATAAGTGTCAGCAATTGGCGCTTTTGGAGGACTTGTTGGTGTCCACACTTGGTGTCCACACTTGCTTATGAGAAATGCTAAAGGAGATGATATGTTCTTCTCCAAATTATCGCTGATTAACTATTTTAATTGGGACAAGACGATAAGTTAGATTCTGTCACCGTTGCCATGGCCGGTTACATATGTTGCTCCGAACGGACTTAACGTCGTCTCCTCTTTATCCCACGGCACGGTAGAGCCAAAATTGTCCCCCTTTACGTTTGGCCCATTTTTTCCCCTTTAAGGACCGGGTTCCCAAGAGTCCGAAATCCTGTGTGGTTTACAGTTTTAAGTGTCAACGGTGTAGTTCGTTGTATATCGGCCAAACCGGCCGTCTTTTGCACGCCCGTACTTCAGACCACTTGGGCATCTCGGCCATTACTGGGAAAAAGCGCGTTAACCCCGCCCCCACAAGTATTTTGTAACACGAAAGGGACACGGGACACCCGGTTTCTCCACGTGACATTAATGTTTTATCTTCCTGTACTAACAGCTCAGAACTTCTTATAAGAGAAACCCTCTTAATTCGAGAGTTTAACACTTCACTCAATGGCAATCTGGGCTCCTTTCCACTGTCTCTATTTTAGATTTTGCTTATTTCCTTTGCTTTTTAACTGTTCCCTGCCTGCTTTGTCATTCCTCAATGACAACCTGTCACTTCCTCGCTTTTGTCTTTGCTCCACACTTCCTCTCACACGCCTATCATGTTAATATTACCTTTGTAATACAATCTATGTATACATTCATGTAACATAGCCATTCATTCTCTGATGATGTTGCACGTTGCGACGAAACGTTAGATTCAATAAAACCTCACTATGCCTATATTTCATGTGTTTTGCTGGGTTATTTTATTTCTAACTTGACAAGTTGCCAAGCAATCTACGTAAGTCCGGTACTCATAACGACCAGTTTCAGATTTCAGGCACGTTAGGGGGTGTTTACATGAATCTGGATTGAGTTTCATTCCGGGTTGAAAGTGAATTCAAACCGTGTTTACATACGAATTGTATCCCCGGATCGAACAGCGCGTGAAATCTGAAATTTCAAGATGGCAACCGATAATATTCGAGCCAGTATGTTTCTTTCAGCGATTTACACTTGATTCCAACATGTTCTAGCATCAAAACCTAAGTAGACTCCTATTCTGTTCCTTCTCCCAGCTTTAGTCTTTTAAAAGCTTTGATGTCTGCTGAAAACCTTTTGGGTTTTTTCGTTGTCCCAATTCCATCATTCGTTCGCAGAGATACTGAGGTTTAAACTGATATTTCCACTATATTGTCGTCTATATATGTTAAAAACACGCATACACTGTTCGTTGCAGTCCTCCAGGTCACATCTTCCATTCTGGAACGAAAGCTTGCAGCGCCTTTACTTACATGAGGACGGAATGAAATTTCAGACTCGAAAAAGATTTCATTCCGGAGTGAAAACCGGTATGAACTCAATCCGGAATTAGTTAAATCTCATTCAGGATTCATGTAAACAGTTAAAGGGATTTTAATAGAAGCGGTATGACTTCAATCGTGAATGAAACTCGATCCGGAATCATGTAAACAGTCGCTTAGCCAGGCTTGGACTGGCCCGAATGCCATCTTATCATGGAACTATTTCAGCCATTGTTATGTGGCGCGATGGCACAATGGCCAGTCCAAGCCTGACGTTAGCCAGTATGACAAGGTCGATAGTTGGATTTGAAATAGGTACGAATTAAATGATTGATCTAATCTTTCATAAGAGCTTTCACAAGAAATGTGACTAAAGTAAGAAAAAAATTGCAGATAACATTGTGTAACTTTAGCAGCTTGGCAGTGAATTAACAATAAGACCCCGTTCACACGATACCGGTACGAAATGAAACCGTAACGAAATTATTACGGTTAGGCCTTGCGTTCACACGGTACCGGTATGAAAAAGCATGAAACCGTAATGCTAACCGTAACGATTTGAAACTGTAATGTGAAACCGTAATCGTGTGAACAGGTTCGTACCGTGATATTTTGATACCGGTGTCACAGGAAATATGTCCCCCCCCCCAAAAAAAAATTTGTACCCCCGGGCCAAATTTCCTAGGAAATGTCCCCCCTTCGGAAATTTGTCCCCCTTTTGAAACAAGTAATTCAAGACTTTAAAAGTAAAATATACATCTATTTCTTATAACAACTGCGTTAAATACTGTATGTAGTATTTACAAGAACGATGAAAACCTTAGTTCAACTCTTCCTAAACTAATCATCCTTTTTACTGCGTTTGCCGATGGCGGAGCACATAAGTCACAAAGCCATTCCTGATCATCCTCAGGACAGGAACTTAAATCCAGACATGGAAGATGGTACCAGTTGTCGCAAAGATCGCATTGAACCATATCACCGTATTCTGGCAAACAACACATACAAAATGTTTGTATCACCAACTCATTCGGTCCATTGACACGTAACGCGCCTGTTCCACAACTACGGGGGAACGGGGAGATTTCACCTCTTTCAAAGCAGCCAAATAAGTGGTTTCTCATCTTAGACTGATCAAAAGACACTTCATTCAGATAAGTGTTCCCACTCGCTAGTTCGTATGCATACGCAATCGCAAATAAGCCACAGTCAACGGATCCTTTTTGTGGTTGTGCTGGGCACATCTCAATACGAAGCTGGCTTGCGACGTCGATGAAACCACGATAACACTCTGCAAGCTGTTTCTCGGTCGACTCCGTCAGGTCATTAAATAAACTGTCGTAGACAGCTATCGGCTGTCCCCGAATCGAAGAGGACGTTATCCAGCGGGTTTTTCCTGTGTGGCGTATTTGGACGCCTTCATCTGGACAGCATTCGAACGATGTCTGTGAAAGCACAGAGTCTTGAAGACCTCCGACTATATATACTAAATAAAGAGCTACTTTAAGTAGATTAACAAAATTCACACCTATAACTTAAAAAAAATATTCTTCCTTGTTTACTCAAGTATTTTGAAACACCTAGACAGCTAGACAGCTGAACAACTGTTATGACATTACAAAACAATAAAAAGTCTAATTAAAGAAAGTGATTCTTGATAAAAGTGAAAACACATGAGGAGAATAGAGCTGAGTAGTAGTGGAAGAATCATGTCTGAAAATGGCTTGTCATCCCACGTTTGTGAGTCATCGAAATTGCGTCAAACCATTGTGCTTTTGGCAGCTTTTTGTTGTGTGCATCATTAGCAATGGTTGGAAATTTTGTAATATGCATGGTTGCGGATAGCTTTCGGATGAGTCATCGATTATTGAAAAAGTTTATAGAAAGCCGTTATAACTTCTACCCTCGAGCCAACATGCTTTTAAAACAGCAAAAACTTTTTTTAAATTTTATTTCCGCACAAAATGAACGAGCAGCATACATTCAATTACATGTTCTAAACACCTTTAGCAACAACAAGCTTCACAAGCTTACCTACTGGAATGGCTAGATGATCTCTGGGTATACGAATTAGGGGGGACAAATTTCCAAAGAGCGGGCCATATTTCCTTGGAAATATGGCCCCCTGGGGGGACATATTTCCTAGGACATTTGACCCGGGGGGACAAATTATAGGGGACAAATTTCCTGTGACCCCGGTGCAGTTTCGTACCGGTATCATGTGAACGGGGTCTAAAGAGGAGATATTGTCGTTTCTGTATTCGTCTTGTCTTTGTTTTTCGGATCTCTGTTTTACCAAGTGTATGTATTCGACGTTTTATTTAAATTACTGTATTTGTCGAGCAAAGAAAACAAAAGCCAACCTTTATCATACAAAATCAGAAAATATTAAATAAATTTGTCCTCTTCCAACAACAGTAAAAACCAAAATCTAATCTACAATAATATTGGATAACCAACTCAGCCACTGCATGCATTTGTGTAAGTGTTCACCTATCCCTGGAAGACCAGTAGAGTCAATTGTGGCAAAAAAACTAAATATATACCCAGAAAAATAGGCATGCAAACATACCCTGTGAAAAAAACTGGAAAGCTTAAACAACAGGAAAGCTAATGACTTCTTGAGTCAAATGAACTCTATCATCATAATTACTAGTGGGAACCTCTAACCACTAAGCAACAGCAACTAAGGTGGTCAAGCAAAGGTTACATGTGTCAACCCATCTATCACCTGAGAAATAATGAGATGTTCAAACTACTAAGGCACAAACGCGAAGATTAAGGAAAAGTGTTTATCAATGTGTCGCAATGAAGGCAAGTCATATACAAGAATATCTCACTGAAATACGACCACGAAAACCTTACTATGAGGTTTCCAGTTAGAACTCTTCGAATAAATGGCCAAGTTCGATTTCCACATATTTCAATTCAAGTGTTCAAACACGTACAGCATCAGCGGGAAATTTGCAGGTAAATAAATCCTGGGGTTTTATTAGCTACCAATGAATTAGGACTTAAGCAAAACACATCACAGAAAATCGGCAAATAATAAGTGTTACTTAAAAAGCAAAGAGAGAAACAAATACACAAGAGTCTCTTACAGACTCGATAGTCATTTATCGAATTTTAAAGCATGTATACAGACGGGTGCATTTCGCAAAATAAAGTATTTGCAAAACCAAAACAAATTCAAAACACTTATCTATTATTTAAAATAAGATTAAGAACCTTAGTTTGGTTGTCAAGTCATCTCAACCTCCTTGAAATTGGGGGAAAATGCCGGTTAACCGCTACAACTCCTGTTTACGCCATATTGTTTGGGACCTGGTTGGGTTCTTCCAATATGGCCGCTGCTCCTTGACTTCCGGCTTCACTTCTTGAGCCCAGTTGCTCTATCCAGTCTTATTTAGTGATCAGTGGAACAAACCCGCTATGCTGGTATTATCTATGCCAAACCAAGCCGTCGTGCTAATAGTATCGAAGCAAAGAGTTAAAGAATTGCCTCACATGACATTTTAATGAAGGCAAAAGAAGCTTCATTGCATCTGTAAGGTAAATTTTGGGATGAAATGTTTTCAACATTATATCTTAGTGTATCATATACGTTTAGCCTGAATTAGCTTGTTAAGTAGAATGAAAGAAAGAATGACGTTGCTGTTTGGTTTACCAAGTTGATTTTCTACTATTTACATGCCTTTGTTTTTAACACTTTGAAATGAACTAATTGATGCTGGTCAAACAGTTTGTGCTGACTTCAATCAAGGAGATGAATACAAGTTTGGGCATTATGCAGGAAAAGAATACATGGTGATGGTACTTACTCCATTTGCCTGCTCTTAAATTACATGAAATACTTTAGCACAGATGTATCATGAATGCAATGTGTAATGTTTATGTTTATGTTTATTGTGCTAATAAAAGAAATACATGTGCAGCCAGTAACGGCTGAATTGCGTATTTACAAATTATATTAATCACTCTAAGTATTGCAATTTGTATCATAACAAGAAGAATATATAAAGGAGTTTGGAACTAAAAACTTACGTGTCTGTCTAAGATTATACTGTGAATCATAAGATGGCGGTAAAAGACAATGAAGGCGATGATTTTCATTATTGCTAATTGACTTAAAAAGGGATTGACAAAAAGTTTTATGATGTGCATCAAGATGATCTATACATAGTCTTTCTGATGCTCTACTATATTCAAGATCAGGAAAAATGACTTCCATTACACGTTTTTGAATAAGTTCCATTTCATTCATCAAATATTTTGGTAGAGAATAATGGAAAACAGGTACAGCATAATCCAGAATTGATCTAATACACGTAATGTAAAATAATTTTAAATCGTCGTGAGAAACATTTGCCCTCTTTAATTGGATTAAGAAGTAGATTCTTTTGGATGCCTTCTTAATCACATCTCTAACGTGCGCATTCCAAGTTGAATTACTAGAGATAGTAAGACCAAGTAACTTTGCCCTTGGAACAATCTCAAGTTCTTTGCCGTTAACCATAATGGGGGAAAATTGTCGCTGTATTTTAGCGAACGATACTCGAAGTTCTTTACATTTATCCGAATTGAGCTGAAATTTATTTAATATCGACCACTGCATAATTTTGTCAACAAAACCTTGTAAATGACTTATATTATTCGGAGCGATGGTTTCTGAAATTGTTGTGTAGTCAACAAATTTCCAGAGGCACTCGTCATGTATTGTAAGGTCACTTACCATGATTAAAAAAAGCCACGGGCCAAATTTTCTGCCTTGAGGGACGCCTGAAGGTGCTTTACGCCACTCAGAGAAACAGTCGTCTGCAAGTTTGATCCTTTGGTATCGGTCGCTTATAAAATCAATAATCCAGTTAATTACACTGACTGGTAAATCTAAAGTGCATTAAAGTGCATAGTTTACCCGCCAAAATCTCATGATCGATAAAGTCAAATGCTTTACGATAACCAAATAAGATAATCCGTATAGTAGCTCCATTACCATCTGTTTGAAATAGTATAGAACATGGGGGTACTACCGCATTTTTTCCAAAATTTTGTCGCTCGATACCAAACACTATCATTTCAGGCGCTCAAAATCATATTTTTATTAAAAGTTCAAAATACCATATTTCCAAGGCTTCGGAAGACACATTTTTTCAAAACCTTGTTTCGATATAATAAATATGGTTGAAGGTAGTTTTTGTTGTATAATAGAAAGAAACCACATCATTTCCTGTCTGTCAAAACCAAAACCAAAACCAAATTTTCTGCCAAGAATTCAAAAACGAACTCGAAAAAATCCACGATTACAATTTTTTGGTCAGCTTTTGATTGGTTTATATAATATCCTAGTGACGTTAATTGTCTAGACAAATCATCAGGATATTAATTTAAAACAGCAATTTTGTCGTGGTAGCAAATTTAAACATGGTTTTCAAATACGTTGATACCATGGTGATTGGTAATTTAAGAAAAAGTAAGAGAAAATGAAGATTAAATATACGCACTAAAGAGGAGTACACAGTTACCAAAGACTGTTGGACTGTTTAGTTCTTAAAAGAACCGTATGAAACTTAAAGAGGTAAAATACTACGTAAAGAGTAGGCCTAAAAAATTAGAAAAGAACACGATGCATTTCGGCAGACCACTTATCAAGTGCCATACGTCTGCTAACTAAAGAAACAAATCATCTGCTTATATAGTCTCAAGAAAACTGATGACATCGACCCAATGGTATGCGGGAGGTTCAAAATAGGGCTAGTTGGAAAACAAATTGCTTTTGCCGGTACATATCCGGATCATTAAGTCTCATGTAAATGACTTCCATCACTCTCAATTGAAAGGCGAAACGGCATTTGTAAAGAATTCTAAAATTATCGTCTGAGTAGGTTTCGGCGCAAGACTTGTTATTAAACCTGGTTTCCATTAAATCGTTAGAATGGCAAGAATCGTAATCGCAATTGCAAAAATTGCAATAATCCTATATTTGCGATTTAGTCACTTGAGTCGCAAGAGTCACTACGATTCACGTTTCCATTAAATCGCAAGGTTCGCGACGACTGCTACGACACGACAATGGCAACCAGGCTCAAAGCCTGGTTGCCATTAAGTCGCAAGAACAGCAAAAATCGTGTCGTAGCAGTCGTCGCGACCCTTGCGACTCAAGCGACTAAATTGCAAATATAGGATTATTGCAATTTTTGCGATTGCGATTGCGATCCTTGCGATTCTACCGATTTAATGGAAATCAGGCTTTAGACAGAAGGTGTTTGCCAACAGCTGAACCACAACTGATGAATTGAATGGAACGGCATTGTCGTTCTTGTTGTTGACGTGATGGCTGAGTTTTATTTCTAATGACGCTAGGAGCATGTTGTTTGATCCTATCACTCAGTCTCTGATTAGTTCTACCCACATAGCGAGATCCACATTCGCATTTAAATTCGTAAACAACACAGCTTGATGAAGAAGCAGGTAGAGACTCTTTGTGAGTGGGTGGGAGGATAGTTTTCGTCGAGAAAATTCCAACGAATCTAGCGACAAAAAATGTTTGTTCAGTAATTAACTTGATCGATTGTCCAAAAGTTTCGGAAATTTGTCCTATCCATTTGATTAAAAGCTCTATCAAGTATTCTTTCCGGGTAGCCATTCGATAAAAATATCGATTTCAACTTTTCAAGACCACTATGAAGAAATTTCTCAGATGAAATCTTATAAGTACGGTCAATTAAATATTTAATCAAGGAGAGTTTTTGCTTTCTGGCACTGAAAGAATCAAATCTTGTGTACAAACCCGTAAAAGTCGGTTTCCTGTAAACACTTGAAGCCCATGTCCTCTTTATGCACGAGTGCGTCAAGGAAAGGACATTTATTGTCTTTGTCATGCTCACAAGTAAATTTTAATAATGGATGAAGATTGTTGAGGGTATCTAGAAAGGAATTAGTTGCACTGTAGTCATTAAATATTCCGAAAGTGTCATCTACATACCGTTTATATCACTCCGGCAGTTCGTGCGATATAGATTGAAACAGTCTAGACTCGTGATATCCAACAAAGATATTTGCTAGAACAGGGCCTAATGGTGACCCCATGTTCAAACACATCGATGGAGTGGCAATGGGATCACCATTAGGCCCTGTTCTATCAACGTATTTGAAAACCGTGTTTATACTGATTTAAATAAAATACAGGGGTGTGTATTAATTGTGTTTGGTTTCGGTTTCATTGTCCGGGTTTTTTTCGGTTTTATTCATCACATGATTTGAAATATGTTTACCTACTGTGATTCCACCGCTTAGAAAACCGGTTCTTCAATAACAACATTCTCAATTTCTTTATTCGTGGTTTCCAATTCCTCAACCAAATTATCAATACTAACATAGGTGTAGAATATTGGGTGGCTAAGCGGCTTCAGCCCCCTCAGAAATAACTTTGGAGGGGTTTAGCCCCCGGGATGTTACATTAATTGAAATGTGATTCACGATTGGTATGGTTACTGACGTGCTGGTTGGTGTAATATAGCCGTTAAAACCTTATTATTTCTTCAAGCCAATTGTACCCATGATGCACCTGAGAAAATGAGTTAAATCCAACACCGAAATTTAAAATCATAGCAACAAATCATGCACCAATCATGGAGTCAGACATTTCCGCTTTCGGTTTTAGCGCCTTCTGGAAATAGAAAAACTCTACGCCCATGAATACTAATAGGTTCTTCTATCTTTTGAACTTTGCGTTAAGGCATTATATATAATACAACAGATTTAATTTATTTTCGGAATAACTACATTATAACCATATGGATGTCTCAAATTTATCTCCAATCGCGCGTATTTATTATTCTTTAGTCTATCAACAATACCTTTAATTTCATCATTCGAAACACCATATAGATAATTATCAGTGATAGATTTCATATCATTACGGTTTTGTGTGTAAAATGTCACCAACTTACTTATATTTTCGCGATATGGCTTGCATATTCTTATCAATTGTTGGGTGATTACAATTGTTGAAAGATTATGTCTGGCTAAAAATGCTAATTTCACAAGTTCAGATACTCGATTCTTCACATCTTGTGATAACGCACAGTTATCTAAAATAATAAGAGTGTTCGTCCCTTTGTATATTTCAGAAACATGCTTAAGTATAGTGGCTACATGCTCTTGGTCACACTGTAAAACTATGAAATCTCTTTCGTCTTTGTACTTAAATTCCTGGTAGGACTGATTATAATCATATGTAGGACATATCAGAACTTATAATCGAAATGGCGTTTATATTCCTTCTCTAAAATGTCTAACAAATATGTTTTTCCACAACAAGTCCTGCCTGTTATAATCATATTGAAAGGAGTTTTCATTTATATTATACCAAATAATTAGTATTGGATACTTTGTAAATCATTGTTGATAAAATTTACCAAACCATCACTAACAACAAACACGTATATCGTGTGGTCCTTGGATGTGGTGGCTGATTTGGTGAGTTCTAGAAGAATACCAGATTGCGTATTCATAACCGTTTTCCCAGACTTATATATCATATCGTTTTCGTGAGTACGTAGATCTATCACACACGCAAAACTGTCATCATAAAAATCCAAAACGGATACATTCTGATCATATTTCATTTTTGTTGAAAACAATCGGTGAACTTCTTCATATAATCGGCTTCTAGTTAAATCTCTTGAATAAACTTTATTGGGCTTTCCTTCTATTGATATTTTAACGTTAACAGTCTTCAAATTAGGATATACAAATTCTTCCTCAGTGCTGTCATCTCTAAAAAGCAAGACAATAGCTTTCATTGACTTTCGGGGAACACTTACATTTATATTTTGTACTGTTGAAGTTTTGCCCAAGGATAATTTCTGAAACATTGTTATATGTTCATAAGGGATTGAAACTCCTTGAGAAAACATGCTTGTTATACTTTGAGCCAAGTCTGGATGTGTAATCGTTTCATATTCCAGTTCTAAGTTTTCTAGAAAATATTCAGCTGCGGTTTGGCTCGTTTGAGTGGTTAGAACATCTGAACTTTAAGGAAGAGTAATTATATATTCAATATTGTTCATCATCGTGTTTGGTACAAACAAACCAATACTATCAAGGATCTTACATAATTTTAAGCAGAGTTTAGTGCCAAAAACACCAAACATTAGTGTTATTATCACCACTAGTTGCTCCACTATCGTCATTGCTGATTAATTTACGCCAATTCTCACGGCCAACGCCATATTCGAGCATATCTTCTCGTTCACTCAACGACAACCATTTATCTCTATAAAGTTCAAATAAACTCTCGTTTGTATTATCATAAATTACCTCCTCTGAATATCGAATTTCAAGTCTAGACTGTAATAATTTGGCGAAATTGTTTTTGATATAATTTTTGGTATTCCCAATTTTCACATCAAATAATAGATGTAAGCTTCCAGGTACCAGACAATCATTTTGGCATAGTTTGGTTACTCGAATATATAATTGTTCTTGGGGTTTTGCTGAGTTGGGATTAAATGTCACAACATGCCGTGTTCTGTCACCTGAAATTGATGTTTTAGAATATTTCTTATAATCTGTAGATAATCCCTTTTCATTATACATATATTATAATGTATATTTTATTTTTTCCTTGTTGTAATATATAATACAGATCCACCGATTATTATAAATATATGATTACCAATAAAACATGAAAATCCACCAGCTGTTTTCTTAGCAATATCTTCAATTTCAGATAGTAGAACCGACGTTTTAACATGAATCCCAGGTTTTATTTTAGCTGCTTTTTTAGGTGGATCAACAGTCATGGAATTGCCTTGTTATTTCAATCCAAGAGATAAGCCTATTATTAAAGCAATAACTGATAAGCCTATAAAAGTAATCCAACTAGCTTTCTTCAATATTTTATTCAATTCTTTCTTTCGATAATCATCATAATAATCATCGAATTTATCTCTCAGTTGGTAAAAATCAACATCATTAAATTCACCATTTTCTGTTTTATAATTTCTTGTATTATACCAATATCTGTTCCCATCTTGTAGTTTAATAGCTATGGTTAATTCATAATTAGTCAATAACACAAATACTGAAATCGTTTTGGTTATCTTCATATTATGTTCCTCAAACATATATTTTATGAATCTTGGGTTGTATACTCTAGGAGTTGTTTTAGCAATCTATCATCTATGAGAAATATCTAAATAGCTGTTGACCTGATCGTTAAACCTACTAGGAAAATATTTCTTTGTTACTGAATTGACTTTATTGATGTCAATATAATAGTCTGGGCCTAGTAAAAGACTGTAATCTTCATCTCCACCGCCAAAATCTGTTTCTTCATTTTCTTCATTTTCTTCTTCTCATGTAATGAAAATAATTTTGTAAGCTCTAATGCACATGGAATGAATTTCCCTGTATTTGTAGGGCGAAGTTCGCCTAGTGAAAGGCCATGATGTATTTGCACCTGGAAACGATCGCTTTTAAAAGATAGGTTTCGTAGATCAAGCAATATCTGATACATCCCATAACAAGCTCTTGGACAGCTTTTCCCGCAAAAAAGTTTGATATTTCTCACAGTCTGTTTAGTATACACGGACCAAATACATAAAGTACTGCGAATTTGACATACCTTTCTTGAACCGGTAAATTACAACTTCATTTCTTTTGCCTTTTTCAGATTATTTACTTTCTTCCTGCGTTTCCAACAATAAGGACTGTCCTGTGAGCAAACCAATTAACGAAACCCTTACGCAGCAGATCAGCTACGCTCGGCGCAAACAACAAAGAAACCAAAAGAAATTAGTAAATCTAGATATCCACCAGTGAGCGTCACAGAACAAACAAATAATGGAACGGAGGTCGTTTTCGGCGGTTTAATTTTTTTATGACGAAAGTGCTTTACCACTGATTGGCGATTTAACATGTTGACAGACGTTAACAATACGCAAACTTTATCAAGACTTTTTATTGCATCGACTTCCAGCGACGTGAAATGTAATTCCACACATCCTAAACCTACCTTAACAGTTGTAAATTGTTTTGATGCGCAATAAAATAGGTTTTGACTAAGTCGTGTTAAAATAACATTTTTCTTTACCTAAAGCCACCTCGAATGCGCGTGAATGTGATTTATTTTGTCATGGTTAATTGGTATGTCCGGTTCGTTAAGAACCGAACCATACAAATGTCAGACCATAAGATAGCCGAGAACCATCCCAAAAAATTTCCGGCCATAATACAACCAGAAACCAACCATAATATTGTCATGGCATGATAAATGACTGGCTGAATTCGCTCTCAAATTTCGTTCACTTTGTCACGCTCGTGTCAGCCTGATTATCGCTGAGCTTTGTCTCGCTCATTACCGCTGGATTTGTCAGACTTGAATCTCGCTTGTGTCACGGGGAGAATTTTCGTACGGGAAGATTCATCGTGTATTAGAATTTAATCAATCCACGTGGTTGAAGCAATATATCGATTACACAAAAGAGAACAAATACCAAAAATAGTTTTGAAAAAGATTTCTTCAAGCTGATGAATAATTCAGTGTTTGGAAAAACAATGGAGAACCTTCGAAAGAGGGTAGATGTTAGATTAATATCTGATAAAGAAAAATAATTAAAATTAGTTTCAAAACCAACTTTTGTAAGTAATAAGGTTTTTAATGAAAATTTGGAGGCTGTTCATAAGATCAAAGAAACTCTTCTTCTAAACAGGCAGGCATATGTAGGAATTTGTATTCTTGATCTTTCTGAAACTATGATGTATGGTTTTCATTATAACTATATCAAACAGAAGTATGATTTAAAGGCTAAATTAATGTTTACCGATACAGATTCTCTAACATATGAAATTGAAGCTGAGGATGTATACAAAGACTTTTGGAATGACAAAGAAAAATTTGATAATAGTGATTATCCAGATAATTCTAAATATAATGATAAAACAAATAAGAAGGTAATTGGAAAATTCAAAGATGAAGCTTGTGGAATTCCAATAATTGAATTTGCAGGTCTTCAATGTAAAATGTATTCCTATATAAAAGACAATGAAAAAGGTCGTAAAACAGCAAAGGGAATAAAGAAAAACATTATTAAAAAAGCAATCAAAAATGAAAATTATAAGGATGTGTTACTAAATAACAAACAATTATATCATAAAATGAAAATTATCAGAAGTGAAAACCATGAAAAAGGAAGTTATGAAACAAACAAAGTCTTGCTTAGCTGCTTCAATGACAAACGATATATACTAAATAATGGTGTGAATAGTTATGCATATGGTCATAAAAATATTAATAAGTAAATAATAGTAACCAACCTACGCGAAAATGATGTGGTTTCTTTCCATGATACAACAAAAACTCCCTTCAACCATTTTTATTATATCGAAACAAGGTTTTGAAAAAATGTGTCTTCCGAAGCCTTGGAAATATGGTATTTTGAACTTTTAATAAAAATATGGTTTTGAGCGCCTGAAATAATAGTGTTTGCTATCGAGCGACAAAATTTTGGAAAAAATGCGGTGGTACCCCCATGTTCTATACTACTCTTTGATAACCATCTATGGATCAGTAACACCAAGGCGAGCGTGGTAGATGATTTAGGTATCGCGCAGAATTGTTTATAACTGACGATCTTAAAAATCGCAGGCTTAAGATAATCGCGTACCTTCGAGATACATGAGGTCAATGATTTTGGTCTCAGGTCTTTTTGGAGATTTTCTGCAACTTTTCTCTTCGGCAGTGGATGTATTTCTGCTCGTTTCCATAGAGTAGGAAGACGTTCGCGAAAAGATGCATTCATCATCATACAAATAGGAGATGTCAGCAAGGCCGCGTAGTCTTAAAAATCGATTTGAAATTCCATCTGGCCCAGAGACTTTGGTAGAATTGAGTTTTACTAAGAGGCTCAAAACTCTGTCTTCCGATATTTGTAAGAATTTTGGACATTCCTCCAAAGGAAGTTTATTTGGTGGACAATTTCTTTGGTACTCAGACCGAGGCTCAAGAAGGGCTGCATTAATTGCATTTGCCTTTCCGTACAGAGAAAGTGATTAAATTTCCGCAACATTTAACTGGCTCAATAGATCTCTCGTATGAGACTGCAATCCACTCAATATTTTTACTTTTGGATTTGTGCCTTACATTTCCTGTACTCTAGATTCATAATATCTCGACTTACAAACTTTCCTGTCACGATTAACAGCATTTTTGGAAAAAATTTAAAAATAGAAGAATTTCCTCCATACTTGGCAAATGCCCGTTGCCTTTTAAGTATGAGAGATTTTAGGTTTTACGTCATCCACGGTTCATCTGCTGTGTTCTTAATTATCTTTTTAACTGGCACTAATGGATCGTACCCAATCTTAATAATTTCTTGTAAAATCTGTATCATATCTTCGCAATTACATGACGAGGCGAATAATATATCCCACTGCAAGGAACTTAAATATCTACCCATAGCAGCTTTATAGCTAGGTCGTTGATCCCGTATGTAGATAGTTTTCTTAGTCGCAGAGCTTGTAACTCTTTTCTTGGGTGACACCATAATAGTGTTATGATCTGATAGTCCAAAGGGTGGTAGAACCTGTGGTGCATTATAATAATCATGAATATTTGTTAGAATATAATCAAGAATGGCATCTTTACTGGTAGGTTTTTTGACAATTTGTTTAAGCCAAAAATGTTTTTGAAGACCTTTAACATTTAACCGATTAAAATCTCCAGTGACGATAAGTCCACAGTTTGGACAACACTACTCAGCCCGTCCAAGACATAAAAAGAGGTGGTCAAGGATAGAATCTTGATCTGACCCTGGAGGATGATATAGAACGGCAACTATTATGCAAGAAAAACCCTGTGGGAGACGAGTTGGTTTCAGGTATCACGAGAGAGCTTCATGCTTGTCACAACAGGATAAATCTTCCAAATGCTTGAATTTAACTTGGGATTCTCTAACGTAAGCGCAAACTCCTCCATGACTATTTGTTAATTTATCCTTACGAATGATAGTATAACCTGGGACGTTAACAACACTATCGGCCACGGATTTGCTCAACCAAGTTTCAGTAACAAGAGCTATGCATATTTTATAAACTCTTGAATTTCGATCAATTTTGGCTCTGGGGACGTTACATTAGCTACCATAATTTTGGGGACATAGTATACCTTTCCTGTAACATCGTTATTCTGGAAATTCTCCTGTAATCTAACAGAAACATTATAGTCAGCATTAATGATGTGGCCAGTCATATTCTCGTTTCCCGACGCACAAATTCCAAATAATTCTCCCAATCTTTCCCCATGTTTAATTGTTGGCGTTGCGTTTGTATGTAAAAATTTGCGTCGTTTCTCCTTCCAAAATTCTGTAGTCTTCGAAAAACAGGTCTTCTACGAATGGACATAAGGCTTGGAATCTTTTGCGCTGGCTGGTAGTAAGCATAATAAGATTTCTTACATGAATGAAAGCCCCCTTGCGTAGACAAGTGTGGTTCAGTATTCATCAAATGAAATTTCTCAGCTTGTTTTTCTCTATAGATTTGTAATTGATCAGAGAGTGGAATGAAATTATTTAAATTTTTAATGGTTGGTCGAACATTAGTAGTCGTTGTTAAAGATGATTGGACTTGTAATGAATAATATGTTCTATTGTTTTCACTTTCAGTTTGAGTTCCTGTAGTAGATCTGATAGGAATTTTCCCTCTTTCCACTTTACTTTCAATGGATTTAAGAGATGTAGATAATTCGGCGAGCTTAATTTGTGAAAGATGCAAGGTTGTTGTCAAATCTTCTTTATGATAACGTACATCAGTTTGTAAAGCATTACACAAATCTAACAAATTGTTGAGTTTATCACCGTACAACTTGTACTCCTCCTCCACTCCAACTTGTACATCCCCGTTATCCCGGCTATCACCCGATAATTTTTCCAGATTCTTGCATGCCACTGACTTTATAATATCTGAAAACTCACATTTGAGTTTGACTATATTATTCGCATTCTCCGGTATTCCTCTATTAACTCGAGATTCTAGGATAACAAGTTCCAGCTTTGTTCCTTCACACTCCGACACAAAGTCATTACATTGACACTGCTGATTGGCACGATCTCTACTTGTGCTTGGTTCGTAGCTCTATCCTCTTTAGGTTCACCACAAACCTGGGACAATACAAGATAGGTCACCTCTCTTACATCTTTCCCACGAATAGATAAATATTTCTTATTCCTTAACCATGTTAAGGTAACCTTATCACTAGTGAACAGTTTCTTCTCCCCACCTGGCGAAGACCATTCACCTTCAACCTTTAACACTGTGTGGACGAAGTCCTTCAAAGACTGAAAATCTCTTATCCAAGATAACTTCAAATCCAATAAGGTGCTAAGCAAGGATGATGAACACTATGCTCCGACAAGTAGTTGGTGAACTCATCTGCATCGAATGGTCAACCATTATCCGTAACTAACTGCTTCGAATATCCATGCCTAGTGAAGTTCCTATGGAGATTGGAAATTACGGCACTTGCAGTATTGTTCATTATTTCAACCTCTAGGTAACGAAAGTATGCATCAGTAATTACTAAGAACTTCTCACCAGATGGAAAAGGACCACAGAAATCAGTATGGACGGTATACCAAGGATGTGGAGGAAGATTGGTCATCAGGTCATGTTAAGAGGTGGTTGACTTTTGGGTGATTGGTGAACAGCTGCTTGGTACCGCAAACATTCTTTAACCATTTGTTCAGCTTGCGTATCCATTCCAGGCCACCAAACTTTGCTTAGCAAGATCATTTTGGTTTTTGACAATGCCCGGTGACCTTCATTGGTTATAGAGAGGACACGTTTGCGGAGAGTCTGTGGGATAACAATTCCTGTATTTCGTAATACTACCCCACCATCCGAACGTTGAACGTTGAACGTTGCGATAAGGACGCAGGTTAAGATCTTGTTTACCTCATTCTCCTTCTTGTATGGCTTTCATGACATTTTGCAACTAGGGGTCGTGAAACGTAGCGGTGGCAATATCGTCAAGTTTCAGAGAGTTTGACACTGCGTAGTATTGGATGAAGTTGAAATGGTTATCACCTATGGATGTCGAACTTTTTGTACAAGAGAGAGACTGTCGAGAGAGGGTGTCAGCTGGTTGGATAATGATTTTGGAATAAAATCGAAATATTACCGTTTCTTACTCGTCTGGTTCCTTTTAACTCAAATCTTGAGTTTACAAGATGCTAATATTCAGAGTTTGTTTCATTTTGTATATTGGGAATTAAGTTTTGTGTATTGAGAATCGAGTTTTGTGTATGGGAATTGAGTTTTGTGTATTGAGAATTGAGTTTCGTGTATAGGAATTGAGTTTTGTGTATTGCACTCATGGGCCACCGTAGAAATCTGACCCTAGTGTGCCAGACAAAGGACTGTCGAGAATCTTTGGTTTGCTGTAAAGATTACAAACGTTATGAGTCATCAGTCCTGTCTGCAAAATGGAACTCTTATTTACAATGACAAAGATATAGCAGAAAGATTCAATAATTATTTCTCAAATATAGGATTTGGCCTTTCAGAAAAAATTGGTGAAATGAATGACAGTTTTGAACGATTTGTAACGCCATCATCTGGTAAATTTCAATTTCAAAAAATAAGACTTCTCGAGTTATTTGGAGTAATTGATAAAACAAAAGCCAGTAAGGTCTCTGCAACAGACAACATATCTTCCAGGCTGCTGAAAGATTCAAAAGAGATTATGTGATGGATCCAAGTGCAGTTTGTGAAAATATGAACTAATTTATTTCTTCAGCAAGTATCACGTCCTAATGTTACGGATACTTTTGGTTCTACCTCTACATGTTTTTCTGATGCATTTTCTTCCCACGCTATTTTAGGGTCACACTATTACTAAGTAGCTTAGCCAGTCAGGGGTGTCTTAAACAAAAATATCAACTTGTCACCTAAATCGTAACAGATAATATCACCTTATTTGACACATATATTTAATAAACCAACAACTTGTGGGATTTTCCCAACTGAATGGATGTCTGGAAATTATCGCCAAATATCAACGTTATAAGTCGTTTCCAAAACATTTGAAAGTTTAGTTTATAAACATTTAAACAACTATACAAATCACAATCACACAGTATATTGGCCAAAGAACAATCTAGAGTCCGCTAAAGACATTTAACTAACTCGTGGTTTTAACATAAATTCAGGACTCTTGAATGGATTTCCATTCCTTGATTTACTCAAAGTTTTTGACACTGGCGACCATGAGATTTTTTGAAAAAACTCAAGGGCTGCGGAACAAAATTTTAAGTTGGGAGGCTAAAAAATTATCCTGAGGACATACCGCCCCGAAAATTTTTCAAAATCAACACTTCTGAAACGGTTGAAGACGCTTCTAAAGTTTTTAATCTCTTAGAATTCAGAAAGTCGGATTATATTAACAGAATGAAACATCACTCAAAATATTACAGAAACTATTCACTCAAATATTTGATGCACCGCGAAAAGAAATATTGGCGAAATTCCTTGCGATTAATGAGCTAGTTCGCCGCTTGAGTAAGGTCTGGTTTGTCAGTTCTCGGCTTGTGTCTGAGTCATTTTTGCTCGAAACCAAGCGCTTGAGTCTTCTTGCAGTAAAAATTTATCTATCCCAGCCTCACTAAGAGCAAGATTTACCTGGAGAAGTTTGTAGGTCGTATTCGCCTAGTTCAGTGGTTCGATCCTCAAACTTTTTTGGGTGAACGCCCGCCTGCCTCATATCGAAACCTCTTGCCACCCCTCCTACTGAGCACGATCAGTCCCATTTCTGTGCCCGCGCTGTCACCCAATCCCAGAGCAATATTGAACTGATTATTTAATATATAGTTATTAAGTTCTGTATTGTCGAGTTAGTTGTGTTAGATTTTAACACTAGATGGCTACTAGAAACTTATAATATTGTGGTCATTATTGACTGATAATCGCCCATCATTTGCATCCTAACGCCCCCTCTCCTGATGCCTTTGCTCAATCGCTTCTAGTCGTTCTCTGAACGCCCACTTGGGGGCGGTACCGCCCCGTTGAGAAACGCTGGCCTAGTTTATCAGATTTTTCTCCAGCTCAGAAATCGTTTAAATCGTGTTTCAGCTGAGTAATCCTCTGAGTTAAGAGACTTTGTTAAATGATTCACCGTGGATTAAAGTGCGACTTGTTAAACACTGTCATAAAACAGCCTTAATTTAAACCTTTGGGAAAAATCTATTTCCTTGAAAAAAGCGGAGGGGCTAAAGACCCCCCAGCTCTCCACTTCCGCGGTCCCTGCAGTGTTGTTTCATCTTTCTTTGATGCTTTTTAAAAAAAATTGACAATGATTTCTACACTAGAAAAATCGGCGCTAATGCAGTTTCGCAACTCAACCGTATTAATGCAAGAAACATAGGTAAACTACTTACAATTCGACAGCTTATTACTTGGCGATTACAGTGATACCATGATATCAACCATTCACCACAATCATAATCAATTCATTGTAGCCAAGAAAAACATTCCTTTTATTAGCGCAATGTTTTTTCGTTCATTAATAACCCTGAAAATGTGTGTAAACCCAAGGGTTGTTATAGGGTTAGGGTAACAATGGAGACGGACTACACTTAAATTGTAAATAAATCCATAAACTTTACGGTCCTGAGCCCTCTGTTCATTGTTGGCCCTCACGAACTTCAATAGTTCCATGTGTCTTTTTTTCTTGGCTATAGTATAATGCCTTGTGCCTGGAGTGAATAGTTAAATTGATATCACGGTATCACTGTAATTGCCAGGTAAGAAGCTGTCTACTGATATATAATTTACCTAACGTTACTTTCATTTATATGGTTGAGATGCGAAACTGAAAAATCGAACCCTCTTCCCTGGGTCCTCAGGTCTACCGTCCCTGCATCGTATGATCAACAAGAACAAATTTTATTTTGATGTTTATCAGGCAGTATTTAGCATTTTTACTCTTGCGATAAAAAGATTCAGGTAAAATTCAAAAATTTTGAGAGGCTAATTTCCGATTTCACTGAACTGGGCCGGCCAGTTGTATTAATTCATTTTATGATCAGTACACCAAGTACTGAGCTGAATATCTGTTGATTCTGTTCTGCATATTAAATAATAAGCCTATTGACCTTTATCGTGAAGTATTAAAGCACATTCAATCACGTGTTATTCCGAACGTCTTTGACCGAAAAGATCCGGATTGTGATTCTCATATACTTAGTGAATATGTTGACATGTTGTCTGGGCTTCATGTTGTCGATGGAGGGCTTGGATCGGAACTAATTAGACGTGGAATTGACATTGAGGTTAGTTCTTAAAAAATGAAATGATTAATTATAAAATACGGCAAGAATGTCCATACCAGCTTCACGCCTAAACCTAAAACTTAAAGCTTAAATTTTGGAAACATGCATAATTTGCTGTTAGTATTTATACAGTACAGTAATCTTTAAATAGTTTATGTTTATTTCATCTTCTGCTGAGCACTTGCCAACCTTAACAATAACATTTTAAATTCTGGCAAGGATTGGTAGGATGGAAAGGTGATTAATTTTAATGATAAAATCATACTGTAATTAGTGCATAACCAAATCCAGGTAGAAATTGTTAAACTTTAATTTTTACAGTAATGCTCAGTAGCTTTCAAACTGTTTTTTCTTATGAAAGCTGTCCAGCATACAGTAAAATTGCAAGCATACAGTATCTCATTTTGTGAATGATATATCAAGCATCATTACATTTAACTACATAAAGCAATGCTAAAGGCACAAAGTTTATTTTACTGTGTGCAATAGACAATGTGGCCATTTGCATGCAAGGAAATACCACACGGCTAAATGGGTCACAAATGGTCCATATAAAACACAGTCTTAATAAAGCAGGGGCAAGAGTAAGGGCTGAGTCAAAATATACAGTAGGTCAAAATAACCCAATGCTTATTTGGAATTCACTGTTTACATCATTCCCTGATGATGTTGCACAAAGCAACAAAATGCCAGACCTAACAAATTATTTCATAATGCCTGTTTTTGGCTGGGCTTTATTACTTGTACTCTCTCTCAAATTTCTGCCTGATACATGTAGTTCAGTAGTTTATGCTCCATTGTTTCATTCTTGATGCTATTTATAATGATTCGAAAGTTAATATATGATGATTCAATTTACTTTCACTACAGTCCCTAGACTTTGGGGTTTTTTCCAACTCAGGGCAGATTTAGAGGTTACAGTAACTGTAGGTGAAGAGGCCACCCCTTTTCTCTGGGAATTTGTGAAATTGATGGTTAACTCAATGAAAATGCTATTCTTATCCAAAATACCATTATAGTTTAAATAGTTTATACTGGAAACCCACAACTAGTGGAGAGAAATTTATCATCATGAAACATTAAGTGATCAACTGTGCAATAAAATAATTGGTGGCTGTGTTTAATTTAGAGTTTCAATCTCATATATAACTATTCACATGTTGAATCTCAGGGGGGTTGACAATCAACCTCCAGATCAACATCAAACCAATTGATATTCACCACAAATGATGCTGATTACAATCTAGATCATGATATTTTGCACCACAGGGGCAGATCTAAGCTAAATTTTGACCAGTTTGCAACACTTCTGGGGAGTCTGGGAGCATACCCCCAGGAGAATTTTGATGACCATGTAAACAGGCAGAGCCCTGATAGTTGATCATGTTTGTATTTGCAGTTCACTTGATTGTAATGAAACAATGAATTTGACTTAATTTAAAAAACTTCTGCAGAAGATTTTTTTTCTGTACATGTATATTAAAATCTTCTACCAGACACTCTTTCTGACCCCTCTTTTTCAGGATTAATGGATCTGCCTCAGTAATATTGTACTGATGGGGCTTCTACATTATATAAATGTATACTGTATTAAATCAAATGTCAAAGTACACCACCAGTACCTGAAGACCAGGTTGTAGACATTAATACTGTTAATTAACATTAGTGTTGACTTTGTAATTAAATTATGCAAATCAAGATCATATTTTTGGGAATGTAGATCAAGATCATATTTTTAATTTAGAATGATCCTTTATGGAGTGCAAAAGCACTCATTCATAATCCTGATGATATAAAGATTATTCATAAAAGGTTAGTATGTGTGAATAATACAGTATATATGTATATCAATTAACTTTATATTTGTCTGACCACTATTCATTAATATCTCCAAGCTTCCACATCCAAAACATTTGTCTCATTGAACATCATCATCAACAAATCCTGGCTGCTGCTTAGGCTGCACATACTGTATGTTGCACATGCACCTTAGCTTGCCATCTGAGGCTCAATTGCTCTGTGGTTATGGAAGCATCTCACTGGTAATCAGAAGGTTGCAAGTTTGATGCCTGCCTGGGGCTCAGAAATTGTTTTTCTCAGGTTTAAGCTTGACAAACATCCTACAGTCATCCATGAATATGTCCAAGCATCTACATCCAAAATATTTTTTTAAGTGTTTTATTTACCCTACTGTATTGGTAACTGGATTTTCATATTGACATTTTTATCTGTTTATAATAGATTTTGGGTTACAGAGTACAGTACAAAGCAATTAAATTATGAGGAAATATTGTTCATTTTGAATTTTCTATGTTGCCAGCTTTTTGGAAAGTGGTGCAAATATTATTATATCAGCCAGTTATCAGGTGGGAAAATTTGTTTCATAATTTCTAATACATTGAAATGTAGAATTACATTTTCATTTGGTAATTTTGTTCTTCATTATTGTGGATTGTTAATGTATATGTATGTTAATGAGATATATATAAAATCTCAACTACCATAAACTGTTTGAACCATGTATAGTGTGCAGTATATTAATGGACTTATTCCATAGATGTCATTTGATTAAGGTTTGCTTAATTTAAGGTTGTCATTGTCTTCCATTTAATTTTCTGAACATAACCTTTGTTTTTCTAATCTTCCTTGATTAGTTTATAGTTGGGAACTTAAGAAATGCCATTTTTGGCAACGGTGACTGCAACCGGATCTTAACTTCCATATTTTCACGGGAACAACACTGTACTCATCCCAGCCCCACTCAGTCAGACACTGCCGTCACCGAGAAAAACATGGTTTCTTAAGTTTCCTATTGTGGTTTGCCAGTATTTTGGGTGCAGTTTATTTAACGGACAGGTGTGATTTATCTTGTATAAATTCTGCACTGTGTTTTATACCATGGTGCAGCTTACAGTCCCAGCAGAAATCATAGTGCATTTCCAGCTTCCAATCCCAATCCCACAAAAACTATGTTTGAATCAAGTCAGGGTATCAATTATAAGTTTCCAATCCAGTTGACATGTACATAAAACAAACAATTGTAGGGAAAGTCAATGAAGATTTTTTGTTCTGAGTAGTAATCATTAATTTACCTGTGTTACAGTGCTCTCCAGAAAATTATGGTGGAGTGGAAGTATCTATTTTTTGTAGAGAGGAATGTCATTGTTATCATTAAAACTGTTACTTTTATTTTTACTATAAAGGCCAGCATTGATGGATTTTGTCGTCATGTTCAGTGCAGTTACAGTGAAGCCGAATGTCTGCTAAAGAAAAGTGTTGTATTAGCAAAGGAAGCATGCCACGAGTTTCTTGAGAATAGCAAATATAAGGTGATATCATTGATCTTGTAGTTATGTTTCTTGAAAGGGCACTTGGGACAGATTAGCCATTGGGTCAGATCCAATTTTTTTTCTAGTTATGAAACATGACCAAGCTTAGTCATGCTGTGTAATTAGAATGATTTACATTGAATAACTTGATAGCTCTGTCAATGGTAACAGCCTAAAATTGGCTAATTTTCACGTTCATGTCTCGCAGTTAACATTCGGCTACATGGACTTACTTACATGTTTATTCAATCAATTGTAACCAACAGGTTTAGCTGTTTAAAATATCACTATCTAGATGGGGATCCATTGCTGAGTTGCTGGCCTTTTTCATTAGCAGGTGCTGTAATATAATCATGGGATTTATTAACGTCGTTATCGTTTACAAACTCTTGACAAATCTTTACTCTAAAACGGAGGTAGTCAGCCCAGTTTTTATGCGCATAAAAGAATAATAAATGTGGGACCATTTTCATATAACATTTCTATCAATACATATACTGTGCACTGTATGCCAGCTGCTTTAGACACAAAATTCATCTTTTCCCACGTTGACGTTTTTTAACTGTCAACGATGTCAAAAGTAACCGGCGCGTGGCGAAAACCGCCACCTACTATCGCATCTTGGCTGGCTAGTTTGTCGACCGTCTCTTCAGGAAAGGTTTGTTTTCCATGAATTAAGTTGTCCAATAACAAGATGAAAGTGGCTCGAGGTCGAAAACTGGAAGTTCGTCTAGTCTGATGAGAGAACGAATATTGTTGATTTGTCTTTAACATACATATGTTTCCCAGCTCCTCTCTATCCGGATATGTCTTCGTTTATGTTACTATGGCTCGTGTCCGAAGGTTTTACTTGCCAAAGGAAGACTTCTGTACAGGAAACAGTTAATCAGAACTACAAATAAGTGATTGTTTCTTGTCCCATACAACTTCTTTGCACAGTTCTATAAACGACTGCTTTTGCCACAGAATTGGTCCGATGGAACAATAAATGCCAAAATAATGATAAAAAAATAAACTCGCTAAAATAAACTAAGGGAATCAGTTTAGAACTTTCCATCAAACGTCCACACGCTACAACATTGTAAACTTACCATTCACGCAACTGAATATAAATTTCAAGTTTAATCAAATCTTGGAAACACATTTGCAAACATGTCTAGCATCTATTATTTTCGACTTGATCAAGATGTACTATGTCCTTGTGGGAACCCCTGATCTGAAGTGCAAATTGAAAATGTGGTGTGTCAATAGCTGTGATTACAGAAGTAGAAGTCGGAAACAAAACGTTATTACTGTATTGATTAATTTGTATTTACTGTCTTTATTTTAGTTATCAGCCATGTTTTCACGTGATAGACCACTTGTAGCTGGATCAATAGGTCCATACGGTGCTTGCCAGTTTGATAAATCTGAGTATCACGGAAACTACGTTGACAAGATGAGTATGGAGGTGAGTAAGCAGATTAAAATTAACTTACAGAGACAAAATGAGTAGAAATGGCTGCACATCATTTGTTGCCATTTCTTTTCCCTGTTAGTTTTTGCTTTTGAGCTTCTGCTATCGTCACTGCTATTGCACGTTTTAGGAAGAGGATTAACATTCAGCCAGAGTTGGTATGGGAGAAAAGTGCTGCTAGTCAGAGTTACAGTTACCCGTAGGTAGGGGTGCAACCAAGAAAGACGTCAATGGGGGGGGGGCAATTTTCAAATCTTGCCTCTCTTTTTTAGAAATCCCTGTTGAACCAGTGGATTAAGTCCAAGATTTGGGTCAGCATTAGATTTAGGATTTAGGTCAGAATTTGGATTTAGTGATGAGGTTGAGGTGCGTTGATGCTACGCTTATGGTTACTATAGTGTTAGGATTGAGATCGAGCTAAGAATTATCATTCGAGTTGGAATATCAGTTTGAGTTGCTTTTTTGGTTTCGGTGCAGTTGAGAGTGGAGTTGAAATCGAAGATTGAAATGAAGTTAAAATTAGATATACAGTAGGTTTTACAGTGGAAGTGGGGATAAGAGTTGGAGGTGGCGTGTTATGAGAATGAGTATGAAAGAGAAAGTTAGAGCTTTTATAAGAGTTGAGGTTATAGATTTTTTTTTGATTTTTTTTGGGGGGGTTTTTCAGGAAATGATGATCTGGCACCGACCACGGATTGAAATACTCGTAAGGGCTGGAGTGGATTTCTTGGCTGTAGAAACCATTCCTGCTATGGTAAAGTAATATAAAAATATTAGAAAGTATATAACACAACAATAACTGGACACTTTGTCATTAACCACTCGTTAACGTTTCCAAAGTGATCCTAAATTATCACCCTGTTCTCGAGCACTGCTCACTAACATTCTGCTAAGACAAAAGTTCTTCAAAGGGATGTCTCGATACTCTGACAATTTTTCCTCGATCCTCGAATCCTGAGTTCCATTAATCGAAGCCTGGTTCTCAACACTTGATTGCTAACGCACCTCGAGACGTGTCTCGTTCACTCGATACACGCACGTTGCTCGCGCGAACATACCTGCTCGCTTCACAATGTTAAGTTTCATTTGAGCTGTACTGTAAGTATGCTTGGAAACACGATAAATTCATGTGTACAAAAAGACAATGAGGATAAGACAAGTCGGAAGTTGCGACTGAGCAATAACCAGTAGGTTTTGCTGGTTTTGACTGGCAGACTTTAGACTCTATAAAAGATGACAATATTTAATGGAGTAAAGTTCAAAATTATAAATCTGATACAAATGTATTTGTTAACATCAATATTGGTTTTTAACTATAATATGAACTAGTATTCCTGCAGTGCCATATATAAGACTACATGTAAATGTTTATCACAAAGCAAATGTTGATGACAGTTATCAAGTAAAAAAGATCCATGGGATTGAAAAACAAGGTTGCTTATAGTTTAATTCGTTCGTAATGAATTTTGTTTTTGATATAAATCCAATTAATATATTTTGGGTTGTTTTTTTATCTTATTCATTTTATGAAGGACGAAGCTGAGGCGATATTACGTGTCATCAATGAATTTCCAAACATATCATGTTGGGTGACATTTTCATGCAAGGTAACAAATAGTCTTTCTTGTTTTTGATACATTGCAAGTATATTGAAATCATGTTCAAAATAAATAACATTTGTGTGGTAACCACATGATTTATAAGTATGCACTGCTCCCGTGAGCTGAGGAACTGACTTCCAGTAACTCAGCAGACTCACATAGAGGTATCATAACAATTTTGCAAAACCAGACACAGCGGAATATGATGGACTCTTTCTCAATCCATTACAAATTTATAAGATACTTTTACCTTGTTCAACATAATGACCGCTGGCAACTTTGAAAGTTGTTTGACTGAAGTAAAGAGGTGAACGTTTCAATTTAGGCAATAGAGTAAAAGTTGAAAGTCGAGACGCCAGATATTTGCTATTCGCTTGGAAAATGTTCGAATATACCCATTTACGGTTGTTGGAATCTCAACTGTGCACAATGAGTAACAGTGCTTCGACCAGTTCTTTAAATTAAGAAAGTGAGAGGAAATAATGAATATATTGACGAGTTGGTTCATTAAATTTTTGAGAAAAACGCGGTATTTTATGGTATCCTTTCCTAGCCTCTCCGTCCAAATTGTGTGGCTCCACCATGTTTCTTCGATGTTGATCTTGGAATTACGATATATTTATGTGTTGTAAATGAATGTTACATGTAATTTTGTCCAAAAAGGAACGTATGGTCAGCAGTAAATGACTACAATCATTGACAAATTAACGTGGAGCAGTTTAAAAAGTTTCCTTACGATCACATGAAAGATAAGCCTGCAGAAAATTAATCCCTGCTCCTCCATTTCGATGTTGTTACCATATAGATGAACATGGTGAGCGATTCCGCTGGGAGGTAGCAAATATTCCTTTTTGCAGTGGAGTGCAACATTCATAACGGGGCCGGCGCATAATGAATTGTATATCCGTTTTGTTCCAACAAATTTGTCGATGGTTTTAGTTGGAAGAAGACAAAATAATAAATAGATTATTTCGCGTTACCATGGTATTTGTTCGTGAGTTTCATACCACATTTATTCTACAGTGAAGGTCGTGTACATGTATATTTTATATTTTTTTTGTTGTATCCTATGAATGCAAACCTAATGCGGTAAGTTGAAGTTAAAAACCTCTTGCTAAAGAATATGTACACCGGGGACAATGATTATGGAAGAAAAACCTTTAGGCAGTCAGTACTCTGGTAAGAAATTTTTTCTGTCACGTGACTGAAAAAAACTTTGACATGCGGGTTTTATCGGTCGCATTGTTTGGAGATACTATTGTTATTTTGATAAGTAATTCCTCGATGGGACATATTTAAGTTGATCATACATTAGACAAGTGGCTGAGACTTCATTTCGATTACTAAAGTTTTAATGACAATGTTTTGGGAGAAAAAGTTTGCCGTAACATGTTTCCCGTTTTTGTGCTTTGCACAAAACTAAATTAACATCATAAAACAACATAGTAGATCAGATGTGTGATCAAGTATGTAATTGCCAGTTAATTCATTTAGTCTTGCACTGCGCCGTGTTGTGCGAGGTGATACAATGCATTAGAAGCTCATAACGCCATGTCAGAAAAGCTCCCAACGAATCATCCCATGCTTTGCTCTTCATACGCGTACTTTGGCAATAATTTGTTTGCTTTCTTAATTGGATTTTTAGGACACTAAACATCTTAATCATGGGGAGACGTTTTACGATGCTGCCATGGCTATTCAACGATACGAGCAGGTTGCCTTTACTCACTTTAATTGGACATCACTAAATATTTCAAGAACAATTTTTTTGTTAACGTCCAATCGCCATACAATCCGTTTTCTTCTTTTGGCGATTTGCCTTTAAATTAACTACAAACCAATGGTTTTCATTGATAACGTTATCGCGTCGCCAAAAGTGTTTTTCGAACTCTTGCATGACAAGAGCTTGGAACGATTTGTCAAATGGCCTCTTCGTGCAGACCATCTAAACTTTGAAATAATTAACACTTATCCGCATGATGGTTTGTCCAGGAACAACCTAACTTCGCAATTAGTTTGAAATCCTACTTGATCCAAACGTGTGCCCCAAGGTCTGTCCTTCTTTTTTGACCGCTTGGTATTAACTACATCATCTTCTGATAATACCATTGTAAAATGAATGCTTTAGAACAGTGGCGAAACTAATGGGAAGCAGGAGGAATAGAGGGGGCAAGTAGCCCTCCACAAACATTTTTGTCGGAAAAATTGGATTTTGAGATGATAGATGAACGATTGTCAAGCTCTATCCTCAGAAAAGCGATTTCTGAGCCACAGACGGGGATCGAACCCGTAACCTTCTGATGACCGGTGAGACGCTCTAACCATTGAGCTACCAAGACTCAGATAGTGAGCTAAGATGCAAGTTTGACATATGTGCGACCTAAGTGGAAGCCACTATATGTTTATAATGATATTGATGAAATTTATACTTTAGAAATGTGAGAGCTCGGAGATATCTTGAGATGATAGATGAACCATCGTCATTATTAACATATGGTGGCTTCCGCTTGGGTTGCACACATGTTGAACTTGCACCTTAGCTCACCATCTGAGTCTTGGTAGGTCAATGGTTAGAGCGTCTCACCGGTCATCAGACGTTTGCAGGTTTGATCCCCGTCAGGGGCTCAGAGATCGTTTTTCTGATGATAGAGCTTGACGATCGTTCATCTATCATCTCAAGTTATCTCCAAGCTTTCATACTTCTAAAATATAAATTTCATCAATATCATTTTTAACATATAGTGGCATCCGCTTTGATCGCACATATGTCGGACTTGCACCTTAGCTCTTTATCTAAGTCTTGGTAGCTCATTGGTTAGAGCCTCTCACCGGTCATCAGAAGGTTGCTGATTCGATCCCCGTCTGGGGCTCAGGGATCTTTTTTCTGAGGATAGAGCTTGACGATCGTTCATCTATCGTCTCAAGATATCCCCAAGCTCTTACACCTCTAAAATATGAATTTCAAAATTGGATTTGTTGGGAAAACTCGGGAATTTGTAGGGAATTTACCAGAAGTCTACGTCATCCTCGAATCCACGTTGTTTACTTGGTGCTCTCGACACGTAGTAAACATGAGGGTTTTCACTATAAATTAGTAGATTTTCCTGGAAGGTGATATCAAAAATCAAATGTTGACATGATTTTATCATTGTCAACTAGTCGATCGTAACTCGAAACCTTAACGTACATTAACCTTGTTCACGCATATTGCATTTAACTCGGTCATCTTATTCTTGATCACTGACGAGCTTGGGGTTAGGCTTACATGATACGTTGGTGCCTACACTGACAAGCCTGTCCTCCAACGCAGACATCGCCTTTACTGTCACTTTTCGCTATTACAGTGCGTCTAAACTCTAAACACTACGATTTATGAAATAAACATTTCAAATTCTCGGGTGGTTGCTATGCCAGGGCGCCAATACTCAGTGATAATCACTTTAAAGAAGAGACGGGAAATTCAATGTCTTATTTTTGAACGAACCTTTGAAAATGACTGCTACATTAAGTCGGAAACATATTTGATATGCTGGCGCAACAACCGCAAAAGAAATTTTTGACAGAGAAGAAAAAGAAAATTTGTCGTATGTTTTGATTACCTGCTTCAAAATTATGACGTTTTTTTCTGAAAGTACAGATGAAGATGTCATTACTGAATTCCAAAGCATTCCGATCATTCTGGAAGGAAATTCGAAGAGACGTTATAAGGACAACCTTAATACGCTGCAATACTTACGTTATTCGTATCGCATAATGTACAGAATATTCTCTTACACATTTTGAAACTTCATCCAATTTGTGTTGTTGCTCCGTCGTCCAGTGCATCTGCCGAACGTTCCTTTAGTCGCATTATTTAGTTGGACTTATTTCCGAACGAACATGTAGTCAATTAGACTTAGTTCCCGTAAGTATTGAACGTGCAGGAACTTGCCCATAACATGTCATATGACTACGTAATTGACACTTTTGAAGATACGAAACAAAGAATTGCGAAATTCTAGTATGTAATTTTTGTGAGTTAAATGTCTTGCTGAAGTTTATTTTAATGTAATGTTGTTTGTTGTACACGATGAAAAAAATATTTGTTTGACTAATATGTTATTAATAGGGCGCAATGTATATGTATATTATGTAATATTTCAAGTACGAGTTGGTGTTCTTCCTCCGATTTCTAGATACCCAGAAACGAGTTGAAAAACGAGGCGAAGCCGAGTTTTTTTAACGAGTTTCGAGATATCTAGAAACCGGAGGAAGAACACTAAACGAATGTTTGAAATTACCTCTCAAACGAACCAGTATTTTAGGCGAAAATCCAGCCGAAAGTTGGAAAAATTCAACTGTAATCTTCCTCCGATGTCTAAATACTGATTAACTATGTATTTCTTTTGTTTTTTCTTCGTGAATTATTAATGAGTTTGAGAAATATATTTGGTACACCGGCGAACAACATGAACATGGCGACGTTAAAGCTAAGACATGAAAAATGCCAAGTTTCAGTAAAAATGATGTTCGTGATTAGATTTAACATGTTCAAAATGGCTTAAACCTTGCTTTAAAGTAGCAGAGCTTAATCAAGGATGTGGCAATAGAGATGTGCTAAAAAGGAGCTTTTCACTAGCGTAGCCTAATTTTTCAGGAAAACGATAAGATTTGTCGAGAAAATTTTGACTTTGGCAGTCCACAAAGCTACCCCAATAACGCCACTGCTTCCGAATGCGATGAATGATCAAGAGAGCTCGTTGGTTAATTAGGAACGCTATTCGTTACTTTATACTTATTGTTTCTTCTGTGTTTACTGTCTTTCGTTTTAGGTTGAAGCTGTTGGGGTGAATTGCTGTTCTCCTGTTCACGTAAAGGTTGTTCTACAAGTTTTGTTTTCAAAGAAAATATTTTTGTTTCGGTTTCTTGCAAAACGGCATTTATAAATTGCTAGATTAGTTCCGCTCCGGTGAAAATTCCTGGTTATCGACTCTTGAGGCACTCCTGGTCAAGTTTTAATGTTGAAGTCATGTTTGCATGTGAACTATTGCTCAAAAATTATACATACAGCTATCAGCTGTATGCTTGCATGCAATAACGTTTTTATTCAACCAATGTTTTATTACATTGTATTGTATTGTATTGTATTGTATTATATTTTGTTTTATTCAGGGATTACTTTCGAATATTTATGGCAAGATTCAAAAGCCTTTTGTCGTTTACCCAAATAGTGGGAGGAATTGGGAAATTGACAAGTATACAATTCATTATGTATATTTATAACTTATTTATGTATTTATATAACATTTGTGTTATTTGATACCATAAAAAACTAAGTTGGAAAGCAACCTGATGTAAAGTATTTATATATTACATGTTTATTTGAAATGTAGTCCGAAATTTATCTGAATTTTTTTCTGATAGTTAATGTTAGACAGGCAGTTTAAATTGGCACTAGGCAATAACTAATTGTTTGGACATCACTAAATCGAGCCAACGAGATAAAGTGGTCGATAGGTAGAGAGGTTGGTAGGTTGGTACAAATTACGTAAATATAGATGACAGTTATGTGGAGATGAATGGATGGACGGACGGAGAGACGGGCAGATGAAGGGAGGGACGGATGGACGGAGGAACGGACGGGCGAACAGACAGGCAAAAAAAAAAAAGCTGTAATATGTTAGCCAACTAGGTTAACTCTTTCCCGGTGGAAACTCTCCCTTTGAGGAGTAAAATCGTCTGGTGTTAGCCAGAGTTAAAAAATAGAAGTCTTATCCTGCCAGAAAAAGTTAAACACTTGAATTAGAGGCTGTTTGTTTTTTATAATAAAATATGCAATTTGTTTAGGTTTTTCTTCCTTCTTTAAGATGTGTATGATTATCTCAGGTTGTGTAGATATCCAACAAACGTGCGTTTTTTCATAATATTTACAAATGATATTCAGGGCGGAAATTTCGGACGAGTAATCATGATGAGTTCCCAGCTCAAAAATTTTGAATTGGACACTCATCTATATTGCACGTTCGTTTATTTGTCGTCAAAAACTGCAGTTTAAAGACTTTCTGTCTTGCTGAACGAACTGTGGTAAACCAAGCACTCAGAACTCAAGCTCACAACTTTGTGAGCGCTTTCCAGACGTTCTAACTATTGAGCCCCTATAACTCAGATGGCAGAGCAAGATAACTTAGAATATTTAAATCTGGATCGAGTCAGTCATCAATCGCTTGCTGGACATCTAACAGTTCCGTTTGAAGCTCAGAATTTTTCCGAGTCCTTGGCCTACCACAGTTAGTACAGCTAGACACAGTAAGACCTTTCAACTAGCATTTACTAGAAATTAGGATTATCTTAATAGACTGGTAAATTAAAGTCCTTACGAGATTCAAGAAAAAATTGAGGGCCTCACGAATTCGACATTCTACTATTAACCGTTGACTCGTATTTTTTGTCATAGGTTGGACAGAAATCCAACTTTTGCATCGTATGTTCCAGATTGGCTGAAGCAAGGAGCACAGATTGTTGGTCTGTTGAATAGATATTTGTCTGATGTCGTTAACGCTTCCCTATTTTGAAATGTTTGAACATACCATCAAAAATGACATCACTCAATGTTCGACTCTTCTTGCATTGCACAAGATTGAATGAACTGCATTTTTCCCCCTGTTCCTTCGCATTGGCGTTTTTAAGTTTCGCAAAAATATGGCTTAATGTCGCAGTAAGTTTTCGGGTAACTTTAATGTCGAAACTACCAAGGATTCTTTGTAAAGGTTTAGCGATTTCTTGAAGATATGTAATAACAGCATTACCCATCATTGAATTATCATCTTCAGTTTGTACTTAACGGAATAACTGGTTTTAAACATTCACGAAAACATTTATTGTGGATATTTATTCACCTTTAAGATTTTAAGAACATACTGTCACATTTTTTCCGGTTAGATGCAACATAGTATCAACCTTTCTCAGCAAAGTGTTTGAAACAGACGTATCATTGTGAGCAGGGTAATGGAAATCGAGTAAGAGGTACTTTCCAGACTAGTGCAAGTTTTCACAAGTTCTGATGGCAGCTATATCCAAAAAAGAAATGAAACAATGAAAAAAGTGAGGAAAAGAAACAAAGATAATTTTTGGTAATTACTTCGTAAAATTTGCTTTAAAAATTTTTCTGACGTTAGATCATATTTTTGCGAACCCGAAGCTTGTATTGCGAAAAAGCAAAGGAAGGATGCAGTTTATCAAATTCCGTGGAACGACATCGCCTTGTTATTCTCATCCGTACATGAAATCATCGATAACATAAGTGAAGGTATAAACATCTATAAATAACACACCAGACAGCAGTTCACAAGTTTCATTAGAATAGGTTCAAATATTTTAATTAAGCTGAAGTAGGTTTGGATAAATTCTGCAGGCTGAATTTTGGGCGTAATTAGCTACCTGCGGCAATGAGCATTCTGCCGGTAGAATTCCGCAATCACGAGCTGAATGTGAGCAGAATACGGGGAAAAATTAGTAATACAAGAAAGATGCAAATAACATTTAAAAAAAAAAACTGATCCAAGTTACCTACAGACTTTAGCATAGTGTTTCGCCTCTCTCTAAAACCTGCCCGCATCACATACCTCAGCGGCCGAATAAAAAACGCCCGCACATAGTCGGTCTAAAGCCAGCGGTATTGCACAAAGATACTTCAACCATGGCAAACTCAGCAGATACAGCACAACAATTAATATCGAAATAGTATTGCGCCGAGCAGAATTTAAGTAGAATTTCGTTGCCTAAGCAGAATTTGAGCAGAATATGCAGTTTATTACAGGCATTGCCAGCAGGCAGAATAGGCCAATTTACGAGCAGAATATATCCAAGTTTAAGGTGAACTAGCGTTAACTACAACGGCTATCTCTCCTAGCTGTGTTTGGAAACTTTTTGTGGACAGACGTTTCACATAATAAATTTACTATCCTGTTTGAAAAACGTCTCCCTCTTCCCAAAAGTGGTACTGAAAAGCTTCCAGCGACCAGTTTTGTAGTATTAGTAAATCAGTCTAACAGTTCAGTTCACCATTAATAAGAAGATAATGACCGGAACATTTACTTCAGAAAATTTGCTGTTCTTTATACGATTGTGTATATGTCATGGGTTACACACTTAATATTTTTGTATTATTTTTAGGAGGCTGCTGTGGTATAACTCCGGCGGACATTCAAGATGTCAAGAATGTCCTGAGTGAATGGACAAAAAATTCTTAACTACTGCAGATATTTCCTTCATGAAACTTTAGCACCATAGCGAAAAGTGACTTACTACCGTGCTAAATTGACGTACTTAAATTGTGGATATCATCATTACAAACGAAAGATTGTATAAAATGGCTTTAACGGAGCGGGCAGATTGTTAGAAAATACACCTATAAGAAATGTTAGGGATTGCTGCGAATACCAACTGCGGTGCTTTAAAAAGTCCGCTAAAACCTAACTTATGCTTTTAATAGACGTCTTTATCGTTTCATTTTACTTCAGCTGGATAAATTTACACGATACGATTGTCACGAACGAATATTCGTTCTGATGTATCCGCTTAATTCAATGAAGTCTTCCGGACGTATTGCAACATTAGTGAGCGAGTAGAAAGAAATAATTGTCTTTTAGAAAACGTCACATACCCCAGGACGAACAATCGTATTGTGTAAGTGGGTAGATACAGGCCTTATGTGAGAAGTGCGGCCTCAGCTGCCTGTATTATATCCAATAATGCTGGGTGCCGAAGTAATTATCTATTATAATTACTGACCTTCATCGAAACACATGTTTTCTCAGCATTATATCGGCGAATGCAGCGAGCAAAATTTTGCAAACTGGACTTGCATAATTCTGCTCTCTGCACTAGTTGATATAATGCCGAGTGAAAACAAAAGGTTTTGATGCTGGTCAGTAATTATAAAAGGATAACGTAGGCGACGATGGCTGAATAACATAAAGGACTGGCATAATTTAAGTAACTGACATTGTTTAATCTGTCTGATTCTTCACTTGACTGCGCTGTAAATTTGTCCGTTTGTCAATAATTGACTTGAGTTAACAGCGGGTAGAGGCCACAACAACTGCAAGAAAGCCTGTAGAGTGGAAGGCAGTGCTGAGGTACACATTTAAAATAGGAAATGGCTAATTTCGACAACGAAACTACAAGAAACGTGGTGAAGTACGTGTTTTGACCCAGGCCCGATGAAAGGCAAAATGTATAGTCTGCTCAGGACTTTACCTCATCTGAAAATTTTTGAAAATCTCAAAAATTCTGAAATGGAGGCTAAAATTGAGACAACTTGAAGGAGAACGATCCCGACCCCAATTTCCCTATCGTAACCTGGCTGTATGGGGCTTTGTGATGATTTTGAGCTTGGGCTGTAAGTCTTCTGATTTGATCTCCTCAACGTGATCATAAACTCAAAATAAACTACAGAACACACCCTGTGGTGTATGGTGGACTTCGCATACCCAGTAAGAACCTCGTTTTCCAAAGTCAAACTCCACGTAACTAAACAAAGATGGATTTTCACCGAGGGATTTTTCTGTATAAGTAGAATTTTACTTTAGTATTATAAGCTTTCAGACTGAACTCCGTAAAAACTATTTAATTTTTAACATCGGCAGCCATCTTTAGGAAACAGCCGTCAACTTGATCAGAGACAAATTTGATTTCTGTTTAATTTTCCCGACTGCAGCCAGTGCAGTCGCTGACCAGACGACTTTTCATGATATACTGAAAAACCTTCGCAATCGAATAGATGACTATATGGAAGCTAGGCTTAAGCCGCGATTCCACATGTTGGTTTTTACTTGCACGGGTGATGCAACATTTTGAAATCATGTCATGTCGCCATGGCATAAAAATCGCATGTGTACCCGCTCTTGTACATGTAACAGCTCAAAAATTGACAAAAAAGAAGGTTGCGAAAATTCCGACGACACTCGTACAGTCACCGGGAAGTTTTTCTTCTGCACAGTCTTTTATAACTCGCTACCTGTTAACAAGCTTTTTGTCCCCATAGTTTGTCGTTTCAAGAGCAACCACCGCGTACTCCGGCGACGAGACGTTAAAGAACACTTTTGACCGCATTTGGACAAACGTGCCACTGAATGGAAGTACAAGGCGATAAAAATAACCAGTGACATAGTTAACTAAAAAAGGAGACTATTTCCGTTCTGCAAATTGCCATTGGTTCTATAATTTTTGCAAGACTCCTCTAGAGGCATCAAATGATAAAGAGATTGATAGTGCTTGACATGGTCCCTAGTCATCAAAGCTCTTTCTGTGTCCTTATTTCAGATAAATGATTCCATTGTGACGAAAAGGCAGCTTTCATTGTTTACGTTCTCTCCCGAGCCGTCAAGTATGATATTTACAACAAATCCTAAACGTGTGTGTTACTAAGCTTACTGTGGGAACAAGATTATATCCTGGTTGAAACAACAAATAGGATTAGATGATATTATGAATCAAGAATTAACATTACATATTCTTCGGCGCTAAAGCTTACATCTATGTTAAATTATTGAGCTTAAGTGTCATTAAATTGAGCCAGGACTTGCCTTGCAAAGGAAGAAAAAGGAAAAAAGAGGATTGGAACTGTTAATTTTCATTTTGTTTTTATGGCGCCAATGTAGGTAATGTAAAATGTTCGGGTGAAGAGTAGTCTGAATTGAGTTATGGCACGGACATACCACCTCGCTTATTGCACTTACTAAGCTGGTCGTGGCACCTTACCAACTTTGACGAAGTTACATAGCATCCATCCCACGTGAGCAGGATATCGTCTGCCAAGTAGTAACCTGTCAAGCATGTTTCTTATGAAACCACCACCTCACATTAGGAGGGTGCCCGGCAAGAGCGTGGTTGACCTTCGTCTCAGACCTTCCCAAGGGCAAGCGGCAGGAATTAACTAATTCCACGATTGTGGCCCCTTAAGCGAGCTTTTCACCCGAACAATATCTACATTGAGCGGAAATCTATTTAATCAGCAAACAAACCGTAACTTTACCAAATGTGGGAGCATATACACACTGAGCATGCGGGCGTTGTCAAAGATGTTAAATCGTAGGAAGATTTAAAATTATTGAAAGCGCTGGTATTCAACGTAAGAAAAAAAAGCTGAAACATAAAGTTTGCAGGATTGTTTTATTACATGAAGCTAATGGAGCATCTACCAGTCAAATTTCAAGGTTAATAACCACTCGTTATCAGAAATACGACCAGTTCGTTGTCTGGAAAATTTCTCTGATCTACCTTTGTTGTCAAGTTTCAATCACACAGTTGTACGTTCACGGTTCATAACAAATATTTGAAATGGGTAGTATTGTGAGAAAGCGTATGGTAGTAATCGTGCAGGTATCGGATGAGTTTGATGGCAATGTTTACCTAATATTTCTAGCTATATGTCATGCTGCGATGACATTTTGAGGAATTCCTACACCTCTGAGTAGTTGTATTTGATCTTTTATCGATTTTTTTACCACAAGATATGTAGCTATATTCTGTTGTGCACATGTGATTATTAACGTAGAATTTATCCATTCCAACTTTGCCCAAGTGACAGAATGGCTCGTAGTGCTGAGCAGTATGAAACTCGTACGACGTGTCATTAGGCGAATGCAATCGATATTCTGTGCATGAGGAAGTCTTTTCCAATGACAGAGAAACAAAATCTAGTTGCACTATCTCGCAATGTTTTGCAAGGGAATATTCTCCACTCTAACTGAATATATGTACATATAAACTTGCAGTTCTTAGAAATTCAAAAAATTAAAACTTCGCAACACGTGTATACAGCAAAGTAGTTTGTTTCCTTCTAGTTTTTGCTTGTTTTTCTGCCTTTAACGCTCTTCGTCGGAATCTACTAAGATTAATTTTGGTCTGAACTATCTTTATTCTCATTTCTTTTTGATTATTTTCATCAATCATTTAAATCATCAGCATTTCATCAGTGATCATCTTAATTAATCTCCATCAAGTTCTGCAATTCTGAATAATAGTGTAAATTGGATGATTCTCTTTAGTAATGTTTAAATACCCCATATTACTTGTCTTAATCTACGACCAGGTACTTTTCTCAAGTTCTTTTTGATGTAAGTGTCGCGGGGAGAACAATCCATCTTGATAAAACTACGAGATTACAGCAGTATTACAAAATACATATGGACATGTTTAACGATATAACATTTGTATATTAATTACTTCTCTCTGTCTTTTTATTTTTTTTTATTTTGGTTTTTCTTAGGATTTATTTCATCAGGAAATGGTTTGGTTTCATTTATTATTTAAGAAATATAAAACGCTTTCTGTTTGTCATAAAATTATACAGAAACATGAGTAAATTAAATGTGATGTGATTGGGTGTGTGGTTCCGCAGCTACTTCGTCGGTCAAGGATTGTTGACAGTGCAACCCCGAAATAAAGAGTCTAAAGCGGGATTGGGGAGGATTCCAATGTTTACTCCTAAGAAAACAAATTTCCCTTTCTAGTGAATTTATAATTTCTTTACCGTACACAAGAACGAGTTAGATATATATTTTGGAAATGTGGGAGCTTGGACATATCTTCAATGACAGATGAACGTTCGTGAAGCTCTGTCCTCAGCAAAACGGGAATCCAACCCGCAACCTGATAACCGGTGAGACGTTCTAACCATTGATCTACCAAGACTATGATGATGAGCTAAGGTGGAAGTTTGACATGTTTGCGACCTAAGCGGAAGCCACTATATGTTATTAATAATGCTATTGATGAGATATATATTTTGGAAATGTGGAGCTTGGAGATATCTTGAATGATAGACCAACCTTCGTCAAACTCAATCCTCAGAAAAGCAATGTTTGAGCCCCAGACGGAGCGAAGCCATAAAGTAGCTTTTGCTCAGGTCCCATATATGTCAAATTGGCACCTTAGCCCACCATCTGGCTTTCGGTAGTTCCATGGTTAGAATGTCTCACCGGTCATCAGACGGTTGCGGGTTCAATCCCCTTCTGGGGCTCAGAAATCCTTTTCCTGAGAATGGAGCTTGACGAACGTTCATCTATCGTTCAACAAGAAGGAGTCTTTGATCTGATTTCCAAAAACCGAGAAGTGAATTGAAAAACCCGCCGATAACCGAGTTTTTTAATCTTTTTCGGGGTGTTTGGAAATCAGATCAAATATGACTTTAACCTGTACGGTATGGCTTTTCAAAAGAATCCGTATTAGAATAGAAAATTGAACTTAACCTTTTTAAGATTTTGTTCTAATTTAGATCCCATTTCCAAACTACATCTCGGTATTGATTTCCTTGACGTTTTCCTCGTAAATAATGAATCAGTTTGAAAATGGTATTCCCAGCATTGACTGGACGTTTAACGTGATGGAATACATAATAAATATGAATAGATATGCGCAGATGCTCAAGCAGAAGTGGGAGGTCATGGATAGTAAAATTACTGAGCAATAAAGCTGCCGAACCACTCTTTCAAAACCGTAGGAAGAATAATAGATAAAAGACTAAGGAGTGTTGTTAACATCAAGAATATTCAGTCTAGTTTTATGCCAAAGAAAGAAACAACTGGGGAAATCTTTAGGTAGAGCTGCTAAAGCAGAAGTAATATGGGAGAATATTAAATTATACCATACACTTGTACGTCGAGAGAAATCATGCGATTACATTCCCAGGTAGGCTACGCACTATGCCCTGAGAAAAATAGGAAATACAAGAGAGACAAGGAGCTGATCGAATGAAAAGAATTTCAGCTCGGGCTTAGTAAGGACTTCCAAAGAAATCTGTCAAAAAAAACAAACTCTGTATACATGCTTAAAAAGTTTAGTCTAGGCTGAGCTTTTGTGATTAGACTTCTACTATGATTACAACTGAAAGACTGAAATTCTTCATTGCATTCAATCGCTAATCAAAACTGATTAAAGGAACTGTAAATCAGTGACAACACAATTTGAGGTAACGGAGTGCTTGGAGATTACTGTAGGATCAGTGCTGCATGTAAAATAAATCTTTTAATTTCGGATAATAGCTTGGAAGCATCCTGGAACATATCACTTGTAGACAACGTTCAAATAACAAGGACAAGTTGTGTAAAGAGCGAAATAACGTTATCAAAATTGGTGCTTAATTTCAGCCAATAAGGATCTGTGTAAGACAATTGAACAACGTTTTAGCCACTCGATGGGGTATACGACCAGGTCCTGAAGAAGAGAATAGAATTCCCAAGACTGGTTTATAGATTGACAACAGTAGTTTGAATTGGAAAGACTAAAGGTCCGACTATACGAGTAACTCCCACTCGTGTAACGAAAATATTTTTACGCTAGCCAAACTAAACCAATTCTTCTTTTTCTTTTTCGTGTTGATGCTTTTTTTTACCGCCATGACAAGGTTTTGAAAGCTTGACATCTCACCCATCTCATATAAACAACCTCTAAGAATGCATGCGAAGAAAATAGAAGGGCTATAAAAGAGAGGGAGCACCCATTAGAAGGTAAACATCAAAGAAACAAATAGGAAGCTATGCGGCAGTGGTAAAGACAAAGTTTCTGGTAGGATGGTGCATGCGAAGGGAAATATCACGTATAAGCTGTGATAAGAAAATTCTCGTTCAACTGATCCAAGTCAGCAGTAAGCTGTATGAAACCATTGTAAGCCAACAATTCTAGACGGAGAATGAATATAATCTCTTAGAAAAAATGAGAAAATGGAGAAAGGCAAATTTATAAGAACATAGATGAAAAAGCTCGGAAGAATTGAAGGAATATCGTCCAGGGACCATATAAGTAATGATGTTAGGTGAGACCTAGGGATCAGACTAGTAACCGAGATTAGACAGTGGTATGCATGACCAGAGTGGAACAAGTGATGGGGGTCCTGGAAGGTCCATGTTGGTCAAAGAAAAGTAGATACTGGGAGGCGTAGAAAAGTTCTTGGTTTTGCACTCTTTAATTTGCCTCTAACGTTTCTTCAGAGAAGGCTGCAATTACCCCCTCCCTTTTCCAACGTGTTCTCTTTATATTTGAGCCAATCTAGTTGACCATAATCTTAAAAAGTAGGGAGCCTAGATCTCCCATTTCTCCTGTGGTCTTGGCAGTGAGATTAGAGAACGTAGGCTCAGATGATATGGACACTAGAAGTGGAAACGAGATTAGGCAGGTGATGATTAGGCAGGTGATGGATAGCGTAGAGAAGATTAAAAGAAATCGGTATTGGCCAGATTGAGGTGGAGGGACGTGGTCATGCCTTATCTATTATTATATTAAATTTACAGCAAGCCAGCTCCGATTGGAGAATGCTCGTGTTTGGATTAGAGTATCCAAGCATGGAAAATTTCCCGCCCAAGGTTCGTATGCTTTTTACGCCAAAAGTACTTTATTCTTGTTCTTAATACGCACACTCTCAATCTATTCTCTCAGAAAAACTTTCTGAGTCCCTGACGGTAATCGAACCCGTAACCTTCTGATCGCTGGTGAGATGCTCTAACCATTGAGCTACACAGACTCAGATGGTGAGCGAAGGTTACATTTGGGAACTGGTTCGTATGGATGGTAGACATATGTATTGCCAGTCTGCAAGTCTCGATATGTCGTTTGATATGTTGCTTTACTTTCCGAGCTTTCCATTGAGTTGAAAAATACACGACTGTTTTTCATTTCACCATGTTGAAGTGCTATTACATCCGTTGAGCAAACAGTCTTGATTGATTGTTCGCGAGGATAGATGTTCTTAAGTATGTCTCTAATTCGTAGTTGATGTTTTTTTGGAGAACTGCTCAATTCATAAATGTGTTGCTAAAATTAAGTCTCTTTTCTGAAGTTATTTTAAGAACGAAATACCAAACTTAATAATTTTTGATAACTTTTATAAAACAGCAGGTAAAAATACTTTCTACATATAAGTTGATTTATATACACTTAAATATGAGCAAACTGACAATTTTTTATTGTTGGTAATCCTACTAGCTTATAACGAAGCTTTTCTCTTGAAAGGTCCAGTAGGAACTACCCTTCACGGGCACTGTTGCTACAGAAGGAAAACGGAGTGCCAAATAAAAACCTGCAAATACTTGGTTTAGTCAAATTGGACACTACTCGTCTCAGATGTGACGAAGGTAGCTTTAATAAGACAACTGCAAGGGAACGGATTTCAACCGGAGTTACAGATGTGAAAGACACGTAAGCTGCCACTCTGTCAATTGCATCCCACTAAGGGAGGATGACTAAAGTTGCTGAAGAGTTTTAGGGGTGAGGAAAACATTCACAATTTATATTGGACCATGGTGATGGTTTCATAATCAAATGCTCAAACCTTACCTATTTTCTTAAATTCCATTGCAGTTAAGCTGGCTTAAACTCTCAAAAATATTCGGCTGAAGAGCATTCTGAGTACAGTTATGCCACATAACTACCACCTCGCTTATTGCACCTTGCCAACTTTGACAAAATTACGTAATATCTATTCCGCGTAAGCAGGATATTATCTGCCAAGCAGTTTCGTTCCCAGTCTTCCTGCTCGAATGAAAAACGGGAGACCGGTCAAATCGATGGTTTTTCTTCAATTTTCTATTGGCTGTCTTCAGACAATCATTAACAACTGCAAGTAGGTGGATCCTAAACTAAAGTCAACGGGAACATAACTTGAACGAGATGAGATGTTGATAAATCAAGAATACTACTCTCCCTCATTTCAATGATATTTTTAAATAAGATCAAAATTTGGATGGACCATTTTTCACCTTTGAAATAGTCTAATGGATCTGCTCTACATGAATAAGCCAAAAAGGCTGGAGAATTTCCAAGGCTGAAAACCGAAAATCCTAACGTTTTGAGCGAAGTAGCTCAATTCATCAGGGAGTGAAAAAAGACGGAAAATAAAAATTGCTTAAACTCCCCTTAAGATTACGATGGCACGCAGAATTGGTCTTTCCAAGACACACAAGACTGGTAAGCACACATGTTATCTCTTTCTATTTATATTTTATTTTATTTGATTTCATACTGATTATCGCTTCTCTTCCGACTGTATAACATCGACTGCCAACCCCAAATCCCTGCTGAAGAGGCCACAGAAGGCCGAAACGTACGTCCAGGGTTGTGTCCCAAGATGTTTATGCACAAGACAATGTTACGCATCTTTTACTCTTTCTCTCTGTATTCATACATACTTCTTTATTAAACTGTACACTGCATGGCCAACTGCGTAGCCATCTAACTGTCGGTAAAACCCTAAGGCCGGGTGGTCGCTTTTGAATTCCCGTATCGCACTCGTGCTAATAACTAATACACCTTCACAACACAAATGTATACTCCACGATTTACTCTGAAACTAAAGACTCATACTCATTCACTCAACTCCACATGGCATACCACTAGTGTAGCCATGTCACGCTCACTATAGCCCGCGGCTAAAAGCGCGTTCCATCATCAACAGTTTCAACTCCCAATCGTTAGAACAATCAAAACTACACAACTGTAACACCAGTGTGGTTCCAATTACCTGCTTAAAAACCAAAAAATCAGTAAAGGCAAGGGAAGAAAACGCATATGCAAAAGATTTTATCCCCCCATGATCCCATGCTAGACATACAGTAACTGAACTAAATAGCTAAAAACATCACGTGAATGACAACAAACATTAACCTCTCTGAAAACTAAATCACAATCATATCATTGTAGAGTAAGATGTCACCTTAAAATACAAAACAGAAGGGCGCCAGAGTTTTGAGTTAAGATTATTAATTCGTTCCTTTTAATATGGCGTCTGGCTTAATTGTAGTTGTATCAGGGAACAAATTTAAAATAAAAATGTTCAGTATTTCGTGTCCATATACCAACCTCTTGGTAAAAACTATTAAAACACAATTGCCGTTTGGCGTGATATTTACGAAAATCGAGCTAGCAAACAATCCGCCAGTTCGTTATCGTGGGGGTGATTTTCCATCTAAGGCCTTATAATTTTCCATAATGAGTGAAAATGGTTCGGGCGACTGTTAACTTGTTTAACCACCGTAAATAACTAGCTTAACGAGAATTCGCGTCCGCTAGTTTTGATTAAATCGTAGTCAAATGGCGCACGAACTATATAAAGAATCAAAATGTTTTAGATTCAAGTTTGTTCCTGACGGCTTCCACTGTTGCACCAGATGCCACCTTTAAGGTTCGAACTAGTTAACATAAAAAAATCCTATTTTGGCCTAAAATCCATAAAATATTCATATATTCTTACACCGATAAACTTATAACAAACGCTGATAGGATGGCCATGCAAATACGTGTCGGCGGGCTAAAGATCGATCGTTTCAATGTTGTTTGTCTTCCTGTTCTTTTCTTCGTTTTTTCGCTTTTCTTCTTCCTCGTCTGCATCCACTAAAATTGTTTCCGGATCTGAATTGTCTTTATACTTCATCTCCTTTTGGTTATTTTTCTTCTTGTTTTTATCTTCGGTTTTGTCCTTAGACTTTTGAATGGTGGCGTAAATTGGAGCGTCTACTTTTCCTCTGTCTTTGTTCACAGTCTCGTTTTTCTTAGTCTGTATCAGAGTTCCTTGTTTGGGTTCTTCCGGAATGTAAGTGTCGTTGGAAGAACGATCCATCTTGAACATCCTATCTCCATCAATGCTATCTCGAAATTCAAGACCGATTCGGACCTTTTCATCAGTTCGCCTGCAATACCACCATGTTATTTTAAATCAATGTTTTGTTAATTAACTCATGAATAAATTCATATGATCTACTTCAAAAATAGCACATTTCTAACCACTCACCAGCTCAACTAAACCTTATATCCACGGTAATAGATAGCAGCGCACTATTTGCTTTTTCATTATTTTCTTTGATTTGTTTTATTTTGAATTTTTTCCTCCTAAGATGGGTATCTTTATCATTGGAGAAATACAAACCTTTTCGGTAGTTTGACTGGTGTTATTAAATAACAAGTCTCTTACGTGCGCACTGAGTACAAATATATTGTTAGCATATCATTTCATATTAGAGTTAATTGCCATGAATTAGTCAAATACTCAAAAAGGACCCTGGTTGTTTTACGAATAAAATAAATCAAGGATGGAAATGTCTAATTTCTAAGTAGTTAAAAGACTTAGGCGGTTTGTTAACTTGTTTGTTTTTCGTCTGTTTGTTTGTTATTTAGTGGTTCATATTTTCTGCTCCCCCATGTCATTCAGATACTCCAACATCCCACTCATACACCACCATTTTCAACTTATTCTTTTTTCCCTTAGAAGTAAGCGTCCTTGACTTGAACATTAAACATTTGATATGACAAGAAGACCAGAACAGTAAAACAAGTTGAATTTAAATTTAATTTAAAACAATGTCCACTAAATGTGTCGATCAGCATCATTGCATGCAAGGAACTCACATTTAGCATACATCCTATAAAATAATACACGGTTATCAACAAGCTAGTATTATGACTCTTCTTTATACTCGAAGACTCCAAGTATGTGGCAAGAATTTTATTTAACCAACCTTTCAAGGAGCTTGAGTAGACGTCTCATTGTAAGCAAGAGAATTAACAGGAGCAAAACAAAACAGAAAGCAAGAGCTAACAGGATGATGAACATGATAAGCAAATCTAAAACAAGCAATAAAAATTAACGTTAATTAATTTTGAACTGCAAATATTGCTTGGTTACGAGAAGTAATAGATAACATAACGGTACGAAAGCCATTCTTATCGATAAGAAATCATCAAATAGGTCGTTTCCATCAAAATGCCAATATCTAAATTATTAAATTAGACTCACAGACTAAATTTTTAGGAATTCGTCGAAAATTTCAGAAAGGACGCTAAACTTCAAGAGGTTATAGCAATTAACCACAGCCGAACTTAGAGTATTTTCTAAATATCGAGAAGATTTACACTTTTTCTATCTACTGCACATGCCCCAGTAGATACCTTGCTGTGATGCAAGCTCAAAAGCGTGAGTAAGTAAGTAACAATAGAATAAATCGGAGCCCACGAAACGGCAAATACCAAGGGCTGGGCAACTACGATTTTTCTCGATCATTTGCCATGTGATTTCTTCAACACAGATTAGTCCTCTTCAATCGTCAAATGTAAATGTAATTCGAGTATTCGACAGTCTTTAACGGCTTAAGCCTAGTTTCCATATAATCACTAAGATTTTTACGATCGTTGCGATGGCTGAAAAGTAAACTCAGTGATCGCACCAATCGATAATCGGATTCTCGTTGCCATAAAATAGATAGAATCGCCACTGAACCAAAATATGCCGTGACAACGACTGGCTTCCATATAATCGCTGCGATCGTTGATCTGATTTTTGAACAACCGCAGCGATCGCAGCGATTAAATGGACACTAGGCTTTAAATTCACTTCATTACTCCGGACTTCAGTCGGCGCTTCGTACTAAGCAGTAGATACATGTACGCCAAAGCGTACCTATTTTTACCTAATTCAATTTGTCTTGTTTAACATTCAGAAGAGATATCTAAAATATTCTGAGGAAAAAAATTGACTTTATGTTGATTAAAAATTCCACTTCGTTTGTTGTTTAACCGCCGCGTTGGTGTACCAAACTTGGAAAAACAAATACGGCGACTATACGTTTATCAAATATGTTTTAGACATATCAATTTCCTAATTGATAGATTATGAATTTTAAAAAACCAAATGCTTTAAATAACTTGTTTGGCCTTTGCGGCTCCCGATAAAAAAAACTAGGTGATCTGCAACCTGAAACTGTCACCTTTCACTGCATTTTATGAGGAAGGAATTTTTCATACTTCGGCAGGAAATTCTCATGGGAGAACGGCTGGTCGAGCTATAAATTTAACACTTTTTCTGTGTTGATTTATAATAAAGTTATAACTTACCATCATCTTCAATTACAAGCTTTTCTCCTGTAGCAATAAAAATAACCATTATCAATGACATTGCAATTCCTAATATTACTATTGTTTTCATCATTTCAGTAATATATTTTTTATTGATTAATATCAGCAACTGATCTGAGCGTCCAAATAATAATTTACGCTACTACAACATTTTAATAAACCAAATATAGCGTTCTAATGAAAGCCATCTTGTGGTTTTTGTCTCAAGGATGCTACGTAGCAGCATTTATGAGTCTATGCGGGCACTCGCATACATTCCAAGCATTCCTGTGGCGCCAACAAATGATCACGCTGCTCTGTTGTTACCTCGAACGTTCATCGACAAAGATGATTTCTAACGCACCACGTTGCCACAACAAACTTTGTTAAATATCATTCATAAATAACCGCATGTTACACGCAAGGATTTTTCGTAGAAAACATGTTACGTTAAAATTTTTCGTTAATTATTCAGAACCTTACACTCAATAGAACTGTAAATGCAACGTGTTTTTGGATTCATCATCATCATGCGGCATCCATCATGCAACTTGTCTCGCGGTGAATTGACTCGTCATCCAATTAAATACCCATTCAAACCAGTCGTATCCTCGGTTATCTTATGCAAGAATTGCAAAAAATTTTGTTTCTATTGCTGCTAATGGCCTCTTACACTCCACATGCACTCAACCACCGGCAACGTCACGAATTCATCCCCTGCATGCGAAAGAAGATTCTCACTCCCACACTGTCCTTCTAACTGCGACATCTTAGTTGCCACTCACTTTGCATCGGTGAGTCGCAGTCAAGCGCCCTTCGACCACACTTTCATTTGGTCGAATAAAAGTAACTAGTTCTATTGTTGAGTGGGGCAACAAGTCTATAATCACATTACACTGTAAATATCTGCTCAGTTTCTGCCGTATTAAACTCTGTTGGCTGAAGTATTTCGTTGTGTTTAACCTCATATAAGATCAATCTAATACTCACCCAAACATCCAAACAGCTCTGTTCGCATACAGATTTGGACATTCCACTCTAAGGGATGAATTCTGACATATCTTGCTTTGATAGTTCGGTTAAACGAATTAAACACCGACGAAAATGCATCTGTGTTTCCCTCAAAAATCTATGATATACACGAAAATGATTGCTAAGAAGACGATGTACTATGAACAAATTCTCATTTCGACTCTGTTCAGACTGGGCTTCATTTGTTTTATTGAGAAAATGGATTAGGAAAATGGCGTTAGGAAAATGCTCGTGGCTAATATATGCACCACCATTTGATGTATCCTATGAAAATGTAGCAGACTAACCATGATGTATCTTTTGGTTATATACAGATTTTCCAGCCATGGCAAAATAATGGCATTTTTGACGTGATAAGAACATTTTGAATCATAAATCAAATTTAAGATATCAGTGACTGTTTATCACTATATTTGATAGTTCTAGGAGTTAGTCATGTCATAAATCAACTAACTCACGCACAAGGGTATCTTTCTGGTTAAAATGAAGTTAACTCAGAAAATGGAAATTGAGTCACTGAACTTTTACTTATAGTGACTACTGAGAAACATAATATGACATTTTTTTCTCTCATCATTCACAGCTGCTTTTTTTCAGTGATAATGCTATTGATTCTTTAAAACAACTCATACAAATTCAGAAATACGCCCACAAAGCTTTTTGAGTAATTTAAAATGCATTCCCCGTCTGTATAGAAAAATTCCGCCAAGCTTTGTTAGTGTTTGTTGCGTACCATTTCACATCATGAAACAATTTATTGGGGTGGTTACTGTTATCCCAATATGCGTGAGTAAATGTTGGGCCAAAGTAACCAACCATGATGTAAAGTGGGTAGCAAAAAGCTTAAACAAACGTTACACCAGCGTTTCTCATCGTGGGTGGTATAGCCCCTAGAGGGCGTTCAGAGAAAAATTCGGGGGGACAATGAATGAAAGGCACAGAGACGGGGGTGTTAGGATGCAAATAGTGGGCGTTAATCAGGCATTTACCACCACAGCATTTTTTAAGATTCTAGTAGTCATTAGAGATAAAATCCAACACTGACTGACTAACTCGGCAAGACCGAACGGAATAAGTATATATTACAGTTATTCAGTTTGGTACTGCTCTGGGGTTGGGCGGTGGGCGACCTAGGAAATTGGAACTAAGTGTGCTTAAAAAGTGGCAAGCAAGAGTTTTCAGAATAAGGTAAGTGAGCGATCATCCAAAACCGGTTGAGAACCACTGCGTTAGACCATTTTGTCTCTTGGTTAAAAAGATTCCTCGTTTTTGCATTGGGCAATTTCACTTTGTGAAATATTGCAACAGCTTTTCAATACTAAAGGGTAAATAAAACAAAAAACCAAGAGGTAACGCTTCGCCAGTTATTGACAATATTGTTAAGGAGGTATTAACTTTAGTTTTAATCTAGTTAAAAAAGTCATATTTTATTACTAGACCCGAACTATCTGACCATACGATTGCCAGAATCATTTCCATCAAATGTTCTGTGATTTTAAATTTCTTCTACAGCTCCATGAAGAAAATTAACATTAACGTGGGACAGGAGACTTGCAATGAACCACAGTAGTTTCACAAGCCAAAGCAATACCGTATGGCTTTATTTTCACTTGATTGCCAAAACTGGAGCGAGGTTTCGTAGTGATATTTTTTCTTTCTTTGAAATCTTCACTAACGACTTAAAAGTTATGGATGCTTGAACTCTGGAATAAAACAATATATAGTCATACCACAGCGTTTGTTTGCCCGGGTCTCGTAAAATTGAACCAAGATCCATCTTCTGTTCGAAATGAAACATAATATTTGGAAACCCAGTGTCTATAAGGCTCTCGTCCTCGTCCTTGCGTTGCAATGCGCGTTATTTCACTTTCGGCCCCTGTAACGCAAGATTAATAAGCCCTCTTTACGTCTTCACACACTTAATAACATCTTTGACTTTTTATGTAAGGGATCAAGAAAAAAGCAAATCCGTGACAAATTAAAACAAGGATCTCACACTGGAAACCTAAACAAGTTACCCATGACAGAGTCCAATGATATTTCCGTGGCCGGAAGAACCAGTCTCGTGGAATATTATCTAATGTTTATGCCCCTCCAATGACTATGGTCCCACTTTCTAAACATTTCCGACTACAAACGTTAGACTTATTGAAATTTGAGGTGATTATTTATTTTATATGCCGATACCGAACGGTTTTTCATGCTTGGAGACTGTAATCCTAACTCGCGAAATGTTACAAGACTAGAGAAATAGTCGATAGGAGACTATAGTGTTTCTTAGCTTTTCGAAAATCGAGTGACATTCCAAGTGTTCGGATAATGGTATCCAAAACGCACAAAAAGTATTTGTTTTACAAAACAATAAGAACGAACGAGCAACACAAACTGCAGTAATTTTCATGTGGGAAATTTTCCAAATTTGGATCATTGAATTAAAATCATGGTTATTACCCAATCAGAACCCAAGTAACGAGACATGTTACTTCATACCATTGACGGTAAACATCACATGAACGATCCAGCTTGGTAATACTTTACCTAAATCTATTTCAAGATATTGGTTTTGGTTGTTTTCCCTGGCACACCATCCAGACTTGTTTGGTGGCTGATACTTGATGTTCAAACGACCACGAGCTGCTACAGACGAGTTATCGTAAAAGGAAGAGGCTGAAATGCTCGCGTCAGGAATTCCACCACTTTCGATTCCAATTGGGTCTGTACAGTCTAGGAAAGTTGAGTAAAAGTTACAAACATAACAAAAAATTCGATTGAATTAATGTATTATTCACCACCATTAAGATGGTAGTCTCTCCAACTGACTCGAAGCACATAAGCCCACTTCCTGCGAAGATGAGTTGATCTATTGTCTTGTTTAAATAGGTCGTTGAATAATCTTATTATTTTCACAATTCTAGTCTCACTAACTGACACGAAAAACAAGTTGAAAGATATCTGTACGTAAAGAGCCAGACTTGACCCTTAAGGGTTCCATGAACAAAATGGTGGTAGGCGTTGGAAGCGATAGAGGAAACGGGGGCACGTACCCTTACAACCAGAATAAATGTGAAAAATGGATGGGCATACCGCTGCAGGAATAAAGCAAAATACCAAGTTCTTAGCAATGATGTCAACAGAATGAACGCAAGCTGATGAAATGTAATGACAACCTAGCGATCTGACTTGCAACAATTGTCGGACCAGTGAGGAGAGAACTGTTACCTCATATAACAATCTAAGTTATATTTCATTCTTCGATGACTCAAAAACGTGACGTTTAATTAAAGCCTGGTTCTCTCTAGCGACATAAACATAAGCAGAATGACATCAACCCAGTCTCTCCCTTAAATTGACTATAATAGCTAATTGTTAATCAATGGCAAATTGACTGTTATAATCAGTTTATAAGTTGGAAGGCTCATACATGCAATACGTTGGTTTTTAGATTATAAACCTAAGAAAATTGTGGTGGTTAGGGGCGGAAGGTGAGACATTTTGCCTAATTTTGTTAACGTCAACTATCACCAGGGGTAACATGAACTAACCCTAATCCGAAACATAAACCGAATCCTAAACCATAATTTGCCATGGATTAACAATTAGATATTATAGTCAATTTAACTCTTTCCCGCGGCATAAGACTTCTGTCATATTACTCTGGCTAACGCCAGACGATTTTACTCGTCAAGGGGGGAGCTCCCGCCTTGAAAGAGTTAAGGGAGAGACTGAGTTGATGACATAGAACAGTACGTTATTCATGGTAGACTAACCCCTTTGTACCTGTGAAGGATAAACAGTTCAATCAACTGTGAAATACTAAGCGCGCTTAAGTATGTTGTTGTTCTGTTATCTCGCTAGTAAAAACCAGGCTTTAGAAGTCTCCAAGGATTCGGCTTTGATTACTCATCGCCTTCGGAGAATAAAGATAAGAGCCCAGCTCAAAATTGTAATAAGAATAGGTTAAAACAAGTTTACTGCCATTTTGTTGCAACACACAACATCAATAAGTAAGTTTTGTTTCTTCTGGGAGTTCCGTGAATTTCAAGTAACTCATTAGTATACTCTACAGGGTGTCCCAAAAAAACCCGAAAACTATTGAAATCACTTATTGTTAAAATTTGAATGCCCTACGAAAAAGCTGAACGTAATGATGCATAAAATATTGACAAGGTGCATGTATTAAAATTTAGGTAAGAAAATCGCCTTGTAAAGTGCGCGATTTTTTGCCCGTGAGAATGTATAAAATTACTTATATCAATCATTTATGCACTCTTGGGGACCAAGAGAGTGATAAGGCATTCAAATTCTAACAATTAAATTGTTATTGGTGATTTCAATAGTTTTCGGTTTTTTTGGGACACCCTGTAGAGTCACTAATGAATTCAATAGAACTGCTAATGATTTCAATAGAGGTGCTAATGAATTCAATAGAGTCACTCTGAATACTAATTTTTTTTACCCCCCATTTTCCCTGTGCTTCAAAACCCTCACCACTCAACGAATTAAAACACTATGGAATATAGAGCATCGAAATACTCGACGAGGATTGGCTGAGTGGGTTCAGTTATTCTCTAACTAAGTTTAGACCATTTTATTATTTCTCGGTTTATTGATCCCTGAATTTTTTCCCAATGCTATTATATCTATGGTTATTGCAATTTGCAATCCCGGATTCTTTATTCCCTGAGGACATTAAAATGACAAATTCTCTCACTGCCCTCACAAGAGGAAAATTCCTCGGGAATAACAATGAAAATGTATAGGAGACAAACTGGAAGAAATCCGTTCTGTTGCACGAGATTTCCTTCATGAATGACAAGATAGAAAGTAAAAAGGCAAAGAATCCTTTTCCTTCGAGGCATTGGTTGTGTGGGAGAGTGAAAGACATTAACCCTTGCCATTCTAACTGCAGCTAACGTTTCTCAAAGCTTTCGTGGGTAATTATAGTATTACAAGGTGAATTTCATGACTTGAATGAAATTAGGAGTTAAATTTCTTCTTTGCCTCGGTGAAGATTAGTAAAAGTTCTTCAGGTTATTACGCAAGCAAAAATGTATTGCTTTAATTAAGTTATATAATGTGATATACGATTATGGACATGAAAATTCTCATTCAGATTAGTTTGAAATAATGATGAGTTGATGAGCTATCGCGACAACTCGGTTCTTCGTTCAGAAGAAAAGACAATCAGCGTGTGTTTCAAATAGCGATTCCATTCCACGCGTTAAGTTGCATTTGTATGTTTCGATAATTTTTGTCCAATTGTTCGTAAAATGTTTGATAGTTTCCAGACGAGTTTATTAGTAGTTCCCCCAAAACGCGCAATTATTCTGTTGGTGATGACTAGGAACGCGCTGTTTCATGCAAACTTATCCAATCTCAGGCAACGAGAGTGAAGCGCCTAAAGCGAGCAAGGTCAAAAGTTCAACATGTCAAGCTATCAATTCTATTTCAGAATCAACCTCAGAGTATTATGAAACGAAATTTCACAATCAAGCTACACTGCCTAAGTCAACTGAAAAATGTTGACTCGAGAAGGATTTGAACTCGCACCTTCGGGATACCCGTCCGCCGCTCTACCTGTTGAGCTATCGAGTTCACAGGGAGTGGAGGCGAGTTTTTATCCAATTTAAGTGCACGAGATATTCTCGCGGCAACTTAACGTGAAGTTAAGTTGAAGTTAAGTAAAGGTTAATTGTGAACCATCGTTTCATAATACCCTGAGGATGATTCTGAAATAGAATTGAAATACTCCATATCCATCCTCATGGATAGCGTTAAGTCGTTTCAAACTATCAAAGCAACCAAATTGGACGACCAAAGTGATAAACTTGGTAACCGCTCAAAGCAGTCGCTTTGTTCGCGCGACCATGGCAACTGTACAATGTATTTCAGCCTATCGATCTACCTAATTGGACTGTGGCCCTGTAGAGGGACATAACCTAGCGGTCGAAAATCACAGTACTCCCTCTATTAATGCTTACACCGATCTCTATTAATTATCTTAGTTTAGACTTGTAGATTGAATGTTTCATGGATAGCAGACTACAAACCGGAAGCAATTTATATGATCACAGTCAATCGAACGACATAGTCCGGAAACTCTTTGCTCTATCCTTTTGTTTTCTTTATGCATATTCAATCACTGTGTACAGTGCAATAGCTACATATATTTGGAATAATTAAGCAATCAACCAAATCGAAACTTTCGGGTTCAAGTCTCTCAACAGTGCTGTTTTGGATGTTAAACAGATGTTTGCAAGGTGTGTGACCAACCAACGTAATTAGTGGCAGCTTCATATTGCCTTTCATTGTCAGCCACTTTGAATTCCAGATAATGCTTCGGTTGGCTATGACAAGACTAAATTGAGCACAAGGAGAATAAATTGGATCCCTAAATTAAACCCCTAACATCCTAGTATATACTTTTTTAATTCTGTTCAAAAAGCTAATTGCAAAAGCAAAGTTGGAAGCCGGTTGTGTGATCAAATGTTCAGTACGTGAAAGTAAGTTAGAAAAGTAAGAAAGTAAAAAAGTAAAATTTCCCGATATAATCAGGCCTTTATATTAATATAGTGTATTAGCCTGACATTAATTAACAGTTAATCATATTTATTGTGCTGTTGCTAGAAAAGTGCAGATAAATATCCCTAACCTTTTCCATTCTGTATCCCTACACGTTAAACAGTTCTTTATCATAAACTACGTACCACTCAAACTCAACATATGGTGTGCCTCGTTTAGAATTATATTGTTAACTTCAACAGGAATAAGAACTCTTCCGAATGACTAAAGATGAAAATTAGTATCTCACGTAATAACTGAAACTCAAAGAGTTTTATTTCTTAGAAAGGTATGAGAACGTAATTTTCACGAGAATAGTAGAAGTAGCCACTCGCAAACTGACTAGCTTGGAATAGAAATGTTAAACGTAAACCTCAGACTGAGTAGAAAAATTCATGTTTTACCTTGACCGTGGACTGTCGCCGCCAGTAAGATGACCAAAACATGCCAATGAAGGCAATTTAAACTGTTTGATTTCATGTCTTGTTCCTTGGTACTCGAGTTGTGCTTCTTGAACGTATATTTAGCCAAGTTAACAGTCCTGTTAGATTTTTTATGGCAGAATAACTAGTTTTTCTCGGCGAATACTGCAACAAAACGCTTTGTCTCGTTAGGCCAAGAGTTAACTTTTACATATAATAGAACAAATAATGGTTGAATTGTCCTAGTAGCCTATTGATTCATTCAGCTATATTGCACTTTTTCCCGTTAATTGTGAAGTTCACTATGTAAAAGAGAATATCATTGCAGGCTGCGCTAATTATAAGTTATTAAGAAAGATTAGTCAGGTACTTCGAAATACCCACTACAAACGATAACACTTGTTCAACCCTTAAGAATCTCAGAAAGCCCTAGTCCTTGATTACTCTAAACTGGACGCTTAATATGACGGTTCAATATCCAGGAATTATAAAGACTCACCAGTTCTTTGTTCCTCGATTCTAGTTTAGCAATATCATAATATAAAACATAGACGTGCCTAACCATATTTGTCATATACGATAAATAGTTGGCATGCTTTTAAAATATATAATTCAGTGTAGGACGTTTAGTGCTAAACTGTATTTAATATTGTTTCGATCAAAACTTACGACATAAAATCAGAGTTAGTTTAAAATAAGTCTAACAAAAATAAAACTCCAGCTGTTTAGGACAAAAGATCCGGAAGCCTTTTCATCTTGGCAGTGAACTCCATGGCAACGTTTACGGGAGGATGACATTGAGAATTTAGGACTGCAATTACATGACGAGCTCTTGTTTTTTCATCCAGGCTAGCCGGACTGAGTTTCGTGTCATTCTTGCATAATTATGACTGCTTCATTGCATTTAAACAAAACGAAAATGAATTTGTCGTCTACAAAATCAATTTTGGTCCTTGGAATACAGGAAGCGGGGAGAGCCTCGGGTACTCAGGTTGTCTGGGTCGTACCCAGAAACCTGAGGGGGGACCAAGATATCTGTCGCAAAAGATACGGTTCAACAAAAAAAAGCGATAAAAAATATAACATAGAAAACAACAAAGGAAGGAACATGGAAGGAAGAAAAGAAAGGGGGAAAAAAGAAAGAAAGAAGAAAGGGAGAAAGGAAGAAAGAAAGAAAGAAAGAAGGAAGGAAAGGAAGAAAAATAGAGAGAAAGAGTTTGGTATTTCAACTAATTTTCCATTGCTTTTCATGAAAGCCAAATTATTCACTATGACTACTAAAATGTAATTAATATTAACATAATTTTCAGTAACTATAAATAAAATTTAAATTGACTAATTATAGTGGGAAACTCAAAGATAACATATGTATTTTTTTTTTAATTTTTAAGCTTGTTGCTAATCTTGTTTCTTTTTGTAAACTATTCAACAGTTTTCCACTGCTACGTAAAAAACTATTTCTATGGTAGTTTGTTTTTGCCATAGGTAAAGCCGTATTCTTTTCTTGATCTCTCAAATTATAGCTTTCTAAATACTTAGATTGGCGGAGATACTCTGGCAGATAATGGGGGGCTAGGTTATTCGATGCCTTGTAATGTTGTCTCTTGGTATCCTGCCAAGTTATCCCAAATAATATCGCAGTAATCAATTCAAATAGAGAAAGAATGAAAGAATTCTAAGTTGTTATGGCGACTGCTTTTGAAATATAGTACATGGTCGAACATGCTTGAGGAATGCTTGCGAATTTTTTTTTTAAATATGATCATTCTTGCATGTACAACTGGGCATTTAGAAGATATTTCATTTATTTCATGACCATGAATATGAATTGAATATGAATTGTGAAGTGTTTCCTATTTTGTTTAGTTCGTCGTCTGATCCTATGAGCATATGTTCAGTTTTCACAACATTAAGGCTCAACTTGTTTGCTAATAATCAAATTCTTAAATTGCTTAGATTTTTATTTTTGGATTGAATCACTTTTTTCAGCGATTTATGACTTACGGTAATCTTGGTATCATCTGTATTCTGGGTTTTTAATACTAAATACAATTTTGTAGATCATTAATGTAATATTAAAAAAAAACGAGCAGGGGTTCTTTATGAGCGATGGTCGATAAAGCAAATACTGCGAGTTTTTTAAATGACTTCTAGACGGAACTCTCGAATGCCATATTTCGCGAAACTTCACGCAAATTAATGTTTTCTAAACAGCAAAAATTTCAGGAGAAAAGCGTGTTTTTATCATATTTAGTGACATGGCTCGGCTATCATTTTCCTTTGTTTTTATAATACAAATACAACCAATTCTAAAGCTTTGGTCACAAAAACAGAAAAAAACTAGGCGTAGAATTTTTGTCATCATCGCTTCGACCGCTAGAAGTTGCAAATAGCGAAAGTTCTACATCAGAAATTAACTGTAGGACTTTGTATCGGATTAAATAGCAAAAAGTCGAAAACCAGGTAAAGATAATTGAGTTTCTAATAAGAAAGTATCAAAGTTTCAAATAATTATGATCAACTTAGAGCGATCACGATGAAGCAAATTCTGATCGCCATTTTGATACAGGGTCAAAAATTCTAGTCGCAAAACAAAAATACAGCTGCGATTTTTGCAAATGGTCGCAATTTCGAATCCTATGTAGGAAGAGTAAGGCTCGGTTTAAGAAAAGCCTGAGAAGGCTCACTACTTAAGGGTACTTGGACGTATTCCCTTGTCATCCCGAAGTTATTAAGAACAGTTCGTTTTGGCAACTAATTTATTTCATGTTTTTATTATGCAGATATTCTCAAGTTATTCTACTCAGAAAAACTTTCCGAGTCCCTGACGGGAATCGAACTCTTAACCTGATTGCCGGTGAGATCCTCTAACCATTGAGCTACAAGGACTCAGGTGGTGAGCGAAGGTTAAATTTTGTGTACTGGTTCAGTACAGATTACAGATTTTAAGGAGCAACCACGTAAATCTGTAAGTGTAGGCAAACTATTTTCGTCTGGTTACGTATAATAATTGAGGTCATCATGAAAAAAATAACCTTGAAACGCCATAACTTAAGACAAATTAACATTAATATGCAGCGAAATTGAAACTCATTTGAAACGAAATTGCTTCCTTTACAAGAACAACCATATGATCGTTTGGTAATTATTTTCTTATGAGGAAGATAGTTCAGACTGTCATAAAATAACTTTAAAATAAGAGGTCCTGGTGGCACAGTGGTAGAGATGGTTTGACAGAGGGAGCGATTTCGGTTCTGTGCATTTGTCCGATTAAAGTTATCACGACTATATATGTGGAGAGAACATTGTTTAGTTTCACTCTATCAAATATTGCAGGTTTTCTCCAGATACCACGTTTTCCTCCTGTAGTAACACTGGACCCATTAGGGGTTGCCCTTACTAAAAGCCCTTACTTGGATGAACAGTTAAGTTATTGTTGATAAATAAAGGTACCTATACATAATAAAATAGCTGGATTATTTTCCTTTTCGATGTCTTCCCCGTGACCTCACAAGAGCGCATCATTCAACTATAGAACTTTAATTTCATGTATCACACGCATGGTTTGTTGTACTGGGAAAGTAAGGAAAGAAATAAGAAAGTTGGTAAAGGTTGAAAAGATTTGCATCGTTTTTCACCTCAGAAAAGTTAATTTTTCACTCGGATGAAAAACACATGGAAAAGTCAGTGTTTCGCTTTATATTTCAGAATTTACCAGCTTAAGCCTTTTTGATGCTGATTAATACTAGGGTTGCCAGAACAGGAAAGCAAAAGTTCCCAACTAGGAGAATCGAAATAAACCCGTCGTGACTTAAAATTCAAAAATTTTGCACAGGAACCCGCTAGTTTAGCTCCATTTCGGGGACGCTAGCTTCTTGCGTCGAGAAATCTGTGGCACCAGTGCTGGCAAAAAATACCGCCTTAAAACTAACGAGTTGATTTACCTGATAAGAGGCGATCCTGCACTGGTGAAAATTTTCCGGCAGGTCATCTCGTCTGCATATCTTGCTTCCAAATCTCCTCCACAGTAAACCGTGTAATTTGGTGTCAAGCACCTGAGCTCCATCATCAACGAACCAATCATAAACGAGCAAATGCGGACGTTAGAGAACCCATCACTTCCTCCACGCACAGGAAAGCGTAGAGATACGGAGTTTGTACCTTGAAGACAAAAAAGAATTGCGTGTAGCCACATTACTAGAGGTCGGTCGATCAAACGATTAATCGATCGGTTGACCTAAGGAGACGACAAAGGAACTGAAGGAAACAAATGAATATAGAGAGAAAGAGAAAAAAGGAGATAAACAGGTTATCACTTGAGCATCTCTGACAGTTCTAGACGGATGTAATGCGCAAAGAGGTGACCTTGTTTGAGCACTCCGGTGTTTGCATGCTTGAAGAATGTCATCCAATCCACCCCTGACTGTTCAGCTGTACCCGATCTTTATGGATGTTAGCAAAGATACCGAAACACGTTACAAAAGATCCAAACGTCGCTGGTATAGAAACCGGCACATCTCCTTCCATGCCTGATCCTCAAGTTGGTCTTGTTGCTGTTGAGCGATTTAGCGCGATACGTGCAAGCCGTGGGTATTTGCAACATAGCCGCATTGTTTGGCAATGTTGAGGTGTGCCAAATATAAGGCAGGCGTCATCTGTTGCCAGCATATCTCAACCATCGTCTGCAGGTACTGCAATAAATCGACTGCCGCTCACCTGGGACACCAGACTAGTGTTTTCTTAACGTTATCTTCCAATGAGTTTGCTGTCACGAAACTCCAGTCGATTTGCGCGCCTCCATATCTCTACGTCATTCAGTCGGCTCCTTTGTCCGCCATGGCGATTCTTCCCCTGGTTACTGCTACTTCCCGACTAAATACTCCATACCGCCGACCACCATCTCCGCTTTGATCTATCCTTCCCCCGTCATTTCCAAGCTCTATACGCACCGTGTCTTCCATCGTTGTCCCCCTTAGTCTTCGATCAACTCCGACAGTCCTTCCACGTAAAAGCCTCGGCAGCAGGTACCTTAGGTAAGACGTGGACTCCATCTTTAGAAGATGTCTTTCTCCGATGTCGTTCGCTACAATTGATATGACCGGTGTCGTCTCGAAGCCTAAAGTTGTCATGGCGTACAAAACTAGAGGACTTCTGTTTCAAAAGCTTCGAGCCATCACATCTCTCAACATCACATTTGGCGCTAGTGTGCAGAACTCGGTCAAGAGGGCTCTAAGGACGATCGAAGTCAAACTGCAAGTCGAGAGAACTTGACGCATCGACGGCTGGCCTGATCCCCCAGCTTCCTTTTACCCTTATATTCCTCATGGCTTGGTTTCTTTTGTTCTTTTGGAGCAAATATATTCAATAACCCTTTTCAATTAGCTGTCTAAAAGGCATGCTGGGCCATAAACAATGAAGGAAAATAATTGTATAACAATGAATTCATATTCCCCTCTAATATTCCCCTCTGATATTCCCCCATATATTCCACTGTAATATTCCCCCCGCCACTTCTTATCTTCCTTCTAATTTAGAAATCAAATAAGGAACACCAGGTACACTTCATCAATACACATTTTAATAAGTCTTACAAACACGTGTAAAACATCTCACATTTTAAATATAAGTGAGCAGTTGCTTATGTTGAAAGTACATGACTTTCATGGGAAAATTTCAGCCCGGCAGCGGGTTGAAAAAAATCCCGATTAAATGAAATATTTCGGCATGGGCTGAAACTGAAATCGGAAGTGAACCCAGGCAGGAATTTGTCAGTGGCCTCTGTTATTTTGGCAATCAGCATCTTCCCACGCCTGTCAATCATCTTTACAACCCAGGCTGAAATTTTTTCGTGCGATTACGTGGGATATTTTAGCCTTGGTAGCTCAAACTGGGCTGAAACTTTCTTCATGTAATCGCGAGCTCCGTTTTTCAAGTCATTTATCAGAAGGTCGGATTGAAATCTCAACCTGGTTAACTGGGCTAAAAATCTCCATGTAATCAGCCTTTTAGCTTGGGAAACGCTATTGTCTACCTTAAATTCCTTTGTTGTTGGCCATTCATGAAGCGGTCGTTGCTTCTTTGTAAAACGTCTGAATCAAACTCTATTTTTTCAACTAACCCTTTGGTAGGTATGAAGAGAACTTATATACTTATGACCTGTTCGGTCGGATATGATTCGAAACTAATTTTGTGTTCAAAAAATAAAATTTTATAGTACCAAATGTACTTTGCTCATGTTCGGCAATATTTTAGAGGATGAAACATCGGGGAAAGCTCGAAATTCGAGAAAGCTTATATTTTCCCCACAGGGATACGAGGTGGGGACAAATTCGGGTAAATTTGTGGTTACTTCGTAAAAGATTACAGAAAGTGTAACTTAAAAATGCTCCCAAAAAATCTTTTAGTCAGTACGCCGCTCTTTTTTACTCGCTCAAGGGCTCAACCTCAACCTACGCTTTCAAAGCAAAAGCTGTCTTACCGTTCCAGGTGTTTCCTCTGTCATACGTAAAGAGACAATGGCTGGCGGTCTCCTCACTAAGAAAAAGAAAGTATCTCATGCAGGAATACACAATGGTCAGTCATTAAGTAATTCTATCAGATTTACTCTGAATCACTGTACATTCTTAGACAAGTTTAATGTACAGGACAGGAGGTATCAACGGGTAGAATTGTCTCAGGTGTGTTTTAAAATAAATCTTTTTTTAGAGTGCTTGCTTATGCCAATTCTTATTCAGATGGTATAAATAGGTGATTGAACCCAAATGTTTTTTCTGACTTCTTCATTATCAGTTTCCTACTTCTATAATGTTTAGCCACAGTGTAAGTACATGAAGTTGCATAAACGTGAACACAAGCAAGCTAGGGGCAAACACGTCCATTCACGCAGTTTCTAAACCATTTTCCTCCACTGATGTTGGATACCTAGATTCAGGGGTAAATAGATACACGGAAAACATTAACGAGAAGGAAGCAGGAGGTCGAAATGCAGGAAATCTCAAAAGAAATATGAAGATTGAAATAAAGAAAACGCAAAAGATTAGCTTGCTCGCTTTATTCATTAAATTTTAGAATTTGCTTCAGTTTGCGTCATTAATTTATTCCATTACAAGCCTATGATCCAGTCTAGTATGGATAGATAAAATTGTTGGCTTGCATTTTTTATTGCCTTGGGTTTTTCTTCTTCTTTTTTTTAATTATTTTTAATTCAAGTCCTCTGTCTGTTCCTCCGCTTTTCCAGTATGTTGATCGACATTTAAAGTACCAAATGATTTGCCATCATTTGGTCTTTTAAATTACATGATATTTTTACCTATAAAAAATACGACCTGGCTTTGATAGCATTTTTAATTACGTTTCACTCCAACAAAGGGGCCTTCACCCGAAACATCTGTTTATCATCTGGCAAGTTTCGGCAGCTCCCTGACCCTTCCTTTACGCAGGCGTTGTGGCGTTTGTATTTCCAGCCAATGCAAAACTATGTCAGCCTTCTTTTTAACTTAGCATCCACACCATGCTCTGGTGATTCAATTTTTTGCTAAAAGTCGCATAGCCTGTGCAAACAAAAGATTCCTATTAGACCTACGTTTTGATAACCCACTTTCCACTGGCTAATTTGTTTAAATTACATAAAACTTTTCTGAAAAACAATGGTCCACGATATGTGTCAGCACTGCAAGCAGTTTCTCTCTAAGAATTCATTCTCTTTGTAGACAAGATCATGCCAAAAAAATACATTTCCCTATAACGTTTCTTTTTACATCTTTAGTTTTGATCTTTTCTTTCCATAGCTAAGTCTTTATCCCTTCTCCTAATGCACTTATTGGGCAGCAATGACTGCCTTGCTGTCTCATGTGGTCCACAGAGAAACCAGTTTGCCCTCCCCTGACTTATATAGAGCAGGAGTGCTTTTTCGGGATATATAAAAGTTTGTGCAATGCTCCCTAAAATATCACGTGGTAATTATTCTAATCTGCCTGAAACCAAAAAAAGTCAAAAAATCGTTAATGAACGAAATAAGACATGCAAGTTATTTAATTTTAACCTTATCTCCTTGAACTCAAGTCACAAACAAATGTTTCATAATTCTCACTCCAAAGCATCTGCCTTTTAGCAAGAGGTGGAGCAACTGAAAACGAAATTGACAAAGATTTGGTGCTAAAACAAGAAAAATCTGGAATAAAAAACGATGTTCGTCATTTCTCGTGTTACCTTTTCTACTGCAGACTGACTCCATATTGGAATAAATCTTTATTACTTTATTGTGATTGTTACCTTCCATGGGAGACATCCTGACGGTATTATCTGTGAGCAGATGTAAGGCACTAAGTCCTGTTTTGGATGCAATCATGTAATCTTCATGACAAAACCACTTCTGTTCTACCAGTGAAGAGTTGCAGACCTCCAAACTTACAGGATTGCTCGAAAAGTTCTCTTTAAGAGATCCGTGAAGACATTTACCTGTTTTCAAGTGTTTAAGTTGCTCGTATTCGGTCCATACCCACCATTGTCTGTCTAAATTCGTTGTGTTGCATGGGAGAAGCTGTATTTCATTACCTTCATTAGTGCTACCAATACAACGAAGTATTTTTGGGCCAAACATCTGAAATGCTTGATAAAACATTACAATTCATGCTAGTAAAGCAATTAATTCCGGCTTTGCTAATGGATTGTGACCAAGTGAATGAAAAAAGCAAAGGACAGCTAAAATGATATATGTAATATTTAAATATATGTAATATTTATTGATATATGTAATATTTAAAAACCGAGCGGGAGTGCTTTGTCGGGATTTAAAACACGAAGCGATAGCCAAGTGTTTTAGACCCGATAAAGCACGTACTGCGAGCTTTAATAAAAGCGAAATAAAAGCGAAAATGTTTGTGCGAAATGAGTGGTTAACTTATTTGTAGTCTCCGTCGTTACCACAATTAGAAAATTTTTTGTTATATAAGTTAGTTTTATCTGCTATCGTGTTATTCTTGATAAAGGGGCAGGCCCCGAAACGTTGAAAATAAAATAAAGATTGAAGTTATACTGATGGTTTATATGGTTTTAAGTTCTTGGTTTTGCTGGGTTTTTTAAGTTTTATATATATATATATATATATATATATATATATATAAAGTAGAACGAAAGATGAATGTTGTTACTAATAGTTTCACGCCAGTAGACGATCTTCAGACAACTGAAGATCGTCTACTGGCGTGAAACTATTAGTAACAACATTCATCTTTCGTTCTACTTTATTATCTTGCTCTATCGAATAAGATATCGAGCACTGTCAGAGTTGTTAATAACTTTTACACATGTTATATGTTATATATATATATATATGTATATATATATATATATATATATATATATATATATATATATGTATGTATGTATATTTATGTATGTATATATATATATATAGAGAGAGAGAGAGAGAAAGAGAGAGAGATAGAGAGAGAGAGAGAGAGAGAGAGGGAGAGAGAGAGAGAGAGTGCTATGCAGGCAGTGTTGAACGACGGGTAAAAACGCCACACGTGTCAGGGAACAGCTCGAAACTAACGAGAGCAGGCGGTGGCGTTTAGAGCGAAAGTTTTTGGTAAGAATGAAGTGTTTCACTCTGACGAGGGGGTCTCCGCTCGAAACGTGACTACCTCCTTGTATGGTTTGTAATTGGATTAAGTTATGATTATGCTTCATAATTGAAATGAACGAGATTATGTTTCGTAATTGAAATAAATTTACATTGAACAAAATGGCGGGTCTTTCCTCGAAAACACGTTCAACCCTTTTGCGAGAATCATTTCTTGCTTACCCTGACTGGAAGGTTGGATCTCATAATCCAATGTCTTCACTTCATACGTATCCTGAATTTCGTGTTGGCATTGCTCTACTGATATCTTCTTGTACACCAGTTCAGCTATTAAGCTATTGGTTATACTCTTGGTTTTGGTGTCATTTGTTTGGAATGAGCCGATTTTCATGGATACACTCATTGATAGAGTTTGGTGGAGTTCAATGCGCGAAATCTGAAGAAGAAAAGATGTTGACGAAGATGTAAACGGACTTAATTTTTGATAAATGTAGAATATTTCAAACCCACATTATCCACCCAGAATGGGGTTTAATTATTTCGAAGCACGGGCTCGTATTTGCACTTTAGTTGGTTAAAAAATTCATTTTGGACATATTTAATTTCAATGTAATTATCTCAGCCTGTGTTTCAACCAGGAGTAAAGTTTACGGATTCATGCGGGATAGTTGCAATCAAATATCCGTTAAGGATAGCAGTCACACTTTTGTTAGAGCCACAACATATAGTCGCCAGTTTTGCTTCCACGTGGGAATGTGTACCAAAACGAATCCGATTTTTTTTTCGTGGTGTAAACATTGCTGTAAATATTCATCCAGCTCGACCGTTGGATGATGATTGTTCTTGAATAAAAATATTAAAGACAAAACTGTAAATTTAACACAAAACAAAACTGAATGATAGAGAGAAATTACTGTAGACTGGTTTTGTTGCCCGAAACACACGGTGGAAAGAACATGAAGGTCATTTCTAGAGGGGAAGAGGACCTCTGAATGGGGAAAAAATAAAAGGGTTATGGCCATAAACGGAATTGGTAATGTTGATAACACTGGCAAGGCACCTTGAGTTTCTTTACGTTTTCTCCAGAGTCGTAACATTCCCATTGTTTGGACCACAGTATTCATGCGTGGATGAACCATTTAGTATTTTTAAATTTAGGTACAGTTTACCATCAAAAGAAAAAATATGGAAAATCAAGAGTTTAAATGTTTATAGCCTTTTTTCTGGCGCTGTCGTTGCAGGGCAGAACCTTGTCATGCAGAGTAATTTATCCCTCAATTTTCAATGAGTGACGCTGGGGGTATATTTCTACATAGAGGTAAGCAATCTGTTTCTTCTACAACTTACTCCAAATAATGCAATAAACTATTTACTTTCATAGTTACAAGACCAGCTGCAGTGGATAATTCATAAATATGATTAAGAGCACCGTGTTCACCGACGCTCAAAAAGCTCATGTATATGGGAGAATAAAGAAATAGTTTAAGATCTGTCGAAGCTGCTGACGATTCATGGCGATGGGATACCAGGATGTCAAACGACATAATCTGCCTAAAAGAAGGAAAGAAAGTTCTTCAATATTAATAAAGTCTACAATGAACTTCAGGATACAGTATGTAGCGTAACTTGACTGCTTTTCCAAAATCATTTGTAATAAAGTAAATGGCTTGAACCAGGGAGAATCAGTATTCCAGGCGTTGGTGAAGGTAGATCGTCAAGGTGAGTGCAGTCTTGAGAAAGACTGTTGGTGACTGACGTTTCGACGACCTTTAGTCTTCTTATCATCTGTGGGGCTTGACGATTCTTGGTTTAATCGTGTGACATCGCCTAAAATCCACTCGGCTTGATTGTTTCCAGTGCCATTGTGGATTATAAGAAGAAATAAGAAGAAATAAAAGATAAGAAGAAATCCTGGCAGCTCTTGTCAAAGTGCAAGGTTGGAGCCAACGGAAACAATGTCCATATCCATGACTGTGAACAGCGAAGTGTTATTAAAAGGAAGTTTGACTTGAAATTTCAAAGGCGTTGCTTCTGTTACAGTTGTAATCAAGAGATAGGTAGCGGTATCGCCAATTGCTACTTCATCAACAGCGTTATTCTTCTGAACAATGAGCAGGAGGCACGATATCTAGAATTGGATAAGATGGACAGAAGTCATTTAAAACTGCAAACTACTAATTTACGGATAGACTGAAAGGATGATATGAACATAAAAAGGTTAATGGTGAAATAACATATACCAAGCTTTGCCTTATGATTATAATAGGACATGAGTGAGAAGACGGAGAGCAGAAGAAATGGGAATACACACAGAGACAGGATAGAGACAAGGGAAACGCCGAAGAGTAGAAGAATAGATATGGCAGAAATTACTGTCCGTCAACTATGTGGCAATAATCATTTTGGCTTAATAATAATAGTTCAAGATGTATTAGGAGCACGATATCAAAGTCTCAATGCTCTTACAGCAATACATTCTTAAAATTATTAGATACATAAAAACTATTACATTCAATTTTCAAGCCAAACCTACTATAATCAATAAAATAATTACAGTAACTACAACAAACTAAAATATAAGAAAAAGCAAAGTCTTAAGTACTGACTTAGATCTAATGCCTGCCGACAACTTTACAAAGTATAAATTAAAATAAACTCCGAAAAGAAGCAACTTGATACCCAAAATATGTGTAAAAGCACGAGACAAAATTCAAGGTAATATTTCAACCATATTATACAGCCATTGTCAAACCTAACTGACTTGAGTAATTAATTAGGTACCAAGATTCTTGTTTTCGGAGTTTATTCTATATCATACTGGCAACGAACTGTTTAAAGAAGTTAAAGTTTCTAATCAGATTGTGGTAATCTGTTCCACGAGTTATTTATTATAATATTTACACGAGTGAATAATCAGAAGTCCATGAGAATCAGAGAAACCTAGAAGGATTAAAATAAAAGAGTGAAAAGGAGCTAATGTTGCCATTAAGAGAATGCTTAAATTTTGAAATGTGAAGACTTTGCCCAAGTAGTAACTCAAGTGTTGAGTTGCAAGAAATCAAGATAGAAAAGTTCTTTAGAAGAGACTGGATGTAATATTTCAAATACGAGTTGGTGTTCTTCCTCCGATTTCTAGATACCGAGAAACGAGTTGAAAAACGAGGCGAAGCCGAATTTTTTTAACGAGTTTCGAGGTATCTAGAAATCGGAGAAAGAACACTAAACGAGTGTTTGAAATTACTTCTCAAACGAACCAGTAATTTAGGTGAAAATCCGGTCGAAAGTTGGGAAAATTCAGCTGTAATCTTCCTCCGATTTCTAAATACTGATTAATTATATATTTCTTTTGTTTTTTCTTCATGAATTATTAATGAGTTTGAGAAGACTAGTTCCAGTTTTGTGACGTAAGATGCTTGAGGGAGATTGACCGTTGAAGGTGAGACTTCCATATGTTCTGACATGCACGTGTATAAATGACAACGCGTTTGCCCGAAACATAATGCTGAGCACTCTTGACGCGTATATTTACATACTTTATGCGACTTCAGAAGCTTGGGAATCTGATCTTTAAATGAGAACTTAGTGTAGTGAGATAAACTTAAGTAAACTAAGATTTAACTTCCCTCATTCTGATATTAATAGTCCAGAGATGAGATCAGAGAATGGGCTCCTGATCCTTTCTGGGCCTAGGGCTATTGCGCCAGCGTTAATCAGGCACTGAAGTTGAATAAAAGTAAACTTAGTCTAAAAATCATGTGAAAATTAATCTTTGGATTGAAGGAAGAAAAGGAATTTGGTGCGCTAAACAAAACACAAAAATAAATTATTTGCTTAAGAACAGTAGAGTATCTAGTAGAAGGAGGAAAAATTTTATTAAGGAAAACACCAAGACAACGATCAAAAAAAGCAACATGAAAACCATTACAGACAAGAAATTCTTTAAGTTTAGTAACTTTAGAATAAAAGATTTGACATGAGGATCAAGAGATTTTGCAAAAAAACCAATCAAATAAAGTTTATAATGTACACCATTTAAATGAAAAGGAATAAAACAATTGAAATTGGTGAATAATCCTGGACAGGTAGGTGGAAATAAGTACGTAGAATAAAGATAATTAGAAAGGAATTGTTGGACCGCACTGTGCGAAAGCTTATGGTAGGTGTCAGGAAATACTTAAACCTAGGGACGATCCACTAGATACTTCGTTTCTTCAACTGTTTTCATTTTGAGATTAATGTTACATACAACCTACAAGTGGGTGTTTGGTGACATCACGGACGATATGTGCTCGTTTGTCATGCTCATTTTTAATAGTCAAGTTAATAACGACGTCATCAAAAACATATTGTGGCTGCCCGCATAGGCACCACAACTATCGAAATCAATCTTTACTTCGCCATCCGAGTTTCGGTAGCTCGGTGGTTAGAGCATTTCAATGGTCATCTGAAGTTTGCGGATTTGATCCCTGCCTGTTGCTTAGAGATTGTTTTCCTTAGATATGAGCTTAACGACCGTCCACATATCGTCCGTGTTTTTAATTTTTCTCTCTTTGTTTGCAAAATTTTATTTAAATTGATGATTCTGGGCGTAACTAGTTTTGAGCAATGCTTCTTGACAGCCATTGTACATCATTATATCAAATCAGCCAAACCTTACTGTGATAAATGCCAGATTCTAGATTCGTTACAAGGCAGTCTGAGCTTATTTGACATCATCACATACCTTACCTTCATGATATAAAAATCTGAAAACTCAAAAACGAAAATAGATATCGCATGATTGTCAATGCTTACTTCTTCGTCCTCTCTTTCAAACCAAACATTTTTATTAATACAGAAGATTTAAGTAAATCACAGGCAGGAGCCTCTGAGAAAGGGTTTCTAGGTGCCCAAACTAGTGATTCTGCATATACCTTGTTAAGAATCATACATATGCTTGAATTAAGCAGTGTCAATTTGCTAATTTGGCAACTGGTAATAACCTGTTTATTAGGTATAACTGCTGGGCGTCAACTCAGCAGGAATCTGGCAACTTGTGGACTTGGTCAACAGTCAAGATCTTAAAATTGTACCACAAACACTGCGTTTATAGAGAGAGAAATCGAAATTTTAAAGAACAAAATGTAAAAATATCTCGCAATGGGCGGTGAATTGCCAATGGGGCAGATCAGATTGTACAGAAGATGGAAGATGTCAGATCTGGTTTGGTATTCAAACCCTTCAAGTGAACTGTAGCAGAAGGAGAACCTCATGACAAAACAGAAAATCTGGGGCACCCTACACATACCCTATGATTATTGTCATGCAATTTCATCGACAGTTTTATCTGTTAGTTCGGGGAGGCAAACGATCAACCACCCGGTTTAGTATTCGCTACCCGAGGTCAACACGTAGTGTAATATTCAATCTGATCGTTTCTTAAACTATTTGTCTCCGAGAAACGATTTTTGGGCCCTTGACATTCTGATGACCGGACAGGTTAGTTAGTGATGGTGAGGAATGGACACAAATTCTTGGAGGTGTTTAATTAGTAGACAAAACCAAAATTTCGAAAATTTTCACTCAACTTCATCAACAGAAAACAGCAACCATTTCATTCCAAGAGGGTTCGATCATGTACACAGTCTCCCCTGAAGCCGCTCCAACACTCCTCACACGTGGTTGTCTTTCCTCAGGCAATATCCCCTTCCCATAATTAGCCTATGATTGCTCAGTTCCAAAAATTCGAAAATATCCACAAGCACATCCACAAGTAGTTTGTGCCAAAATTGAGGTGATCAGATATTGGCAGTGATGTCCAAGTATGGTGAGGAATGCTGCACTTGTCTCAGGATAAAAATGAGAGCCCAACTCAAAATTTTAAGGTGAAGAACCATGATCACAACAAGGCAAGACAAAATCCAGCGCCAGCCGACAATTTGAAGAAATATAAGATAAAACAGACTCCGAATATCAAAGTCATCTTGAAAACTCAAGATTTGAGTAAAATCAAGAAATTATGGTATTTGCGTGATATTTCGTCTTTATTTCAAAGACAATGTCAGACAGACTGACAGACAGACAGTCTGTCTGACGATGTCTGAAATAAAGACGAAACATCACGCAAATACCATAATTGTCTTGATTTTACTCAAATCTTGAGTTTTCAAGATGACTTTGATATTCAGAGTCTGTTTTATCTTATAAGGCAAGGCAAGTTAAAACATTTTTGAAAATAAGTTGAATTCTAACGTTTCGTTGCAACGTGCAACATCTTCAGAGTGTAATATTACAAAGTTATCAGTGTCTATATATAAGTCTATTTACATGCGAGAATGAATAATTAATTAGCGCCCAACCAATCACAAAAGGTGACAAACAAGAAGCTGAGAGAAAAATTAATGACGGAGTGAGAGACTAAAACAAAGAAAGAAGTGTGGAAAAGATATTTTCGTTGAGCGGAGGTTTGAGCTTAGAAATAAGTAGGTTTTCCCGAAGAAATAGTTCAAAATTCGAATTGGAACGGCAAGAAGAGACAATAGTAAAGTCGTCGGGGGAGATGCTATGTCCGGTTCGACGAGTATGAGTAAGAACGCTCGACAGTGAATGAATAGCCCGTTTCTTTCCCGTCAAAGGCGAAACTCCAATGTGCTCCGAGATACGTGTATGTAAATGGCGACGTGTTAACCCCAAATACGATGCACCGCAGCATCGACACGTGTAATTATAAACAACACGCGATCTCATTAACATGGGAATTCGGTCTTTGAAGGGAAAGAAACTAGACAAGCGCCGGCCAGATTGAAAAATAAAGCGTAAAGACAAATCTGGGAAGGCAGAAGAACACAATTTTATGATTTGTGTTCGGATCTGTAGAGAGTGAGACCCTGTAAAGGGAAGAGAGAAATTGATAACAGTTTTATGAGAGACATTTCTATCGTGAGGGGGTGGACAAAACAGGCTGTCAAGAAAGACACAAATACAGCGATCAAGAATGGTTACCCCAAGGTTAATGGAGTTAATGGTTAAAGGAGTTAAATGGTTATCCCGAAGTTTTTCTTGATCGCTGTATTAAAGGTTTAAAATGTAATTCTAACGTTTCGTTGCTACACGCAACATCCTCAGAGAATGAATGAAAAACTATATTACAAGGTGATGATATATAATGGTATGTTGCATGATAAGTAAACGAGATATTGGCGTAGGAGCGGAAGTGAGAAGGGCACAAGGAAACAGCAGACTGAGATGTAATGGAAGGGTCGAGAAACGAAAGGTCTTAAAATAAAGAAAGTGGAAAAGAGCCCATGTTGGCATTAAGCGATGGATTAAGTTTGCGGATAAGCAGACTTTCTCTGACTAAAAGTTCAGAGTTGAAAGAAGAAGACAAGATAGTGAAGTCATCAGGCAAGAGAGGGTGTCCAGTGTCACAATGATGTGACAGGATGCTAGTCGGAGGAGGATTGACTCGTTTTTTGCCAGTAAGGGCAGAAATGTCCAAGTGCTCTGAGATTCGTGTGTGGAGAAGCCGACTCGTCTGGCCGACATACAACGTACTACAACGTTGACACTTAAAACGGTAAACGACACGAGATCTCAAAGCCTTGGGAATCCTGTCTTTAAAGACAAAAAAGTGAGACAATCTGAGGGAAGGGCGGAAAACAAAGCGATGGTTAATGTGAGGGAAAGCACTGGAGCATAACTTCCGAATCTGAGTGGGAATTTGGAGGCTATGTTGACCAGTGTAGGGAAGGCAAAAGTAAACGATTTTCTTGGGGGCGAGGAAAACTTTGGGGGAAGGTGAGAAAATTTTATCAAGAAACCGGCGAATGCATGTGTCTATGAATGAAATAGGATAACCATTAAGTGAAAGCGTTTTCTTAAGATTTTGAAGATGCGAGTCAAAAATAAAATAGGAGGAGCAAATACTAAAATAGCGATTAAGAAGGGAAGATATTAATCCTGTTTTGTAACCATTAAGTGAAAGCGTTTTCTTAAGATTTTGAAGATGCGAGATTTTGAAGATATTAATCCTGTTTTGTAACCATTAAGTGAAAGCGTTTTCTTAAGATTTTGAAGATGTGAGTCAAAAATAAAATAGGAGGAGCAAATACTAAAATAGCGATTAAGAAAGGAAGATATTAATCCTGTTTTGTAACCATTAAGTGAAAGCGTTTTCTTCAGATTTTGAAGATGCGAGTCAAAAATAAACGTTGTAGTACGTTGTAGTTCGTTGTATGTCGGCCAGACGAGTCGGCTTCTCCACACACGAATCTCAGAGCACTTGGACATTTCTGCCCTTACTGGCAAAAAACGAGTCAATCCTCCTCCGACTAGCATCCTGTCACATCATTGTGACACTGGACACCCTCTCTCGCCTGATGACTTCACTATCTTGTCTTCTTCTTCTTTCAACTCTGAACTTTTAGTCAGAGAAAGTCTGCTTATCCGCAAATTTAATCCATCGCTTAATGCCAACATGGGCTCTTTTCCACTTTCTTTATTTTAAGACCTTTCGTTTCTCGACCCTTCCATTACATCTCAGTCTGCTGTTTCCTTGTGCCCTTCTCACTTCCGCTCCTACGCCAATATCTCGTTTACTTATCATGCAACATACCATTATATATCATCACCTTGTAATATAGTTTTTCATTCATTCTCTGAGGATGTTGCGTGTAGCAACGAAACGTTAGAATTACATTTTAAACCTTTAATACAGCGATCAAGAAAAACTTCGGGATAACCATTTAACTCCTTTAACCATTAACTCCATTAACCTCGGGGTAACCATTCTTGATCGCTGTATTTGTGTCTTTCTTGACAGCCTGTTTTGTCCACCCCCTCACGATAGAAATGTTTCTCATAAAACTGTTATCAATTTCTCTCTTCCCTTTACAGGGTCTCACTCTCTACAGATCCGAACACAAATCATAAAATTGTGTTCTTCTGCCTTCCCAGATTTGTCTTTACGCTTTATTTTTCAATCTGGCCGGCGCTTGTCTAGTTTCTTTCCCTTCAAAGACCGAATTCCCATGTTAATGAGATCGCGTGTTGTTTATAATTACACGTGTCGATGCTGCGGTGCATCGTATTTGGGGTTAACACGTCGCCATTTACATACACGTATCTCGGAGCACATTGGAGTTTCGCCTTTGACGGGAAAGAAACGGGCTATTCATTCACTGTCGAGCGTTCTTACTCATACTCGTCGAACCGGACATAGCATCTCCCCCGACGACTTTACTATTGTCTCTTCTTGCCGTTCCAATTCGAATTTTGAACTATTTCTTCGGGAAAACCTACTTATTTCTAAGCTCAAACCTCCGCTCAACGAAAATATCTTTTCCACACTTCTTTCTTTGTTTTAGTCTCTCACTCCGTCATTAATTTTTCTCTCAGCTTCTTGTTTGTCACCTTTTGTGATTGGTTGGGCGCTAATTAATTATTCATTCTCGCATGTAAATAGACTTATATATAAACACTGATAACTTTGTAATATTACACTCTGAAGATGTTGCACGTTGCAACGAAACGTTAGAATTCAACTTATTTTCAAAAATGTTTTAACTTGTCTTGCCTTGTTGTGATCATGGTTCTTCACCTTAAAATTTTGAGCTGGGTTCTCATTTTTATCCTGAGACTACGTTTTACGCCCGGAAAGTCTATAGCCACAATGCTACACTTGGTTAAGCAGTCGCTAGTGGGGAGGAGCGTTGTGCGACGATATTAAGAGTGGCCGTAGGAGAGAATACTTTGAAACCGGACTTCGGAATTACAAACCTACAGACGATAACTGATTGGATTCATTTTTAACATATAAATGTCCAAACTTAGATATAGATTTTCCGGGCATTAAACGTAGTCGTAGTAAGAAAATAAGAGTCTAGCTCAATATCTTAAGGTGGAAACCCATGAATAAATAAGGCAAACGGTAAGTTTGAATAAAATTGTACTGAATTAAATTTTACTAAATTCAACTAAACGTCAGTACAATTTTATTCAAAATTACCATGTCTTATTTATTCATGGGTTTCCACCTTAAGATATTGAACTGGGCTCTTATTTTCTTACTCCGACTAATGTCCGAATTTCGAGAATAGCTGAATTCATTAAAAATCAGAGAAGTTTGTTTCTCATGTGAAGATAAGTGGAGATATACGTAGTTCATGAAAGTAAACAATTTAAATTCAAAACACAGGTAACAAAAATGTGGTTCTTTACGTAATAATCTCAGTCACAAAATATAAATTCACAGTCTATTATATCAAACGTGCCTTAGGTAGAGAAGCAAAAAGCAGGAGTACTCTCAAGAGAAATGACATCTTTCAAGCGCTGGTGAAGCTTACAGAAGACGTAATGTTTGAAGACCAACCAGCAAGAGAAACACGAAAATAACAAAAACAGGTGGCAAACACCACAGCCGAAAGGAATATTTCAGTATGGTTGAGTATAGATTAAAACAAACTTGAGAGTAGGTTAGAATTTAACAAAGCATAAAAATCACCAATTACGTCGATAACCCTTTTAACCTTTTGAATTTCACATCAGTTTGTCAGTTGTTTGTAGCATAAAGGGATAAGACGACTTTTTAGCCATTAATAAACACCAGATCAGTGGTAAACACAGCGTAAAAGATTTTCAGAGCTTTTTTAAAAGTTTTCTATTTTAAAACGTAATTTAAAATAAATGTCCAATCATGTCCAACAAAATTTACAGAAGTATTGAACATGTATTAAAGGACAACGCATTAGCCTTCTTATTAATTCTTAACTCATTTCTTACCAATACAGGGCTGCTTTATTCTTGTTAAGAGATTCCACTGTTACGATATGAATACATGTTCGATGAGTGCTGCCGCAATTGAAGTATCAGTGAGGTTACCGCCAGTTAGGGAAAACCTGTTAATAAAACAATTCTTCATCCAGCCGTAGAAATCACGAACTTCCTGATGTACGAGTGAATAAGCCCCAAAATATTTTGTTTTCAGTCTAAATTCAAAGGGAAGACGAGGAAAACAAATCACTTCAAAGTAAATTTAAACCGGTTACGATAACCTTTTCCCAACCTTGTCAGCTAACCCTCTATAACCGCTACTCAACATAAAATCACACATCAAGGCCACACCTGACATAAACACTATTAAACTAACGTACTCATTATAAATTCAAGTCCTAAATAAACACAATCCTAAATTGCAAGATAATATACAGCAGCTAAGCAATCATTCTCACACTGAATATGTAGCTGCTATCAAAAACTTCATCACAAGTTAATGCACAGAAAGAGTCATTATATTTAACTCTCAGCCAGAAGATCGGGATTTTGACAGGATTGTCTGGTTTACACCCGCCGGAGAGCTGAACAAGCTGGAGAAATACAGACCTCTCGAGACAATTAGATACTGCAGTAGGTTAGCTAACTAATGACTCCACTTTGTGTACTAATAGCCTGTAACTACTTAGTGGGCGATAATTTTTGAGGTCTATCAGGTCGATCCACTTAGTGACTTTGCGTGATATCTTTATTAAAGGTAAGAGAGAAGTATCTAACATGAAAGGCAACTGGGAGTATACAACAACAAGTAACGCATCCACAACTCACGATACCACCTGCGGGTGGATCAGTGTGGGTGGGATGTTGCAGAAACGCTGCTCCGGTGAATTCACAGTCGCCTTGAAATGGGGGTGAGAGGGAGGAGCAGACACAGGCGGTCCTTTTGCTCGCTTGTTTGATTACTTCTTTTAAAAAAAATATTTTACAAATTTTGAAATGCGCTTGGTCGTTTGATTTGTCGATTTGTTACGGAAAAAAACTCGAAGAACAAACGTAGTGTCTCATACGCTATTGGCTGGCTAAAAGTTAACGGGATGTGATCTAAGGGCATGGCGAGCCAGAAACAGCAAAAGCGAACCTGGTAGGAGTACCAGACATCGTAACTTGGCGATGTGCACGGAAGAACGTGGACAAATGATTTTCAGGTTTGCGTGCTTATGGCATAAAAGTAGGAAGTCGTCTCTTGAGAGTTGAAACATACCCAGATTTAAGAAGGGGAACGCACAAACTAATAATACTTAGTCAAGAGGGTATGGTGGTGTTGGGTTTAAGCTTGACTGAAATTGTTAACAATTACGACAACAAAATCTGTGTTTTTAGCTCAAACTGAAAACCGTTTACCTCAAGTATTCATTCGCTTATGCGCTTTTTGTGTCGTTTTACGTCATCACGTGCTGTTTTGTGATACAAAATTTGAAAAGTTTATTGTATATTATACCGTAAAGTGGCATATTTCTGCAGAAATTTTCAGATAACAGACCTTGTTGATCAATAACCTCTGAGTAACATTTAGTAATGCTGCGTGAAAAATTCAAACAGATTTTCGCTGTCAAACGGGAGCTATTTAATATGCATACATGAAAGTTTTGACTGTAACGCTTTACGACCCATCTACATGGTATCATTATCAAATTTGATAGGTCCTCGTGGAATATGGTTTCTCCACCAAATACAAGTTCTCCATACCATTCGCACGCAAATGTTGCAATACCTCCTCAACCCCTCAGCTCCCGACCGTACCTCTGTACGATTTAGTAAATACAAATTAGACCCATGAACACATTTCGATACAATTTCAAAAGAATTTTGAATTGACCGAACCTAAAATTTCTTTACAAAAATCTGGGATCTAAAGGGTCAATACTCTGAATTAATCGTATACACAAGAACGTACAATCGTGCGAGACTGCCGTGTGGTTTAATTAACTAATAGAAAATTGCTAGAGGTGTCTGTGCTGTGATAGAAACATGAATGTCATTTCCACAGGAAAAATACCTAGTGAAAACATGAGACGTAGCCAAGTGTTTTCAGGTATTTCTCCGGTTGAATTCCACCAATAAAGTCATACACATTTCAATCACAGTTATAGAAAAATGAAAGCCATTTTCCATTTGTTTTATAAAGTAACACGGGTTTTTTTTTTTCTAGTTATAGTGACATCACCTGTGTCTCTATATTCTATTATAAAATAACATGTGTCCTACGCACGCTCCGATTGGACAAGCCTCATTTTCTCTCAGAGTACAGACACGGTTGACGTCATTTTCATTTTGTAATAGAGTACAGAGACATGAATGACGTCACGAAAACTCGAGAAAACCTCGGTTATTTTATAAAACAAATTGAAAATAGCTTTCGTGTCTCTGTACTGTGATAGGAACATGAACGACGCCATTTTAACCTGAAAAATACTAGAACATACTCGGCTACGCCTCGTGTTTTCACTAGGCATTTTTAAGGTTGAAATGACGTCATTCATGTTTCTATCACAGCAGACACTCAAGCAATTTTCTATGAGTCAAATACAAAATGAAAATGACGTCAGCGTGTCTTTGCACTTTGAGGGAAAATGAGGTTCGGCCAGTCAGAGCATGCGTAGGATACGTGTTATTCTATAAATAGGCCTGTAATTACATAAACGAGGTTCTGTCTTGTTCCAGCCAATCAACTTCTCTGCCTTAAACAACGTAAACCCTTTCTCACTATGTTAAGGAGATACAGATCCCACATTTTCCTTTTGGGCTACGTCTTTAGGTGCTCACAAGTATGCTCCACTACGTCTCGGTACAGTACGTCTGAAATGCAACTTTCCCTCGACAGATTCTACGCAACACCAGTTTAACACTCTTATGTGCTTTCAAATTAGCATCATTAACCACGACTTTCCGAGAAAATACTTTTAAATTATCAACACGCCCAAGAACGAGGCTTGTTGTGCCAATTAAAATGGACATCTCAGTTTCATTAATAACTAAAGGGCGGATCTGCCAGTCAGAGAAAAAAATATTTGGCCACGTATAATAGTTTTCTATCCCAACAAAGATTGTACAGTACTGAATTCATAAAGCCTGGTTTCCATTAAATCGTTAGAATCGCAAAAATCGCAATAATCCTATATTTGCGATTAATCGCTTGAGTCGCAAGAGTCGCTTCGATTCACGTTTCCATTAAATCGCAAGGGTCGCGACGACTGCTACGACACGATTTTTACGATTCTTGCGACTTAATGGAAACCAGGCTTAACTAAGAAATCAGATAATAAACTCTCAAACAAAAATTCACTTATTAGAGCTTTGGCTAAGATGGTAGATGAACGATCGTCAAGCTCTTCAAACAAAAATTCGCTTATTACAGCTTTGGCTAAGATGGTAGATGAACGATCGTTAAGCTGTATCTCTAAGGATAGAGCTTGACGATCGTTCATCTATCATCTCAAGATATCTCCAAGCTCTCACACTTCTAAAATATAAATTTCAACAGCTTTTGCTGTTCATTACCAGAAAATATACTATCATTAACGCCAACCTCAAACGCATTAACGTAAAAATGCATTCATTTTATTCGATCGACGTTCACTAGCGTAGATACGCAACCATTTGCATTCAAAGGGCATTCTATAGCGCCAACAGACGACCATTTACACCATTTTACTATACATTAGCGATAAAATTTATCCCTAATGTACAGTAGAAAGGTGTTAATGGTCGTCTGTTGCCGCTATAGAATGCCCCTCGATGCAAATGGTTGCGTATCTATATTAATGAATGTCGGTTGAATAAAATGAATGTATATTTGCGTTAATGCGTTTGAGGTTCGCGTTAATGACAGCACATTTTCTGGTAGTGAATAGCAAAAGGTTTAACACATTTCTTAATTGTAAATTCAAGCTAATCGAAGTAATTACTTTTACATGAATAAATCGAGCGAACATAAGTAAGAATTTAAATGGCCATTGCAATCTAACTAGCTATTTCTTACAGAAAGTGAAATGCTGCGAGGTAGGCATATCCAAGTTTAGAGACAATGAGTTCGTTTTCAAGAGCCTTTGGGTACATGAGGTCTCCGTGCGTGAGGATCTGGTCGACTACGGACGAACTGCCACTGATTGAGCAAACAAGGCCGAAAAACTCATAAATTATCAACAAATTTTTCGTGACTTTGATGAATACTTCCATTTACGAATAAAGTTGAGTTGGACATCATAAGACACTTACCTAACACTGACGAACAAACTGGAGCTTCTGCAGGCAACGAGGGACGTACCGTCTGCCGCTGACCATACGATCACAAGAGCTCAAAATTATTCCGACGTATCGAAATTTTCAAATCGAGAATTTTGCTGTTATTCAATTCAAACACACAAGTAGCCCAACTTCAGTTACAAGATTAGTGTAACTGATCGCCTAGTGGCTAGCAGCAATTATTGCACTAATCCCTTTGAGTCTCCTATGTACTCTAATACGGATGTTAGGGCCCATCTTTGCATGGGGTCAATAAAGCACTTCTTCACCATGCGCTGGATTTCTCATTCTGAAACAGGAACTGAAGCGCTGAATAGTACTTCCCCTAATTTCTCACAGTTTACTCAGGAACTCACACATGATATATAAATATTTTTAATTAATATAATACTAGGGTGTCACACTGATCTAGAACTTATAACTGAAATATGGTTAAGAGAATAATTTGAAAGTAACTTAAAAGTTCTCAAATACATTAGTTAAAACTAAGTTTATCACGTAAAGATAGTCATGTTTACAACAGTATATAAGATTCCTCAAATCACAGCCCAGTATGGTGTGGAAGTCACTGCAACTGCAAAGCGGCGTATCTGTCAAAACACTCTCAACAATTTCAGTAAGGTAATATCCTTTCGTTTCCTCCGAATATAACCCTTTGTTGTTTTACCTATTAGCCACTCCGCTCTCGAAACGTGAAGCGTGTAGACAAGCTAAAACGTTGTTGAGCAGCAGTAGAGCTCTAATTTTAATGTTATTTACACCTCATATCACCTTCCTAAAACTTAAAGTGTGCCGGACTATCACTAATTTCTAAAAAGTTTCAAGGTTGGTGAATCGAAATTAAAAAGTTCTTTCACTTCCACTCACATAACTAATATAACGGCACATATGACATGTTATGATATTTCTGCCACAGTAAGCCTGTTAGGATCCATTTACACGATACGATTGTTCATCCTGGCTTTTTGCATTATTGTCTCAAGTGTGCAGTTCTTGCTTACTATTCGTCCACTAATGTAGCAATACGTCCTCAAACGCTAACGACTCAATCCCATACATCATGGTGAACAATCCCATACGACAATCGTATCGTGTGGAAGGAGCCTTATAGATCAACGTAAGTGGAAGACATGTGTTAGCTCAACTCCAGGCTAATACAACATTCGGCTTTATAAGAATACGTGCTCGGTTAAGACAAGTGTTCAACAGCTGCATAGCCACTAAGACTGCTACAAGTTTACCGTATATTTATGATTTAGTTCTTTAAAAAAATTGCTTTCTTCCACAGTAAAACCCCAGTACATGCTATGAGTGGCATAAAACATTTCATAAATATTAAAATAATAATTCAGTGTATGAGCCAAAAACTGCTTCCAAGGTAGGGACCGAGATACCCTGGTAGTAGATGGATCTTCAGAAAGCCTGACTTCCACATGAGCACAAGCAAAAGCCACGTAACTATTCACTAAGTGGGACAGTAGCTCCAGTACCCTGCATGATTATTCTGATCATGTCGAGAGTTCAATCCAACGCTCGACTTTAAGTTCTGGACAAATTACGCTTTTCTTGCTTGGTGCTTACAGGTTCACATATTCACTCAAAACCAGGCTTAAGGTGCAAACGAAAATAACTGTTGAAAACATTGTATAGTAATTCTTATGACTACTTTTCTTAAAGTACAAAAATATAACATATTTAGTGACAATGTTATAGAATTGCTTTATCTTCCTTTACAATAGTATCGTTATATTGGATCAGGCGATGCGTAACTCAGTTTTAAAAAAATCTTGACGTTACCATGGTGGTCATGAACATACGAGTGACGAGGATTTTACAGCTTCTCATTTGAAGGAATCCAGATTACCGGTCCGGACTGCTGTCGAATTATCTCTTTAACTTGCCCGTATATTTCATTATACGTATCGCCTGTTACAATAGCTGAGGAAAAATAAAACAAAGTGAAATTTTGTTCTGATGAAACAAATTTGAGAATCAGGAATTCAAAACTGTAAGATTGTTTATATCTATTAAAAGTTAGCCAATCTCAAGAAAAACTTTACGATTCATCTGCGACATCGCGCCAAAGTTCATTAAATAAAACTAATCATGGTAAATTAATAGCTCATTCCTATTAAAGGATGTGCCTGATATCACTTCACCAGACACAGGTTCAACCGCGTGGTAGATTACCAGAACTGAACAGTCGCAAGATTTCCAACTGGAGAAAGGAAACATAAGGGTAAAGAAGTATCCTACTTATTTCCTATATTTGTAGGTTAATTGGGTGAAATTGAAACGAAAGCTTCAGTAATTCTTTATACAAGAACTGTCTGTATCTCACAAATTGCTGGCACGAAAAGCTAATTGTCCCGCTTAAAAACACTTTTTTCCACCATGTTTCTTACCTGCAAAAACTACAGCACTAACCGGCAAATATCCGATATAATTTTACCAGGCATCCGATACCTTCAGATAGCAAAATTTTACCGGATCTCGGAAGCCGGTATCGGGATCCGACACGTCACAAGCTCAAATATACACATTCAGTTATAAAGGTTTGAAAACAGCTGGTTTCCTGACATTGAGTTCACAGATCAGTAATTCAGATATCCTCACTAATATCAGTCACAAATCGATATTACTTACCAAGTTCTAATATGCCAACGTCCAGGACGCTGGTACTAATGTATGAATGGCAAAGTGTTTGGCTGGTGTGAATGATAGGGAGTGATGACGTCTAAACAAGGATTGATTTCCACTAGGCGGAATTTTCCGCGCGTACAAAATCTTTTCGTTTTTCTTTTCTAATCAGTTCCACTTGAAAGCCATCGAACAAAAAGAATTCGTCCGCACAGAAAATTCTGCCGAGTAGAAATGAAGTCTTATGAGCTTTCAAGAGGAACTAATTAGAAAAAAACAACGAAAAGATTTTGTCCGCGTGGAAAATTCCGCAGAGTGGGAATGCGGCTTAACATTGACGGAAGAATGTATAAACGGACATAACAGGCTACAGCAGTAGTAAGGGGAGAAATTGGTGGGGTTGGGGATAACTGGTCACCATTGCAGGGAAAATTCTATGCTCCCTTAAAGTACTTCATGTTTTAATTAAAGAATATTGCGTAAGTTCTGCAATATTTCAATTCGGTTTTGTCGTTCGCTTTAAAACTTCCTAGCCCCACCTGTACATCACGGTGGACACAATAACAGGATTTTGCTAAGGGAACCACTGATCAGTATTTCGTTGCGTTACTATTAGCCTGTTTTTATGTACACAAAATCACACTCAAAAGCTCGCCTAAAACTGCCTACGACTGCCGCCACTTCACTCAGACGTATAGCCATTACGCTACCCTTTAGCGGAAGTAACTCTCTTGTAATTGTTCAAGCTGCACTGTCACCATCAACAAACCCCAAATTCAATATTAATCGACATATTTTACGAACCTGTAAAGTACTCTCCAAATTCTTGCTCTAATTTCTGAGCTCGATCGTATGTCTTCTGCGCTTGTTCTTCGGTAATACGTTTGTTAATTTCCCGCAACGTATCCACAGATTTAGGTTTTAAAAATATTGCAATGGGATAGAGCTCAGCAACCTGTAACCTCTTGATTGCATACCCGCTGACATCAAGGATACAATGCTTGTTCTGTATTTAAAGAAGAAATGTTTTAGTAACGTTATTCGGTAAGCAAAAATCTACATAACCACGAAATAGACAAGTGCTTTATTAAACGTTTTCGTTACAACAAACATTTTCCTCAAGATCGCACGCGTGTACATTGGCGTCTGAGTGCAGTATAAAAAGACTGGTGGAAAATGACAAAAAAAGAAAAAGTTTTCCGATTTTTAAAACGCTCAAGAAAAGGTTTACAGTGACAGCAGCTAATGAGTGTGTAGTCTCCACATCTCCATCTACAGAAGTCCGGCGTCGACCACTGGTTAAGCCTGGTTTACATGTGAGCACAAGCATAAGGACAAAACAAAGAGCAAAACAAAGGAATGACGTCAAGCCTGCAACATAAGGATTGTGGTAAGCATAAGCGTAATATTTTAATCCAAGCCTAAGTCAAGAGCCGAACAAAAGACGAAACAAAGAAATAATGCTGCTCCCGATTAATCGATTAGTCGATTACTTTTTGGCAATCGATTATTCTTAAAAATAATCGGATCATCGACAACAATCACGCACAGCATGATATTCACTTGAACTTTCATTCTGGAATTAAAAAAAAAATGCGAAGAGATAGCATTCTCGCGCTCTCATTGCAGTCAATTGTCGTCAAAGAAGTGTGCAGCACTTAAGCCAACCGTTGTTGATGCACTGTTATTTTTAAACAAAAACAATATGTAGACAGTCAAACTGCATATTTCTTTATTTAGCCTATTTCTCTGTGTTTATATAATTATATCATATACGTTTTTTCTTGAGTTTTTGTACTAGAAAATTTTGAAACTTTAAAAACATTAAAACACACCCTTTTCTTTGAAGAGACAAACCACTGTGGACGTGTCATGATTTAATTTATTCAATACGATTAATCGATATTAATCGATTGTTGACAGCGATTAATCGATTACGGATATGAACCGATGGGAGCAGCACTACAAAGAAAAATTCTTGTTGTTTTACCTTCGCAAGTCCCAGAAATAGCATGCTTTGTTTTCGTATTGATCTTGTACTTAATGCTTATGTCGCTCGTGTAAACCAGGCTTTGACACCACCACTCGTGCCAGGATCCTAGGCAAGGTCCTAGCAATTGAACCATAATCTATTTCTAGCACTTGTCCTAGCAATTAATGGAAACAGCAACTGAGCCGCCGGTTTCCTATTTCGAAATCTGGTTTGCGACGTGATTAAATCAGAGCAATTGCATGACTCCCATTCTATTTGGGAATTAAACACTTGAATGAAAAAGAAATGCGGCAATTAATTCTGGTTGCTTTATTCAAATGACGTAAAAAGGAGAACCGGCTACTGAACAATCTGTAAGTCTCTGTCAGAGCACTGATGGTTCACTACTCTTTAAAAATACGGTTATGGTTTAAAAACAGTGATGGGTGAACACTGCTCATCATTTCTCCAATAATTTTAATGTTTAGGTTTGGTGGAACAGAAGAAAGAACACACGTCAATCAAAAGCAACAGATCATTTAAGCCTTGTTAAGCTGTGGCTCCATGTGCAGGTTTTTGCACCGTCTTCGCAGAAGGAAAGCCGCAGGGTAGCAACGCGGCTACAAGACAACAACGACTAACTCTTGTCGCCAAAAATTTAACAGTGGATTTCTTGCAAATTTTTTGATGGTTTTTGAGCTGTATCGCAACCTTTACGAAAGCGGCTACACGTGCGATTTTCAGTCAGGCCAGTAGTAATTTCAAAAAGCTGCATCGCCTCTGCAAGCAAAAACTCGCACGTGGGACAGCGGCGTTACTTTATCATGAGCGATAATCAAATCATTGCTAATTCTTGATCAAAACCGCGAACAATTTCTGTGTTATCATGCATGTTGCAACGGGCTGTCTCAAACAGAAGTTGCTCATAAAGTAATCCACGAGTTAAAATGCATAGTAAGGCTAGGTACAATTTTCCGTTGTGAAGTAAAAACCTAAACGCCAAACTCTTGGCAAACAACTTCAAATATTCGTGTCCATCGTTATTACAACTAGTTGCTCGTAGTACCAAAAGCTAACATACATAAGAATAAACTAATACATAAAACGTCTTCATTATAAAAGAAGACTACTTGATTCACGTAAGACCAACAGTTTTCAATTTAAACTTATATATTTAGTGGGTGAATTCATTGCTTTGTGGTAATGCAACTAAAACCCTTCTCAAAGCTTTACCGGCAACTTCACCGGAGGTGATGAATCATGGAGATCATATAAAACTACAGTGGGCATGGGGGCCAAAAATCTGGGACAAATTGAACGTGGGGTGTTCAATTGGGAGGAGGAGCCAAACTGTTCTCTTCCAGGCCCTTTTCCGTCTGTTTGAGTATCTTGAGGTCGAAAAACTGACGTTTAGGGAACTGTTTCGTGTTTGCCCGTTACCTGCATAGCAGAAAACAGCATCTCTGATTATTTTTCGGCTATTACTCTTATTTCCTAACTTGTTTTACATCCGTTTTTTAAAAAAAGACGAAAACAAGAGACAAAAGCAGAGTGGCCTTTGACAATTACCTTTAACTTTTCATCCGTGCACATTTATTTTGCTCCCCAATTTATCCAGTATGGCCGTCTTTAATTTGTCGCCTGCGGTTGATTGACGTTTAGCTAAAATGCCCCCTTTAGTTCATATGTAATCTCTATGTTATGAATCGCGTTTACGGCGAACGACAACCGAGTAATTATCACATGACCACCATTTTTTTCCGCGTTTGCCACATGCAGTTCGCCTTTCCTGAGTGAAGTGAGCAGTTTCATGTTTGCCATAAACTCGATGATTCTTTTTGTCTTTTCTCAATATGGTGTTTCAAGACAACTTAGTATTATTACTTATATGTTACATCGCAAATTATTTAACAACTCAAGAGCAAAACACAAGGGAAATCAGTACCGGCAGGTACTTTGGATATCTGATCTTAATTAGCATAGAATTTCCTCAAATTTAAACCCGATTTTCTCTTTTTAAAATACGGATTCGATTGAGATGTAATATCACACACTCAAAAGTCGTGTTTCATCAGATGTCCCAACACCTCGAAATTAAAAAACTCGGCTATCGCTTCGTTTTTCAACTCAATTCTCGGTGTTAGGAGATCTGATGAAACACTCCTCGTGTATGATATAGTACTTCAAAAAACCCATTAAAAATTTATGAGGAAAAAACAAAGAAAAATCATAACCATGTCGTGTCTTTAAATGTGTTAAAAACACGCTTACTTTGCTCCAAAAATTTTTGCGGCTTAGAAAACATTGATTTTCAACGTTTTTCCCCTAATTAGCGTAATAAGTTGTTCGTTTTCGAAGTCATTTAAAAACTCGCAGGACACACTCTAGTGGATCTAAAATACTCGGCTATCGCCTCCCGTCTTAAATCCGATAAAGCACTCCCGCTCGGTTTTTAAATATACTACTTCGTATAAAAACTCTAAAATACAGCACAGTTCGATTGTTGTAAACATAAGAAGGCGGGCCAATTTATACATTTTTTGATTTGTCTAAGTAGCGCACAACAACGCTTCGTAGCTAAAGTAACGTTGAAAACATAATTTTGTAGAAATTACGGGAACCACTGCGTATTCTGATTAAATACAAAACAACGGTAACTCCGAATATTGTCAGCATATTTCTTTCCTTGAAGGAATGTTGATGATGACTAAAACCTAGTCGAAACGTAGACGTTCAATAAAACAAATATGCTGACAACATTCGGAGTTACCGTTGTTTTGTATTCCATAATTTTGTAGATTAAAGGCTTATAGAAAGCTATCGTGACGCTTAGAAACAAATCATTGCACGTATTCACGGCAAGTAGCAAACAGAAATCTGACGTCCGTTTGCCTTAAACACGACGCTCAACCTCTCAACTGTTGTTAATTGTGTAATAGGCTGACCTCCCAAATTTATAATTTAACTTCATGCTAGCTGACTGGAAAAAACATGATAAGTAAACAGGCCTTCTTTTGAGTGATGTTGAGCAAAACGGCTGTCAAACTTCCCGTTGTCAAACATACCGAGAATGATCAGGTCTGTCGCTACAGCTGGACATCTGCAGCTCACCCTTCTGATCAAGTAACATCATTTTCAATTTAGAACAGTAAGGTCGTGTTTGTACCAAAAATATCGTATAAAAAATTATGTAAAGCAGAGAGGCAAAAAGAATCGAAAGTTTTCCGTCAAGTTTTGACACATTTCATGGACCAGGACAAGTAACGGCTGAAAAGGGAAGATACAAAGCGATAACAATAACTAGCACCGTGACAAAACTGTTTGAGTAACTGTCCTACCTTCTCGGCGACTTCTCTAACCGATGATACACTAGTTCCATACAAGTTGTCATTATACTGTCCGGCTTCAATAAAATGGTGTTCTTGAATAGCCCGCTCCATTTCTTCCCTCGAACTGACGAAGTGATAGTCCCTGCCATCCACTTCATATTCACGTCTGCCCCTTGTGGTATCTGCAAGTTCAATAACTGGTTGATCAGGTAGTTACTCAAATCTGAACTAACTTTCCGGCCGACAGTTGAAAGTCACATGTGCGCCTTTTCAAAATATCCCTATTGTCAGTATCATGCATTTTAAAGTTTTTTCACTTTATTTTATCATTTCATCATCAAGAACGTTCTACTTAAAATTTATTTCTCTTTCATGAGGAGAATGCTCAATACATTTCTGTGATATGCTATTATGTATGGGATACAGTCCAGGCACCTGCAGTGGTCAAAATCACAATGACTGAAAAGGGAAGGTACCTGAAGGAAGTTAGCACAACAGTCGCGCAATACAGACACAGAACTCCTTGATTTCAGTAAGGCAATAAGGCAGATGGACTCCTCCCAATTATTTTACGATGCTCTCAACTGGAAATCCACTTCTACACCCGTCTTTTCTCTCTCACAGTAAACTCTCCCTTCATGTCTTTTCACCATGACATAAGCACAAAACCACAGAAAAAAGATGTTTTAAAAACACAAGGAAGGATACGTACGTGGAACGCAGCTTCCAAATTTGTCTGGAAATTCCGAAATTAGGTCATCGTTTATCCTATCTTTGAGTGGCCCAAGAACTATAACCGGTCTAGAGTATTCTAATGCGTGTTGTACAACTGGTTCATACGACATGATTGTCTCTTCTCGAAGACTGTAGGTACTTTCACTGTCACTTGCATTGGATGTATAGCTGGGATCGACATCACTTGTCTCGTTTTCCGACTCCTTTTTGCTTAAGAAAGATAGTTTCTTCAGGTTGAAACTACGTTTCTTGCCATCACGAAATGACCCCTGAACAACAACAAAAAGTCAAAGAAAGTGGACCACTTTAATTTAAGTTAGTTACCTCCTTTTCAGTGTTATATTTAAGAATAAAACTGACATATTGAGAGGACGGAAGTACTGTTGCAGTGAATTGGCCACAGCAAAATGACATTTCATGAACCAACCAATATCTGGGAAGGGAAAAATCCCTAATATTTTGCGCATGTGTTTTAAAAGCTGAAGACATTAGTTCGAATGTCGTGCAAGTACTATTTCACTATAAATTAGATACGAAAGTCCGTCATCTTATCCCTCAGTACCATCCAAAATACTTTCAGCGAGAGACCATGCCTTGAAAATACCCGTAGTTTTTGAAATAACTGAATTTTTAGCCACTGTGGTTCAGCAAAACAACCAATTCTGCCGTCCTTTTTTCAAAGCTTTTCTCCAAATAAAGAAGTTTTAAAGAATTACACATGCCAATGCCCAACTGTTCAGCAATCTAGAAAAAAATTTAGTCTTTTATTACGCTTGTACAGCTAAACCGAAAAACTAATCTTACATCCCGATTAGCGCCTTGTTCCCTCTTAAACTTCACCGACTTCTGTCGAGCTCGCTCTCTTCTTTCCACCCTGTAGTAAAAAACAAAAAACAGTAATGAATGGCAAAAATTTTCGGAAGTCTTGCAGTAGATGACCATGTCTGCAAACCAATTTCTAGCAATTATCTTCAAGAAAGCAGGTACAGTATTCCAGCACACCACCATCAGTTATTTCTTTGGCCTCATGGCCTATGTCGGCTTGCGCGGGTACGAACTGGAAAGCGTTAGCGTGGACAAAGTAAAACAAATTAATTCCTAGTGACCAAAACCGAGCCTCGTTATATACCACAGGACCAAAACAACACGTCAAATTGGTAAAATAAATTCCCTTCCATTATTCATCACAATTTTCCAGGTATTTTCTAGGACTTGGAAACAGAACTCCTCGTCTTCCAGGGCTTTCCAGTAGTGGAAAAAGGCACATCAAAATATTGAAGGACTTTCCAGGATTTACTGGACCCGTACGACCACTGAGCTGAAGTGTGAAGTCTATTACTGGAAACGAACACAAATTGCAAATAAAGTAGGTGGCAAACCCAAATGACGTAGAGAGATACAACATATGAGAACTGCCTAAAATTCTAGTAATAGAGTAGGGTGAAATAGACAATGCTAAATTGCCTGTAGCAGTACAGTAATAATCAGTCACAGATCCATATGAGTTTTTGAGCTTATGTGGAAACCTTAACCTTTGTTTGTTAAATTTGATTTGTTAGCACGAAATGGCCGTGGGGACCAATAACAGCAGCAGTTCTTAGTAATTTTATCTATTCGCCGCTTTTGGCTTCGTTTTCAGAAACCGTAGATTCGAAAAATATTAAGGAAAGGATGTGTCCCTGAATCCCCTTAGTTGGCTTCTGTCTTCGTCAACTAGAAACCCGTTTTCAAGATTCTAGATCCATCACTGCACGCAAGGAGTCTGTGACTTTAAACAGGATGTGGTGGCAATGCAGACGTAACGGGGTATAGAGATGGGGGAGGGTAAATTTTGTAAAAACTAGCCAGACTTCCAGAAGGTAGTCATTAGCATTTTGAATAATTAAAGAATACATAAGCTACATAACGCATCACGCCACACCTGAGGAAAGATAAATTGACAGTCTAAAATGAATAAATTGTTGAAAAGCATCATGGCTAATAAAGTTGTACAGGTGTACAAGTGGACATAATGTAGGGTCATCGAGAACCAACCGACAACTTTTTAAGGTACAAAAAGAAGCAAAATCCGAATAAAATCGATAGCTTGAAAAACTCAAAACTAAATGTTAAAACGGTGGAATTTTCTACTTTATTACATCATCATCTTCAGTAACACCTCGACCTGTTTCCGAACTGATAAATTTCGAAAACTTATAACCTGAAGTAAATTGGGCTAACACGCCGCAAGATCACATTTATAGCTGCAATGCTACAACGCCTTCACATCTTACCTTTTCTTGCTAGGTACAACTCCTCTTGACTCTTCTTCCCCGTCAGGACCAAGCCTTCTAGCCTGCCACCACTCATCATCACTGGCATTAGTAACATGAAGGATGTCACCATAGTTAAAGCTAAGTCCCTGACTTGGTAAGCCGCTATCTTTGGACTTATCGTAGTCGAATAATGCCCTGAAAATTCAAAATGGAAATATTTAACCCTTTCACTGGCATGCATTAGCCTTTCCTAGAATTCTAATGAACCCTAAGCGTACTCGAACTCACCTAGCACCCCCATACTCCATCTGAATTTACCCTTCACGTTAATACTACTAAGCAATAAAAGTTTTAGATTTTACATTTAATTGGCTTTTTTACTCTTTATTGAGCGCATTACCTCGACGCCAAGTTCACAGAGAATCTAAAGACCCACGAGTTAACGCCCTTGACCGAGTAGGAGCTAAATTCTTTCCATTTACTGATGTAGTATGGCAGTGCTTTCTTCTTAATTAACAATATCGAGAAAGTTGGCCTCTGTACCTTTAACCACTATGCTTTCTTAACTTGAAATATTCTTTTATGGTACTATCTCAATCTATAAGGTATGTACTTTCTTCTTGCAAAATTAATTTATTTTGAAACCTTGTCCTTTGTTTCAGCAGGATACAACTATTACCACGCGCAAAGGATTATGGTTAAATGCACAACTTGCCAACTTTTTTTGGTACGGAAAGTTGTTCGGGAATCTAATGTCATTATGCAAGGATCGCACCGGGTCTTTTACCTCTGAATAAGTGATGGGTTCCACACCAAAGCAGCTGGCTACAGGTGGCTACAGAGCCACCTGGCATGCTCGCGAGTTTCATTTGTCAGACGTAAATGATTCCTTCCTTGTTTCACAAAACATTAACAGCGACAACGAACTGCTTAAGATGCAGTTAAATCGTTTCAACAATAATTTTAAACAGAAAACTAGACGAACACATATAAAAACCACGAAAGTCTTTTAGCATTCTTTTCCACGACCAGTGTTGTGGTTTTCAATTTCTTTGTTTACAGCTTTTGAGACGGTAGACTTATGATCCAACAAAACCAATTACGCATTAGTATCGTCGGCACTGGGCTAATTACAGTTAATAAGTAACTGCTTTACTCCATGTAGCTGTTCACTCATCATTTTGGAAGATCTTTTTTCCTCCACCGCGACTTCACCATTTGCATTTGTGGCTCAGTTTTTTTTATCATCAAAAAGCCTTTAGGAAGCCGTACTCGCTCTCGCATTTAGGTTTACACATTCTTGTAAGAGAAAAGAAACTTAAAACACCTTTCTTGTCAGTTTCTCATTTCCTCAATAACTAAAGGGCTCTCCTTTAAATTTGTTGACTCATCATGCGCCACCTCGCTGTAATCAAAATGTCCATTTTAAGCCAAAACTCTTTGTAGCAATGTATGACTTACTGTATCTGAACACATATGACGACGTTTGCTACGCAAATTTCTCCAAAATCAAACTTTTTACGCTTCAAAACAGTCTTAAGCGTGGTAGGACCCAACTCGACGGCAGACTTCAAAGTTGGTTAATTTCATGTAACACAAAAAAGTTGAAGTCCACATTCATGTCCGTGGTTGGTTTGCAAGTGCATTAGTGCTCCAGAACGCCCCAATCAAAAATCTGAAACGCTAATACACCAGGCAGTACAACCAAAAATGGAGAATATTTGACTAGAACAAGTTAGTATTCGAACAAAACAATGCTAATTCCAAAGACGAACGTTTCGAAATTTCTCAGGAGACAATACCTCCAAGGAATGATAAAACACTAACGCGGTAGCTGACGACTACATTCAAGCTCATGTGTCAAGAAATCTAGGGAAATCTGCATGAGCGGTCTAACGTCACCCTGGAAGCACATTGACTCAAGGCCACCTCTCATGTTGCATGTTCGGCGGAATCATACGAATAAAATATCAACTCCTTATGTCAAACACCACCTCTCACCTGACATAGAGTTGTCTTTTTGCAGAAGTCTTCAGTGATCCTGTGCTGTTTGTGGTGTTCATCAGTTTCTCTCGGAGGTCGTGTATCTTAGCTTCAAATTTGTTATACTCTATTTTTCATAAAGAAAAAGGTAACACAGCATTTCAGCCCATATTAGACAAAATAAATGGAGTAAAATTCTTTTTTTATTCCTCTCCATACTAGATTACTTTCAGGCTGGAAGGCTGAAAGGCTGGAAGTCTGTAGAGCACGAAGAAAGGATAAAGCATTTATTCAAAGTGACATCCCAACTTCCTAACCCCATCCGTAACTCAAGTGATTACAAAAAAGCAGGAAAATTCTCTTGACACACACGGTTTAACCCTTTGATAACAAGAACGACCTCTGTCAAGTTCTAGCCAATGCTAGACTATTTTATTAAACAGTGGTGAAACCCCACCGCGAGTCAATGAATCAGAACATTCGAACTTTGAACCTTTACTGAACCATTCATTCTTAGACTCCTAAGGACAATTTTTGTCGACTATAAAAAATTAACTGCCGCTAACGTCACACAACTAGACTCATCACCGTAGTAATACCACAAGGACTGAAAGTGTAATAAACCTCACAAAAAGATATTGGGAAAGCATTGTGGTTTTGATGGTATAATTTGTCATTTCGCAAATCGCATGTAGAAATCTCAGTTCATGTATAAATGGTCTACAGATCTTACCCTGTTGAAGGCGGAATTGTAAATTCAAAGACCACAAGCACAAAATTTGTACGGTAAATAAACTTACTCAAAGAATGAACAGCTTTCGGACATTTTTGTCGAGATAAATTTCAAAAATCGTTGCGCCGACACATGCAAGCTCACAATCAAGATGTTTGCACAACTGAAATACTACGGTACATGTAATACATTCAGGTACTCATTAATTAAAGAAATACATCTGGGAAATTATTATGTACAAGTTTTAAAGTAACAAAAGAGGTAGCGTGAAATGTATCTGGATAAATTGATAAATTAATTGGATAAATTAGCCATACGTTTACCTCATTCTCTGGTAAACTAAGTAAATGAAATATGCGAAATCGGGCTCACTCGTTTAATCGAATCACTTAGCGACATTACTTGATATTACTGCGTGAAAGAAGCATTCTCAACAAAGAGGGGCACATGTCCTTCCTGTTCAGTCGTGTGTCTTTAATTTGCCTGCGTGAGTAAAATCTCAATACACCTACTCTTTCTGGACAGAAATTTTAATGAATATATCACAGATTACGAGATAAATTCGCACAAAATTTCAGCATCGGGAATCTTCATTTCACTCGCACTAGACTACAGAATACAATTCGTTGGGTACCTTTACTGAATACGGAATTTAAAAAGACAATAAGTGCGAATCTCATAATCTCTTCTTTTACGGTTAGCCAGCTGCGATTGCATGCGGGTTTCTGTATCAACTATAGCCATATTGAACCAACGTTCAAGAGAATCGTGATCACCTCGTTCTTTGCCGAGTCAAAACAAAGTTAATCAGTTCCAATATTGTTGGGGAAAGCCTCTTATCTATACCAGGCAAAATTTGCTTTCAATATTATAATGTATTCATGCTTGTAATACATAATGAATCCCTGGTTCACCCAATATCCAAACCAAGAAGTATGTTTTGAGAAAAAATGGTTTACATATAATGATTAAACTGAACCAAGCGATGGTGTAGATTATATGGCGGGGTCAAATCTTCCGAACAAAACAATTCCTACACCGATATTAAGGAGCTGATACATCGTATAACAGTGGTCCGCGGTAGCATGGAAAGAAATACCCTTCGGTTTGCGACACTCAATTGACAACTAGAAATATTTCTGGTTATTGTATATTTCATCTGCCAAAATATACCAATAGGGATGGACTTCTGCCTGTTATTCTTTACACTGACGTACCCTGCTTTAAAATCGGATTTGACAAACCATAAAACGTCAGCAAAAACTTGCGTTAAAATGACCATAATCTCAACATGAATTAAGTTACATAATATCGACGGTCCCTGCCTAAGAACATAACTGAAAAAGCACTTTCGCCCTCGTAGTGGAATGAATACAATGACCACGAGCAAGATAAATAATTCTGATCAGAGTTTTTAAGTTCGACACCATTCCACTTGAGTTTTACAGCTTGGATGTTTGATTCTCTTCTAGAGACATCAAAAACAGAATGATTGTTGTACTTACCTTCGGGTTTGTATTGGGCGAGGATAGTAACTGTACTGCCTGATCCTTTCAAAGTTGCAGCTGCTTGTTCGTGGGTTGCTTTCCTTAGATCAATATTGTTAACCTTCATAAAAATATAAACCGGCGTAAACACATCCTGTATTAAATACTTTTAGAAAATAGCTTATCGACGACAACGGTGCGACTGTGTCGTATGAAACGTGCCAACATTACATACATTGCAGAAGAAAACGTAAGTGTAATTTCTAGTGCATCGTCATTAGTCATGTTGATGCCAGTATAACTATTAAAATATTTAACTAATATAACTCTGTAATTAACATCGATCTCAATAACGCTCACATTAACTTTTATAATTACAAGATAACCAAATTCGTATGGATAACATCAGTATATGGTTCAGAATTAAGTCTTGGGGAAATACTGACTTTTGAACGACCGTAAAGTCGTAATACAATGTAATATTCCAGCACACTGTAGACTAAGACGAATAGTCAAATTTTATAAATTTTATTTTAATTATATATCGTACGTTTCCCAAACCCAGCAAATATTTGATGAAACGAAAATAGACCACAACAGTGACAAAAGAATTTGAAATGCCTTTAAAACGTTTACTCCAATTTCATAACATGCGCTTCTCGACTTAAACGTATAAGCGTTCTAACTTATTCGTCGCGCTCTCATCGAATTTACTTTTTACGAAATAGTGGGGTTATACTTTTATTCTGAAGGCAATTTTAAAATGATCTTTGGCTGCGTTTTTTGTCCGCGCAATACTTTATGTCGATTATTATTTTGTTACACATTCCATAGCTCTCAGTGTCTTATAACGGAACAACGGTTTTCGCTAATGGAATGTTTCACCATCAGCGTTAGCACAGTCCAAAAGGGTGACTGAACCAGTAAATACTCATACCGAAAGGATTTGATCCCCTCTTTTCAACTCTCCACTAAGGTCAGCAACACCTCCAGCCAAGATAAAAGAAATAAATATGCCTTCACCGTCTTCTCCGCCAACGATGTTAAATCCAAGACCAGATGGTCCCTTAGTAAGCACAACCGTTCTAGCTTCTCTGAAAGAATAAACAAGAGACGTCTAAATCATGTTACCAGGGTCTCTAATTGTAATACACAAGAGCTACACTCTTGAATTAATCACTAATAAATTTTTGTTGTAATTGAAAACGCCGAAAGATCACTTTAGGATCAAGAAAACGCTTGTGTATTAATGTATGCATTTTGATAAATTTGTATTGACTGGCATGTCGAACGTTTTGATAAGTGTTTAAGCTCGATTTTAAACAACGGACATAACCATGGATATCCTAGAGCTAGTTGACGTAAAAACAGATTTAAAAAGCCATTTAATGTCCCCAACCTCACTGAGTGTGTGCGAGAGCTTTTCGTTTGTTAACTTGGGAATATGTAGAAACTTATGGCTGTCGACAAAGAACTTCAAAACATGCCAATAAGGGTTAAGTGGTCAATGAAAACACAAGGCGTTTACCTTACTAGTTCTTCATCATCAACAATAATAACAGGAGTTGGTGATGGAGGTTCAGAAACACCGTTTATGGATGGAGTTTGCTCTGGAGTAGATTCCTGGACTGGTTCGCTGCCATTGACGACGTCCCCATAGGCTGGCGGTGCACTTTCGGGCTCAGGTTCCTCGGCAGCACTCATACCTGAAATTCAAAACCGGTCTGAGGATATAGATACACATATATGGGAACGTAATCGTACACAGCACTACGGTCAACCAGGACCTTCGGTCTTGGGCGTACGCAGCAGCTTTAGAGTTCTCCCAACCGTCTCCCCTGTGTTTGTATCAGGCTATATAAACACGGCAAAACAATTTCTATTCCTTAAATAACAGTTTATACACGAATTAGCGTTTGTAACACCAATTTTAAAAACACTTCAGTATGTTATACAAGTACTTGACGTTGCTAAGAAGCAGACGTCCCAATGACAGGAGCAATCTTCAATGGTAGCAGAAAAAGGAAAGAGTAATCTTAATGACATGTTTGAGTAAGTTGATCGTCCAGGTTAGTGTAGTCTTGAGAAAGACTGTTGGTTGAAGTGACTGACGTTTCGACAGCCTTAGCGGCGATCATCTTCAGAGTCAAAAGGAGAGTAAATGTCAGGTCCGCCTGTATACAGGCGAACCTGACACTTACTCCCAGGTTCACACGATTCTCTCAGGTTCAAACCATTTACTTTAGTAATCTTAATATTCCAAATGAAATTAACTGTGTAACTCCCTTTCTTTACGGTACATCGACAGAACGAGTTCTGTGTAACATCTCACCAATAATTTTGGAAATACAGTAAATCTTCCAAAAACTAATCGCATAAATACCACAATGCATCATTTTACATGCAAAGCCCAACCTCAATCATTTGAATAATGTTAAAAAAAAAATAAAAACAAGAGCTCAAAACAAAGGGTCAAAGTGAAGAGAGTTCAATAGAATAAAGCTATGGTTATAAGTGTACAATAAACCATGATGGTCAACTAACCAATTATTTCGTTACTATTTACCTGTACTGTAACAGTTACTATAAATATTTCAACCGTGATGGTTTAAAATTACCATTACCCAAACTTAGCGACGCAATCCTGAAAAACCCGTGAATCTGAGTAAGCCTTTTCGGTAATTATGATCACAATCGAATAAGTTATTCCAAATGGGGCACATTTGCTTATATCAAAATGAATGGTCTTCCTTATGTGAGATGTCTAGTATTTCAAAAACCAATGGAATGTCTGTTTGACTTACCTACTTCCTGTAATGGTGATTGTGGTGGAGATGTTCCCTCCATAAAAAATGTACTGTTATCTCTATACACCAACAAAACAACTGTATCAGTCGACGATTTCAAAATTCCAACAGCTTGTTCGTGTGTCACATTATCCAAGGAAGCATTATTTACCTGAAAAAGTACATATTTCGTCGATAAAAGTAGGAAGTGAGCAAGGAAGCTATCAAAAAAAACTATTCTGCGATCATACTCCTTAAGAAGTTAAGTGTTTTTAGTCCGGATAGATATGCAAGAAAGAGTAAAAATAGATAAACCCGATGGTATTAAACAACAGAAATACCTCGCAACCCTTCCTCTACGCACGAGCAAACAGTCAATTGTAGAAAAGGAAGTTTGTGATTCACGTTTGATTTCGCCGATAATCGTACAGATCTGTACGATTTAATACAAACAAATTAGATTCAAACAGACTTCCATATATTTTCGAAAGAACTTTGAATTGATTGAATAATATAGAATTTGTTTAGATAAATCTGGGCTCTAATGGATTAATACGTTGGCACCCAATCAGCGAAAATTCGAAAGGACATTTCGAAGGACGTCGTCGTTGAAGTTGACGTCATAGATCTTAAGGTCTCCAATCCCAGGACACGCGCGCGGTCTCGTAAGGCGGCTGTTGCCATGACAAAAAATTACACAGCAAGAGCGTGCACTTTCTTCGGGGATGGTCACAGAAAACAAATTTTAGCACGCCCAGGTCACACCACACTAATTGCGTGGGAAAGCTGCTGTTGGTAGTGCTGCACAAAGGAAGTACTGCTGTGTATGTGTGTAACATACGAGAGCTTGAAGACCTTAAAAAGAATCAAAGGAGTGAAGAAAAGGGAAAATTTTAACGTCCATATTCTTCCCGGGCACTGAAACTGTGCTTTGACTTGTTTACCCACGTCGAATATATCAGCCCTTGAAAAAGCCAGGTTTTTAATCAGATAAATCTCTAGCTGATTTCCTAGCAATTGAAAGCGCACGGCATAAGAATAAGCAAGCAAAATTTTGCGGCACATTTGGTGAAGCTGATCTTTTAAAGTTTGTGTTTCCAGAACGGCGCTAACCGGGGCAGGGTAAAGGCAAGCAGAGAGAAAATCCTTGCAAAAAATGTGTTTGAAGACGACTTATACTATGTGTTTACACTCTCCAAAAAGCATCTTTATAACGCAAGATATATTTTAGTAGTTGGAGAAGCAAATATCAAGGCTGACTATGACCGTTCGACTTGCAACGACTGTACATTAATAGAATTGTGACAAATGATCTGCATTTTTGCCACATGAGTAAGGAACGCAGTGCAAGCACATCATGGAAACAACTCGCGATTTTGAAGTTCTTTTTCTCCCACGTTTCATGGTAGATCACAGGGTCCGAAATTCGCGGTCGTCCAGTCGTCAGAAACGACCAGAATTTAACACTTACGACCAAATCGCAGAAGATGGTCGCCCATTGGACAACCATATTTCAAGCGGCCAAACTCTTAGAGAACTGATATTAAGACTCAAAAACTCATAATCTCAGTTCTAGGTATTTGTAAGAGAAATGGTACAAATATACAACCAGTCTATTAGTAATTACTGTAGAATTAAGAATTGTTTGAATTAAGCATTTCACGAATAATTTCGATTTTTTTTATTTTATGAATAATGTAATTTTAATTTTAATAAGGAATTTTATGAATTACGAATTTTTACGAATAATTAAGAATTAATATTTCTACGAATCAAGAATTGTTTAGTTAAGAATTGTTAGAATTAAAAATTGAATTAAGAGTTAAGAATTGTTTTACATTTTACCATCAAGCAATAACAATCAAACTTGGTAATTAGATTTCTTTCTGGACGCCCAGATCTGAAAAGATGGTTGATCAATAGGCAGCCAACTTAAAAAGTCAATTTCGGCCCCTGAGATCCCGAGGCAATGGGGGAAATTTACTTGCTAACTTTTGACTCAAGTCGTGCCACCACTTTGTTATACCACAACGAGCGAGGAAAACTTTGAGAATCCTGAGTTGTAAGGAGAAGTCAAATGATGATGCCCTGACTCAATTAGACAACCTGTGCCTCTAACAGAAAACGTTCTTTATCTTTCAATTTTCCATCATGTTATTCATTAGGAAAATTTGATAGACAAAGACGCAATTTCCCTCTTGCATAAGCAGAAGGATATTCTAGATTTAACTGTTCCCCGTCCAGAATGTTCCCATTGGTTACTAAAATCATCTGCTGTCAAGCTGAGTAAAATAAGAAAGGTCTTCTATGTGGATAGAAAGGTGCTAAAACGTCCTCGGAGAAGAAGGGAGAGCTAGGTGATTATTTTACTAGTTCCTATTAAATACTTTTTCTATAACAGTTTTTTCTCCGATATATATTTTGCATGGAAATGTGGGAGGTTGAAGATATCTTGAATGAGTGATAAACGAACGATCGTCAAGTTCATACCTCAGCAAAACGATTTCTGAGACCCAGACGGGGACCGAACCCTCAAGCTTCTGATGACCGGTGAGATGCTCTAACCATTGACGCCATGACCAGTGAGATGTTCTAACCATAAGTTAGAGCGTCTAACCGGTCATCAGAAGTTTGCAGGTTCGATCCCCGCCGAGGGTTCAGAATTCGTTTTTCTAATGTAAGAGCTTGACGATCGTTCGTCTGCCATTCATTCATTTTTTCTTCCTTTCGCTTTATTCATCCACAGGTTAACGGAGCGTCATATTAGACATGTGCGCGTCGAGATTGCGGGCTTTTCGGTCATCGAATAAATGTTAACTATTCAAGTTATTGTAAGACGGTCGAGTGTACACTACAATGCCACAAATAGATGCGGTCGCATTACAAGAGCTCAAAGCCCAAACTATCTATCTAAAAATGGCTATCAAAACGTGTAAAATTCCCCCGTTTACACATGACGATATTTTCCGTCTATAACAGTACGGAACTCACCTACGTCAAAAGAGGCAACAGATTACATTCGGATATAAGTGGCGATGATAACTTCAGTCAAAAATATTTTCCTTTCATATCAACGCAGTTTAATCCGGCTGCAAAGAATGCCTTTACAATATACTCACACTTAATATTTTATCTCCAACTTGCGGTCTACCATCATGTTCTGCAGCCCCACCTTCTATGATCTTTGTAATAAAAATTCCATTATCCCCAGGTATATGCTGATTTCCTACTCCTCCAGCAATACTGAATCCGAGGCCTTTTGTTCCTTTGGATAGTGTTATTTCAAGAGGTTTGACGGGCTCAGCGACAGACTCTACAAGGGGCCGCTTGACACGAAGTGTAATCACGCCAGAACTAGCCTTTAGTGCGTCCACAGCCACTTGGTGAGGAACATTCACGGTACTGGTACTGTTCACAGACAAAATACAATCCTTCACTCTGTTACAAAGCAGAAAGAAGAAGGTAGAAGGTAGAAGTTGGGGTTTGTGGCAATGGAATTATGGGACTAGGTACTACATTTTTAACATTCTACAGCGAATAGAAAGATTCGGCAAACCGGGACAGCAACAACAATAAACTCAAAAAAAACCAAACTCAAGATTTAGTAATTGCCCAAAACTACATCTCGATGTCCTTGGAATGAACCACCGATGATGTTTTCCTCTTCTTACATGCTTTTAAGTAATTCTAGTGAGTACTGCCGGTTGACATTAAAACAGTAGTTTTTTACATTCCACACTGAATGTAAACGTCGCCACGAAAACGTAATAAGTAATCAGTAATAATTAGTGTATAGCGAGGACGACATCAAGCATACAGTGGACTGTTAATTATTCATTCTGCACAATGAATTCACATTTTGGATCTTAGAATGATACAGTAAGCACTGGGTGAGGCACATGTTCTGCTACATGCTCTGTTTGGTCCATAATGTTCGCGTGAACTCGCATTGAACGCAAAAAAAGTTACAAGTTACAAAAAAAGTTACAAGTTACAAAAAAAGTTACAGGTTATACAGGTACAGGTTACTGTATAACCTGTACCTGTATAACCTGTATAAGTCTGCTGCGGGCATGGATCCTTTTTGGGCTTGAATCACTCGTAGAGGTGTATTACAAAATGGTTACAACGTCCCATACCTCCATTTCAGTAGCCCTTGAAGGCTTGTTTATGTCGAATAATTCGAGGCAAAGAAACTTCCATAATTCGCTAGTAAATAATTTGTTTTCGAGTTATTCGACGTAAGGCAGACATGATGAAGAACTTGAAGAAAATTCACCTACCATGACTCACCCAATTCAGATTTATACATGGGATGGTACAAAATGCTAAGGATGTCAATGTTTTTCTGATTAAAGGCTCGCAACCAAAACCAACGACGAACGCGCATACCGTAGAACTAAGGTCAGATTTATAGATTTTCTGTTTACTTCTGAGTTCGCAGTTCATGTCATTAGTTTGCATTCGGCGCAGTCGCTGGTGCAATAGCGAATTGAGCAGTCAGCCGTTTCTTCTGCCTTGTCAACGCAAGATCTTTGCTTCCTACTGTAGTTCAACGTTACCATGGGTGCACATGGATTTTTACTGTGTCAGAGGAGCTATTAAGAGGTCACAGCAAGTCTTTATAGAGTCGTCCTTTGTTTGTTAAACCCCAAGGTACTGATTGCAACCTCGCAGATATTGCAAAGAATCGCAGAATTTTGAGAACTATTTATTTGAGAAGAATTATAAAAATGCAACTTCGTGGTAACACTAAGCATGAATAGAAATTGCTACAACAATAGATGCACTTACTGATAGATATGTTTATGCTTGACGTCTCAATACCTTACAAAATTTTATATGCGCATAGCATTACCTGTTGCTACACATAAACCGTTTTAAATTTGCATTGCATGACCAGTTCTATGCTGAGCTTCGCCACTAGTCACGAACTACTTGGGAAATAATTGACGAAGTCTGACGCATCTCCAGTTTTTCAAATGCTATCCTTTGGCAACAAGTCACTCATGTACTTACCTCAGCCTGCCATCCTTTGCAGCAGCTCCTTCAGTCATTATTTTAGTAATAAAAATTCCGGGATCATTTCCAAAATGTGGGTTGTCTGTCCCACCAGCAATGCTGAATCCTAGCCCAGTTGTTCCCTATGGTGAGATTGAAAGATTCAGTAAATACAAGTATGGCTGGCCAGTAATGGTGAAACATGTTCTTGATAGTTAACCACATCCGAGGCACACAGGGCAGCATTATGAACGTTTGTAGTGTCATGTACATTTGGTACTCTTTAAAACAGTTAAAAAAGAACTAGCACTGTGCATAAAAACTGAACTTAAACAGGTGTACTTGCCTTTTTCAGGAATTTAACAGTATATGATATGGGTCAGTTAAAAAGCAGGGCTTGTAGCCCTTGATTTAACTTTTTTTCTTTTTTTAACAGACTTTTTGGATTATTTAAAGGCCAAAATGTCAGTTTTCAAGGACTTGCCCTTGAAAATAACAAGCGGCTTGACCTCGGCCATTTCCCCATAGTCATTAAATGAATAGAACAGTTGATGTGGTACTGAATGTTGCCTGAAATGTTACCAACACCAGTGACATATGGTGTGGGTAAAGAACAAAAAGACAATTTCTTTTTATAACATTGCTTTTATTTTTTATGATTTTAAGGACCTTGATGGGTTTATTTCATAGATATATAGTATACATCTTTGACACCTTCCTAAAGCTTTTCCACTTTTCAAGGTTTTCTTGGATTGCTAGAAATCTTGAAATGAAAGGTCTTTATTTTTCATATCTGCTTTTGCTTGGTAGAAGGGATGGGACTGTACATGTAAATGATAATATTCTCTCTCCTGTGGTACATGTAAGTTGTACATGTAGTGTAAGTTAGTATATTTACATGTATTATTCCATCTTTCACTGACACCTGTTCTCTCTAAGATCTGCCATTGAACAGAGGGCCCTCATTAACCTTCAAAATAGGAGTCAGTCACAGTACCTGTATATATTCACCAGTGAACCACATTAAGTTCCTACAGGTGTTCTTATTCTACAGAGGCCAGGTGACACTCCCCAAAATTTCTTTAAAAGCTTTCCTGCAGTAATTACTGCAAGCCATTAAATTCACTTTGCAATATTTCCCTTGTTTTGATGAATGTGTAACATCAATGTGATGATGTCTAAATTAAGTTTAAGCCAATTATATGTATTGTACATGATGTCTGAATACATTCAATTTGCCATCTTCAGACATCAAGACTTATGCATGTAACATGTGACAATTTACAAAAAGTAGGTAAGAACAAAGATGTCAAAAAAAAAACAAAAAAAAAAACTGTGAGGATAGTGTAACTGTAAGCTAGTGTAAAGTTAAAAATTCTTTCCAATATCAAAACATACAACCTTTAAAAATTCTAAAACTCCTATCTCTTACTGTAGTACATACCCTCTCCAGCACAATTTCTTCATACTCAAATTCACCTCCAACATTATACTAAAAAAAATTAAGCAAGACAATGATTCACATAAAAGAACCATACCATGCAGTAGGCTTCTATATAAGCTTTTACAAAAAGTAGACAACAGTGTTTGCTGCATGTGCTCAAAACAAACCTCATCATTGTCTTTACTTGTTGAAATTTTTACAGTTGGAGGCTAACAAACAGGAAAATAGGAAAATTAACACAAACAAAATACAGTGTAGGCAGTTCATGAGTTCACTTAATTGTAATGAAATTAATATGTTCTTTAGTTCATAACTATGGTACAGTATTTTACATACAGTACCACTAAAATGAAACATAACCATTACGGGCTTTTCTCAAGCAAGTTGAGACCACAAATCTGTGAGAACTAATCAAGGCAAAATAGCCACAACTCACCAGATTCTCAAAACTACTGTAAATGCTCAATAGCTTTTCTTGCTCAAAATGCTTTGAGACATACAAGAAAGGTACTCTACAGATTGTATGGCTTGGTATAAATTGCAAAATACAATTTATGGATTAAAGTACATGCTCTCTAGTATGATGATTTGATTTACAGTGCTGCTCACAAGCAAGATAACATCCACTCTCAAGTAATGAGTCCTGCAAGTGCTCATTCCAACTTGCTACTCACAAGTACTTGCAATCCTGGCAAAACAGAATACTCACTGTACTTGCAACTTGCCTCTGGCAAACATTACAATTATTGTGAGTTAAGTCAATTACTGCTGGATTAGCTTGTGATTTATTAGTGAATTGGGCAACACATGTGAATAAAGCTACAATATTATAAATAAACACAAAAGGAATACTTTAAATTATGTATAACCATGGATTTCAATGTTTGCTTAACATTCTACTCACAGTTGTCAATAATCAAGTGATGTATGGTCCACATTCAATTTCTTCCCTTACAATTGATTCCTTTACAATCCCCTTAGGACAGCAGAAAGCATCTGTTGCTTTCAGCAAACAAATAATTCACACAAATAATTCATTGTGCAAAGTAAATAATGCAAATAAATATTGAGTTGAATCACCACACCACGAGGCAGGGTATGAGTCATTCTTTGAAAGCAGCCTTAAATGTCTGCCTTGGAATTTGATTCATTAGTCAGTTTGGATAATTTTTTTCTGTTTCAAATCCTCTTGGGAGAACACAAAACATGCAATTATTTTTAGCAGATGAACAATTTATACTGTGTTAAAACTAAATAAATTATCACAAGCTGTCGATAGTTCAGACAGTCTGTTTCAATATGATAGATTTCTGCTCTTGACAACTTTTTATTTGCATTCCTGTAAGAAATATTTTATGGGAACCAACAGTGAAAATGAAACCAAGAATAGGCATCCCAAGAACAAAACTGAGTTTAGTATTTGCTGTTTAATCAAAGTGAACCTCAAAGAAGTCGAACTTGGACCATACATCACTTGATTATAGACAACCATGAGTACAATGTTACACAAACATTGAAATCCATGGTAATATATAATTTAAAGTATTCCTTACATGTTTATTCATAATATCATAGCTTTATTCACATGTTACTCAATTCATTGATAAATCACAAGCTAATCCAGCAGTAACTGACTGGACTTGCAAGACTTCTAACACTTGCCAGTGGAAAGTCATGAGTATTCTGTTCCACCAGAATTGCAAGTACTACTCATGAGTAGCATGTCAAAACAAGTGCTCACAAGACTTGCTAATCAAGACCAAATGTTACCTTACTCACAAGTGGCACTGTAAGTTATCTCCTCATCTCCCATAACAGAAAATGTTAAAATATATATATATATATATATATATATATTAGCACCTTATATTTAACAAACAAAAAATTTCTAATGTATTGTACTACATGTTTGTTTCAGAAGTAATAGTGCAACAATCACAAGAATGAAAATAGTTGGGAATACAGTTGAACCTCTGGGGTTTTTTTTCAAAACTTGATAACAAATACTGTAGTTATTTGCTGCTTGGTAAATGCTTAAATTAGTTTCACTACTGAACAGAAAAACAGCTTCAGCACTGAATTGCCATCAAAGTAATTGATAAACACTTCATATTCTCATGCCAAAGCACCATCATGACATGTTTTTTAAACAGTTCACCCACTTATTATTGTCTTGTTCACTTCTATGAAGGTTTCAGTGATAGTTTGACATGTAACTTGTCAATTTAGCATGCTATAAGAAATTAAAAGTTAACATGTGTATATATCATTCTGGTTTTGAAATTTTTCACAAACAAAAATTATAAATAATTGCCCTGATTCCAATCATGTACCTGTAACAATTACTGCAATAATCTGCTGGATGCTGGTTCATATTGTAAAACCAGTTCTCAGTGAAACACTACAGTACCACTCTAATGAAACATCCATTTATGAGGATTGCATTCGAGCAATTTACAAGTGAGAATCAAGAACTTGATATGTACTTTTTGGGACACACAAATCTTGAATCTCACTTCTCAATCCTCAAAATAATTGCAATAATGGGGAAATTACATGCAAGGCCTCAAAAAAATTTGCATTTAAGAAATCACTCTGCTGACTAAACTTGATGTCATCCATTACCCCTGCAGAGTAAAACTGTAAAGGTTCACTTCACCTTGTACTGTCAGCAATTGATTGTCTACACCTTTCAATGATAAAACACATTTTTATACTAAGGTACAGTATGGCTCATGAAGAAATTGCTATTTGAATCAACATTACTTCAAAGCCTTAATTCAGCTAATGCAGTTCCATAGTATGGCTGAGCTGATCCTAATTCAATCTGTTAAACATAACCAACTAAGCCACTTAAGGTGCTGTTACATGTTGTATATTTTCATGCAACTTGCCTTGCAATTTTGTTGCAAGGCAAGTTGCACAACAAATTGCATGGTGTAACATACACTGCAATTATCAAGTCTCACAATATTTTTGTTGCATCAAGCATTGCACAAAGTAGAAACAAGTTCTACTTTTCACAATGATTGTGGCAATGCCACAACAGATTTTTGAAGCATTGCACAGAGTAACATCTCTTATGCAACTTGTCTTGCAATTTTATGTTTGATCAGTCAACAAAAATACATCTTGAAGCTTCATCTGCTGGGTCTTTCCTGTTGTGACTTTTAAAAACAAAATTGCAGCTAGTCAAGAGTTTTCAAGCCTTCAAACTCAGGATTTGGAGAGTCTAGGTAAAAAAGCAGTTACTAATAGTGTTGAAAGACTGTCCATCACTGTGGAATACTTCATTGGGAATTATAAAGACAAGAAGATCATGAAAAATTTCAATGACACATGACTGCTTTCTTAACATTTGCATTTGTCAGTTGAAAATATGAAAAAGGTATTTCACAGAATTTGAACCTCTACATCCAGGTAATTTAAACAAATGTGAAAAGACAATAAGTGTGTCTTGCTGGAACATTTTATAAGACATTGAGTTCTTTGACATCTTTTAAGACTGCAGTCATTTTTGCAAGAATTGCGAGACAAGTTGCACGAAAGATTGTAAGTGTAACATCCCCTACCAATCCAACTGCAATGCAATAAATTCAGCCATTGTGAGACAAGTTGCATGAAAAATTGCAACATATAACAGCACCTTTAACTTTTCGTAAAAAGTTTGGCTGAACAAAATTTTACTGAGTGATATGGCCCTAAATATATCTTGAAAATCAGAAGATCAAGTTTGACTCATTTTTCCCTAGTTCTGAGTCTAGGAAGTCAAAATGTTCCAGAAGGAGATTTAGCTTCAGTGTTTGACCTAATTCCTTCCCAGTCTTGGGTAAGGTCACAGTTTCTTCACTACCACTGAATTTATAAATGAAATTTGAAACTGTTCATCTGGTAGTCAAAATGTCTTCCTTTCTCAACTTTCTAATAATATCATTAATATTGTAATTAGAAAACAACAGCAGCAAAATTCCCTGTTTTGCATAGGAGGAAAGTCTCACCATTATGAGTCATCAAAATACTTGGCAATGTATAACCAACGCAATCAGTATTCATGTTACACAGAAAATAACGAGATAACTACAGTTGTAACACATTTGCATGAAAACATTCAAGAATCACACTTGCACCCTTACTCAAACACATCCAAGAATTGCGCTCACTTCTCCAAAACATCCACAATTCTCAAAAAATTTCTCACTAAATAATTGTTTGTTTCCTCACTCCTTGCTTGTTCCTTACTGGAACTTGAATCACACTCAATTCTCAAGGTTAAGTTTCATTAGAGTGGTACTGTACTTGTGAGGCTACACCATTACTGGAAGTTTTTAAAAGAAATGTCAAAAAATGTATTGGGATTATAACCTCATTCCCAGGGCCTAAATGTAAAAAGGAAAAGGCCCTGGGAACAAGGTTGTCGGGTTTAGTATCCCATGTGGCAAAAAGTTCGCTAGCATTTCAAATATTAACGCAAAATGTGCAGACTTTGCCTAATTTATCTAAAAATGTGTGGACAAAATAATTAGATTCCCAACAACTATGCAGGTCAACCTTGACACACTGGAGAACAGGTACCTGCTTAGTATCTATTCTCTATTCTCATTTTGAAGTTCTATGTGTATCCTATCTGGAAAATTAGCTTCCATTATCTAGTATCCAAATTGAAAAATCTAGTATCCAAGGATACTGGGTCTTCAAAACATTAGAATGGCATAACTGCATGATCTTTTTCTATCAAAACCAAATTCTTAGTGTTTAACCAATAACTGGTTTCATAAACAGAATTCAGCCAATTATTGTACTGCAATAATAGTTCCATACATGTAATTAGAATTGGGGCAATTATTTGTAAATTTCTGATTTTGAAAAATGAATTTTCAGGAAATTTTATAGAGAACATCACACACACACACACATATACATGCATGCACACATACACATGCACACACAAATACACACACTAGCTTTCAGTCTCTTGTACAACACTAAATCAGCTAGTTTCAGATCATGCACTATTGCCAAAATTTTCACAGAGACAAAGGAGACAATAATAAATTATCAAGCTGTTAAAAGAACAAACTTCAGCATGAGAACCTGATTGTTCTTTAATTGCTCTCACAGCATTTAGTGCTTATTAGTACATGATTTTTCTGTTCTGTTATGATACTAAAATAAATTTCAATTAACTTTTGCATTCAAATATTCACAAGGTTGTCAATAACTAGTTGTTATCAACTTTTGAAAATAGGTTGTCCAACAGTCCAAGACCACAGTAGATACAGGTACTGTAGTCAATCTTATACTGGTAATAAGAATACAGTTTTGAAGAACATTTACTTACAGAAAAAGTGTCTTCAGTTGTGATGGAAATTTTAGGAGGCCTACTTAGTGAGCTTACATTCTCCTGCAAGAAAGAACCCAAAGCACATTTTAATTTAGAAGAAGAAAAGTAAAAATGTTGATCAAAGCACTGCATTTGTTTGACAAAGAAAATCAGGAACCATAGCTGATATAGATAAATGTAAGTACCAAGCCTTGGTGTGCACTATTTTTTTTACACAAGCTTGGTATGTTACACTTGACCTAATTTTCATGAAATTTAACTTTAATTAGAAACAATACATGTATCACACACTGTAAGTTAGTCACTATTTTAATATTCAATATCAAAATGAAACAACAGACTGTAGGTCTGCATTAACAGTAAGAAAAGTACATGACTTGTACAGGTACAGTATTTTGACCAATTCAACTCTGATACTCATAATGCTCAACTTGTGGTCTTCAATACGTATTAATCAGTGATATGCAAAAAGAAAACTTTATTGAAGATGCCTTTAGCCCTAAACTACTAAAAAGTAATTCCCTGTAGCCCTCCAAATGCAGTGCTTGATCAAGGCACTGCATTTGTTTGACAAAGAAAATCAGGAACCATAGCTGATATAGATAAATGTAAGTACCAAGCCTTGGTGTGCACTATTTTTTTTACACAAGCTTGGTACATTACACTTGACCTAATTTTCATGAAATTTAACTTTAATTAGAAACAATACATGTATCACACACTGTAAGTTAGTCACTATTTTAATATTCAATATCAAAATGAAACAACAGACTGTAGGTCTGCATTGACAGTAAGAAAAGTACATGACTTGTACAGGTACAGTATTTTGACCAATTCAACTCCGATACTCATAATGCTCAACTTGTGGTCTTCAATACATATTAATCAGTGATATGCAAAAAGAAAACTTTATTGAAGATGCCTTTAGCCCTAAACTACTAAAAAGTAATTTCCTGTAGCCCTCCAAGCATAAAAAATGATGACAGTACATGTACCTGGAAATGAGGTAAGCTAATGTCTAGTAATGAAACTTAGGTATTTGAAGCCCAAATTTTCAGGCCACTTTATCCTCTCCTCCATTAAAATTTTCAGAAGGGCACTCAGCCTCCACTCTGGCTCCAATTTGTTTTATTCTGGAGAACTAAACTCCAGAGTGCTGAACTTAAAGCCCTGCTATTTGTACAAATGTACAGACAGTCTATCTAAATGTTGCAATGCGATTAGCTATGTTATTCAATATCAAATAGTTGATAAGTATCAACTAGTGACAAAGAATTCCACGTGACCCATAAATCTGAAGACTTAATACCAATTAGTTTCTACTAAAGTAATCAAATTATTCACTTGCTATGTCTATGTGGACATGGACCATTGTGCTCGCAATGTAATTGTTAAATAGAAGACAATTTGCTAGAAAAATTATCAAAAGTCCATCTGTGATGACTACTACAAATACATAACAAACCGTATTGTTAATTAATTTCTAATAATTCATCGAGTGAAAAAGGACAAAACTATCTCTAGCAACCAATGACTTGCAGGAAAACAGCAAACACACTCAAAAATCCCAAATTCCTGTCAAGATTCTCCATAAAGAATACATCTGTTGCCTAGTAAGGTAGTTTTCACCTAACTGATATGGAAATAAGCCAAGAAGGATAAGAGACTACATCCTTACTTCATAACAATGAGCCCCGCGGAAACGACAAACTCTTGATGATACGTGGTCGACTAATTACCATTAATACATAGATTTTCCTCGTCCCAAACGCTTAAGATACAGTTTCTAAAATCGGACACGTTGAACCACGAAGCAACTCTACAACTGCAATTCATAATTAACGAACAGACAAGACGGGCGTAAAATCCCAGACGCTGAACGAAATAATCCAATGAACAATTTAACTTACGCTGGGATATTGTTTGATTTTAGTCGTGCAGTTGATACTCGAAGAAATGTACAACATTCAAACAAAAAACCGAGAGTCCTTAACTAGCCTGACAAGCCAAACTAAAAGATGTCATCGAATATGAATTCATATAAGGCAAAGGGGAAAACGCCCCAAAATAATCGACAATCCAGCACGCTATTGCCGCGAACTTCTTGCCATATGACCATAAGCACTGAACGGGACCGCATCACCTTACACCAGCAGATCTTATTATTGTCGGTCCTTACCTGAGTTTCAGTGTAATTTGTAGGTGTGTTCTCCCATTTCTTCGCTACTTCTCTGCTCTCCATCTCAATTTCTTGCATGGGTTTATTCTCGTCGATGAATGTTAGCAAGGTTTCGTAGTATTCCTGTATATCTGTGACAACAACGAACACAACGTCAATAAACGAGATATGAGGAATGAAAGAATTGTAATATTAGTGAGTCAAAAATAAAATCTACAGTAGCATAATATTTAGCTTAACTCCCAGTGAAACCTTGGTCATTGCTTAGGCCACTAGAGTTGATGGGGCTGTCGTAACAACAGGTTAAAATTATACAGACCTGCAGGTGCTATAAGTAATCAAGCAACAAAATATAGCATATCGATAATCTTTGAAACTGAATGTTGGTATATCAGCACTAGTTGTGTTCACATACCCAATAAAGAATGAAACAGTTGACTGCGGAATATTCTAATAACTCGTTCAATGGCGCTTCGCAAAGCATGGTCTTGTGGCTTTGTTAACTTCGAATGATATCCCTCGAGAAGTTTGAGAGCCCGTTCAGCATCTGAAAAGTAGTAAACAAAACATTTATAAATGATACGAATCGTCAACTGATGCAAAGCAAAGATTTTGTAGCATATAGCGATCGCAGTTGACAAGATTGTTCACAGACCTTCTTTCCGCACAGGCATCATGAGTAATGGCGATCACTTGACGTAGCCGATAAAAATTCTTGAATAGAAATTCCTTCTTCCGCCGGATAGCTAACGAAAGCTATTCAGAAGAGCTAGAATAGCATAAAATAAATAAATTTTCAAGCTCTCTTTTCTTGATCTTTCGATGCAGCTGCGGTTGACCAGGGTAGTATGTACAGTCACGTGATAGTGATTATAGACGTCGCAAGCGAAAAGATCGTAAGGACCGATTCATTTAAGGAAGCTGCTGCTGGTTTTAGGTACTTGGTCTAACCTAGACGGGAAGAGCATGACCATTTCATAACTCGATTTCTGTGAATGGGTGTCGAACACAGAAAAATAAAAGATATGAATCAATGAACAATCAACATTGCCATGAAAAAGAAATTAGCCAACTGATCATTTTCGTACGCTGGATAATATATGTGATTTTTTCAACACGGCCTTGATTTATAGGTTCCACTTATATACAACACAAGTCTTTAACTAACAATTCTCGAACTCATTAATAATTCATAAAGCAAAAACAAAAGAAATACATAATTAATCAGTATTTAGAAATCGGAGGAAGATTGCAGCTGAATTTTTCCAACTTTCGGCTGGATTTTTGCCTAAAATACTGTTTCGTTTGAGAAGCAATTTCAAACACTCGTTTAGTATTCTTCCTCAGATTTCTAGATACCTCGAAACTCGTTAAAAAAGCTCGGCTTCGCCTCGTTTTTCAACTCGTTTCTCTGTATCTATAGAAATCGGAGGAAGAACACCAACTCGTGTTTTAAACATTACTTAAATGTTGGTATGTTTGACTTAAACAATGGATCGCTATTATTAATGTTTGCATCGATCACCAAGTTGATACAACCACGGATGGATACACCAGAAAACTATTTGCCACGCACCATACACATACCACTGCTGTGACTGCGAGGGTGGCCAGCTGGCTGGAGCCCACTTCAATGGCCACCCCAAACTTTAGAATAATGTAATCATCAACCTCTTTGAAATTAAGTATTTCCACAATTTCAGGGATACTAGATGACAAATTTAATTGTTTAAGATGCAATTGCTCAAATCTGTACCGAGGCTCCTTTAAGGACTCCCTCCCATTGGAAATGTTCTGGTTACGACACTGGCAACATATCCCCACTTACTGAACCCCAGGCAAGCGTCGATGCCATATTCCGAGCAACACCATAGCATTGGATTATTCGCACAACTTCGGATGGGTAAAGATGGCGTTCTGTTGATAAAATGATGTGCTTGGCTGTTTATACTGACTACTGCTTTTGCAGACTGATTTTTCGTTTTGAAATAGGCCATCCCCAGAAAGATTAACGGCGGGCGGCGGGTAAGGTCAAATCTGCCAACTGAATTAAAGACAAGCAAACTGACCTTAGAACCGGATGAAGTAGCCGAATTCGTCTAGGTTTTAGACTTCAAAATATTCCAAGAGGCCAGATAATGTTAAATGGAACTCTAGTAAATTCTGTGTACTTTCTAAGTCTTCTCTTAACTTACCAATGCCCACCAGTTAGTATCGATGCCAGACTGACTGAGATGCATTCAACCTAAGAAAGATCATGTTCCATATGAATAAAAAAACCCAAGTGCAGGCTCATCTATTTTAATGAAAACTATAATTCATTAAGTTATACTATTACAAAATTGTCTACTAAACGTTTATTGTGACAGTAAGATCGGAATACGCCTACTGAAATCCCATCTCTGCCGACTGCTGCAGATTTAATGTCTCTTGGGGTTGTCATACCCCTCACCCGCCCCGTAGCGCGGAAAGTCGAACTCTGGACAAGGTCTCATTCCTGCTGGAAACATGCTTAAGTTGGTATGCAAAGACCACTCATTATTGAGGAATGTCATGCAAGATAACCAATAAATTCATGAGAACGTACCCTGAGTAGACACTTTCGTGTTTTGAAGTGCTAGGCAAATCGACCTCCGTCAGGAACTTCGCCAAAACTTTTAGGGGAAACTAAAGCTAAGGAAATTCAAACGAGCGGGTACACTACCATGAAATTTTCACCCGGTAATAAACTAAAAGATAATGTGATTAATTAAAATCAGAAACCTCCAGTTCTTTTTTACCTTTACTTGCAGATATCGTTCGTGATTTGTACGTAAATGATACTGGTGTGTGAAAGGATGATTTAATAAGACCTCCTGCGTTCTCTGGTTATGTTCTGGAGTAGACCAAATAATAATATAGCATGAAACAGGAATGTAGTCGAAATGCAAGCGTTAAAGTCACGCAGTGGCGTAGTTAGGAACTCGAAAATGGAGGAGAGGAGCACGAAGGAAGAATTGGGGTCCTGCATCTTTATAAGCACAAGGAGAACTTTGGACCTTGGGTGGTCTGTAGAACTAGCTAGAGACAAAGGTGGCTTTGGTTTATAAGTAAAATTTCACAGGAACGGTATAACCTTACTACTCGCTGGTTCAACTGTGAATGCATAATATAAAGAACAGAAGAATTAGTTTAGTTACAATTCAGGTAGTAACGTTATTAGTCTTTCGGTGTGGTATAATTGATTATATTGTAAAATAATCAACTTAATTGTAAGTATAATTTTAAACTGTAAGGACACACCGATTAAGTTAACAAGTTGGTCCAGAACTAACTGTCAAAAAATCTCACGCCAGAATATCGTGCGAGTGGCTACGACATGCTTGCGTATACCTGTGCACGTGACGCAGTTATTCAAACACAGCATAACTTATGCTACAATATGTTAGGTATAATGAAATTAAAAATGAATGGTTTGTATGCTTAACGGAATTATATAGATTGTGTAGTCACATCACTCATGTGAGAGCATGCAATGTACTATGACACTTATCGACCAATCGAAAATTTATCAGGTGAAAAACACAAAAACAGTTTCCTGAACGACCTTATGTCATCAGCTGCTGCTCGTAACGAAACGTTTGACATATTCTTCGAGGACTATTCGATATTTACTGCAGCTGCCTGTAACCAAGATTTATAAACAACAAAAATGGTATTCCGGAAAGTTAAGTTTTGCTCAGTCAAAGCGTTTATGAAGGCAAAAGACAGCCCTGACGTCAAGGTAGCCCTTCAATCAAATAGGAAAACTTAGTTGTTAAGCTACGTAACCTTAGCATTCTTCAATTCTCGTGAACATGTTGATTCAAAAAAAAGGGGAAAAAATGCATTAGCGTTAGGAAAGTGCCTGTTCCAGGGTAACCCTTCCTCCTTAGAAACAGGACATCGATGATACTGAGAAGATATTTGTAATGTGCCAACAGTCTTCGCAAAGTCGTGGCCACGTGGGGTCCAATTTATCCAATTTTAAGATTTTTTTATTTTACATTTACCTGAAAGAAAAGTCTGAATATTAAGGTATCCTTTCATCGATACATTCAGACTGTTTATGAAGGGGTATAAATCTGTGAAGTTTAATTCCTCTATAGGCATACGGCCCCCAGGAAATTTTGAAATTTTAAAATATTTAGATGACCATTTTCAGCATACTGGTGGGAACAAAAGAAAAAGAATCCGAAACGTACTCAGTACAAGAGCACCCAACTCTGGGCACCATCTGAAACTAACAGCCACGTTTGGCTAAAACAAATCCGTAAAAACATAACTGTATCCAATTTATCAATTATTTAATGAGCATTTTAACAGTGAAGTTCCAGTTAAAAGCCACCTGAAAATAGAATGAGGCGAGGATGGTTGAGTTCAAACATGATAATTGCTCATGAAACATGAAAATTGATGAACAAAAAAATAAACCAAACAATGACGATTCCGTGAGCTCCGATCAACATGTAAATGTTCATATATCTGACGTCCATCAACCGTCACCAACTAGTTTTAAAAACGTCTGTAGTACCATTTAGGTAGTTGACATTCATACCCCCCATACACAACAAGCTTCTCATCCCCCAAATGAAACTATGATCTGCTTCAATTCGCGAATGGTAGTTAACTAGAATGGTAGTTAAGCTAGATGTAGTTAACGAGTTGATATTCTTGCAGATTTGGTTGTGATATAAAGAGTCGTTCTCTGACCTGGAATTATTTTATTTTCGAGCTTTCGACTGTCTGGCTACAGTCTTCGACGGGAAGAATAAAGAGTAATAAGATGGTGTGTTCTATTTATACAAGTGGTGAGCAGGAATGACGTAATGGGTAAAGCGGTGGAATTACAATAAGAATGGTTCGGATACAAAGGTTATAGGGAACTATTTCCGTAAAAGGATCGAGTATTGTCCTGGGAGTGCGCGGAAGTTATTATCGGTTTGGTTGGTTGAGGCAGTGTGCCAGGATTCTAGTGTTTTCCGAATTCTATAGTGTCATTTGTCGATTAAGAATGCCTCTATTATTGACAAAGGACACTATAGAATTCGGAAAACACTAGAATCCTGGCACACTGCCTCAACCAACCAAGCTGACAATAACTCCCGCGCACTCCCAGGACAATACTCGATCCTTTTACGGAAATAGTTCCCTATAACCTTTGTATCCGAACCACTCTTATTGTAATTCCACCACTTTACCCATTACGTCATTCCCGCTCATCACTTGTATAAATAGAACACACCATCTTATTACTCTTTATTCTTCCCGTCGAAGACTGTAGCCAGACAGTCGAAAGCTCGAAAATAAAATAATTCCAGGTCAGAGAACGACTCTTTATATCATGTATAAACCTGACCGCGCATCCTCTATCTTTAAAGATTTGGTTGTGTTAAGCTTTCAACATTTAAAAAAATACAAGCTCCAGAAAGGACAATAACCCGCAACCTTTTGAATGCTAGCAGCAGTGTTTTGGCCCAGGGGTTCCTGCGCCTCCAAGATATATGATAAAGATATAGCCTGAAATATTACACGAAACATCTTAGATTACGTCGAATCACTATCTGGCATGGGGGCTTAAAATTCAAAATTTACCAGGTAGACTTACTTCCAGGGCCAAAATTCTCTGAAGCCATGTTTTTAATTCCTAGGAGAGGCCCCTCCCTCCATGTAGATCTGGCCACCCTACTGCTGGTCGGGCGCTCTAACATTAAACTATTAAAATTCAGTGGGTAGATTTATTACTTATGATATTGAAATCACTCGCTGGAATGCAAAGCTGTTAGATAAACAGCTAGTTAATCTACAGTCAGATGCCATTCATGTTAGAAAACTCAACATATACTGTAAAAGTGTTGGAGTTCTTCGCTGTTCAAGCTGTGTTAGACCTTCGATACAGATTGGCTTGAAGGCTTCACACAGATCGAACAGCAAGAAACGGCTATATTTTTCCAAATTTATTGACATATAACCCAGAAATGTGGGTCGCACCGCAGGACACTACACAGTGAATCTACTACACGGTTCACCAGATGGCTGATTGACACGACGACCAACGCTAGGACCTTGCACATTGCCCATGACACTTTTTCGTGTAAGCAATTGAAAGAAGATTTCGCTCTCAGACAACGTTAAAGGGCTAATCATTATATATATATATATATATAGGATTAAAAAAATATCAAGGAAGGCGCCATTAATTGTAAGATCGTCACATGCTTTTCTTTGCCAGGAGAGGTATAGTAGAGCTGTAAACACAAATCATTGTCATTTCAAAGGCTCTTTCGGAACAAAGTAAACTTAACCTGTTTGTCATTCCGATCGTCGCAATAAGCAGAGGCCTATTGACAGTTCATAATAGGGAGAACCGGCCGTAGCCATATTTCTGAGAACGCCACCCTGCCTCGACAAAATACGCATGCTTTGTACACCCAGTCAAATCCACATTTTCAACAAATAGTCGAAGTCCATGGCCCAAAAAGTTCAGCATCTGCTATCACATTCGTTCGAATGAAGTGCTCGTATTAGGGACCGCAACCGTGAAATTAATTAATTTCTGTCGGTCGCCCTTGGGAAAATCTGAGACGAAGGTCACCCCCAGTCTTGCTGAGCAGGCAACTAACATGCGGTTATATATAGAGGTCATATAAAACTAGAGAGGGCATGGGGCCGAAAATTGGAAACCAATTGAACGCCGCCATTTTGAGTAAACTGGGGTGCAAGTTGTTTTCCTCCAGGCCCTTTTCTGTCTATTTGAGAACCTCGAGGTCGATAAATTGGTGTTTAGGGAATTGTTTCGTACTTTTTTTTTGTTTTGTTTGGGGTTGGGTTTTTTTGTGCGTGTATGTGTGTTTAGTGTATAGCAGAAAAACCTTTTTCAGGTTGTTTATCACTAGTAGTTTTGTCATACTAGAATGTTCTTTTCGTAAGAAAAGACAAAAATAAGAAAAGAAAATGAAGTGGCCTTTGTATTAACCCTGAGCTTTTCATCCGGAGTTCGTTTGGTTTGCCCCCAATTTATCCAATATGGAAGCTATCAGTTTCTCACCTGCGGTTGAGTGACAACGCCCCTTCTAGTAAATATATGACTTCTATGGGATGGCTGCTATGTCAAAGTGGCATGACCAGCGTAGTAAATACAGTAAGCGAGGTGGTATGGACGTACTATTACTCAATTCAGACCCAGGTTTGGACTGGCCATTGTGCCATCGCACCAAAGAACAATAGCTGACTGTTGTTCTACCGTACTATGGCACAAAGTCCAGTCCAAAGCTGTTCAGACCACTCTTCACATGAGCACTTTTCAACATTATTTGCAGAAACACGTCTTCCCAGTTTTCTTGTCAACCATTTTTTAACGGCATCTACCCGCTATGATATCCGTATTCGAATTTCCAATAGCTTTCATTTCTGTATGTTTCTGCCACGTGAAACTTGGTGATGCCAGTTTTGGATGTTCGTAGCAGTGCGGGCCTTTAAAGTTAGGTTTCCCCAGCCTCTCTTGGAAGCCTGTTCGCCATTGTTTAATTACAAACGTCATGAAATTTCTGTTTTTAGGAGTTAGACTCGTGCCATAGTGACAGAAAACAAGTAACATGTCGGGGAAAAGTGAAGTAAAGAGCAACTAGAAGGTAAATGTGCTGAACGAAGATGCTGTGAAAATTCCAAACTTCCCACTTACTTATTTTTAGTATTCATGTAGATTTCATGAATGGCCTTATAATAAACTACTTACATTGACCTCACTTATGAAACGATAACTTCACAATTAACCTACACTGCCGAAGTCAACTGAAAAATGTTGACTCGAGCGGGATTTGAACTCGCACCTTCGGGATACCGGTGGACTCGATAGCTCAACAGGTGGAGCGGCGGACCGGTATCCCTAACTTAGCTTAGTTCCCTCCTGATTTTGATGCACGTTTGAGAGCCGAATAAAGGGAATATATCTTCTTCTTAAACACATTTAATATCCGACTGCCAATGATAACACCACGTATTCCTGACTTTAGCAGTATGTCGTCAACAACAGCAGCTAACCACGATTCGTAGGTCTCCCCGTCATCTCGCTTCCTCTCTTTGGATAGTATGTAAATCAATAAACTACAGTATAGAGATATAAAGTAAGAAATTGTTAGTATTAATTTGATATATGCTATACAATTTGCAAGCTATGTATCTGAACGAAGTCAAACAAGCAAAAAATATAAATATGAAGAAGTATTTTACAATTTCCTTACTTGCTTATGTCGTGAGTAAACGAAGCAGCTGAGCCAAAGAAAGTTCTTAGTTCGCAATCATCGCCAACTGTCGTGACTGAATGAATTAATGAGGTAAACAATACCAAAATGGAGAGAAAGATCCCCAAATGATGAAGATACAGACTCATCAGTCCGAGCTTAATTCTCGATGAATATGTATCAATTTGGTACGAAAATGCGCGCCACATAATGTACTTTCCAGATTTGGAGGTACCTAGACGTTACAATGACGTTAAGGTACGCTACTTCCAGTTTTCTTCGGCGCTTCCGCTCTGCGAGGCCATTCAGGGGCGATTTTCTATACTAGCGGCGTACTTATAACCCCCAAAGTCCGAGTCTAAAATGCGATAAATATCGATCAAAATCGCTGTAGTAGATGCTCCATGCATCCAATTTTCACATTCTACAGGTACCTAAACTATATTTTGATCGTGCGAAGTGCACGAACGAGATAACTACAAATTTTGGGCAAGTTTATATAACGGCACACCTGGGGGCATCGTCGCCAATAACACGATGACTTTTTGTTAACAAGGAGTTTGATATGGGTGTGAGCTCAAATCCCGCTCGAGACAACATTTTTCAGTTGACTTCGGCAGTGTAGGTTAATTGTGAAGTTATCGTTTCATAATCCCCTGAGGATGATTCTGAAATAGAATTGACCTCACTTGATCAGTATCTTCAGTACTAAAAATATCGGTTCGGTATTTTTAGGATAGACCTCATATTCTGTAAATAAGTAGAAATTTTCAGCAGTACTCGCCGAAATTTTCCAACGGCTTTTCCAGTATATGAGGATTGAGCTGACCACCTTCGACTGCTTGCTCAAAAAAGCGATAAGCTTAATCTTGGATCGGTAAATATAATTTTCACAGCACAAATGAAGAAAACTGGAATTTCCTTCAATCAACTCCTTATGAAGTAAAATTGTTCTGCTTGAGAAGTTTAAACTAACATGGTCAAATTAACTGTTAGCTTTCCAGGTGGGAGCTCTCCCTTTGACGAGTAAAATCGTCTGCGTTAGCCAGTGCAAAATGATTCAACTGTTATCCCACCGGGAAAGAATTAATTGTCGTAAAAATAAAATAACTTTATTTTTTTGTTTGGTTAAAATTGGTTTACGCGTAGGACGAAAATGACAAGTGCATGAATTAAAAGGTTGCTGAACGGTCTGAATTCTTTGATATTTTCAAAACTAAATAACGCCGTGAAGTTTGTCGTTCTCATATTTTTGTGGCCGCAGTACCCTTAGGACCTGTTTATATGAGGCGAGGCATCCTGGTATACCAGGATAGTATTTAATACCCAGATTTGAGGCGGGATAACTATCGGGAAAATTTTTGTATTGTGTGGATTTATTAGCATCAAGATCCATGTTTTGATACATCATGAAGAGCATTGATAAACTTTTAAATCATTTCTGAAATCCAATGGAAGTTCTTTAGTTATGTTGACTGCTCATATTCAACAAGAGGACTTTTGTTGCTTGTAATTCATCCGTCATTTTGAACATATATAAGTTGAAAGGACCGCATGAACCATACACTGTAAAAATAATTTCGTCTGAACTGACCCAGATCCTAGATTCATATGGGATGATTAAACCATCTCGCCACGACGGGATCCTGGCAGCTGAAAGCGAGGTCTCGACATGCTGGGATATTCCTTTTTCGTATGAACACGATTTTAAAATATAAGGGCAAACACCACCTAGCCGAGATCTCGTCTGAACTGTTTTTTTATCTCGCCATACCACGATTTCCCGCCTCATATGAGGAGGTCCTTCAGGCTTGGCAAGTAAACCCGTTTCACAAGTTTCAGATGGGAGAAGCTTTGTTTAAATCATTTTCCGAACTCCAAAACTGTCAAGTGCTCTGTTATTTTTCCCAAAATCAAAACAATATTTACAGTACAACATGAACATCCTCGAGGAAGCTCTCCAGCCCAAAATTTTGTAAGTCTTAAAGGGAAAACTGTAAGTTTAGGAAAAATAATCGTTTTTATTGCCACACTTATCGGTAAAGATTTTATGAATTTACTAGAAACAAATTACATCTTAATGTTGGGAAGAGTGCCACCACATCCACTGAAGAGAAATTAATTTCCAGGTCGACTCGGGCTTAATAAAACCTCCCTGGACTCTTTCAGAAGGTTGACAGGTGTGATGAGGAAATAAATACCGGATAAGCCGACACTCTGTTGAACATCTGGAGACGGGTTGTTCAAAGGACTATTAACGATAATCCAGAATTATAATACAAAACAACGAGAACTCCGAAAAGTGAAAACATTTTTATCACCGACATTTCGATTACCTTACAATCATCATCGTTTCAAAGTAGTCGAAACGTCGATGATTAAAATGTTTTCATTTTTTTGAGTTTCCATTGTTTTGTATTTTGTTGAAATACTCAGTGGATATCGAAACCCAGGATCATAAGATGACGTCATTTGCGGTTTCATATATATTTTCATTGATATTGCCTGGCCATTACGTTTTTTATTTCGAATTAGTATGTTTTGGTTGGAAAATCTCCGAGTTGATATCAATGAAAATCAAGGAGAAATAGATGTCTATATTGAAAAATTCGAGGAATAAAATGTACTGGAACGCTGAAGATGTGGCAAACAACTCAGGTTGGTTCTCATCCGAGATTAAGGCTTATCGGCTTTACAGCATTGAGCCTCTAAACATAGTTCGAAACCATTGAACATACATGGTCCTAAGTGCTTTTTGCCATATTTGAACACTGTCACCAGAATTCCCTCTAAGATGGATTTGACTATCAACATAAGTTTTTCTCGCTGTTTATTCTTTTATTTTAATTTTCTTTCATATTTTTCACAAGCTTATCTACTCATGATATTTCAATAACTTTGTTACTAAATAACGATATTAAAATAAATCGAAATTCTGTACTTTCTTTTCCTCTTCGTGAACAAATAGCAAAGAATTGTTCCAGCTATAGCTGTCTGTGTTTTACGGTAACGTGAAATCAAAAAGTAAATAAGTTATTTACCATTTTCTCTTACAGACTCCCTCCGGTCTTGAGCTATTTTTGAAGGTATCGGTACGGGCTTCCAAGGCGGTAAATAGAATATAAATATTTTTATTTCAAAACTGACACATAGTCAATTTGTAAAATATGAAGTAAACCAATTACGTTTGAATATATTGTCTGTTTAGCTACCAAAACTTATTAATAATTCAATTTCATAAGGAAAATCCAGAGAAAATCAATGTTTGATCTGTGCCGTTAATATTCATACGGACGTGATTAAAAAAACATTAGTTGTGTCTCACATTTAGACATTCCTGCTACCTTCTGCACCTTCTTAGAAAATTAGAAACTTTCACAGTTTTCCAAAGATGACTTAGAGCAAATTTTAGAAATAGTTTGCAAAATTAGATTGTGTGTCTAAATGTACAAAACGACTACTTTTCATTTTGATTGCTCAGTTTTTTTTAGAATTTACCATGCAGTTGCATAAATATTCACACTGCATCATTTTAGTGGCACACCCTCAAGCCCTCAACTCCATTCATTTGGAGTGTCTAAAAACGACAACAGTTCACGAGAAAGAATGAAATTGAATAAAATCAAAAGAATAAAGTCGACGTAATTAACTGATCAGATCTTGCATACATGCGTCAATAACACCCGGCCATTATATCTATAAACTTGGTGTCGTGCCCCGAAACGTAGTTCGTCCAGCTGCTTGACAGTTTTCGCATTTTTCTCTAAGGGCCGCCCCACATTGATTGAGACTAATAAGACGCGACAACCTTCTTTCTCTTGAATCTTGATTCGGACTATGAATTTTAGAAGCTGTTTTCGATGTTTATTGGGTAACAGCTATTGCAAAATGGATTTCGAATCTTTCCAATGAAATGAAAGAATGTTTTACTCATGAAATCTACACCAGAACTCACTGGATGTGAACTCCAACTGTATAATTGGACTGCAGTCACTGGCCTCACCAATCATACCAAAGTTTCAAACGCGTTTAAAACCTGTTTTATTAAACCAGTTTTAAAAACTAAAATCAAATTATTGGCCTTATGTTTTTTGGCAGTTAACTGAAGAAAAATTTTCCTGGATCAAACGTTGTTACAAATCGATGTTGTGAATGTGGTGCAATGCATTAACATTATACACGTGCGACTTCAGAGTTCTGACCACAGTAACCGACACTGGTAGAGAGGGAAGTGAAAAGTTACCAGCTTGACTTGGTTCGATTTGTGGACTTACGTGCTACCTTCAAGTGATAGTATCAATATGTCAAATTCTGAATCGACGTAAATGAATGTTGTCGATCTTGGAGTTGTGACCGACGATATGAGACCGTTTGTATATCGATAAATATTGTCTGTTGGAAACAGATCAGAGTAAACTGTCTTACTTTATCGATACTCAAGCAACGGGTTCATCCCCGCCTGACGCTGCGAAATAATTTCCGACGATTTGAGCTTGATGATGATTCGCATGTCTTCAGTCATTTCATAGCAGGTTTTTAACCTTATATGTTAATGCACTCGAAATGTTTGTTGACATATATATTAGATTGATTGAACATGTTTTTTTCGTGTGAGCTGGGTATTACTATCATGTTTGTCTTTTAATCTCTCCACCTTTGATACTTTGAAGATTAAACCAACAGCTATTGTTAGCATTTTCTAAGAGTTAGTGATGAGTGAGGTGAAAAATTCACGGCACATACATTCACCATAAGTCATACAGCTGTGGTACCAATTTACTCCTTGAAACATGTAAAATTTACTCCTTGAATTTACTCCTTGAAACATGTATTTACATATCATATAATACGATTTTACTTTTCCTTCAAATACATCAGTTATTTATATACATGTCCAGCAAATGTATACCGCGCACGTAGAACTATCTGAAGTGTCGGATAGTCGGATAATTTCTTGGTTTCGTTTTCAACAGACTGACTTAACAAGAGCAAAGGTGCTCAGGCCCGCCGAGAGGGTGGGGCAAGGGGGACAGGTTGCCCCAGGGCCTCCTACTCTGTGGAGCCTCAGACTGTAAGGGCCTTATTGTTAAGAATTCTTCAAAAGGCCATATACATATATATATATATATATATATATACATACTTTCATTCTAAAGTCCATTTACTTGCTTGATCGTTTAATATCCACTGTCGCATGACAGTTTTAATTTGTGCGGAGGATTCTGGCTAATGCTTTTGTTTTTATTCTGCTGATCCCAAACATAATTGCCGGCTTATAACACCTCGTGACATGACATTTTCAAGCATTTAAATCCATTTACTTGTTGGTTGTCGGAATTTAAAATAACTTCTAAAGAGGAACTGAGATAGGATTCTTCCAAATAAATGTAAAATGAAAAGGAGATTTCAATCTGGCAGTGTTAAAAGAAAGATAAAGTCGAAACATCTGCAGAACGAGTCAAAAGGCAAATGGACACTCGAACAGTTCGGATGGGTGAAACCTAACACCCCATCAAAAACTGTGGGTGTAAATTTGACGGACCTGTCGGTTTTTGATAACAATGAAAGCAACCAAGAAGAAGTGGAAGAAAATGTGACTCAACAAAATTCATTTATTAACGAAAATACGACAAGAGAAGGTAAGGGAGAAAATCTTGAAACAGAAGTCGGAACGCATCCCTCGGAATCCCTCGGTAGCATCTGTTGAAAATATCAGCTGTAACGAATTCATTAAAACATCACCAAGAACAGCAACCCTTAGCAATGAAGTTGGAAAAATCTCAGTCCCCAGGACAGAGATGCAATAGCCATTATGGGCCTTCCACGAAGTCCCGATGTGTTTCCACGAGATACGAAAGGCCGACCTTTACCGATAAGCATATTATCACGAAGAGAGCCTGGTTGGTTTGGAGTGAATCGGTGAAAGGACTTTTTCGCTTCTCTTGTTACCTGTTTAATGTCAAGCCTCTATCACGAGCCTTTTCAGCATTCCGCCACCCCAAAGTAGGTTTCAAAGACAATTGGATAAAGCTCTTGTTGGATAAGTTTATATGAAGTTATTGTTGTGAATAGTATTTGTAGAACTAGGCGTAGTGACAATCTGTGAATTTGGGCTCGGGTTACGCTGACAATGCTTGTTGTTTATGAATAACGTGTTGTCTTCAATAGCTCATTGCTCTTCTAATTAGATTAGGGTGTAAATTCGTTCTGAAAAGATTGTGACAAAAAGCTCTGGCCTTGTCTGACGGAGTGAACATCCGTAGTAGGAACAAGTCGACAATTATATGGTTAAAAAGACAGATACAGTCCAGTCGATTGCGCTCTACGTAAATCGGGAACCAGAGCAGAATCATCGAGGGTTCTGCAACAGCTCTACGAGAAAGCAAAAAGCCATGAGCAAAGTTTAGTGCACATTGCTAACTATCAAAAGTGAAAAGACCTTCTAGTTTCGTTGAAGAAGCAATCTGGAGTCGACAGTATGGACTAGCAGAGTATCCTTGAAGAGGCGAATCGTTGCATGGAGGCAGATTTTGAGGTGTCTTCTTGACGTGACATTATTCCTGGCTGAAATAAACCTACCATTTAGGGGGGATTCTCGCAACTTTAGAGTTGCTAGACTCCTGTAATGGGACAACAAACACACTATAACGGATACAAGCACACTATCTTTCATGGCAATCACAGAATTAATTTTAACATTGTGTGCTAAGAATGCCCTCAACAAGATTGTAAAGAAGATACAGCATTCATATTACTACGGTCCTATCGTTGATGGCACTCCCAATGTTTCCCACACAGAGCAGCTCACGTTCGTTTTGCGATATGCTATACTATAATAATAATAATAATAAATTCTTTATTTATACTGTTAAAAAAATCCCATCAGCATAAAAGCTGGTATTAACGGGAGAACAGTGCTAATAAAACATAAATTAACTATGTAACAATATTGAAAAAAATTGAAAAAAATAATCTAAATTAATCTATAAACTACAAATATGGAAATCTTTATCACTGTCTAAAAGATACATATAAATAGAACGTTTAAAACTAGTAATAGAAGTCATTTTTCTGATATATCTAGGCAGAGAATTCCAGTCCTTTGCACCGGCGTACGCAAACATTGTTTGTCCCATCTTAGTTTTAACTTTTGGTAAATCCAATAACGTTTCATCTCGGAGTTCTCTGTTTCTTACACTACTACGTAATTTAAAAACGTCTAATAATTGTTCAGGACAATTTAAATTATTTAAAATTTTAAAAATTAGTACATATCTAAAAAATTTTCTCCTATTGAACAAAGTTAAAAGATTTAAATCATTGCGCATTTCCTGGGTACACTTTTTCTTTCCTTCTTTCAAAATAATTCTCATCGCTCGATTTTGAACCAGTTCAACTTGTCTTAACGTCGAGCCACAGTCATGCCACACGATTGAACAATAATCTAAGATTGGTATAATGGTTTGTTTGTAGATTCTACATAAAACAGGCTTGGGAAAAAATGCAGAGATCCTATTTAATAAACTAAGTCTTGAATGTGTCCTATATATACGAAATGGGACGTAGTTGAGCAGTTTTTGACGCTGCAAGATTTCGAAAAGAAAAAGGAAAAAGATATTGCCAAAGTCATATGTCACGTCCTAGAGAAAAACCAGATCGATTTAGGTAGATGCCGAGATCAGGGGTATGACAACGGATCGAATATGTCAGGCTACTACAAAGGGGTTCAAGCCGACGTTTTACGCAGGAATCCTCAGGCCATTTATACTCCTTGCAGCGCCCACATCCTGAATTTATGCGGTGTCCATGCCGTTGAAGCAGTCCCTGACATAAAGTCATTTTTTAGCAATATTCAGAAAATGTGCAACGTTTTTGCTCAAAGGCCGTCCCGCTGGAAGGTACTTAAAGAAACAGCCAACGTTTCTTTACTCAGCTTGTCACAGACAAGGTGGAGCTCGAGAATCGATGCGATAAGACCACTTGTTAAGAACCACAACACGATGCTAGAGGCCCTTTCAGAACCGCAGGACGAGCTACATTTGCCCGCTTGAAACGTTTAGTAACGTAGAAGAACTTAGTTCAACGGATGCGCTCGTTTGAGTATGTCGTCCTGTGCTCAGTTTGGTTCAAAACACTTCAGTATATTGATTATGTGAGTAAGATACTCCAGCATGCAGACATCTCGATACCTGAGGAAGTCAAACATCTTGGCAGTTTATGCGAAGATATCCAAACAATTCGGGACTCTTGGGATAGCATAATAGGGAGGCGAAGTTAGTTGCATCAACTCTGGGACAAAAATCTGAATTTAAAGTGAAGAGCTCTGGTCGACTCCGCCGGATGTTTCTAGATGAACTCACTAAGACATGTGCTGTCCATGACAGCTAAGAAAATACTTTCAAGGCAAATGTTTTCTACACTGCACTGGACACGCTACTCGTACAGTTAACGGAGAGATCCAAGGCAGTAAATGAAGTCGTGGACCTTTTGGAATTTATCGTGAACCCACCTGCGCTTTGTCCAAACAGTGAAGCTATTGCAGAATAAGCCAGACGCTATCCAAAAGATGTAACCCAGGAATATCCGGAAGAACTACGTCATTATGCAAAATTTCTTCAGGATTGGCAATAAAGAAAGGCAAAGCCCTTGCTTTGTTGACAAGCATTTATGAGAAAAGAGCTGAGAATTTGTATCTACAGATACGCATTTGTTTAAGCATCTTCTTTTCAATTCCAGTTTAAGTTGCATCCGGATGTTCGTTTAGCAAGCTTGCACTTACTAAGGATTGCTGACATTCAACCATGACACAGAAACGGCTGACGGACCTAATGATTCTTTCTACTGAACACAAGCTGGCACGATCTATTGATTTTGAACATGTGATTGACGACTTTGCGGCGGAAAAAGCCATAAAGAAAGTATTCCGTAAGAAATAGAATAAACTGCATCTCCATATTTAGTAGTAACAAGAACGGTTAAGGGACTTAATTCATTTAATTTTGATAGTTTTGAAAAAATAAGAGGAAAAGATGATTTCTCTTGACTACTTTTTTTCGTAAATTGATCTTTTAATTTGAAATTATATAATTAAAAGGGCTAACAACACCGTTGTGTTAACTTGGCGCTCGGTATCATTCTTTAAACAACAGGTGAAAAATTCCATAAATTCCTTTAGTTGTCCATTTACATCTTTTCATCCCAAACTCTTTTTGGCGCATAGGCCATAATCTGAGGGTTGTGGAGGGGGAAGGGCTCTGGGTGACCACTTTGCCCCCGGCCTTCTGTTGCCTCTCTGCAGGCCTGAAGGTGCTTAATTAATGTATGAATCTTAATTTACTTTTACGGACAAGCAGAATGAGCTTACTGTAATTTTTCAAATGGGAGTGAACTTCAGTCCTCTAAAGCTAAGACTTCCTTTGGGTTAGCCACTCCAACGAATCCATGCATCGCAAGTTCTTAAACTAGTGGACATTTTGCATAGAAAAAGCTGCCCATTGATGCACTGTTTTTCTCCTTTCACTGACTTGCGTGACTTGCCTCATTCTTCTGAAAACATCTTATTGGAGTTTGCATTCTCCTGAAAACCTCTCGTTTTACTATTAACAAGTCGAGTTCAGTGACAGGGTAATCGCAACAAAAATTAAAAACTAAATAGGTCGAACATACGGTATGTGATCACAAACAGCATAGAAACTTTCCTTGGCAAATTTCTTTTCCAGCAAATTTCTAAAGATTGAGGTGCTTGTATATAGCGTATGTCTTTTTCCTCGTGACTTCACGGCACGAGCCAAGAGATATAACGAGGCTGAAACGGGTATGCTTAGTCGCTGACATGTTAGATCTGTCTGGTACAGCAGAAAGCTCCCAATCCGGTATTCAGAATAAGAACACAGCAAACTGCAGCGTCAACTCTTCAAGCAGAACTCATATAAATATCATAAAACTTCTACCCTCAAAACATTTTTATTCAGGGAAAATTTTTTCTAAAACGTTTCATGAAATTTAATAAATACTTTACATTTAAACATTTGGTACGAAATATATTATCTAAGAAAACACTTCACGCCTTATATAAACAAATAGGCCAACAGTTTACTTCGTCTAATAATCCAAGCTCATAAGTAAAGCCGTTCCCCGCTTAGTCCAATGATCAGCTGACATGGCACCAGATTTAAGATCCACGCTGACCACATACGAAGCACGGTCTGACGTTCCAGCTCGATTAGGGTAGTAGTAGCATGGGCAAGAGTATATTCCTTGAAAAAAAAAAGACAAACAAAAACCAACTCAAATCAAATTAATGTTGATATGAAGTGAAAATTGTGTTCGAACAAAATTCTCATATCTGGGAGAATTTTGAAATAATGATTACTGCCATTTACAGCTTTCTAATATCTCTCTTCGTTCTTGAGATATTAAGATCTGTTTGATATGTAACGACATAACTTGCACGTAAAAGTCTTTGATGTCTTATACATCAGTATCATTTAATTCCCTGTTAGAGCAAAAACAATTATAAGCTAAAGAATTTCGATATATTATTCGATCCGTCGGACATTGGATCTTTGAAGTTGTCCTCCAGATGGGTTGGTTAGCATAGGTGGTCTTTTGAAACATCGTGTATACCTGTGACACAATTGACTGGAATCACCTGTAGTTTTCCATATTTAGTGTCATGGGATATTTCATACACTTTCATGGATACTTTCTAAGTGAATTCGTCCAATAATCTCAGAAATACACAGTATTCTCCAATTAATTACGTAGTGTGATGTTAAATTTATGTTTTACACATATCAAACAAATCTTAATACCTCAAGAATGAAGTGAGATACAGAATAGCTATGAGCGCCAGTCTTCAAGATTTCAAATCTTATCTCAAATAGAACAATGTCTTTCATAAAACAAATAAATAAATAAATAAATAAATAAGCAAACAAACAAATTTTCACTTCATACGCACTTTTAACCTGCCTACTTCAACCAATTCAATTTCGCTGGATTTAACTGACGGTACCAAAGTGGTAGATAACCGGAGCCTCAATCTGATTTTCGTCTCAGAATTAGTTACATTCTCTCATGTTTTCAAATGAAGATAAAGCAGTTTCTATTTCCAATGTGGATTCCAGACAGTCGGATCCGAGTATAGTTGGATGGTATCGGTCGAAAGATTTTATCACTTTCAACTCTGCGCGCTAACATGTAAAGACGCACTTCTTTGGTTTTTCCACTTCTTATTCATATGAGTCAAGGATGACATAAGTACATTTTATTTCCTCCATAGTCTTCATTATGGGACAAAACATACACACTAACAAGCCCAAGAAAAAAGGTCAACATCTGCTATCCCATACCTTTGGCGGTTTTCTTCTTATTTTCTACTGGTTTGAAATGAATTGTTGGTATGGGACACACAAGTTGCATGGGCTCGGCTTCAATTAAACAAGCATTTTTCTTATCCCAACCAGCGCCTTCAAGATATAATCCACGAACCCAGACTCCATCCTTAAGAAAAATCGATTGAAAAAAACGAGTGCAATTAAATGCCATGGAGGGGTTCAATGGGTTACAGATCTGTCAGAAAAGACACAGTTTTGGTCCGAAAACAAGCTTTACAATCTTCCATCACGGCAATTGTTAATGAAAAATTAGAAAAGTAGCACATTAATACTTCAATTAGAACCAATCCCAAGTACGAAAAAAAACCCCAAATTCCAACATAAGTAAACGTGGCGGTGTCAAATTTTGAGAGGTTACGCATTTTAAATCGGTTTTCCCCTGTTTTTAATTAACTTTTTGCCTTGAATTGCTTAGCCATCTCCTGTTCTCCTCTAAACGACGCGAAATTCAAGGGATTTAATTTAATAATGGGTTAAGTACAATTTAATAATCTTCCTGGGTAGTCATTTCAGTTCGGAAGAATTGGTTTGCTAACATTCCTTCTCTAAATCCAAATTGATTGGAATTGTTGGTCCTCCGAAACCATTTCAACTGTACATTTCAAAATAGCTGGTTTGCCATCCCCTTCCTTTCGCTAAATTGACTTGGATACTGGCCCTTTGAATCAGCACCATTTCCGCTTAAGGTAACTCCAGGATAAAAAAGCTTTTAAACCAATGATGTAGAAAAGAATAAGTGTGGGTGACCACTTTCCTCCCAGGGCAGGGATGAGTCCCTTAGTTTCGAAAACAATTGCCCTATCATGGGGAAAATTGTAAACAAAGCTATGTATTAATTGTACAGAAGTAGAGTGCTGCGTAGGCAACGTTGAACAACGTGTAAAAATGCCAGAAGTGTCAACGAACAGCCAAAACTATGGAAGATATACGGACGTTTTGAGTGAAGGCCTTCCCCACCATCTCCTCTCCATACCTTTTCCTGACATTTTCTACATTTATATGTTTAAAATTTATATCATGTTGGTCAAATTTGCAGTTTTTTCTATGTCACGCACGTTTTGCAAAATTAAAAACGGTGGTAACGAAGTTTCGTTATCGTCAAATCAAGTTTCGTTTACGCAGATCATTGTGTTTAGGTCCACGTTTAAAGCCGCCATTACTGCAGACGTATAGGTTTAATGGGTAACACATTGGACACAGCCTACAATATTTACGAATTGAGATTAAAGGAATCTCTGCATATTGAGTGGGAAAAGCCTAACTTGAATAAACAGTTCATACATACCATTCTCACACTCATGTTTTAGTACAATTCTTTTGTTATTCATATATTTAGTCATATTAATTTCAAATATTTTTTATTCCTCTGTTGTTCTTTGTACTCATGTATATTCAGGTATCATCTATAAATATTCATTTTTGTACACACCCAGTTTTAACTGATGATGGACTATGCTGTCCGAAACATGTCTTTCAAAACAGTTATAGTTCTTATTTAAACAGTTTTTACTTAAACAGTTTTTAGTCAACGTCAGTTATGTCGGTGCCAGCGGTCTCTCCTATGAACTTTTCATATTCTTCATGGCTGGTGACGTCATTCACGCAGGACATACGTGTCCCTTGGTTTTATATTCCCCCGCAGAGCCCCCTATAACGTCCCTGTGCTAACATATGGCTGCAGTTGTATACAAGTACTTTAAACAAATCATGCATGAAGAGTAAAATCCTCCTGAACAGTGAAGGAGACGAAGTCGTTTACAAACCTTCGGTTGCTGAGTTATGTTACTGTCATCAACCGTCGAAACTGTAAATTCCCATGACAAAGTGTCTACCGAGATATTATGTTGCCGGGCAGAGGTTTGTAAGACAGCAGTCAAGAAACCAGTCGGGAAGGTAAATCCTGATAGCCAAAATATCACTGGCTGATGGGCAGTACTCGCCCACTTCTCAAACTGATCCACACGATGAACTAAGTCACGAGTCCAATTTGCTAAAGCTTTGTTCGAGGGATACGCCTTAAAAAAGCAGAACAAGTGTCGATGTTATAGTTTTCAGAAATTGAGAAACCTTGTTAACTGGGATACGTTGTTTTGTAATATCATCGACACTATATGCTATTTTCTCCCACAGAATGAGATCGTCAGTGATTTCGATTCTTATGGGTGGGTTGCAACCAATCCCTTAGAATTCACAAGACAATAATACGGAGGCCATGTTGGTTCCACATACAACAGAAGTTAATGAGATTTTTTTGCGAAAGTTAATCCAAGATGGCTCCTAAAACGTCACGTGCACACCACCTAACGACCGTCTGACAAACCTATCCAGAACATTCAGCAAAAAGTTCATAAAAAGCAATAAAGGATGGATCCAAATAATAAATAAGCCACATAATAAATTCTTAATTAACCATGCTTCTTCGGTGTGTACAAGAAAGTGTTTGCCTCCGGTTTTTCCAACATGGTCTGGCTAGGTAGATTTTAGTAGGGAATTAGTGATTTAACATTGCTTGGCACTAATGTGTAGACAATGATCTTGTCGACAGCAACCATCTGCGTTGGTGCAAACACTACAATTTTTATGATTGTTTCGGTGAATTTCTTCAAAACTTGGTTAATAAAAACCAGAATAAGTGGAACAAAGTATTTAACTTTCAAAGTTTCTAGTCAAAAAGAATTTTCTAAAATCCAGCAAATTCATTCGAAAAGATCTGTTTTGGCAAGCTTCCCCAGTTTCGCCGCAACGCTATGGTCTTCTTCAGTTGCACACCTCTTCAAATTCAGATCCAGCTTTCCTACTTTTCCCTTTGTTTTTCATTCGCGCCAGGAAATATTTACTAACATTTTTTGAAGTTTGGTCACTTTCTGGATATTTCCCGCATCTCTACGAGTAAATTACCTTTCCCCAAAGAGGAGGAACACGGACGTCATAAATGCAGTTGAAAGTCTCTTCAAGATCGGATGACATCACAACCAGCCCTTTAATACCACGTTCTAGCTCAATCAGAGACGACTTGATGGTCCCAAGTAGTTTGTTGTAACGGGATATCTAGGATACAAGGGACAATTAGTCGACGTTACCCAGCTGAATTCTACACTAGAATAAACTTACTTTACCTCTTGAAGAAGCACCACGTTGAGAGGAGACGGATCGTCAGCCATGATCTTGGCAGTTTGTTCATAGTCGATTTCTTCCGGTACCTTTTTAAGCACGTCAGCAGCAAGATCTAGAACCTAAACCAATGCAAATGTCGAAACTATCGACATTAAAACACAATCCTACAAATCCACAATATAAAGCTCAAAGATAATTTAGGTTATCCTAACTACGATCGGACCAGTAGCCTAGGAAAAAAATGGTAGTATAAATACCTTTTTTTCCCTTTAACGTCAATGAGCATACAGAAGTTACAAAACTTTAAATATAAAACGTAGAAGATAGATTATCTGGCGTAACATGCCGGGAGCACAATACTTTTTAATGCTCAATTTGATGAGGTAAAATAAAACATCCAAATAGAATTCATTAAATAGAATGCCATGTAATAAGATGCAGCATAACACAACTCGATGCAATACAACATTTATTAAGAACCAAGTTTGCATTACGATTCAGAGAAGAAGAACAAAATTTCACAATAGGTGTCGTTAGCACTGTAGCTACTACCACACATTCTGTGCAGTATACATAAACAAATAAAAAGAAAACTAAAATTGTACGATAAGAAAGCTCTTCCATGTCTAAGTCAACTGCAGAGGACAAGATGTTATCGAGTGCTTTTGGTACTACGAGATGGCGTAAAAGTTTAATGTTGAAGTACTAAGTAGCAGTAAGCAAATCCATTTTACACGCTTATATCTTCGGGATATATGACAACACAAAAGTTAATTAAAAATTCAAACAGGTAAACATAGATTACCAGAACAGAAAGCTTCAAAAGACCATTTCAGAAGGATAGGTAATTAGCAAATATCTGCTTTTCTAAAATTATTTTCATATTTTCAAAAATTTCCTACTTTTCATAAATATAAGTTGTAATTCAATTTTAGTCTTTGTAACCAGCTGACTTGGATGATTTGAAGCAGTCTCAATAATTTTTAACTTCAATAATTATCGATTATTAATTACATACTTCTATCTTCAAAGTTGTTTTTCTATGCACGTTACCTTCTCTCCCAAACTTTCCCGGCTTACTTCGTCCAATTGTATTTAGCAACAAATACCTGAACACTATTAACCTACTAAAGCTCTTCCTTACTTGAACAGCACATTGATCGTATAAGTAACTAATCGGGAAGTCTGACTTTCCATGCTCAGCAACAAGACATGTTCTTTCCACGTGAAAGTATAGTTTATATCATAACCCTAAACACGAACTAAAGCCTAACTCAGCTCCCAATGCCAACAGCCTGAACTTAATCTCATATCTATACTTTATAGTCCCTACTCTAACCAATAATCAAACAAGTTATAAAAAATTTAAAAAATTATAAATCAACTGGCGTAAAATTTGAGCAGGTTCAACAAGAATTGAATGAAATTTAAGAAAAAGATATATAAGATAAAGAAAAAGATATATAAGTATATAAGAAAACAAGTAAAATTTACATCGGCTAACATCGCACGTGCCACCCAGATGTACTGAAGCTTGCCCTGGAAGCCCAGCACATGCCTCAAAAAAGAAAATCTCTGAGAGCTAAAATAGTGATCAGATGATACTTCAGGCAAGCAAAACTACTGGGAAGATTAAAATATACAATAATACCTTCTGTTCTCTAGTCTGGCCTGTACCACTAGCGGAAGCAACTTGTGGTTGAAGAGATAATAACGTATCAAACAGGTTTCTAAAGAAGTCAAATATGTATAAAGAATCAATATGTATAGTATATTTCCCTAATCAAAAAATTCAGTTTTACGGATTTAGAGAATATGACTACATCATTTCGAGTTACACAAGCAGTTTTGCCTTGTTTACATGCCCAAGGTTCCTAATCTAAAACGAAACACCTTTTTCCAAACAGTTGCATTTATTTTTTACTAGCTCAATTCTTGTGCCTGATTGCACCTATTTGAATTGGGAAAATTTCTCAGGGAAAGGAGCTTTGAAGCTTCTCATCAATTCACGGTTTATCTCCGTTTGCAAAACCGTGGATGGGCTCTATAACATTAGAACACTTGGTATAAAAATGAATAAGGAGCAGAAAAAAAGAGGTAAGAAAATACATATAAACCTGGTTTCGATAATTTGGCTGGCTATGTCAGCATTCGGGTGCTGCCCAAATGCTTCTGGGTGATCTATATTTGGCAGCATACTGATATACTCCTACAAAGTAATGGATGAAACATTACAAACACAATTAAAAGCATTCAAATTTAAAAATAAAATTTTATTGTCTTAATTATTTATACTGGATAATCCTATCAACTAGCTATGCCGTTCTCCCAAGAAGTCCAATAAGGGCCACTACTGATGGGTCCAGTGTGAAGGAAACCGGTATACCAGGTGCAGACCTGCGACGCTTGGTAGACTCAAACTGGACAACACTCTTCTCACATGTGACCAAGGTAACTTTACTCAGATAACTGCACGGAGCAGGAATCGAACCTTAGTCGAAGTGATGAGAGACAGATGCACTACTAATGTGCCACCAGCACCCCTTAAGTTAATTATATTATCAATTGTCACTTACCCTGTACGATTGCAATGAACCATCTTTTGGAATGTAATAAGTCGATAACGATGACAATCTGAATTAGTAAATAAAACAAACAAAGTGTCCGGCACAGAGTAAAATTAGTGTCACTTAACAGAATTTTATGTGGAATTGCTCCCCTAAGTCATAATTGCTTCAGTATGTCATAAGCGACCTAAAATGTCGGTTTGTTAACCTTAAAGTTGATCCAGTGGAAATCTTAGTCACTCCTCACGCTAATGATTTAATGTACCGTTGTTAGCAACTTATAACTCTTCTTTACCGCACCAAATGGAAGAGAAACACGAAAATAACCATACACAATAGAATATAAACAGCAGAATGACACTGAAGCCAATATACAAACTGCACTTATGCAGGATACTGGTGAGATATGTAAGCATAAAATAATGCATTCTTACTTGAAGTACGGAGTTTCTAAGCACGCATCACAAAACAGATCATTAATGTATGTGAGTAACAACCGTCTGTCAAAGTCATCCGTAACATGTCCACCATAATTGACACCGGCGACCTAGCAAGAATTAAAAGTTTCTTAAGTAGACTTTTCTCATTTAGTAGTAGAGTAACGAGTCTGCATGTGCAATATTAATTTGACTGGCAATAAACTACACAAAACTACTTAACTGGAAATATCTTTACTGCGTTTTTCTTTCCCCCCTGATTTTAAATAGTTAATACAGGTACTGCTTGGTAATCTTACTGACAGTGACAGTCTATGAACAGCATTTTATTCTCAACTGAAGAACGAATCGCATAGTACGCTAACACGGTTACAACGCGGGGACAGCACCAAGCGTAGAAATGAGCACTGGAAAAAGATATGAGATTATGCAGCAATGTGGTAAAAGAAACCAGGAGAAATTCGCCTGCAATTTTATTTTTGAATATGGCAGTTAAAAATCGCTTTCGTCTGTCATTATTGAAATTTGGCGAGCTTTTCCTTATTTGAAAGCCTATTTCAAGCACTGGCGACTTCTAGTTTCAATTCTTACCAAGTACTTCAATGCTTCCCATGGAGTTTCCTCGTAGTCGTCCAAGTACATACCAACCAAATTTTCTGAAACCTTATTAAAGAAAAAGATTTCTTGTAGTAATCAACCCACTGGCACAACCAGGATTTACATACAGAAGAAATAAAGTAAAGTGCTTATCCAGGAGGTGTCTGGAGGACTGCGTCACAAGGACAATTTTAATGGTTATTATATTTTCCGAATTCTGCCAAAAAAAATGAAAGCGCTTCTTGGCTGGGTATTTGATTGAGAAAAAAGCTTTTTCGTGACCTCTTCTTCAGTCTTTTCATTTATTTTTATGGATTATTGTGAGCGTGAGTTTTCACAGCAGATGTCAAATAGACAAATTTTATGAATTTCCGTGAGAATTCTAGAGATAAAACAACGCACTTGTTAAATATTCCCCCCCCCCCCCAAAAAAAAAAAAAAGTTGCCGTGTTGAAGTAAAATTTGGTCATTCAGGCGAGATCAGCCTCTTCCTGGCGTTTTCACTTATTTGTGCGCGATATGTGGCATGAAACATGCTCAAGAGCGTCTGGACAAAAATCGTACAAAGGTTCAACATGGAGTCCACAGTTAAATGACATCCTCCCAACTTGTTTCACGATGAGAAAAATGGATGAGAAAAATCGCAAGAAGAATTCCCCGTGTAAACAGCTCTTTACATTACCTGAACAGTTTAAGTGTTCAACTAGACACTAAAAACGTCGACAAACTTTGTAACTTTACAAAAGTTGTTTGTTACATCATAACCGAATTAAACAAACAATGCAAACAAAACAAATTCTTACTTCAAAGTCAGAGTCGTTGAAACCATACATTATATTCCAACCCAACATCAAAAACTTTTTCCTTTCAAGCAAAACGCTGTGGAAGAAGCATAACGCAAACAGTAATTTCTTGTACTTTTCTTGTTTCTGGCGTCGGGAAAACTGTTGCTCGGTAACAAGTTGATAAAGACGTTTCATGTTCGCTTTTAGACCCTGAAGGTGACATAATTACAGTAAGTACAGCCAGACATCAGTTGACAGCCGAATGAGAGTTGGACACAATATGTGTCCACCAAAAAAATCTTACCCAAAAACTGTAAGGAAATAGATTAAAATAAGCTTTTCCAGTGGATCAATGCTTTACCTTTGGTGGTTCTGTTGTCATCTTGATTCCCACTTGAAGAATGGAAATAGGGAACTCTGGATGGGGACTACTGCTGAGCCACAGACGAAAATCAGTATGAGGACTCTCAACTTGTAGCTGTTCAACAAGTTTATCAAGTTGCGGCATCCAGCTGAGAGACAAGTGACAGTTGGCCAAGAAAACCCAGTTGCCCTTGAAAAAAAAGTACAGGTAAATAAGTAACAGGTTAAAATAAAAAATGTTAGCATACCATCTGTTCACTCCTGTGAACATATGCATCATCTTAAAGCAGGGTATTCTTAATGGTATTAAAATCTAGCTATATATTCAGGATACTTTGTTATGAAACATCAAGCATTTTACACTCACTCCATTTGCACTAATCTCATTTTCCCTGAGAGCACAGAATAGGCAAAACTCTACAACATTAAATACAAATAATTTCCACTGATTTCATTGGTTCATCATGAATTAATTGTCCACACATGTTGCTTTGTGCTACATATTGAAGTATGGTTTAATAAGCACATCACACTGAAACATATGTTCCTCATTCCAATGTAGGTAAAAGGTTTTTACGTACTTTATCCACAAAAAATAATAAAATCTCGAGCCAAATTATAAAGCTCCGAATGTAAGAATCGGCATTTTAGACGACGTAAATTTCGAACCTTTCTGTTGAGGCAAAGCCCTACGACCCCATGTAGTACTTCAGGTTCTGTGGCCTACACAGATAACCGGCTTTCGCATGCTTCTCAATAGGAACCTGAGCTACCGTTGACATAAAACCATCCCATGTAGACGAATTATTTAAGACCTTACCGTACCACTACAACATCTCATATGAACAGTATGGGCAGTAAGAAAAGTAATTTTGTTTTTTTCTCATGGTTGCTCCGCCTGTGACACAATGATACTAATCAATACCTTACATCACTGTCAGTACTTTACCTCTTTCACACCTTCTTTGATCATTCTAGTGGCAATCGGTGCCTGGCCTTGACCTAGGGACAACGCATGGAAACGCTCTCCCATCCCACATTTTTCAGCCAGTTGTATGAGAGCACTGGTGGGATCCTAATAGTCAAGAAAATGCATTAACTTCAGGATAAACGACGAACTTTAAAACCCGGAAGTCTTCATAACAGAAATTTTTGTTGTTTTCATTGCAGAATGCCTTCTTACCACACCAGGTGAGAGAACAAATATAAGAGGCGTTCTTGTGCTTGAGTCTTCCACAACAGAGCTCATGTCTAACACTGGAGGCTCAACAAACCTATTAAAAATAACAACAACAGTGAATGAAGAAATGAGTGGATATAAAGAAGCTAATGTTGTAGCTCAATTTAGAATTTGTAGTTGAAACTATACAGCTCCAGGATTGGATTAGACGGACATTTTCATCCATTTTAATTTGTTAACTTAATCCTTACGTGAACATTAACTATAAGTTCGTGCGGTGAGATGAATCAGGTAAGTTTCAAGTTGTTGATCATAAAAGATCTGGTTTTCAGGGCTATTTTCTCATAAATAAACGCTGCAACTCAGTAGGGTAATCAGAAATGGAAAAAAAGCGAAGGAAAAGAAAACGAGATAAAAAAGGAGCGAATTGAAAGGAAAGGATGGAAAGAGAGAAAAAACAGAAATCGAGTCACTAAAATGGTTCACTAAAATAGAATTGGTTTAAAAATGAGTGAACCAGCTAAAAATATCGAAGGACTAAAATTGAATCACAGCAAACATAACAACCTTTCTAAATTGCGTAACTTGATATAACTTATGCCATTTACTAATTTACTTATCTATCTCAGCTAACCAGTTTTGCGTGGTCTAGTTTCATTTCACCTCATCTCAGAAAACCTTCCTCTAACTTCTTTTGAGGCAAGTCGTATTTCACCTTATGATGTCTTGCCTTAAATCTCTATGTCCGAGCTCATTTAATTTTCCCCACATAGTTTGCCCTGATTTTCAGCTACCCCTGAATCACAGTAATTATTAAAGCTTTATCATAAGTATCACAATATTACTCTATTGTGACACAATTTTATGTCATTGTAATTCATGACGTTAGAAATGACGAGTATATATCCCGAATAAATTTACAATAAGCTAAGAAACAGCTATCGCAGAGCAAAGATTTTGGAGGAAACAAGGCTTTCGCTATGGAGGAATGTATTAAATTCTTAAAAAATAAATATGAGTGAGTGAAGGAATAGATGAATGAATCAATAAATTAACATGAAAAAGTATTGAAATAGATAGATGGATAGCATTGGATGGATAGCATAAGATGGATGGATTAGTAAATGGATTGATCAGTGAAATGAATAAATGAAACAACGAACACGAATTGATTTATCCTCAAATCATTAGACTGTAGACTCTCGAGGTTTTAATGAGTTCCTTCCCATAGTTTTCGAGATACAACCTCAATTTTAATGGGGAATTAATCTTACTTTGATCCCAGATTATTGACAATAAAAGACGTTGCAGTAAATGACACTCGATCTGGTCTAAGAGATCGGACGATCAACATTCGTTGAAGCTCGTTACAGGCATTCTCCCACTCGCCTGAAAAACAAGGATGAAGAATATAATAAGGAAATTTACATATCAGAAAATTTGAAAAGGAGTTAAGATCTTACTTAAAATATGAGAAGGGCACAGGAAAAAGCCACTTCTTTAAATTATATACAGTACCTGGTAGAGGAGTCGTTTCGGGTTCTGCACTGGTGAACCAGATATTCCAGTCACGCGGGTATTGCTCGAACGATGTAACAATTCCATGGAAGTTTGGCAATCTGAAAAATACGACTTCCAGTAAATTATAAAGTTACGAATGTTATCAGTATTCTACAAGCAAACAGTTCCACTGCATGCAGCGTAACCTCCGAAATAGATTTCAGTGGTTTTATTCACCAGAATCAGATCACATAACATCAGAATGAACGAAATGAAAACGCAATAAGTCATTACAAGAACGCTCTTGTTCTGACATTCATCACGTTGGTCATAGGCGTCGCGAGGGGGGGGGGGGGGGAGGGGGAGGGCAGGGGACCATGGTCCCCCATTTCATACCAATATATTGAACCTGTTGAACAAATTATTGCCTCGTGTTCTAGATTTTGGCAACATCCGTTTCTACAACCAAGGTTTTCTTGATGCAATATCAAACAAACACTCGTCGCCATTTACCCAGTGATCCCAAAGGATGTTACTTAGTGGTGAGCACCGATTTAATCATTAAAAAGCAGTAAAACCTTAGGGTATGCCACAATTTTACCCCTACCCACCCCAATAAATTAACCCTAGCAACGCCACCGACGTTGGTTGAAGCTTTGCAGGGAGCTTTGTGTTCAGAGCTGAAATAATAAATTTTCTTGCCGTATAATCATCACGTTTCGACAATTCTTCTCAGGTCGGGCGGCAGTCACCTAATGAACATAAACTGAGCACAACATTTGGAACCGGTTTTAAAATTTGCCTCAGTTCCTTCTCGTTTTCGTTATATCAAATTACATAACCAATTTTGTACCACCCTCACGCGTTACGTCAACGATCGTAGGCTCTATCAAATACACCCACCAGAAAATACAAAACAAGGGCTCATAGACGACTGGAAAGGACCCTTACTATTAACGCAACAGATTTATAGTTGTTAAAGCAATAAACATGGCATGCATGGTCAAAGTCTTATTCATAACTTAGATAGGCAGTTCATATTTGTTCATAAAACATACTTGTCAAGTTCAGTGAAGTTATCCCAAGCTATATCAGTCAGCCATCCCGGACATGGATTGTCAATTTGACCTTCTCGATCAAGAACCTGTTCAAAAACATTAAAAGGTGTGTGATGTGTTTGGTGAGCCATTGTACACGTTAAACGTAAATCACTGGTCTACGGGTCTAAACAACAGAGCTTTTTTGAGTATTAAAATATTTTAGTTTTTATAACTACAATTAACATTTTTCAAGAAAAAAATTAACAAACGGATTACAAATTCGAGCTGTGTAGGTAGCTTAAAATCTGGAGATAAAAGCAAACAGTTTGAATAAACGTACTGCACTAAAGAGAATTTTGCAAGACTGACTTTTTGACTGACGGTATGTATCATCATACTGAAGTAATTACTTCCATATTGTTTGACTTCGTAAGGTGAACGTCTTTTCACTCAAACTACAAACGCTGTTTTCATGCTGTATGAAAATTTTAAACGTTTGCTGATGATACAACCTTTCACTTATTTTTTTTAAAAACCATATAAATATGAAACGACATCATCATTATCATTATCAATAGGACGATAAATAAATCTTTGTTGAAGGTAAAGTAACATGCTTTAACCTTATATTGTTCTACTTGGGACTAGCGACTACCAAATGATTACCGCAGAAGAAAATAGACAAACTTGAAACTTTGGTTAACTAGCGGCATAATCATCACGTCATTCCGTTGAAATGAAAACGAAAATTCCTCCTCCTTTAAATTACATAAATAGGTGTTGTTTAAGTACGACGTTCGTAGACGTACATACTCTTAAGCTTATGGACATACAAAACGTTTTCCGAGGTATGGACTTAAACCGAACTTGAAAACTCTACAAAGCTGATGATAGTAAAATTGAAGGTTATGGTTTCCAGTTACGTCAGGGCCGCAGCACGCTTTTCTAAATCAACAAAGCTTGACAGCATGCGAACTCACATCTATAACCATCTGTTCTGTAAAATTACTGTTCAAAAAGGAAGTAACTCCAGTTTCAATCACATTCATCGAACACTAATAAATTGCCAATTTCATGCAACTACTGCTACTGAATAGTAGTTGACTACAATTACGAAATTACTCAAGAGCAAAAGAAAATTTGAATTACCAATTACAAATCTCTAAGCAATGTAATGTAAAACTTTTGTCAGGTAACGAACCAAACGTGACGCAAGCAACGTCAAAATGGAAAACATTACTTGGCAACACTTAAGAACCATCAGCTAATGACGAAACCTCTGCTACATGAACGTCCAATCACAATTGCAGGACCGTAACCTGTGTCATTAGTGGGAGTGTCAATGGTATGTTGAAGTAAACATGTCAAACATGCTTTTGCTACCATTATTTCTGTACGCTACTAAGCTGCATGATATTCGTAGAAAGGAATTTGTGATTTGCCTTTTAGCACAGGGACGCGTTTCTCGGTTTTGTAATTACAGTTTTCGTTCCTTCGTCGATAAAGAAATCGATTACAGGTCGAAATTACTGCAACTGTAATGAGCACACGGTAACGCGTTACAACTGGAACGAGTATGGCGGATTTAGAATTGTTGTTTGAAAAGCTTATTAGGTTGGGATACAAAAGATCTACATTATATTCGTGTACATTTGGGAGTGCAAAAAACTAATGCACGACAAAGCTGTAAAGGCACGGTTGATATACAACTTTCAGAATGACCATGGTCAATTTTGAACTGACATACTCGCGAACATTTTTAACATTTAAGAAGTCTAAGAATTCACCTTCGCAGTGTTAGAAATTACTAAGTTACTTGTCACAAATTTGAGCTCATATTTCATAACCATCCTTGGGGTAGCTGGAACACGTGTCATGAGCTCATTTGCAGCGGTAAAAAATATACTGAATAGACTATTATTTCCCCTCACAAAGCAAAACAACGAAACCAAGAGAAAGAGACGGTTGTCACTTCGAGCGTTATTAATTATGAATAAATTCGAAGCATGCGCCCTGGTCCAAGATAACTTACCACTCCACCTCGCAGAAAGAAGTTGTATTCGTCAATGTTTAACTTTCCAGCAGCTTCTAGGATTTTGGCGCACATTTGGAACGAGAAAAGCAACTTGTGACGTTCAAACAAACCTCTGCAAGTGAATCTAGAAGCATAAAACATTTTACGAATATTATATTCCGGCTCAGTAAATTTTCTCTTAATGGCTACAAACGCCACGCCGCCGAGTTCAACCGTCGTTTTATTCATTCGGAACCTTTCAAACTACCCGTATAGATAGATATCTTTAAATAAGTACCACATTTTCAAAATTTGTTGGACGACTTTAATTCTTTCCTGCAGGGAACTCTTCCCTTGACGAGTATAACTGTCTTGTGTTAGCCTGAGTAAAATTGTAGAAGTTTTATCCTACCGGAAAAGAGTTAATCATTAGCAAATGTACTGTGGTTATAGTTATTACTCATTGGTGTTTACATGTGGCCCGTCTGATCCCTGCGAAGGCCTCCTCATTCTTGCTTCAAGCTGCCGGACTCACGATCAGTCTTGATTCGCTTCATATAGGTGATCCTTTTTTGTGCACAGGATGTAGAATATTCAATCAGATAAACTTTAGTTTTAGGAAATATAATATAAAACAAACTCCGAAAAGAAGCATCTTGGTATGTTTGTTTTATATAATATTTTTTAAAGTTGCCGACAGGCATTGGATTATAGTTTTAGGGCTACAAAGTTAGTTTTGGGAAGGTTTCGAGTTTCTTTAGACTTAAATTCCGTTGCATGTGAAAACGACCAGGATTCAGAATGGCTTGAAGTGTTCAGGTTAGTCTGAAAGCCGACCTGAGCTTAGGTTGGCGCGAAATGAATATCACGCCAGAGTCGTGTAAAAATACCTCAATTTAAAAAACACTGAATCCGACCGCAGTGAAAGTCACAACCATAATCTTGGTTTTAGTCGTGGCCATAACCATGACCCTATCCAAGGCCCCAGCCATGAAGAATTCGTTCATAAACATAAACCCGTGCAAACACAACCTCAACCATAGCCGTGCATATGTAACTAATCACGACACGACCTCAAACATGACAATGACATGACCTTCGTCGTGATGATGATCATGACCATACCCCCTTCGACATTCATAACCATACACGCTATTCTGGTTGCAATCTCGGCAACCACCATGTGTATCACTACTACCATTTTGGACAAACACCAAAACCATGACCAATTATTTTATAATTAAAAACGAGGTAGTTGAAAAGGGTAATTTCGTTGGTTCCTCGATCCCTTGCCCTTTGCACGGTGTGTGAACTCTCGTTCTTACAGAACTCGTAGAAGGGTAAAAGGAAACCTGATATGATTAGCAAACTCACCGACAACGGCAATTTGAAGTGAAACAATAAAAGAAGCCAAAATCAATGAACATGATTTTGAGGAGCTTCAAAATTGTACAACTTGAATGGCTAAAATGGAGATTGATTTAAACTGCGGTTGTACGTAAGTTTTGAGCTTTACGCTTATGGCCGATCAGAGTTAAAGATCAAACAGGCGGCGGAAAACCGCCACCAGTCGCTTTATAATGAAGCCTTTGTATTGACATGTGCATTAGCGACCCTATAAATCAAACCATGAATAGTTACCAACAACTTTAAACACCGTAACTGTGGGTAACTAAAATGTTATCATTGATTACACTGTGCTATAGAATCCACTTAGTTTTGGATAGCTTACATCATTTTTTGTCTTATTTGTAATATTTGAGATCGACACATATTAATAAAAATACTATTCAACATACTTGTAAACAGCAAAAGTGTGATACTCGTTGAGATTAAGTATCCTTATTTCCAGCTGAGGACTTCGTTGACTTTTCTCGATTGACAAATTGAATAAACTGATGTAGGAATCAAGAGAAAATTGATACATAGGATCAATTCGACCCATGTCGTTCAGCACAAAAAATAGGATTGACGCACGTTGAGCACATGGTCGGTAGCCCTAGGAAGAAAGAATCTTTACTTTTCTGAAATGAGCAATAAGTATATAACTCCACCTCTAATTTGTAATTGCATTGGTTTCTAAAAATGATACAATATGCGCACCTCACGAGCTGTGTCGATTTTAATTTCTGTCTGTTCGCTGACTTGGAGCTGCTCTGCTATTTCTTGGGAGGTTTGTTTTGACGAGTTTAACGTGTTCACTAGCTGTTCATCGTCCAGCAATGAGCCTTGGGCAGTTTGTAGAAGTCTAGAGTGTACGAACATGAACTTGTGACATCTAACTTACAGGGAAAAATTAATCCCATACAACCTCATCTAACAACATACCAAAACCAAACGAACCTATCAATAATGGTGTTATTCTACATTCTAACTCATATACATGACCACGTACTCACAGCGACCAAAACAAAACTAAGAGATTACTCAACATAACGTTCGCTAAAAAAGGTTCATTATTATGGAAGGCTAAAAACTTTTAATAAAATTACTAACGATTTCGAATATAGGTAAAAACAAGATGACCGTATGGTCGAAATCGTTTGTAATTTTATTTAAAGTTTTTAGCTTTTAATAATAATAATAATAATAATAATAATAATGATAGCAGGCTGGGACCCCTTCCAGTGTCCTTAGATGGGTTGTATGCGAGTTAAGAATAATAGATTACTGTTTTGCACCTTTTCTTACTATTCTTGTTCTGGAGAACGTAAACAACTATTAAAGTAAGTCTACCAATTATTCGTTATTCATATATTCTCTGATCCAAAGCACAGCTGATTTAACACTATTCCATTAATAATCAGTAACAATAATTCTGAAAAAGAGACATTACATTTCATTTCATGTATTTTTATTTCAGAATAATTTTCAAAAAAGTGCATCCACAGTCGCACCCTAAACCATCGCTACAGACACAGCAGATCGACAATGAATTTATTTAATTTACGTCCCAAGTCCTACCCCCAAACGCAAATCCATGTCCTCACACACCCACATTCGTGCCCGTACCTGACTTCACAAATGATTTCTGAAACGAGGGGACAAGTTATAGGAGTAAATTTTCAGTCACAATCATGCATAGACTTTTCGCACGAACACAAATTTGTATCTGCGATAGGTCTTTTGAAATGTTTTGAAGTTAAGGGACAAAATGCGGCGGGAAAAACAGTCGTCCTTTTAGCAATTTTCTCCTCCATTTAATAGTTCAAGCAAAGTAATTTTACATGGAATAACCGACAAAAACTAAATATTTAACGAGAAATAAATTAGCCCCTTGGGGTCAGCGGGAAGATTGATTCCATATTTAACTTCGACAAGTTTTTCAAACATCCTCTCTCAGTCTTAACATACAAATGAAGAAAAAAACGTATGCAAAAATCGTCTCCCCAAACACGGGAGTAGTTCTTTCCACTCCGTTGTGTTAATTATTCCCGTACGTAGCTTTGCTGCGAACACATGGGAATGAGCAGTTTAATGTATTAAAAAGCATGCAATGAACCCAAATAGGAGATCGTAGCAGAAGTATGTCTTGTGTTACACAGAGTCCCAGATATATGTCAACTGGTTCTCCGTTTACATCATTAGCCACTTGTCAGAAACACATAGTCGAGGAGTAACGTTAATGGCTATTGTGCACGACAACCAGGTCAGAATAACCTTTAAATGGTCGTATTCAGACAATTAAAGCAATTACAATGAGCTCACTTAAAATGACTTGTAAGATATCAAGAAACAAAATAGGGCTGTTGCTCTTGTTTCAACCTAAGCCCTCATAAGTCTCAACTTCTTCAAAATCCAGTTGCGATCAGACAATTTCCTCCAAACTTAATATTGTCTTATTTTCTCTTTGGTTGATAACGTCTTTCTCTAGCAAATATCTGAATTTAAGTAGTTCCACAACATACTATGTCCGATAATCACCAGAAATATTACTTTTTCTGATTGTTCTTGCCCTTTGGTACATGATACATTGAAGTTTTGAAGTGCTATATCACAGAGTCTGACTCTTCTTTATTTAATACCTTTGAACGAAACACTTACAACTGACCTCAATATTTTATCTTCCAAATCCTCCAATTTCTTTTTTCCAGCAGCAATGTTTATAACCAGGTTGTCTTTCTGTTCCTCCAGTTCAGGACGCTCTTTACGAACGACAATCCCCAACAGTTGGGCCTCCAAACCTATTGAAGATTATATAAGCGATTTTGAAAGATAATTGGCTGTAAACAAATGTTCAGTGTGACTTGCATATTCCCAATCGTCATTTAGAAAACCCTTACAGAACTTACATAGGGCCACAACAGAAGCTATAAAATAACTTCAACATACGAAAACCAACCTTGCTCTTTCACAGCAAAGTTGACAATTAGGGCCTTCGTTGAGATCTCGGGAGTGTAATGAGGATTACTGAGCTTAGTAGTGATGTAGAACCTAAAATCTGGATTGTACTCCACTTCTTTATCACCTAGTTTGATATAGAGCGCGTTGCCTGAAATAAAATAGACAAAAAGGGTATCACTAAAAGGTTTAAAAATTAAAGAAAGAGGTACAGGCCAGAAGTAGGGTACAAATTAAAGACTAAAAATTTTACATCTTCATAATGTATTGAACTAGAAAGGTCACACCCTAGGATTTAGTTTTTCTATTTACCAGCTTTTAGTGTCGAAACGACCAATAGTTGGAAGATATGAATAAAATAGAAAAAAATTGACCAAATTCATACCTCGTTTTACAAAAGATTTGTTGAGAATTGGTGCGAGAGATGGGTCAAGTTCCTCCTGGGTAATTACATCAATAAAGCAGAAAAAAATGAAAAAGTTAAACCTTAAAGGATAATGAACAAGCACACAAAATGATTAACATATTCTTCATCTTAATTGCTGCTTGAGCACAGCTAATCTTTAAGATCTAACTCACGGAAGTTAATTTATCCACAGCCAAACATTACCTGCACATTTTGTAATAAAACTGGTGAACCAAACTGAACTGCATTTTCCAGAGTTCTCAAATAATCGGATTGCTGCAAATCAATTATCTTGAGACCCTATAACAACATGAACTATCATTAGAAGGTCACCTGGCTCCCTATGTAAATTGAAGAAACAGCAGCATATATTAACACAGTTCACGATTTAAGTTAAGGAAACAAGATACTCCGAAACCTACAATACTGTCCACGATCAGCAAGCTTGAACCCCTCTCACAGACCTTTTTTGGCTGCAATCAGGATTTTAGTTAACATTTGCAACAGGAAACTCAAGTATTATAGCAGAGACAGCAAACACAGTGGCCCTACCGTCACCGGAAGGCGGATATTCCTAGGGACTAGGTATGTGTAGGGAGTGGGTGGGCTACCCAAGAAATGTTTCAAAATTTCAAAACCTATTTGGCTACTTTTGGAGGAACGACATGTTATTTTCTGTTGATTTCTGCATTTCCTCACGAATGCTTGTCGTTCGATCCTTCAATGACGATTTTCTGCTGCGGCGCGAAAATGTTTCAAGAAGTGCAAGATGATTATAAAAAATTTTTTAATCCATTTATTACAACCTTTCGGGGCGCTGCCCCTTTATCAAGTCAACTTATAAACAAAAGTAGGATTGCTTAAATACAAAAAGCAAATCAATTTAAATAAATATGAAATTTAAATTACACCAAAAAACTAATTAAAATCTCGAATGTTTAAGCCCTGAGGTACAAAAGAATTTAGTTTATACGCCCAAACGATTTCTCTTATGAAATAAAAATGGAATGCTGCGTAGGCAGTGTGGAAATCAAAGTGAAATAATCATAAAGGTTTGAGTACTGCCGAAATGTGAGAGTAGTTATCTAACGTTTCGAGCGAAGGCCTTTCTCTCAGACGAAGGGCCTTCGCTCGAAACGTTAGATAACTACTCTCACATTTCGGCAGTACTCAAACCTTTATGATTATTTCACTTCGATTTCTCTTATGGTTGGTTGACTAACATCCGTTTTACCAATAATCTTGACCGTTACATCATTCAAACCTTCGCGTCCATCCCCATAAAAATGCTCATACAAATGCTCTCCCGGCATATTCTGCATTCCTTTCTCATATCTTCCAAGACTACTCTTATGATTATTAAATCGAGTCCTAAACCATGTGATTGTGCTTCCAACGTACTGCTTTAAATATTTCCTACACATTATAAGATAAACTATTCCCTTGGAGTCACAATTAAGTCGATAGTTAATAACATAACTTCTTTCTCCCGAATTGTCCTCAAAAACAACTCCCTCTTCAGCGAAACTACATATTTGACACCTCGATTTTCCACATTTTACCATACCCTTCCGACCGTCATCCAGTATCCTAATCCTGCTTCTTACCAGCTCTTCTTTAAGATTTTTAACTCTTCGAAAGCTTACTCTAGGAGGTTGCTCAAAAATACATTTCATATCCGATGCATGCAAAATCGAGGACAAATTCAGAATAAAACTACTAATACGTGATAAATCTCTTATGAAATTCACCACCTAATACGCTAATTCGCGAAGGAAGTGTGGAAATTTATCTTTTGTAAGCCGAAAAAATCGGACTTCTTCTTCACATATAAAGGCACATGTATCTTTATCACATATATAGATCGGGCACGGTTATGATTTTCTTTTGTATTCCATCTATCGCCTCGTGTTTTAAATCTCGATAAAGCACTCCTGCTCGGTTTTTAAATATTACATATATATATACATATATATATATATATATGTGTGTGTGTGTGTGTACCGCAAATGATTGATTAAACGTCGCCACTCGAATAAGCGCCGCGGCGCCAATTTGAGCATTTACAAATAAGCGCCGCACCCTTGTAGCGGTACTTGATCTTGTGTAAGAAAATATTTTGTTTACAAAAAGAAAACATGAAATTGCTTGAGAATGGGGACCAATTCTTAAGATCTAAACTAATGCTTTATTACAGGATATTTCTCACAGGAATCGGGTTCGCATATTAGTTCTAGGTACGCAAGTCTAACACCTGTGCATATCGTCTATTTATCGTAAATGCTGTGAACTTAGCAGGAACAACCAGTCCGACCTCGCGTTTTCTCTTCCCTGTAACTTCAGCAACGACGCTATTGACTGGGAAATTGTGCTCATCTTGTGTTTTACTTGATTATAAAATTGTGCCCACCTGCGTGCCTTACCTGATTTTATATATACATAACCGTGTTCCTGCCCGTCTTTGAATAAACGCCGCTCTCGAAGCCCGCATTTTTTACAGGAAAAACTTTAATAAGCGCCGCGGCGCTTAATCGGTCATTTACGGTATATACATATATATATATATATATATATATATATATATATATATGTATATATACTTAACAAATAGAAAATTGCTTGAGTGTCTCTGTACTGTGATAGAAACATGAATGGCGTCATTTCAACCAGAAAAATGCCTTGTGAAAACACAAGGCGTAGCCGAGCGTTTTCTGATATTTACGCACAAATATAATTTGATTTTCTGATATTTACGAACAAATATCATTCTTCTATCTATAAGCAATGAAAAACAACAACGAAGTACTTATTTTTAGAATAAAATATAAGGCATAAAAATAGTCGGGGGGAACTTTGAAATTAACGAATAATCGTCGCACTATCCCTGCTCGAACGAAATGCTGCAATGTCTTCACTGAACAGTTTCAGTGATACATAAAAGAAACTATATAACACAAACAAAACCCTGTAATAATGCCCACATGTTATATATGATGCATCATTTAATTAAAGACAGAGGGTAAGACACCTCAACTCATTAACTATACGTTACATTTTTCATTTCCATGTTCTTGATCCATTTTATAGCTTGTCCTTGTGGATCAACCATAAGAGGCCACCTGAAGAAGATATTGCTGTGTAAGATGTTTTGGTGAGAAAATCTATCACAATATATATTGAAACATGCATGTGTTTCTTTTATAATCTTCTCTATCGAATACCCACGTTACAGTAGTTTGCGAACTCATGCTAGATCAAGTATAAAATTGTAAGAACAACGCTGGGATAATAAATTGGACTTAACGTTCGTCTGACCATCAGGCAAACCTCACGTCAATCCAGGTGAGCGATCATAAGTGAATACAATACCTGTTTCCACGAGTAACTATCACACCATTTTCTGTCGAGAATTGGTCCGAAGGCAGTCCCTAAATGTCAATGAACAAAATATTTGCTGGAGTAAAACCTCCACGAATTGTTTAACCATGCATAGGATACCTCCACTACAGCCTGTGATATGTCCGTACACGAGCAGTGTCAATACCAACAGGGAAAGTCATGTTGGATAATTTATCACTTTGACACTTGAAGACGGCATTTGCCGTTTTTATTAACTCTATTCTAGTTAACGCCAGATGATTTTACTCGTCAAAGGGGAAACTCCAGCAGGGTTCAAAGGGCTATATCAACTGGCTTGCTGTCCAACTGAAAAAGACAGTGATGAACAAGTTATGATGTTTTTAAAATGAGCCCAAAACATAAATTGACAGATTACTTGTATGTTCCACTGGCGAACAGTAGTAGGTTTTGCCAAGAAGTCAGCGAAAGAAAACTTCGGTGTGCAGGCAACCTTCAACTCTCGCACCTTAACATGAAAAAAAAATTACAATTAACCTATACTTTGAACCAACCTTTAATATTAAAACAAACCTTTAGAAATATTTGTCGTTCTAACAAATATGTGAATCAAGTATTGTATAAGCGAAATGACTGATTTAATCCAAGAAAAAATTCAACATACGAATTGAATTTTCAATTGCCAGTTTTCAATTTCATATGTGAATAAGCATTTTATTTAAGAAAATTTTTTCATTTAAATATTAAATTTATTTAGCTTTCTCATTTGCGAAATGTGACTTCACCGATGAGATATAAAATTAAACAATTGAAACTGACTTGCACGGGTCATTTGTCAATTCCATATGTTCAAAATATGCTCAATGTTACAATGATCAATTTCCACATATTTGGCTTTCTCAGCCTTCTGTGAGCAGATTACTGCAACAGGCTAGACACTCAGCTGATGGGGTACTAATGTCCGAAGAATTTTACGTCGTTTCCAGTGAAATAGAAAGTCATGAAATTCACGGATATCGATCCCAAGGCAGCACCTTCTTTCCAGTTATTTTAAGACGTTGAATATAGCTCTGACCGAGGATGGAATCTGGGTCTCACAGTGTCATGTGTGGTGATTACTACAAAACAGCCGTTGGTAGTAAAAATTTCGAATGAAAAAATGTTCTAATTTCATTTTTGAAAATCGCGTTTCGCGTTGGAAATCTTTGTAAGGGAATATTTAATAAATAAGTCAACGGTTCATTAAAAAACTAAGGGCCATCGGCTTTGCTGGGTAAACGGTTATACCCACGTAGAATTGAAAAGAAACACGTAAAATTAAAATTCATGGAGCGCTGCTTTCGCAAAAGAGCTTACTGTATTCATGAGTTTTATGAAGTTCTCAAAAGTGAAAGGTTTTTCAGACGTCGGTCTTCCTAATTTTCCGAATCTTCATTCCAATTTTCACTAGCAATTCACCTAACTACGAACTACTAGCAAACATTTGTTGCGTTTATAGATTTTGTATACCTGAGCGATCCAGTTCTTCATCACAAGTTCGTCCCGATAGTTTGATAAGAATGGGCCTGCATATGACAAAAAGGCAGCAGCCAAAAGGCAATCGCCAACTAAATAGCCAATGTTTTCCTCGAGTATCTATGGAGAATGACATGGAATAATAATAACTGATGTCACAGATTGGTATGATAAAAAACAATACATTAGACCAGTTGAATGCAGCGTGACCTAAGATTACAAAATGTATTGCGCACGAAAACGTGATTGAAAGTTCAACCTTAAGAATGTTTACGATTTGAGCTAAAATAAAATATCGAGATTATGCAACGTTGCAGCCAAATAATTTTACGGGGGGAGATTTTATGATTAATGTCATTTAAATATTTCTCCTCTCTTATCGCGATCTTGTTTTCCGGTAGGAACAATATGCAGAAGCGTACGTATCAGTAGATACACATTGGTAAGTAGGTAGGTAAGTAGGTAGGTAAGTAGATAGGTAGGTAAGCATAGGTAGGTAGGTAGGTAGATAAGCAGATAGGTAGATTGGCTGACCGGAAAGTGGGTGGGTTGGTAGACAAGGAAGAATGCTTGTGTGCATGTCTGTACGTACGTATATCAACCAAGAATGGGTTGTCATAACTCACCAACGTCATTTTCGTAATTTTTTACAGTAATTAGTATTTATGTACAGTAAATCTTATATTTACCTTAACACTTGATTCCCATCGTTCCCTTTCACCAGCTAACCCGGACACAAGTTTCCCAGCCCGATCAAGTTTTAATTCTGTAAGTTCAGCTTTCTTCCTCAGGTCTTCCTTCTGAGCAAGTTTTTCATCGTATTGTTTCTTTAAATCCTCCATTCGATCGGTCACCTGAAGAAAAACAAGTATGGTTTTATTTTCTTCCTCAGAAATGCTTTTACATGGTTCATAAACAATTTCACACCACCAAAGTAATCGTGAGATTTAGAAATTCACTACGTAGTCGCTTCTGAAGAAAAGAATTACAAAGACGGAAAGGCAATAGGTAATACTTTGCCAGGTGAATGCACGTTTTATGACTGGATCCATTTTCTAATTTCACGAGATCACAGCCATGTGCAGAGAGTAATGAACAGTATTGCTATTCATATGAAATTACACAAGAATGAGTTAAAACCCAAATGCGACTTACGAAATATCCAACTCATAAATAGAATTTGAAGTAAATAACTTGGATTTTTCGGGGGGAGACAGTCGCCTCAGATGTCCCTCCGGTATGTACAGCCATGTTCTTATCGGATGCCATCCTAGCATTGAAACCCCAAATCGGTTTGAATGAGTCAAAAATTTTGGTTCATCAAGAGCTCTTACAATATATCTTCTTCAAGTTGCAAACTTAAACTGTTTACATCTCAATCTTATCCACATTTACTCATTACTGTTTTAACTTAAAATAACAATAGTAGCTGTGTTTTGACTCGCTTACGAATAATATCGAGGGGAAAGATACAACTCTTCTGTATGAGTAAGTGCCGAGACTGAAGTCAGGCAGAATAATATTCGATTACCGTATTTACTGGGGATTTGCACGATAAGCAAACACGTGAAGATCTTGCTTGAACCAATTCAATAAAGCAAAAATAATCCACCAAAGGAAGCCGAGAGACCTACCCTTGCCGGCTTTCAAAACAAACGACAGGAATCTACTGTTACAAGGAGCGGAAAACTGACAGATCAATGTTTGGTGCATTAAACTGATATTAAGACAAAAAAGTTTAACCGTAAGACAGTTAACTTAAATTAATCAACAAAATGAGAAAAAAAAGCAAAAAAAAAACCCCAAAAAAAGCATTAGGGCTTGGGAACAGTGTAAGGAAATTCAGATGTCCAACCTGAATGGTTCTGATTTGAAGAAAACATTAACTCAGACATATACAAACTTTTACAACTAGAGCAACTTCAAGTATAAAACTTAAAACGACCTCATAACTCTCAGAGAAATGCAAAAGAACTAACTGTAGCCATGTTAATTATGTTAGTTGGAGATCTGGCAACAGATCACACGCTATCAAGCAACTGAAGGCAAAATTGCAGCAAAGTGAGACAGTGTTGAAAACCAAGTTGGCCTTCTCGGATGAAAAAAGAAAACTAATGACGCAAAAGGTTGAAGTGTGAAGGTGAGGATATAGAAACTAGAAAGTATTGTAAAGCAAGGCTCCATAAATTCAGATTCGAGAGAGTCCGTCAATTAAATCAAACAAAGCTCCAGACACAAATTAAACATATGAATAGAGTTTTGTTTTCAAGAACAAGATTTGAGATCCCATTTTCAATGAATAAAGAAGGGGACATGAATAAGTCCTTGAACTCCATAACGCAGGTTCGGGATACTGTAAATTTCATCTCGTCGCCATTTCAAAATCCAGTATGTCCTCGTCTGTTGTCATGAATCAAGCAATCCACCTAAATTACAACCAAACTGCCAGTAACAGCTGCTGAAAACATTTCAATCATAACAACTCAATAGTTCAGTTTAGCTCAACATCACCGAACCAATATTGAACACAACTGTAAAGATATGGGCGCTCCAAGCGGGCAAAATTACGAACACATACAAACATAAAGCGGAAGTTTCTATTCTATTATGAAGTGTAGATACTTAATTGAACATTCACAATATCATATCGACACATCACACATAAAATTTGAAGCTCCACATATCATAACAAGAACTCTCACAAAATAAATTCCAACTGACACTCCGCAAATACCTCTGTGTTCACACATACAACATTCGATGCGTCACATTAAATATTTTAACTCAGCCCGCACAACGTATGCCGCTGTTCATTTACTCAAAGGGGAGAATAAGACGGGCAAAGAAGAAGATTGTACCTCGTAGAATCCCATTGATTAAATATGACGAAGTATCGAGGAAACACTTATTTCTAAGAGCAACCCCAGTCTCGGTTCGATCATGGGATAACAGTTTCGAAGCTCCACCTCCTTTGTCCAATCTATGGAATAGCTCAACGTATTTTTGTAAGTTTTTGATAGTTGTTCTCAGTTCAACAAGTTGAAGATTTAATAGCTTGGCTTCCTTCTTTTATAATTGATGGAGACTTAAAACAGATTTTGAATAACCGTCATTATCAAGGCTTTTTAAAGAACGAAGAAATTCTGGATTGGACTGTTTAGTTGGTTTTCTCAGCAATTTCAAGCCCTCGAAGATCGCTTCTTATTATGATCATTACTTACGAGGCGCTCAGTTCAATGTGGAAGAAACCGTTCTGGGATATCTAAAGAAATTAGAAATGATATAGGTCTCCCAGACTGGTTTATTAAATCTTCGACTTGCAGCAGAAAAACACAAACAAGAAGTTACAACAACACGTTGAGCTATTCCATTGATTGAACGAAGGCGGGAGATGCAGCCGTCGAGCAGGAAACCGTTATTCTATGATCGAACCAAGAACTGGATTTGCTTTGCGATGTACCCATTAATTCCCTCGAAACTTTAACATATTTAATCAATGAGATTCTACCAGATAAAATGTCTGTCTGTCTTCTTCCCTGTCGGAATAAATAAATAGCGTTATACATTGTGGGGACCGAGAAGCCAGTGGCCTAACGGACTATGTTCAGGGTTAGAGCAACTCCTAAGGGCCCCCGACGTCTAAGGGGCCCCCGATGATTCTGTGAAAACTGAGATTAAACTCTTGAAATATATGTTTATACTAAGGAGGTGACGGGGGCCCCCGAATGAAAATTTCCTAAGGGTCCCCAATAATTCCGTTACGTCACTGCGAGAAGCGTTTACCTCCTTCAGTTTTGCTTTTGCATCCGCAAGTATAGCTTGTTTTTCTTTAAGTTGGTTCGTAGCCTGATTTAGTCTTTGTTTTTTTGGCTCCACGACACGGTAAACTCTTCCATAGACCTCCATGGCTCGTACCCACATGCATAAAGATTTAGCAGCCAAGGACACACGACCAATAATCTCCGGCTGGAAGTCAGGCTGAGAGCAATACGTTCCAATTTTCTTTAGTACTCTGTCTGTCATGTTGTCTTTGTCGAAGTTGATAAGCTGCTTAATGAAGTTCTGCTCGCCTAGAAAGTCAATAAAAATCTGAGATCGCATGTTGTTTATAAATTCACGTGTTACAGCTGTGAAACTTCCAGGTACATGTACCTCTGCACGTGCATCTCAGACGGTATGGGAATCTCGGCCCTTAATCGCAGAAAACGTACAAATTTTTCAGCGACTGGTATTCTTTCACACCACCCAGCTACTGGACACCATGTCTCTTCCAACAACTTTAAAATCATCAGCTCCAGTTCTGTCGAATCTGAATTACTTCTAAGTGAAAGTTTAGTTGTTACGAAAATAAAACCATATTTAAATGCCAACATTGGTTGGGCCCCTTTCTTTTGGTTTTTATATCTCTGTTACGTTTCGATTTATCCTTTTTTGTCGCATATTTATCACCGTTATTTTTATTCTGTTATCGTATTGGTTAATGCCTGTAATTAGTTTGCATTTGTCACCATAGCACCGTAATTGTAATTCTACTCTCTGAAGATGTGGCAAGTGTGGCAATGAAACGTCATGTTTCAATAAGTATCACGCGTACGTTTGTTTGCTTTTAATGACGCCGTTCCTTCGTGTTCTATACTGGGCTATTATATTGATCGCTTCCCGCCTGGTGAATCTATTGCTGACTAAAAAAAAAAAAAACGGTTTCGTACAGCACGGTTCCTGAATGTTAAAAACGAAAGTAAATACACAATAAAAAATGCAAAATGACCAGAAAACGTCATCACTGTTATAGCCAGCAAAACTATTTCTCTCTTCAGTATTAATTGCACGTGCAAAATTCTGTGATTCAGTAAACCACCGCAACAGCAGGGCGGGACTCATGGCACATTTGCAATTAGCCCACCTTCCCAGAAAAAAGAGTTGGTAGAAAGGGAATTTGGGGATATGTATTCCTCACGAAAAGCGACAAAAAGACAATATACAGTGGTTGTAATGCGTTCCACATTTAACCATTAGATACCACATAAAATAATTGCATAAACTAAATGTGTAAATACTCTAATTAATAATCAGTTTCTAATGTAGGGCGTTCATTATTCTGTGTCCAGAAACTGATTTGTTTACTTATAGTTTTCATATTTTAAGGGATACATAGTTTGCTAGCTAGATGATGGGAGCTATTTAGTCTATATCACCCTGATTTTGCTACAACAATTTGAAGATACACCGCTTTTAATTTCCAGCCTCAAAACGCCCTCCCTCTAAAAACCTGCTGGGTCCTTCAAAAGCGCAGGGCCCCTGGCACATGCTTCATGCCCCACCCCCCTTAATCTACCACTGTGCAACAAGTAATATGCAATATTATAGGTATTGAGACTGTTAACTGCTAAGCGTGGTGCATTGTACAAGGCTTTTTTGTTTGTTATCACTTTCTTTTGAAGTCAGCGATTTACATGATTTAGAATAGGTGATGACGGAACAAAAGAAACATATTAAGGAATTTATTTTGCAATAATTCAAAACCGTTCAAGTAACTTAGAGCAGGCGTGGTTTATTTGTTCTAAGAAGGTGCTTATTCTGCTTTGCACGGAAAAAAATCGTAGCAAGTTGCACTAAAAATCAAACAGTAACACCCCCTAAAGAAAATCGTTGGTCAAAACTGCAAGTCACATGTAGAATTAGAAGCAGAACTAGTTTGTTACTACGGCAACAGTGCCTTGAACAGTATGTTTATTTAGCCAAAAGCAAAAGGTCGACAAATGCATGAGGCGACTTCTGCACGAATTAAGTTGAAATCTCAGTACTCTCAATACTCTTTTAATATAACTTTGGCGAATCATAGTGATGAATTTGGGGAAGGTTTGTAGTTTTACTTTATTTTGCCACTTCTAGTGAACACATATTACAAATAATTTTTAAGGAAATAGTGTGACATTATGAAATCTAAGATGGCAGCATCCTTGAAATTACAAAAAAGAAAGAAAGAAAGAAAGAAAGAAAGAAACCCTGTAAATTCTGAAATATATACCGCTGAAATTAAACGGCAACTATGTGCATCACAACTTGTTCCACTAAAATTGTAGTTCAATTGTCAATCATTGTTCGTGTGTTTACTACCTTTTTTCCCGGATTGTTATAAAAATTAAAACATATAATCATTTGACAGTGTATGAGTATTTAAATGCTTTTTAAAGTATACAATTAAAACTATCTTCATTACTACGGCTAACGCCAGCTGATTTTACTCGTGAAGGGTGAGACGTACTTCCGGGGAAGGGTAATCGAATCCCCAGAAAATGAATCCGCAGAAAATGTTTGGAGGAAACGAACGTTCGCGTATTGTCCGTCGTAGCCCTCAAGGTCTCCCCTGTATTAAAATGATGTATACCATTAGCACGTCGATCCTGTGTTAGGTCAGTCAAACATAAACTTTTGCCAATCTTATGCTAATGGTCTTTAATGATTTCTGATGCATGTGTGCTTTGCTGCCGATATTTGCAATAAAACAAAACTAAAACGGCTAGACTGCAGTTTAGTAGACCCACCTTGCCGCTGGTCTTTATTGAGGGCTCAGTGAGCAAGCAAGCCAGCGGTTGACGGGAAAATTACGCATGCTAACGCATGTGAAAGCATAAATACATATGATTATTTTGAATGAAAGAGACAAAAAGTATTGTGAAGGGACGAAAGCTATTTACTTTCTTCTTATGTACATTTAATTAGGGTTAGGATTAGGCTTAGAGTTTGGGTTAGGGTTACAGTTTGGGTTTGGTCTGGAAATAACGCTATTACGTTGATGAAGAAACAGTGATATTTGGAGGAACTTTAGTTGTTACGTGAAACCTTTTATGGGTAGTAAAATCCTCGGAAAGTATTCCTATGTTTTTTAAATTTGCAAATATTTCCACAAACTAGCGGTATTTTAGATTCTGCCGTGAGAACATTGACCGTTGGTAACTAAATATCCCACCAAAACCTCGTTTCCTTGTTTGCTGAGCTGACGGCAAAAGACCAGGGGCAACGTGGGTCCGCTAAACTGCATGAGTACCAGTAAAACACATTGTAAAAGCCACAATGAACACTTTCTTCATTACCTAACTGTCTTTTGGCTTCAGCCCAGGTCGGCTCGTTACCTCGAAGGATCATAACAGCTTCCATGACCTTTTCAACCAAAGCTGGTGGTCTACCGTACGACTTTATTTCAGTCATATCTTTCTTGTTCAAAGCTTCAAGAGCCTGAAAATGAGGACATGCAGTTTAATATAAAATATGGATAATCAACTTCAGCAGTCTATTGATATCAGGTTTATCGAAAATTGATCAAGACAAAATGAAGCCAAAACTTGTGGAGGATGTTGCCTGGTGGCGAGAAGATGAGGAGTTTATGATCAACTAGTGAAAACGATACCTCACGAGCCAGCGATACAAACGAATGAGTCATTTTTCTTGCCTCAAGCGCATGAAATTCTATTTATAATACCAAACCAGCAAAAAAAGGCGAGAATTATAACATCTTTTCTTGAAATGCCACTCGCGAGCATGACATACAAAACATGCGCTATTCTGTTTCCGGATTTAGTTTTTTTACGGATTCCACAAATGCTTCAGCTCTTAGAATTGAATTTTTACTAGTACTGCAACTACTAATGTTACCAGAACATCAAACAAGTGTACTCTAGCCATCAAATTTAACTTACACCAATGCGTTTGCCAACTCGATAACTTGATGCATATAATGGCAAAATGCAATTGATTTAGAGAAAACGACAGGACGCGTACCTTCATTGCTTCAGCCAAAGCAGGCAACGCTTCATCAAGATCATGTTGAGCTTGTTCTGCCATAACGCGACACTTTTCCTCCTCTTCGCCAATTTTCTCACTCCTCGCTGACACAAACTGGTCAAGAACAACAACGCAATAAATGTACACATGCTCTGAAAAAATACTACTATATAAATGGAACGATATGGTCATTGTTTGGGTGTTGGCCTTTTGGTTACCTTTTGTTGTTCATCTGCATCTCTCTTTTGTTGAACAATTATGACTAAATATTCTTCACACTCTTTCTGGAATTTGGCTACTTTAACTTTGGCCTCTTCCAACTCAATTGACATTGACTCAACCTAAGACAATATAGAAGACATATGTTTCAAAGTCAAGGATAGTTTTAAGGCATGGGATTTTGAGATAAAAAGCTAGCCAAGACAATATTGCTACGTATTAAACCATGCTGCGTGAGTCAATGTTCTTTCAGACTTGTTTATCTGAAAACTGTCAGTATATACCTTTGCTCTGGTTTCGTCAATTTTGTCTAAGCCATTTCTCAGCTTTGCTGCAGCATCACCGAGCTCTCGTCTTTTCTCAGCCAACAAACTGTAAGGCCAAAACAAGGGTAATTAATTAACAGAAAGAAACTAAAACGACGGAACACCAAGCCAACACCAAGCATACCTTTGGTAGCCAGACACGAGTTCAAGATAATTGGTTGGCGTGACGTAATTATGTCGTTTCATTTCCATCAACATCCTACTAGACATATCCACTACTGATCGATGAGTACTCACGAAAATTTCTGCGATGTCCTTTTTGGCCTTAAACAAACCAACATACATTTAAAAATACCATAGGCTTTCCTGGTTCACAGAATCACTCACTGGCAGACAAAGAACTTAGTAACGAATTTGAATCCACCATCTACTATTTATCAGTAAGACTTTCTACCGGTAACTTTAAGGGTAAAGGTGGGGAGGTAGTGTTATGTAGCTGACTGATCCTATAATGAATGACACCTTGTATAAGTGACGACATAAGCTGGGAACAGGCTAATTATACTTTACTATTGTGAGAAATTCTTAGAAGTCATTCATCTCATAGGGATAAGTGATCGAAACAACTTATTCCTGGAGGTCAATTATTCTGGTAACATGTGCAGATTCATCAACATGTAAACAGTCAAACTGACTTAAGTAACAACAACCTCGAAAATGAATAAAGAAATGAGCCAAAAGCTATGCAATACAATAGTTGTTTAGTCATTAATTCTTAACTTTTATATGTAATCTATGGACCTTACGCATAAATGGCGCCTTATTTGATATTCTTTTATATGCATTTCAATTAGCCCATATTCAAAATTCTTTTGAATTTCTTACACAACAACGAGGCTATAAGGGCTAATTGATATGATCATAAAAGAATATTAAATAAGGCGCCATTTATGCATAAGGTCTATAAGACGAAAATTTTTATACTCGGTTTCCAGGCACATTGTGCACTTCCCCTTTCTATCAGCACAAATCATTTGGCACAAAATGTGCAAGTCAATAAATTAGGTTATTACAATTCCCCAATTTAGAAATTGGAAAGAAAATTTTATACCTTTAAGAGACAAAGGTATGGATATTACGCACATATTTCCTGTCACGGTTCAGTGATTTTACTATCGAACTTGAAACCAAATGGCCAGCAAAACTCACCACAGCATTTTTTTTTCTGGATGCTTATGGGTTAGGGGGGCTTAAGCCCTCTAAGCAGATCCGCCCCTGCTAAACCCCGCTTGGGAGCGCCACTTCAGCTATGCATGGAACACATAGTCCCACAAAACTCTCCCAGCACAATTTAATTGTTTTTGATAATGTCGACCTTGCTCCACACTTGCATTACCTCTTCGTCTCCTAAATCCATGGCTTCCAAATACTTCTCAGCAACTTCAAGCAGAGCATCGTTGGGCCATTCGCTAAACCAGTCGATTGTTGTGCAGTTTACAAAAGCTGGGAACATTCGAATACGATTCCTAAAACAAGAAAAATTTTCAGTGTCCTATAAAAAGAAGCCTAAGCTAGTGACAAGCATTTAAAGGTTAAGAACAGAAGGAAATGAGCTAAACACGTCTTCATGATTAAACTAAAAATACACGAAATTAAAACGAAATGGTTTATATCATCACGCATAAACTGTAACGCAGATTCCTATGAATACCATTTAAAAGGGATAAATAGTCTTTTCATTCCGTATATTCACTAGACGTCTTCATTCAGTGAAAATTTCGTTGAAAAGAGGACATAAGTTCTTTCAATGTGTGCGTCGAAGTTTCAATTTTCTATATGCCGCTTTCTTTTTTCTTTTTTTTTTGTTTGTTTGCCCAACCATCAGGATGATCAAAAGAAGACAAATCATAGGATATCTTGACTGACCAACCACCGCTGTATACAAGTGACTACACAGATCTGTGAGTTGGAAAAACCGGAATCAATCTCTTGTCGAACTTCTCCTTCAGGTCAAACCATAACTGAGATGAAAGCGGCCGCCTTGGCTTTGATACCGGCTAAAGTCAACAGGTTATATTTGTCTTGGATAGGGACGTTGAATCTTCGATGCCTTAGTGCCTTCACAGACCTGTTTGCTAATCCGAGTCCTTATCCACAACAAAAGAGGGAAGGGGCAAATCGGCAGCCTTGTGGTATAATTTCCTAGGCTCTGCTGAGCGGGCTGGTCCTGCGCGTAATACACTGGAAGATTGGCATTAGCGAAGTGGTCTATTAACAGGCAATTCGGTTTGGATTCTCTAGAAAGAGTAAAAACTAAACTCCTGCTTTGATAAATATGAAAACCTTATCTTCCGTAAGCGATTCATGTAGTCAATCCTTACGGCGGTAAATATACAAAGTATGTTACACTAACATAAACATAAGGTCGGGTAAAAGAAAGAAATAAACCAATAATCTCCTACCTAAAAGGATCACCAACGGGGCTCATGCATAACACAATATGCAAATTACTTCTGACACGCTCGATGAAATAAGAAAACATGGACTCTGGAGTATCGACTATGCCATCAGCTTTGGCTACATCAGCAAGAGCATTTCTCACCTAAAATCAAGAAAATAAACATTGGTAGTTTTCAGCTCCTTGATGGAAACACTGTGTTAGCTATTTATTGCAGGCCTTCGATCAGAGAGTAGAAAACGACCTGCTTTTTCCTGCTCCGATGAAGCCATAAGTAAACTTGTCAAAATCTGAGTAATAAATAATTATCTGGATGTTTCCATTGTTAATCTGTCGTTCGTTCATCTGTCCATTGACATTTTCCGCCATTGCCTTCCAACCTTGTCGGAGAATATAAATCAAGGCCAAGCAAAGAACACACAGAAAATGCATAGTTCAGATGAAGTTTATTGAGATAAACAAATTAAAAAACAAACTAACAAATAAACAAATAAATAAACGAATAAATAAATAAATAAATACATAAATAGTTAGATAAGTAGATAAGTAAATATAAAATAATTTTATCTCAATCATGCTTTCTTACGCGTTTTTGCTAGGTCTTGATTTTCATCCCCCCAACCTATTCAGCTGTTGGTTTATGCATATGTTGATTCTGCAACCCAGTCCACTGAAGTTAGGAAGATGATCTAGTTTCAAGCTTTCAGTTCATGCACTTTTCAGTTTGTTTCTTTTATTGCATGTGTTTGACTAAACAACTAAAAATTATTCATTACAATCAATTGTGCATACCTCCTCAAATTCATCAGACTTATACAAATTAGGAACTTCGCCACTGCTAAGAATGTTATTTATGTCTTCCAAGAAAGATTCTTCCAACACTTGTGTGTCGTTAAACAAGAAAATAGTAGATTTGTAGTCAACTCCAGCCATAAAGTATAACTTCTTAAGATCTACACGTAAGAATAAAAAACAACAAGCATTTAAAATGGATATTGATAACTTTCCAGTGAAACAATTCTATTTATCTTTCATTCAATCCAAAACTTTCATAAAATCTTGAACAAAAACCTCGTATACAAGTTGTTTTAATTTGCCAAATACCGCTGTCATTTTCTCAGTATTTACTACTCACTTTTGATTGGACTTCCTGAACTTGCAAATACCGGGTAACGAAATTTTTATAACATAGTAACACTTCTCTGTATGCCCTCGTTTTGGCCTAGTGTAATCTAGGGTTTGGACGTCTGCGGTGCAGACTAGGTCTAATCAGGCACATGAACTTTCCGTGAAATCAACTGATGTGTGCATGCGTCACACTAAAAAACTACTGGTAGTTCTAACCTTCTCTGAACTCATGTTTCTTATAGTTTCTCGTAACTTCAATTTGAAAGACCTTATAGCTAATAAGATAAGCAGCCAATCGCGTTAAACTTTGTCTACCACTTCCACCGACCCCAACCAACAGCATGTTGCCACGAGGTCGACCAATAACTCGAACAATTCTAGAAACTGCATAATGAAGGAGTAGACAAAACCGATAAAAACAACAACAAAGGTAATAATGATAACAATGAAAATAATCAATTTTGGCTAAAACACAACCCATACTGTACGTTCAAACTCAAGCACAAACACCGACGGAGGAGCCGACGCAAAAAATGAATACGGACGTGGACATCAACACGAACATGAAAAGAAATTCAAATGTAAACAAGATTACAAACACGAACACAAACTCGTACAAAACGTGAATGCAAACGCAATGGGAAACGGAGCCGGATATACAAACGGAATAGGTAACATATACAAAGAAACATAAACACAAACACAAACAAGAACACGAAATCACTGTCTCTGGCACACATTCTGATTCTGACTCTGGATCTGATAAGAACAACAGCAACAAAAATAACAACAATGATAGCAGCAATTTGGAGTACAGTGCTAACTTTAATCTTAATCGCGATGGTTGTGGCGATAGTAACGGGTGCGATTCCAAGAACGGACTTGGCGATAGAACAACGGTATCATGCATTTAACAACGAGCAGAACAAAGAATAAGAATTACAGTATGTTAAACAAACCATGCTCAATCGCATCTCGAAAAAGAACCAGATTCATTGGAATCACGCCTGGTTCCATATTGTAATCTTCAAGCTGGTTTTCCATGAACTTTTTCAATACTGAAAAGTCTGCGAGATCTTCGTATACTTCGCCTTCTTTCATAAAGTCACCTGTAAAGATCGAACGTTTTCCGAACAATACTTAGAAGGGAGCAAGAAATAGGTAAATGACTTAGCAAAACGAACCACTGCAAAACAGTGACGTAGTAACAAAGGGGTGCATACAGGGAATGTCACTATTGTTCAACTGACATTCAACTTGTGCTAAAACTTAATGATGACCAATAAACAAAGAAGACTTTCAAAGCTTAAAATCCATTTAAACCAGAACCAGAGATCAAATTGGGTTAATAGATCATGTTTCAAAGTCGGTCTACATGTGTACGCAGGTCAATCATCATCAACACTACAACGCGTGCTTAAGCTACATGCGATATTGAAAAAATGAAGAAAGGATTGAAATTCTAAAAGTTAAAATTTCCAAGTTTAGGAACTCCCTAACCAACTTCACCCGCCTCTATTGTACAATGTTGCTTAACGTTGTTCCTGAAGTCTTCCAAAATAGTTTACAAGAAAAATTAACATTGACTGGGATAACGGGGGTTGTAGAGTTTTACAGTAAATTAATTCATGATAGCTCGAAAGCTGATGAAATTATCTCAACAGTTTTGTCCAAGACTTCAATCTTCAAACGTCGCAGTCTCACTCCTGACAATGCAGTACATTCATGTACTTGCAGTCAGTTCTGGACGTTCGTTCTTACGATCAGAAAACTGAGTTACTTATCTGGAAACCATAAATTATCAAAATTTCAGCGATGACGAGAGACACACATTTTATGGAGCTCAAATCTATATATGTATTCAAAGCTATATATGTATTCGAGGAGTAGAATACAGTATTTTAAATTAAAACAAATTTCCACCTGTGATCCAGACAAACCTTTCATAAATTTATAAGATCGGTGAATTGAGCCCTAAACCCACGCTTTTCCTCCCGCTTACGGCAACAGTGTAGTTTCGTCTTCCTCCAAATAACAAAGGCCAGTTTCCTTCGTCAGGTTTTCCAACATAACAAACATGATGTCTTTTGGAAAATCATTTTGTGATGTTAATCTAAGTGGCACTCTCTCTGTTCTCTTTGAGAATTAAATAGTTACATAGATACTACAAAGTAGTCTGGTCGTTGCATTCAGAAGATGTAACCCTAACCCTAATCCTAGTTTGGAGACCCCTAAATAAGGAGAACCGAGCACTGGTAAAGAGGTAATAAAAGAAATGACAGTTTTCAGCACTCATCAATGCGAACGAATTTCCTCCTGATGTCATAAATTTCTGCAGTTTTCTCAGCTCAAATGTCTTGATTCGCGAGGATAATCGACGAACATGAACATTAAGGGTCATTTACCTCTAAACCAATACGTTAAATTTAGGTCCGAGTTGTATCTGGAATTTGGAGTTTGTATACAAGATACAAACGTTTTAAAATATTACATACAGTAAATGTTTGAATTAGCGCTTCTTCCGAATCAGCGCCCATTAATGAATGCAAACAGGGAATAAGAGTCTCTGGAACGCTTTCAAGTGATTATTTGGAAAAATAATCAGCGATACACATGTTGACTGGGCATCACCTGACCTTGTTGATAGTGAAGGCTCTGACTCAGTCATTGCCCAAGAATAAAATAATTACTTAGGATTTAAATTTATGGTACTATTAAAATAAAATAACTTGATCTCTTCCTCCATATTGAATGTGTTATTTGAAAGGAGATCTATGCTTTAGATTTTGGCAGCACGTCCTTATTACTACTTCCTTCCTTTTGCCCACTGAGTAACACTAAGTGAAAATTTCAAGATCAACCTACATAGCGAGAATCAACTTGAACAACTTAGTTGACGTAAGCAGGGTTCGAATTCGCATCTTCAGGTTACCAGATCGCTACTCGAACGAGCTCGATGTGAGTTGGAATCCCGCTCAAGTCTACTAAGTTGCAGTCGAGAGAAGGTCGAACATGAAAGTTTCTTTTCCCGTTCTTATCTAATGCTGTTTTGCAGTATTCATCGTCTTCAATTCACCCTCGACATTACCTGGTGAGACTGTGAAGACCGTAAATGAAACTCAAAATTAAACTGAACCATGAAAATTAAGTCAGTTATATCAAATTAAAAAGGTTATATGATGCTTACTTTATAAATTCGTGAATTTCACTGGCTATCCTACTACTGGTATCGAATGATAATTAATAGAATGCAATAAGCCAGTGAAAATCACCTTTTTATCACAAATTAACCTTATTTATACTAAAGCAATTACACGACTCGCTCTCGTTTTCTCTGAGCTATCTGGTCACGGAAAAAAAGGCACACTCACCAAATATTGGAGGCTGTTTGTTAGGACAGAGATTGTGATATGTAAGATCGAACAAACTTCCTAGCTTATCACCAATAAGGCCAACAAATGACTCCTTATCAGTTTCATCAACAAGGCGATCAGCAAAGACTCTGAAAATAAAAAAGATCAAGAGGATTGCTTTGGTTAAGACAATATCAACTGTCGCATGATACATTCCGTCGTATTAAAGAAGAACTTTTTGTGATGCATTTCTGGTATGCTGTTTCAAAACAAATTGTTTCATTTGCTTAGCAAGAAGAAAACTAATAAATGTCTAAAACTTCCATTTTGCAACACACACATACACACACACACCAAGTGTGACAAATTAAAGTGTTCATGAAGTAAGAAAATGAGTTCATAAGAAACTTTATTAACTGAAAGAACATTTTGTATGTAATGAGTGGCACATAATGAGTGACAAACACACACGCACGCACGCCAAGTGTGACAAATTTAAGTGTTCATGAAGTAAGTTCACAAGAAACTTTCTTAATTGAAAAAAACATTTTGATATATTAATATAAGCCGTCACAGCTCTCCCATAGCAAACTTCGTTCTTGACATTTTAAGATTCGCTTAATACCGTAAACGCTCTATTAAGACCCCCATTTCTATTAACCCCCCTCTCTAATAAGCACCCCTCCCCCACAAAAGCACAAAAAGATGGAGACTTAGGACTGAGTAGAATCGTACTATATTCTTAACCTCAACATTTCCAACTTCCACTTGCATATGGGACAGTTTCACTAATTTCTTGTCAATTTCTGTTTTCAATACATCAATAATGGCTCTTGACTAGCACATCGCACAATATGTTCCTGGAACAAGTCCATCATTTGACTCTATAATAAAGTAGTACGGTTGTTTCTATTTCTGGACCCAAAACTCAAGGTCAATCACGTTATCGCTTTGTTTTATTATGCAGTAGGGCTAACACGTAAGTAAAAACACATTTTTATGAGCCTGAATTTGGTTCAGCTTCAAGATTGCCCGTGGCAAGTATATGCCAGCTGTATCGCTATTTATTAAAGCTTGCTATCATTTCAGAAAAAATCGTGGCTCCGTCTTTGACTCCCGACGAGTTTTAAATAAGCCTCCTCCCCTCTCTAATAAACCCCTCGGCTAGAACACCTGAAAATAAATAAATCCCATCGGAAGCTTAATAGAACGTTTACGAAAATGTAAAAAACGCCTGGCACGTACGTCACATTACAAATTGAGTAACCAGAAAATCGTTATATCTCCGAAATTATGCAATTAAATCACTTAAATTTTTTCCCTTTAGTTTCATGGAATAAATACAACCACATTTAAAGTTTCAAGCAACTTTGTTAGATAACTTCAACGATAGCCTCATTCTATATTTATATAACATATGCAGATCTTGTTTACAAGGGAGGTTTTTTCGAACTAAACTTTCCGCTTCATGAGCACTTCACAATACGGGTCATCGTTTCGGCATGATGTCATGATATTTTATACATCATATTATGCCAAAAAATAAGAAATAGATACAGTAAATCTTACCTGAAATTTTCGTGGACCCATAACCTTGCCATGTTTGGTTTAGTATCCTGGAAATCCTTCCTCGCACGAAGAAGACCTTGAAACACCTAATGAAAATAAAGAAAACAAAAATAGTGATTTGCTAACATTGGTAGAGAGAGACTGAATCCGAGAGTAATGACCACATGACACGTTCATTGCTTACAACCCATTTTAATATGATAGAAATCAAGTTGAAAATAGTGAAATTAATGATGACGATAATATGTATAGTTTGCTGAGGTTTACAAAGCTAATTTACTTCAACCAACAATTTTTTCACTCCAAATCGAGATCAATGGATACTAAAATTAATGGAACCTGGGTGCCAAGTTGGATAAAAACCAATATTATGTTGAAAATATGGAGAAGACCCCGAAGAAAACAGTATTAAGAGTTAAATTCCTGTCTCAAATACAAAACATTAATCCATCGATGGCAGTAACATGAAATGATAATCTTTACCAATTATGCTATACAGGGTTTTCCCTTACGCGCAAATGCGCGTCCCTGAGGCACGTTTTGGTCGAAAAATATAAAAAGGACGCACAAGTGCCAGGTGAATGGGTCCTCTGGGACGCACAAGTTTGTCTTTGTAGTTAACGTACATTTTGAGCAGACTTAAATAATCCTTGTTACAGAGTAAAAGAAAAGCTTTTGAATCTAATCCTGTCTCATGAATCCTTTATTAATACAGTCTAAACTCCTTTCTTGCTTTCAAATCGCTCTCGGTTGTGTGAATGACTTGAGATCAGAAACGCGTTGGACACCACCTTGGATTTCAAGGTCGTAGAAAAAACTGGGGAGTGATTCAGCGACAGAGGCGTCCTTGCGCTGAAACAATATGGCAGAAACAATAAAACCTCAGGACTCCAACTTTTCTCCCTTGGACCCTCAATTTTAGATAAAAGGAGTCCTGAGAACTCCCAAGAGGACAATGTGAGCGAAAACCCAGATGCTATACAACAAAATTTACGTGAACTGGTCAACAACTCGCAATAAAAAGTGGAGGACATCCATATACCGAGCAATAAGAATAATAAATGGTTAACATGCACTGTTCTGTAAGATTGCCGAGTGCAAATAAAATTAGAAACAAGAAATGTGCGCGCGACATTTTCAAGTATTTACGTGGCATAACACCACTAGTCTTTCGCAATCATTTTGCTATATTATCATTGTTTAACTAATCCACCTTAAGCTTCACTTGAATGTTCAAGGAAAGCATAGCTGCTTTTCGTTGGCATCATATTCGTTTTATTGACCCTTCTGTGCACTAAAACTCGTTTTCGGATTTTTCAATGTGAGGTTGGTAGCACAAAATCTGCAGCTCCTCCCATATAAAATGGTCATGACGTGAATGAAGTCTGTCACGAAGAATTCACGTCTCAAACAGAATACTTTGCTTTGCTTAAAATTTGGAATATATATTTCATATGGTAAATCTGGAAATGTTTGCTTTCATTGAATCAAACAGATTCATATTTCACCATGAAGTGACTTAGTTAAACTTAATTAAATTAATTTCAGTTGGACTGTTAGTTAAAGCTCTATAATTCTGTATTTCAAAAATCACGAATTGTTCATTGGCTCATTATTTTAAGGTCAGTATATCGTAACAAAACTAAAAATGGTAATATCCAGAGTTTTCATAAGCCTTTTCTATGCCAAATATTTTCAGTCTAGTTGTGACGATCATGCTAGTTGGTTTCCCAACCAATGCTTTACAAATCACTGTGCTAAGGCGTTTTGAAATAATGACATCACTTCTAATGATACTTTTCCTTACAATCCTAGCGCAAATCCACAGTTACTAATTGATTTATGATATATTAGTTCCGCGTATCTTGGTTGACAAATCGCGATCAAATTTTACAAAATAAAACATTTTAAATCCAACTGAAGTCTCTTAAAAGTCTGTTAAAGAAAAATTTAAATCCTCCTTCACAGTATGTTCAGAATTTGTTCACAAAAATCTTCACAAAACCCAGATTAAGCTAATTCTTTTTGGAACAACGGGACCCAGTTCTTGATAAACTGTAGGTAAAACCTCCAACAAGACTTGGCCAAGAGGAGTACTGAGGCGCGCTTTCCGTGAATTCTAAACATACAATCTCGTGAACGTAAGGTCGGGTAGAAGAAGCAATGCAAATTACGAAATAACATTTGCATTCAAATTTATATACGCTAACCTTTGATATATCTCGTAAGTTGAATAGATAATGGATTTTGGTCGGTGTTGGAAGCATCTTGGCTACGATAGTGTTATAAACGTCTATGGTGGCCTGAAATTAACCAAAGAAAAATATTTGAATAATTTTACAGTTTTATTAATTATATCGAGTGGTTTTCTTCCCACTGAAAACAAGTATACGTACAATAGCTTTCAGACTACATGTTCATCTTCAAGGTTAATAGTATGAAACGTTTTGAACGCGTAGTTCAAAAGCTCGGTATTTTACGTACACTTTTTGTCTTTAATTGGAAAAATGAACTCAATATAATTTTACAGTTTACGTAAGTTTAATATTTATATATTTCTCTTATACAGAAAGCATTATGCTCTGAGTCGAAGTATATTTCCAAGCCAAGGTGAAACAAAAAAAGAGTCAAAAACAGAACTACAGGAAAGGTATTTAAGTAACGGTTATGTTTGTAAACGTGGGAAGTTTACATTCGATTATGTTTATATAACTAATAACCTTAGTTGTATACAAAAGTAAAGAATGGATTTTCGCTAAAAGAATCAATCCCAAAATTCATGCTTCAAATTTTATGTAAAATCTTGCAAACAATGTCTACAGTGTATCGTATTTGAAAACTGTTATTTATTGTCTCAACAGCCAGTCGACAACTTCAATTTAAAATGGACCGTCATCCAGAAAACTCAAACGAAGACGACTTTGTAATACAGCCGAAATACCACCGTCTCAACCTCGGTCCCGTCTTGTAATAACTCGAATCTTGAGTTTTTAGGATAACACTCCAATTTGGAACATATTCCATTTCAAACTTTTTAAAGTTTACAACGTTTTCCAGTTACCTGTGTCATTATATCGCCCAAAGGTTTCACATCCTCTTCAAAATCTTGCAATTTTTGATTGATCATTGTTCCAAATATTCTTTTGATTTGACTCTCCTGATAAAAATGACAAAAAAAAATCAAGATAAACTAAAATCATAGGCATAAGGCTACTAACATTCATCAGTCCTTTTAGCTTTTTAGCGAAAATCTAGCCCACCGCGTTTAAGTCCACAAAAGACGTTTTACTCCTACCAGACCAAAACCACTATTCCGGTTTGTTATGGCCAATGAGTACCTACGTTTTATAAATACAGAGCGTGCGCTGACGGGGTGCAACATGCCAACATTTGCTTTAAAGGGAAAATTTTTGTGCCTCCATTTTGCCCCTTCCTGAACTCGTAATAATAGGGTCATGACTGTATTTCTTTGCCGCTGTTTACACACGAAAAATACGTTCTTAACGACGAATGCTTTTACAACGTTATAACATTTGGTAGGAGTCATGGAAGTGGAATATTCCATTACCCTATAATAATTCTTCATTTCTACTAAATTGAGAATACTTTAATTGAAATGTTTCCTCATGTTTTTGATGCTGGTTTGCCACCTCCCGCCCATGACTTCGCTCCATTGTTTATTTAACAAATAGGAAATTGCTTGAGTACCTCTATACTCTGATAGAACCATGAACGACGTTACTTCAACCGGAAAAATGCCTAGTGAAAATACGAGGCGTAGCTTGTATTTTCTGGTATTTTTCCTGTTGGAATGGTGTAATGAATCGAGATGTCATTCATGTTTTTGTACTCTAATACAAAATAAAAATGACGTCTGCGTGTCTCTGTACTCTGTGAGAAAATGAAGCTTGTCTAATCAGAGTGTGCGTAGGACGCGTGTTATTTTGTAAATGTATTCAGGACACAAGAAAGGATCCTTTCGACAAACACACGTTCATCTCAGACCCAAATTCACAATATAGAAAAACTCTGCTAATAGCTTTACGACTAAATGGGAAACAATACAGAAACTAAATAACTGCCGTTTTCCTGTTATCGTTCAATACAAAAACTTACTTCAGAAGTCGGTGTTTTCATTCTTTGATTTGCAAAACGAGCAACAAAGGTATGTAATTCATCTACTTCTAGTTATTTGATGCTTTCGAGTAAGTTTCATTTTATGGTACTTACTTGTGGGAAAGTCATATTTATCATGTTAAATCTGCTTTGCAATCGACTGGATATCACCATTCTTCCACCTCCGGGAGGACCCATTGCACCAAGAAGATGCATGTCCTGTAATAAGTTGAGCGACGTTACTAGGAAGCTAATGCTTATTACCTTGTCCACGAACCTCATTACCTCCCTAACCTGAGTAAGTAATAGCCAGGCTCTAGAAATGTTAGCGCCTTTCCAAAAAAGAGTTAAACAGAATGCTGTTTGTCAAAATTCCGCCAGCCAACTAACCGACCAACAAACTATCCATCCATCCATCCAACAGACCAACAAACCATCTACCCCACCAGTCAACCAACCAGAAAACTATCCAGCCAGCCAGCAAAACAACAGACCGACGGATCAAAAAACCAACGAACTGAACAACCAACCAACAGCCCAACTGACCAATCTACAGAACAACCAACTTACCAACAGACCAACTAGTCAGCCAGCAGACAAACCAGCCAACGTAGCGCCTAACCAACCAGTAAGCTAAATAACCAACGAATAAAATAACAAGCCAGCAACCAACACCATAAAACAAATAGCAAATCAATTTGTGAACAAAATTTTTAACTTAGCACTTTCAATGAATCCTTATCTTTTATGGATACCTTCACATATTTCGCAGTTTGTTTCGTTCTGTCGTACCAAAATCCATAATCCACCCACTGTCTAATAAGTTCTAGAGGTGGCTGTGAACCAAACGTATCCTTCGCCGGCATGTTAAAATCATCCAAAAATGTCAGCAACTGTTTACCGCCAATCGGAACGTAAACCCCTTAAAATATAATCATCAAATAAAGTGACTGGGGAGAAAACTTAGGTGAATTCCAGTAACATTTAAATTTCACCTCAACCACGTAACCTTTGACGTAAATGGACGGTTCCCTTCCCATAGTCGTTATCAACAGGTTTCTATAAAGAAATTACGGCCAGAATTTTCTTACATACACAGAAATTCCAGCCCTCGCATAAATATCTTGATCACGAGCATAAAGCAAACAGTAGACTTTCGTGCTTCAACAATGCAATATGTTGGTAACGTCGTTTCGTGAAATTACCTTCTCAAACACATCAATATTTAGTTAGGAAAACACAAAGGAAAATCGCAACCAAAACATGTTTTTATGGAGCGTATGCACTTGGCTTTGCTGTTGTTCCTTTACAAAAGAATTTTTATCATTTTGTTAGGTACACCAATATGGTCGCCATACCCTTTGTTGTTCGAGTCTCTGGAACTCGGCGCATTACGCTGTATACCATAATGAAATACATGTATAAATTAAGCAAACTTTTATAATGATTTTCTTCAATACTGGTTTATGTTAAATTATTTTTATTAATTATTAATTATTTAATTAATGCTGGACTTTTGACCAATTGATCCAGGCTTTGTTTCTAGCAAAAATGATCGAGGATTAGGAATTTCAGAATTAAATAACTTTCGCGGAGTATCCACTAATAGGCCACTTGCATCAAGTAGCAGTTTTGGAATTATGAGTCCAGAAAATGCATACAGGTTGGTGATTCAAGTAGAATTCTTCAGCTTGATTTTAGCATTAGCATTACCTATGAGAATGGGTCGAATTTGCAGGTAATCGTGAGATATCAATTCTTAAGGCGTATCTTTCGTTAAGTCAAAGAGAAAACGACGCGAAACCTCGGGATATTTATGCTTTGGTAGTAGTGTGACGTATAATAAAGAGAAAACGTGATAGTCAATCATATTTTCTGTTCACGTTACCCTGAGGAATATTCTGAAATAGTAATTGTGATAATTTGCGTAGTTATAAATAATATAGAATGGACGTAAAAAGCTATCGAAATATTTAATTAGGATGTAACAACGTGGGAAGCAAGCCGAGCGCTGAAATATAAAAGTTAAAATAGTGTGTATGTAAATTTGAATTTTGAATTAACTGGAAAGTCGGAAAATCGACATTTATACCGTGAGCTTGTAACGCGTGGAAACTTTACAAAAACTTTCCCTCGAAATGTTTTCCTTCGTTATGATCAAAACATGTAAATGTACTAAGGATTGCACAGAATATCTCATCCAAGGGGTACTCGCTAAATTAAAATGTTCAGCGACAGATTGTCATTCAACCGTACAGGCAGTGTATAATAATTGCTAACACAAGATTAATGTCTCACTAAAAATCAAGGTCACATTATGACTTGTTTCTTAAAAACACAGCGGGTTATCGTCGGGCTCGCTGATATGTATGAAACTCTGATATAAAACTTTGTGGGGGATACTTCGGTAATGGATTCTACTGCACATCTTGAATTTAAAACTTTTTAATCTGAAGATGTGTAGTAGCTCAGCAGTTATTTACTCTGAGCTTTCGTCAGTGAGCGATTGAAATAAAGTTCATTTTGCCTGAGGGTCCCATTAGTACGTCCCCGTATACCCCGCGACCAATTCGACCCACGTTTGCTCTTGCGGCCCACCGCGAAAAGTGCCGCGATCCACTTTTTGGTAGCAACATATGGTTTGGAAATCCCTGGTTTAATTGCTGAACTACGAGGACTCAATGTGAATTAAGGCTCCAAAGATGGACTAGCTGATTAGTGCGACAGACGTTCTGCGTGCGCAGAAGTACCAACAGTACGGACTTATCTTAATTCCCATCCAGGTAGTATATATGTCATGTTTACAAATCAGTTCACAGTTGTAACCTTTACTCCGCACCATAATCCAAATAGCTCGATGCTTAAAGCATTTCATCGGTCATTAGATATTACGAGGATGATTCCCGTCACTGACTCTAATGGGTAAGAGACGATTCTGACGTAGTAAAACCGTCACTACTCATCTTGGATCAAGAAATCGGCAAGTTGATTCAAAATAAAACTATTCAAGGTATTACTTTCGTATCGGATCGTTAATAAGTTGACCTAGAGTTTAGTTTATGAAAAAAAGTGATGTACCTTTTGTTCTTTTCTCCACTTTACTTTCGATAATGTCTTGGACGTTATTCGACGATGTCTAAAATGAGAAACACCCAAGAGTAAGTATTAGACCAAGTATTAGATGACAAGGGTTAACTGAAGGTCAAAATCAGGGCCACAGTCAGTAATAGAGGAAGAGTATTAACTGAGTTAGGCTTGGAATCGGAGTGAAGTATAAGTCGTTTCCAAAGTAGGATTCATAGTAGGAGTTGGAATCCTAGCTGGAGTCAGAGTTGAAGATGGTTATCGGGGTTGAAGTTGGACAACATGTTAAAGCCAGAATAGGAGCGGTCGAGCTGAGGTCAGATTTGGAGTCCAAGTCCGCATTGGAAGTCAAAGTCATAGTCAAAGCTTTAGTTGGTATAGAGCATCAATGAAATTGACCCACTTAGGGCCCGTTCACGCTAGCTATTTAGATCGATCTCAAATCGATCTAAATAGTTAGTGATCTAAATGAGTACCTGAATACCATTAAATAGTCAGTTCCCCTTATTACGTCAGCTGAATATAACTACCAAAATACTTTGCGGTTTTTCCTTTTCATGCAAACATTGAAATTCCAAAGCGAATGGAAAGACAATTGCTCAGATAAACATTAAAAACAAGATTTTGAAAGGCATTCTGGTAGTTGAATTCACCAGATGTGTCAGGGCAATCGGCCATTCCCAGAAACAATTATCCAACGTAGGTTCGAATGGCCTGAAATAGGGCAACAAGCAGCGAGGCTAAATTAGTCTATTGGCTGGACTAAGACAGAAGGTGATTCGTGTAATTCCAATTTTTAAGGATGGCACAGTATTAGCACATACCTGGGCTGACATATTGATTGTCAAAATCGAGTAAATCTTTGGATCGAGACGCTGGAGAACTCCCTGAGCGACAGAAGTCTTTCCAGTGCCGACTGGTCCCGTCAAGAGGACAGGTCGATGAGCTTTGATGAGATTATACACGAGGAAATCATATCGTACTGTGTCCACCGTTGGTACGGTTATCTTATAAAAAGGCTCACTGAAGAATAAAAAGATGAACTAGGGTCGGTAAAGACGGGTTCAAGTCATACATGTAACAGAATCCCTCAAAACCATCTTTTCATGGAAAGAATCCTGAAAATAAAGATTGAGTTACGGTGTATAGGTACTTGACCTATTTTAAATGGAGTCTTGAGAGGAGATATTTTTCCGACATCTGTCACGTACGGTTTTTTGTAACCTCGACATCGTCTCATTATATAATCTAAAAAGTGTCTAAAGTTATACTCCAAGTGACTAGTGAGATTAATCTCAGCATTTTTAGATCTGGTTCGTTTTAGATCTGGGTGGGCAAAAAAAGCAGAAACGTCAGCAAAACATAGTTAATTTAGTACAACTTTTCCTACAAAGCAGAAAAATGTACAATATGTCTTTTAAATTACATTTAACAAGGTATGACCAATTACGATCTCAAAGCTTAATGCCAATCACTGGTTTGGAAAATTTACCAACTTTTCATGACATTACAACCGATTTCTCACAAAATGTAGTATTAAGCTTTAGTTCACTTCATGATACTCATCCAAATTAGCTAACAAAATAATCAGGTGCGTTTGCGAACAGAAACAGAATTAAAAATAGAAACTCAAAATTAAACACCCCATTGTCAATATAAAGCAGTATTTAGTTGGCATTCCCTTACATAAAAAATGGGATGCTTTCATTGACTATGTGTATATACTGACTGTAATCCATTTAAACTAAACACATTGTGTAGTATCGTACAGGATACGGTAGCTTGGCGCGTGTAAATCTCAAATAGGCATGCTTCTCAAGTTTTAAACTCAGGAAAGTTTCTGAGTCCCCGCCAGGGGCTGACTTAAGATCTGTAGGAGCATGCGCATTTGAGCAGTAATTCATATTTAAGTGATTTAAATGTATTTCTATCATGTTAATCATGTTACAGGAATAGTAACTACGGAATGTGTCAATGAAATTTGATTCATTATCTCACTCCATCTGCTCATCGACTGTATCCACATAGTTCTTTATTCCACCGTGACAACGTTACTAACCATGTTTTTTGTTCACCCCACTGTGGGTAAACTAACCTTGGATTGTACCGCCAGCCACTTCTTAGTTTGTCTTCCCAGGAGGCCCATGACTTTTGCTTGATATCAACATGATATTCATAAACGGTGTCCTACGTTCAAAGAAATTCAGTTAACAAAAACAAACAAAAACAACGAAACTAGCCCTACAAGTACAACAACACTGGCAAAAACATAAACGTTGTTAATTGGTATGCAGATATTACCAATTCAATTAGAAAAACAAATCCATAAAATCAAGAACGCAATGACGATTTCCGAAACGTGATATTCCTACCATTCTATTGCGTCCTTGAAAAACAATTCGACACATAGGAACCACTCTGACCTCCAGTATCCAAACTGTAGTTGAACAATAGGCTAAGAATTGAAGATTTCTTTCCAATCATTAAAAATTTTGTCTGGCAAACTTCATATATTTGGCATAAGAGACGTAACTGCTTTTCTGTATTTCGTTGACAATGTAATTCTTCTTCGTGTAAACTGAGCCAGTGTTACTGACCAGAGATAGCTTTGTAATCCAATACGTATAGTAACTACAAATACGAATACGCAATCAGCTTCTACCCGCCATTCTACCATATCCCTTCAGAATGCGAACAAAGTTTACAGGTTGTAAAGGTTTTCAAAAAGCCTAAAATTTAAATTTAATGAACGCATCGACATTCTTATAACTTGAGACTCAAAAGGTTAAGCGTAAGATGAAGTCGTTTTGGGTCAGTGAAAATCAACAATTCGGACCCACGTTCCTTCATAGTCTATTTGAGAGAACTGGGGAACAGCATGCGACAAACAACTTTCAAAGCAAACATGTCAAACTATAATTCTGCTAATGTGAATTTAAACTTTTCATCTAATGGAAATGATAAGGAAAAAAGGAAAAAAATTACACTTAACACAAGCTTAGAACAAAAAATACAAAAACAATACACGACCAGAAGTCCTTACCGATGGCAGAACTTGAAACCGGGCCTTTAGAATCCGCAAGGAAACAAAACAGCGCCTTACATGACTAGGCTACTGATGCATTATGCCAATTTGTATTTAACCTGGTGGTAACCACGTTTACGTTGCAACTTCGTCTTTCCCTACGTCCATGCTTTCAGCAAATACTTTTATTGACAATTGCCTTTAACGGCTCAAGAAATTTGAATAGACCTAACCTCATAATTACAGTAATGTAAGCAAAGCTGTGATCAAATCTTGTATAAGTTGTACTGTATCGTATGTGGTACGGTTTCACAATAACACAATCAGCACCTTGGTCTTCACGCAATACTTTACTTAAACAGGTCGACACAGCACGTAAAAGGGATCTTTTGGAAATCTTCACCTAGCATATTTGTGTATTTCGAGGTTTTTAAAATAAACCTTTTTGAACATTAGAACAAAATTGAACAAAATATGTCCGAATGTTCGAAACAAAAATCTTATCAGGAACAAAGAATCAAAGACAAGGACTTCAAGGGCGACAGTTCATCCAGCTGTTCAACCGAAAACTAAGTTTAATAACTTTACCTTTGGCCTTATATAAGAGTTCACTATAGTTTTGCGTCATCATTAGATTATGAGTTCGTTCTATTGGTGTTACAGACTCTATCCTACTTTTTGCCCATCACCTCGCATCCAGCGATCTCACCTCCCACCCTACTTTACTCTCATGTAACATTCTCACCATGTCATGAACCTTCAGATATTGTGTCTTCTTAACTTTACTCTCTTCTGGTATTTTCTTGCAAGCTTCTCTTTTCTTCGCCAGTCTAACTTCTCCTTCTTCTACTGTCTCGCTTTCCAACTTTTCTCTTCGTTGTTCTCAGTCTCCCCGTCAGCCCCTTCCTATTCAGTTTCATGCCATTTTTCTTTTTTACTTTTTTTCAGTTCCTTTTCTCTTGTTGGTTTCCCATAGTGATCAAAATACTTTACCAAAAATTTTAGCTTTAACCAGTGAAAAAAATCCTTTTAAGAACATACACATTGAAAATGATTTCGACATAACAACAGTTTTCTTGGATGATCAGTCTATGACTTTTCGATTTCCAATCCTGTTACCAGGATTCCAAGTTCTGATGCGGATGAACGTAAAGCGAGTTTTTGTTCCCCTGATCATCACACGGTTAAATGTAGCCTAACTACGCCGAGATTAGTACCCACGCACCGCGCTGCACGTGGTGTCCGAAAGGATATTCCAGAACACAAAATAAAATCAAAATATGAATGTCTATTCCTTTACCTTGTTTAGTAACCCGGGCTTAATTTCATTCTTCAAACAATGCCTAACTTCAGCAAATACGAAATTATTACCTTGCTGGGAAATTGGCCTTCAAGCTCTCTCAAGAAATTATCCATCTTCTTACGACTGTCTTCATCCACAGAAGCTCCAATTGACCAAATTAGAGAAAACAAAAACCATAGTTCCAACATACGAGGATAACTTTCATCTCCGGGGTTCACCTGTTGACGGACAACAGACAAACATTACTTGCCTCCAACAATGAAAATAAGCTCAAGACTATTGCCTAGTATTAAAGCTGTGAGTCATCGGGATCAAAGTTAAGATAACGATTTAGTAATAAACTCATCTGGTATATTTACTATTCACCATTTATTCATTCACCATTCAGCAGTAGAACAAGAAACTTTTGAAAAGTGTGCTGCCAGGTTTTGAAGGAGGTTTATTAACATTGTAAATCACTCGAGAAAGTTAATTTTGTGCGAAGCATAACATGGAAAATAGAAGGGAGACATCTTGGGAATATTTACGTGTTTACCCAGTGTATCACAACTTACGTTCCCGAAAGAAAAAGGTTAAAATAGTCGGGTGAATGGATATTCTGATGTAGATACCGGCAGGAAGGCGGAGATAGGCAGATAAATAGTAGAGCGGGTAGACAAGAGAGTTACAGCCGTCTGAATCACCTGATAGATGCTCTTAAGTCTCCACTCTCGTTTAACGACGGTTAAGATCAAATAAAGGTCACTGACTTGGGGGGTGTTACATTTCCGTATCTCCGGGAAAGTTGATAAAGCGAACCGAAGATTTTCTTTGCTGGCGAAACAAACGTGACCCAATTTTGGGCATCCATTGGTTCTGAGCAGCTGAAACCAGCGATTATTTTCCGAAACTATAAGAGGTTATGTCTACTTACCCCATTCTCTTCAGTAGCCAAGGCGTCAAACAACGCACAAAGTGAAACAACTGTATTGAGTTCTGAAGTTGGAATTGGTTCCTTGCAGTTTTTGCGTCGAAAAGTAAGAACACTTTCGACAAATTTTTCGAAAAGTCTCTGGAGATGCTCAATGGATTTCTATAAGTAAAGCGATAGTTTCACTAATGGTGCCTTGAACAACTGTGCAGAGCTAGTGTAACAAAACGACGTCACAACTTCAAAATAACTTGAACAACCTTGTAGCTGCTGTGTATGTGCGTGGCTGTACTCAGTTTCGGATGAATTTGGATGTTTAATTGCATCATTCCGACCGTGAAATCACTACAACGCATACCAAACCTTCCTGACGTCCTCGAAGATATTTGTGCTAAATCGACTGCAAGGGAATATCGTCGCAGGCGGTTGGAGAAAATTGACTGAGCCTGATCTCGTTTTTCGGAGGGGCAACCAAACCGAGCCCGGGGACTGGTTGGGAAATCTTTTAGAACTTTCGTCTTGAAAGTTTCCTGTACTTTGCAATGGAAACTTGCATTTAGATATCATTTTAAAGAACCTATCCCTTCAGTAGCCATAGTCCAATTGCGAAAAACTACAGAGAATTTACAAGCCAGGTTTGACGTTGGTTTTTGTGAAGAGACTGACGGACTAGAGCTTTTACAAATCAACTATCACTATTGCATCACTAATTCACAGTGTAACCAACAGTTACCTCCCTATTTCTAATATTTTAACAGTACGTTTATTCACTTGCGCAAATGTGGTATGGTAATTCCAATCTATGATTTACAGTACTTTTTATATGTCACTTAACAGGGATGAGGTTTCAAAAATTAAATGTTTTGGTCTTTTTTCTTTGATTTTTTAACCAGATCGTATATGCAGCCTGATGAAGTGTAAGTTAGTATATGACTGAATTAGGCAGAAAGCAGACTTGAACATCGAGAAACACCACAATGCAAGAGAGCTTAATCGATGTAACAGCCCTAGCGTGTTTGAGTGCGTACGTAGTCATCTTCCGCGTGTATTTCAGTCCCTTACACGGTTAAAGTGGTCAATTCCGGTCTTCCTGGCGCTACTTACTTTAATATTACCTCGTATTGCTTTGAATCGTACATCAGTCTCGATAAGGGGACGAAATTTCAGCCTTTACAAAGAACATAGTCAAGTACGAGTGCTAAACGATAGGAATGGACAATAGGACAATATAGGAAAAACTGTGAGTACGTTTTCTATGAAAGGTCAGTATCAGATTTCAAAGCTTCCTGGAATGTTTATGAAGAACTGGTTTGTTTTCTCTAAATGCTCTTACCGGTGCTGTTTTTAAATTTCACTGAAAACAACGATGAGGAAAAAAGTGGAAATACTGTAAGAATGCACAAACTGATGTCGCAAACGGCCGCGTATTGACTGAAACGGCTCAAAAACTACCCCACACCACAACCAGTTTCTTTGGCTTTACTTTTTAGACCACTCGATAACTTTTTGAAGAGTTCGGTGAGTCTTGCCACATCAACCCAGTTCTTTACCTTGTCTTTTCTTCTGTTCAGCCATGAATCAACGTACGGTTGCCAACCCAAGTCAGTAACATCATTGTAAACCATACCACAACGGCTAACTGTAGCTGGTGACGCCACAGCAAGATCTTCTACTTCAAACAACAGAGAAACCTACGAGGACACCATATTTTGTCAAAGGCTGAAGCTTAATATTAACAACCCAAAATACCCCTCAAGTGTAACCACAAATACGTCGCTCACAACGTTTAAGAGCGCCATGGGGCCTAGAATGAGCTTCCCGCTACCCACCATCCACCCCCCAAATTGAATTTTTGCATGGGACCCTGAAACAGCTATAACTGCTACTGACTAGCAGATGTTCTTTATCATAACTGATATCTTTAAAGTGAAAAACATAATTTTCAAGAGCGGAAAAATGACCTTTTACAAGGCTATTGGAACAAACCCAGATTACTCGATCTTTTAATTGCCAAGTTTCATCATCGGGAAAATGGCATGATGGAAAAACGATGTCAAGACGATCTGTCATTGGAAGAAAGCTGACCACAGGGTAAAATATTGCAGATGAACCACCCTTTGTATTTTTGCTGAATTCGCAATATTTAATATTTTTGTTATATTATGAGGCGTACTAGTAGTAATATTTTTGTCGTATTTGCGTATATTTGTATTTGTTTGTTATATTTCCGTAACATTTTTCTCAAAAAATTTATTTCTACATCGAGACGTTCCTTACCTGATCTGGCATAGCTATACGTTCTCCATTAATGAGTGTCAGGACTTTGTTGTCATCCATAACTGAGTTCATAGACTCAATCCAAAGGGTGTCGACGGGACCATCAAAAATGATCCACTTTTCATCCGGTTTTTCATCTTTACAATTAACAAAATTATCAGTTTTATCCTTATGCAAGTAATCAATATGTAGGTAAGTAAGCAAATACGTACGTGACTAAGAGCTCTGTAAGCAAGCAAGTAAGTAAACAAGTAAGTATGTACGTAAGTATATGTAAGTAAGTAAGTAAGTAAGTAAGTAAGTAAGTAAGTAAGTAAGTAAGTAAGTAAGTAAGTAAGTACATGTAAGTAAGTAAGTACATGTAAGTAAGTACACGTAAATAAGTAAGTACGTGTAAGTGAGTAAGTACATGTAAGTAAGTAAGTACATATAAGTAAGTAAGTACACATAAGTAAGTATGTAAGTACATGTAAGTAAGTAAGTACACGTAAGTAAGTAAGTACACGTAAGTAAGTACATGTAAGTAAGTGAGTAAGTACATGTAAGTACATGTAAGTAAGTGAGTAAGTAAGTGCATGTAAGTAAGTGCATGTAAGTAAGTACATGTAAGTAAGTAAGTACATGTAAGTAAGTGAGTAAGTAAGTACATGCAAGTAAGTAAGTACACGTAAATAAGTAAGTACGTGTAAGTAAGTGAGTAAGTACATGTAAATAAGTAAGTACACATAAGTAAGTATGTAAGTACATGTAAGTAAGTAAGTACACGTAAGTAAGTAAGTACACGTAAGTAAGTACATGTAAGTAAGTGAGTAAGTACATGTAAGTACATGTAAGTAAGTGAGTAAGTAAGTACGTGCAAGTAAGTACATGTAAGTAAGTACATGTAAGTAAGTACATGTAAGTAAGTAAGTACATGTAAGTATGTAAGTACATGTAAGTAAGTAAGTGCATGTAAGTAAGTAAGTGCATGTAAGTAAGTACATGTAAGTAAGTAAGTACATGTAAGTAAGTAAGTACATGTAAGTAAGTGAGTAAGTAAGTACATGCAAGTAAGTACATGTAAGTAAGTGAGTAAGTAAGTACATGTAAGTAAGTACATGTAAGTAAGTGCATGTAAGTAAGTAAGTACATGTAAGTAAGTACATGTAAGTAAGTAAGTACATGTAAGTAAGTGAGTAAGTAAGTACATGTAAGTAAGTACATGTAAGTAAGTACATGTAAGTAAGTAAGTAAGTACACGTAAGTAAGTACATGTAAGTAAGTGAGTAAGTAAGTGCATGTAAGTAAGTGCATGTAAGTAAGTACATGTAAGTAAGTAAGTACATGTAAGTAAGTGAGTAAGTAAGTACATGCAAGTAAGTAAGTACACGTAAATAAGTAAGTACGTGTAAGTAAGTGAGTAAGTACATGTAAGTAAGTAAGTACACATAAGTAAGTATGTAAGTACATGTAAGTAAGTAAGTACACGTAAGTAAGTACATGTAAGTAAGTGAGTAAGTACATGTAAGTACATGTAAGTAAGTGAGTAAGTAAGTACGTGCAAGTAAGTACATGTAAGTAAGTACATGTAAGTAAGTACATGTAAGTAAGTAAGTACATGTAAGTATGTAAGTACATGTAAGTAAGTAAGTGCATGTAAGTAAGTAAGTGCATGTAAGTAAGTACATGTAAGTAAGTACATGTAAGTAAGTGCATGTAAGTAAGTAAGTACATGTAAGTAAGTACATGTAAGTAAGTACATGTAAGTAAGTAAGTACATGTAAGTAAGTGAGTAAGTAAGTACATGTAAGTAAGTGAGTAAGTAAGTACATGTAAGTAAGTACATGTAAGTAAGTACATGTAAGTAAGTAAGTACATGTAAGTAAGTGAGTAAGTAAGTACATGTAAGTAAGTGAGTAAGTAAGTACATGTAAGTAAGTGAGTAAGTAAGTACATGTAAGTAAGTACATGTAAGTAAGTACATGTAAGTAAGTACATGTAAGTAAGTACATGTAAGTAAGTAAGTAAGTACATGTAAATAAGTAAGTACATGTAAGTAAGTATGTACACGTAAATAAGTACATGTAAGTAAGTAAGTATGTACTTACTCCTAGAGTTTGGTTTCAAATCCGAGCTGTAGTCTGGTTAAAAGTTACCTTAGTTTCATGTGAGAAGAGTGTTGTCCAGTTTGACTCTATCAAGCATCGCAAGTTTTCTCAAGGTACTCCGGTTCCCTTCTGTTGTAACACTGGACCCATGACGGGTGGTCCTTATTGGACCTCAGAGAACAGCCTCGCTAGCTGATAGGGTTATCCAGTATAAATAGACACAAAAGGTAACTAAGGTAACAATAATCGAACAACCGCTTGGAGTCGGATCGAACCCTACCTCAGAAAACTACATGGCGACTTGTGTTGTGATACGTGTTGTAATCGGTTTGTTTTTGCCCTACTAACTCTCCCATTCTAAATAAGGTTGGGAATAGTTATCCAAGACAAACGGCCTCGCATTTTGCACTTAAAACGGCTGAATATAAATTAAAGTTCAAGACTGGAACGTGAAAATATTCTTACGTGGAAAAGTCAGCCCCAAGGACTACAAAGAATAATTTGGCGAACTATGAGTATATTATTCTATCATTATTATATATCTTGGCTTTTAAGTAATACCACTGTATAACTTGTGATTAAATGGGGCACAGAAAATATTTTTCTAATTAATTTCTCTAACTTACATTGCAAATGTGAACAAAATAGGAAGAAAATGACAACTCCATGAAAGAGATAAGACCGAACTAGACGATCCGTCGAAATAATGAAATTCAAATTCTAACAACAATCTACTGAGAGACACGCCCATTGTACGTTTGTAATTCACTCACCTGAACACGTTAGTCGCATTACACTCGATAGAACCCCATCAGTCCATTCGTTGGTATTCAGGTCAAATTCACCATACAGTTCTCCAAGAGAAAGAGCCTTGGGATTTAACGGATACTCCTACGAAGGCAAAGTTACAAACCATAAAAATAACCAGTTAGAATATGACCGTATGGTTGCTTTTCAACAGCTTAGCTTCAGTAGGGGAGGTAAAGTCATACACGTACGCATTTCGGTGAAATTAAATGGTAATGTGGTGCTTTAATAAATGAATAAAATCTTTACCTGACCGTGTTTATACATGTTATACGTTATATGTGTGCAAGACCTTAATCTAGTAAACTCACAAATGTTTTCTTAGTGCAGAACAGCATTTGAACTCGAGACCTTCTGATCGACAGTCTGATGTTCTTCCCAAGAAGGTACACGGACTATGATGGCGAGGAAGGTTAGTGGCACATCTATATTAACACCAAGCTACCACATTCTCTGAACTACAGTATGTCTTACATTTTGTTCGTACAGGACAGAATTTTATATCAAATAAACAAACATTTTATTGGAAAATAGCAGTTTTACCTTGACCAGATTATAACCTTGAATTCCATCTTTCTTCATGGTGGACAAAGCCAATTGTAACATCTGCCAACTGACACTTTTACCAGAACCAGTTTTACCAACAATCATTGTAGAATGTCTAAAAGTAATTAACTAAACGTTTTATTTTTGACGTTCTCCCAAACAAACAAATTCAAAGATTGGAATGGCTCCTCCAGTGCAATCTTTGTTCCTATTTCCAATTTTCGGAATATTTTTGATTACTTTTAAAAGTTGTGATGGACTATGTTTCGACGCAACGTTGGATCATCATGTCAAAAATACGTTTGTGAAAAAGCGGAGTAAACGTTCGTGTAACGGTGAAGAATCAGCCCTTGTTTTGTAAAAGAATGTGCGTGAGGAAGCATCTCGTCAGGCCATACGTCAGTCCAGCGTCTGTTTATTTATTTTGATGTATTGACTGTGATAGTCGGGATGTGGAACAGACATCACGTTAACTGGAGAAGCGAGTGAAAGGCGTTTTCAATAAAGAGAAGACAACATCGTAAGCATTAACACACATACTCAGTTAGAATGCACATCTATTTTTACAGCAAACAAGATTTCACTGTACTAACAAAGGTTGACTCCGATTTTGATCATTTACTTTTGAGGCATTTTATGTACACAAACTAAAACCACCATTGAATAAGAGGTTAGATGAGGGACATCTAAGCGTGGTCTTGTTATGAATATCTATGAACTGTTTTTAAAACATCTATTATATGTATATGCAGTTTTATGCCATCATGAAATTTGGACATGTAACGTAATGTAATTTGCTTTTTAAACTCTATTCAAGAAGTAAACTTTAAACATTTTTGACCTGATGATGAACCAACGCTGGGTCGAAACGTTTTCAAGCATAACTTTTATTAAAACATTTTATGATGAATAATTTGGTATTTTTGATTTCTGCTCGCATTTATTCTCCATCTATAATCCAAGAAACTCAGTCAATAAACTTTAAATCTTCAAGAAGGTTCATCATAGAAACTGAAGATTGTATTAAACATTCTAGATCACCATTGAAGCATGATCAACTCATGCTCATGCATTTTAATCCGTTTTACCTATTTTCATTTCATTCGGTACTATCAAATTTATTTCGCGCACATAAACTTCTCATCCTGTCCCATTTGATCCTATTCACTCCTTCCCTTTTCTTTTCCCTTCATTTCATTTCATTTCATTTCCCTTCCCTTCCCTTCCCTTCCTTTCCTTTCCCATTGCATGCCATGTCATCCAAACCAATCTTATCCTATCCTAACCAAACCTATGCATCAATCCTATCCTGTCCTATCCAATCCCATCCCATCCCATCCTATGCCATGCTAATACATCCCATCCGTCTCCATCTCATTTCACTCTAGGCTAATTTAAACACTCAATTTTCTCAAATTTTACTTTGTTTAAACTCCACTTTAATTATTACCATAAAACATCTTGGTAGAAACAGTCGCTACCTGGAATTTTTCGTTTCATAAAGCTGAATGATCTTCAAAACGGTCGTCGGATGTTCTTGCAGACCAGCTTGCTTCAGTTCTTTCAGAATCACGTTTCGAAGCTAAACAAAGAAGAAACATGAGTGGTACAGGAATTGTATATTACAGTTGCCAGTGCAGAGTTGTAGTCAGATCACTAAATCTCGAATCCTTATAACGAGTACGACTTATCACGCTCAAGTCCGAGCCTGAGTTACAAACTAGTAAGCTCGGGTGATGAATCCTAGAGACGACTTCCTGTCTTCGAGTTATAAATCCGAGGGGCGAATCTTTAGTGTATTTATTCCATGTTCACAAATACAGTATGTTCCCAACATTAAAATAACAATTTTCAGACAAACGTTGTCTCACGAAGCTGATTTCCCGCAGCATAAAATTTCTTGATTAAATTTATTGATTAATTACGAAGAGGGTAACTAGGCCGTAACTCACTTTTTATATGATGTAAGTGAAAAACAAACTCTTTACAGTGGCCGGAGGTGTATGGACGCACAAAAATTTGCTGCATGTACAATATTTTCTGTGCTCATAAAACCAAACCAATAATACTGGTATTTTCGTCAAAGAACTAAAACAAGGTTACTCGACCATCAAATCACGAGTCATCTAGCTAGGCCCAGTGTCAAGGAAGAACGCTCGAGCCCGAGTCACAAGTCCAAGTCTTTTAAAAATGAATTTGGAAAGTCTCAGTCCGAATTCCGAACAAATAATGATGGAAGTATTGTTTCATTCACTTTCGTGGTCTGTTTTGACGAAATTGAAAGAGAAAATGCTGCCATCATTACCTGCAACCCCAACTACTTCCAGAGGATCTAAGGCGTAGCATTTCAACACAATGCTGACGATCCGTTAAATAGGGACGACTGAAATCTATTTCTAGAAGCTTACAGAGACCTGAGAAATAAGCATAAAAATACCACTGCCGGTACTATAAATATGACCCCTAGTGTCGACCATTCACACCTCTAATGAAGAAACTGAAAGTTTGTGTCGAAATGTTGGATCTTACTTTTGACTAGACTCCCAGTAGAAATTCGCCAATTAAGAATTTATTTTTATTTTACACTCTAGGATTCACCTTGGATTAACCCCTATTCAATTTTTGTTTTTGTTTTTTTTTTTCTTTCTTTCTTTTTTTCCCATACATACTATCTTGTCCCGGGGAGATACCCATTTCGTGTGGTGACTCCAGATTAATTTATTTTACCTTGTATTTCCCCGGGGAGACACTCACGTTATGTGGTGACCCTGCGTAATTCTTACACTGTTTTAATTTCGGGGAGATACCCATTTGAGTATATACATGGACATCCACTTTGCATGGTGACCTTATATACTTTCATACTATTTTAGTTTCAGGAGATACCCACTTCATGTGCTGACCCCATTTTTTTCTTTACTATTATATTTTATATATCGTATTTCCACTTCAGTTTTCGGGAGATATTCACGCAAAGTGGTGAGCCTAATTAGATTAGGTAACTTATTTGGAATACTATATTTCAAACCAGAGTAGCGCTCTTACATTATGCCTTCTTCGCCTAGTTGCAAAAACTTAAACTGTTTATTACCCACTCGTAATTTTCATATCCGAAATCTTCATACATTGGATCTAGCTTCTCTGACAAGTATCTACAAACTCACGCAAACGTTTGGCAGTAATGTTGGTCTGTATCCGTACAACAAAAGGTGGTGACTAATCTATGACAAACTATGAAAACCCGACGAATATGGAAAGAAACAAGTGCAAAAAAAATATATGTAATTATGGTTCTGTCGTGCCAAGTATAAACAAGCCGCCGAGGTCTTAACGGGACCCAATATCGTCTGTTTTTCTCCCTTACCTTGCCATAATCAATAACTGGAGCTTCGACACCTGGGAACAGATCTTGAACAATTCCAAGAAATAGAGGTAAATCTTGTGAAGTCAGTTTTGCGATATTCATATCTCTCATGGAAAGCAAAATTACCTGAAATTATAAAGAAACTCCATAATTAGTGACACTTACGTATCCCCGTGATATATGTAAGCTTAGAAAACAATATTTACGTTTAATTGTGAACATTTTAACTTCGCACATATCATATTCCAGTTTCCCGAAAATATTGAGAAATAAACCACAAGTTTGAGCTTCATCAGGACAAACCAAATTTATTAGACGCCACTGACCCAAAGCCTGAGTCTAACCTTATTAAACTTTCTTTTCGAGAGGAGACTGGAAAAGGGATTGGCATAAACTAATTGAAGCTGGTTTGCAGAGTCCTCCCAGAACCGTTGACCTGGAATGGCCGAGGCTGATAAAATCAGCCGCGTGGTGAACTTTGTGGCTTTAATATCACAGCTCCTCCTCTGCCTAAAGGACAATCACGGCTTTACCATGTAACTATTTTTGAGCTTTTAGTCCTCGCGATCGGTTTATGAATTGAGAAATAAATAACTCCCCAGCCTTCCTTCTCCTCAAAAAAGCCCATAATATCGTGAATAAAATACTGTTTTAACGATATCTTAGGTTCAAATATAAATCAGTAAGTTATCTTTAAACTGTGGACCAGCAATCGGACAGCCCAAAAAATGAAGGGTCGGTTAGAAGGAATTGAATGACAGGTATGTCCCTAAATAACAGTGATATTACATTATATAAGATGTTCATCACCAAGAAGTAAAATAATCGAGTTCATTACAATAATTAACAATTACAGGATGAGGCTGAACATTAAAGAGAGAATTATCAAGGTCCAGTTATGAGCAATCTGCCAAAGCCGAAGGCCGAGGTGGATTACACAGCTCAGGCCTTGCAATTTTCGCCATCATGCAGAACCCAAATTCAGCAATTGTTGTATTGAATTATAACATGTGCCGATAAAAATGCTAAGGGGTAGAAACCAATTGTTTATTTTATAAACAATTAAAAGGTTGTTGTGTAGACTGAAAACAACTGTCTGCAGGAATGACGTAGTTTCTACATGTATAAAAATCGGTGTGCTTAGATGTGACATAAATTCACCATGGATTAAAAACTACCGTCTGTAGATGTTACGTAAGAAATTTGCGCTATTTGGGCATTTGTAGCCAATAAAAACTAAGAAGGCATTAAAACTGTACAATGATAGACCTTAATTATGTACAGGCTATCATTTGGTATGATTTGAACGAATATCAATCAGCCCTCCATCCTCTTTTGAGGGAGAAAATCTCTGAATTTCTTACACAACGAGGCTCGAGGACTTACTGATATACTCTAAAAAATGTCAAATAAGGCGACATTTACGAATAAGGTGTGTACGGCTAGTTCTTTCCAGAATACATATTTAATAAATGACTTATTGGTGACAAGCATTCAGGTCTTTTTCCTTTGATTTCGGTAAAAGGAGACTGATTTAAAAGAAATCTTGAGGAAACAAAACGTATGAAAAGTGGCTTGAAGTCTACGACAAATAAATAAGCAGATCCGAAAGTCATCAGAAGTTCAACTTCATTGTAATGTGTACTACATCAATTGATCAAGCTGTAAAATCATTTTAGAGAAAGAAAGCACTTCACGCAGTTGAGTGGGGTATACCTAACTTGATTCCACAGATTTATAGACTTCACAGATTAGTTTTATAATGGATGGATTCTACTACAATGTTTTTCAAGATGAAAGGGAAGGGGAAAAACAAAGAGACACACATCGGCCATTATAGATGGTCTTTATAGATTCGAAAACATTTACCTCTTCATCGGACATTTCTGGGTTTGCTCTCTTTTTCCTTCCAGCATAACGCAACACTGAAGTTAAAGCTCGAAGACCAAAGTCATAATGATCCTGCTTCGATAACTGTTGTACTGCCAATGAGTATAATGTATGGACTTTCTTTGCCAGAACCTTGGATACAACAAAATCAGGCAATAGCAAATCTTCAAGACCTAAACTTTTAATTATCTTAAGTATAATAATATTCTGAAACTTTTCTACTTAAAAATGTAATTTTCTGTGCCCCCGTAGGGGTTTAAACCCCCAACACTTCTGATGACTTGGAGGAACGACGTGTAAAATAGCAGGTCCACAGCAGAAGGTCTAGCCTAAGTGTTTCCCTTGAATGCCTATTAATATTAACCGGCTTTCTCATAAAAAGAAAAGAAATAGAAAAAATTTAAAAAATAAAAACATATCCTGGATAGAAGCCTGAACATGAATCAAGTTCCAAGACGTTTGTCTGATTAGCGACTTTTTATATTTTCTCTCTTTCGTTGTTAGTCACTTCGAAGTTAGTGGAGTTTCCAGATCATACTGCAATTGACTATAGCCAACTGGTATACATGAATGTAAGTATGTAGGTACATGTATGTATGTATGCATGTATGCATATATGTATGCATATATGTACTTATGTATATGCACGTCTTCATGTGACAAATTTACCGCTTTGTGTTTATTTGGATATTTAACAACATTTAAAAATTTTGTGAAGCAACTAAGTGATTGCCTGTTATAGTTGCTAATAGTTACACAGTTAGCAAACCTTAGTGTTGTTGAATCCCTCGCCGAACAAAATGATTTCAGCAATCATCGCTGAATCAGGAACGACCATTGAGATTGGTCGAAACATGCTCTTTAAATTGTCCGGAAGCTCAGTACGGCCAGCGTAACCTTTAAAAAAATCAATATCTTGTAACTATCAAGCTGACGTTACTATTATTAACTATATAAAATTCCAGTGATCCCGAAAAAAAAAACTAAGGCCACACAACCCCACATGCAACCATCAGATTCTCATGAGGTCCAAGAACAGCAATGTGAGGACTTTATGGGACTTCAAATACTTATCTTACACAAATAATCACATTAAAATCGCAGTCACAGATCTCTGTTCCGATATATCATCTGAGAACCTCTGTATGCTTTCTTTGTCGGGCCAGTGGATCAGTCGTAGCAGCAAAAATAAACATTAACATTTTGCGACTGACATCGGCATCAACACTTAGAGAAAGGCACCCAGCACCTTTCTTTCTCATCTATCTGCAATTGCCTTTCTAAATACCCAAACTGTTCACCTCTATTTCACTTGATCACCGGCTAGGCAAGGACTTTTCACGAAAATCAATGTTCTTCAATTGAATGTTGGTTTGTGGCAACTGTTGGGCTTGGCACTTCTCCATACTCTGTGACTGGTCCAATCTGAGTATTTACGCAATTCTCAATGAAAGCCAATGGAACAATGTTACGTTTAATCAATTTAAACTAGTTTTTCTCTGGCTTTCCCTTGTAAGACGATGTATAATCGAACTTAATATTGAGACTGGTTCTTCAAAGATGTAATTTTAGTCCTACGAAGAACTGATTCAGCGCATAGAAGACGTCCGAAAAATTGCTTTCGCTTCTTTTCGTAGAAATCAGCTATCGGATCGCCCTTGATTTTCTCGGCCTACAGTACCTGAAACCTTGGCCCAACGGAGGTCAATTATTTGAATTCTGAAGAGTTATACTTCATGGTTTTGGTTTAGAAAGTTCGTATTAAAACTGCGTCACTCTTTACTATTCCGTTGTGGCAGCGTGGTTTGCTTTGACAAACTCCCAGCATTTCACTTTTGAATTCGAGCTCCCAGGGTTGTGTCACAGTAACTCAACTAAAGGTTTTTCATTTTATGCAGTACGGTACGTTCAGTCAAGGTGACAAGATTACTTTAAAAATCAATTTATGTTAATTGTCAGATCATGTTTTGATTTGAAGTTACTTCGCAGACCATTCAATGATCGAAATGACTATGAGTGAACTTTTGCTCCGGGCGAGTGAATGGCGCTCCTGCATTGAGTTACTTTAAGACCCCTAACACTGGCTAAATCTATGTTGAGCCCGAACTCTAGAGTGACAGTAAGGTGAAATGTCGTGTAAACCACAGGGGCACGTCCATGAACGTAAAAATATGCTGCTGATGTAGCAACGACTTTAATACAACGAATAGCATGACTTTTTGCCACTCAAACTATTGAATTTGCTTATTGTATGTAACAATGTTAATTTCTCAGTCTTCGTTTAAAGTTGCTCAGTTGGCATAACATATTCCAACTTCGAAACAGTAGATGCTCCTACTGCTTGTCTGGTGTTTTCCGTTATTACTTGCTTTCATTTCAGTTTCCCTTTAACTAACCTGGATTCATGGTGATAAAAATACCACAAGACCAAACCAAATTAATCTCCCGTCCTTCAAATACGAAGCGAGAAAGGCCACTGGCGAGGGCCGAAAGGATTGACAATATCTGTTGAGCCACTACAGACAATACTTCAATGTTGATACGATTGAATTCATCAAAGCACCCCCAAGCTCCGGTCTGTTGTCAAAACATAGAAAAAGTATCATTCGTTACGTTGAAACGAGAACAAAGAACCTATGTAATACACTTCAATGCTAAGCGTTTTTTAACAGGTTATGGGTATATCTTCAAACTTCGCAAGTTGCCCGATGCCGTAAAGTTCAGAGCAAAATTACCTAGTTGAATAAATCTTTAGTTCGGAGTTTACTCATGAACGTAAAATAAATTTAATTGAGAGCAAAATTTTCCTTTACATGGCACTTTTTTTTGATATGTAAATTTGACGACATTTACAGCAAATGTAATTTACCAAATAATGCTTAGTGCTAATTTAGGATTCCAAGTCAATCTGCTATTTTAGTTCCCAGGATTTTTTTCAGCACAAGAGTTTAAATTTTTTGCAGCATAAAACCTCTGTGTAAAATCGATCGATGTCTGTCGATTTCAGCTTTTCTTAAAAGTATGCCAAGGCGAGATAAACGATGGAGGGGGCATGTAGTCCGGACCCCAGTTTCAGGGAAGCTCATAAAAACATATGTTTTCAGCCAGAAATTATGTTTTAAGTGTAACATAAATTATAGTCTCGCTCGGTAAAATGAATTAGGCTCATACACTTAGAAAATTTACAAGTCATGATTTTGGTTGTAATTAAGTGGCCTCAAATTAGCTAAACGATAAAGGAAGGTCATTTCATAGACCTTAGACTTTCTAAACTTTTTAAATGCCAAAGATGGTCACTAGGATCCCAGTATTTTATAACTCCTGGATCCATTCTTCGTATGCAAATAAATTGTCCATAACATTTTCATTGATTCAGGATTTAATAAAATCGACTAACCTCAGGTCTGCAAGGGGCAATGAAAATAAAACATAGAGAACTTTGAACAAAGCAAGTTTCGAATAAAACAAATGAAATTGCTCAAAAGTAAGTGCAAATCATGGTGTGAGAAGTTGATTTGGTCCGTTAGCTCCATCTGACCATTCCAGTTGCACAACATCGCGTTAATTGTGAAAAGGTAAGTAATAATGTAAAATATCGGGAAAACGGTGCTTTACATGATGTCTGTCTCACTAAATACAGCCATGTGCTTAGTTGGCCTGGATACCTTAACCATTCAGACAACCTACGCCACAGTTTCGAACGATTATGATATCATTCGTTTACATCAACAGAAAAATGTACGCAGATTAACCTCACCTAACCAGACACGCTCTAGTTGCAAAGAGCAATTATTAACTATGTCAGTCTGAATTTTTGCAAAGAGTCGACTTACCTGAGCTAGACCACTGTACATTCTTCCCATAGATTTGTAATCCAAGCCTTCGGAACAGTTCACAACAATTACATAACTTCCCAGCGCCTTGCCAAGATCTTTAACTGTTTCTGTTTTGCCAGTCCCAGCAGGTCCTTTAGGACTACCACCACGGTGCAAGTGCAGGGCCGTTGTCAACGTCATGTAACATCTGCAATAACATGGTAATTTTTACGCAATTATATATTTCCTTACATATGTTGACGAACTAGTTGAAAGGAAAGACTATGCACTAATGGACAAAACAATTACACAGTTTTTAACAGTTGTTAAAAACCATGCTAACACAAGCTTCAGCTTTCGTCACGAAACAAATGTATGAAGCGGGGAAAATGTACGTACTAACTGCAGCTTTAGTTCCTCTCAAAAGCCTACTTAAAATGTGATCTACGTCAGTTCTGAATTAACATTTGGTCAGAATTTTCATTATGGTGTGTTTGGTTGGCTAATTTTGCTCGTCCTTTAAAGATAAATTCTTCGATTCACCAAGTAACATGAAAAGAACTGCAAAACTTTCTTCAGGGTTACCTTACGATTTTATTAACGATCATTTACTAATCCAAGATCAACTGAATTTCTGGAAATCCAGAAGAAACCAAATAATCCTGTATGATAACCCAACCCTTAGGCAACTTTAAAGCCGCCTTCACACTAGCATCCTAGGCCTGACCTGAGCCTGACCTAGGTTAAGATTTTTGATAGTGTGAACGGGTTTTACGTGGCCTAGGCCATCAAAACCAGGCCAGCAAAAGTAGCTGGCCTAGGCCTGACCTAAGCCTGACCTAGGCCTCAATTTTGCTAGTGTGAACGGGTTTTACCTGGCCCTAGCCTGGGCCCGCTCAAATTACCGTGACAAGAAGCGCTAGGACTAAACAGTTAAAATGGTTTTTTAAATGTAATGTGACTAGTTGAGGGAAATTTACTGCGTTTTGTGAGTTCATTGAACCACGGCATACTTTACATTTAGGTTTTGTCGATATCAAGGGCAAATTCTTTGACAAATAATGAGACCAATCAGTTGATGCTATGAAAATCTTGCGTTATCAATTATCAAAAAAACCTCTGCCGGCAAAGCGTACTTTACGCGTTTACGACAGCAATAGCTGAAACCAGTAAAAAATTGGCGAGTTTGCGATTGTCAAAGTTTGTTTAGATTCTGTTGTTTGTCTAACTGCTGACCCTTCTAGGCTAAAGTGAGCCTATTCAGTTTGGCCTGAGAGCATAGTGTGAAGGGATCCACTTTTACCTAGGCCTGGCCTAGGTCAGACCCAGGTCAGGCCTAATCCGATAGTTTGAACGCGGCTTAAGAATCAGCATTAGCAACTGGTTTTCCAACACCTTCCTTTATTACCTGTCTGTTAAAGGAGTAATGACTAGACGACCAGAGTTTCCAAGATATTCATAACCATACTCAAACTCGGTGTTAGTTTGTTTCACGACACAATTGTCAATCTCCTAAACAAAATTGATAATACAACATATTCACACACAAGAAAAATACACACAGCCTCTTGTGGACGTACGAAGGAGAGTGATAGCATCAGGTTTGAATGATAAAATTTTCAAATTTCCTTTCATGCTCGAGTTTTCTGAAAAATATTCTAAGCCACAAAACCATGACGTTTTGAAATCGTAAAAAGATGTAAAAAGTTGATTGGTAGCGATTTTACCATGTTACGGACTTACCCTTTCCCAATAGAGTCTCAACTGACTGAGCCATTCAAAAGCATTTACGTCACTGCAGCCCGTTTTAATTAGCTTCTCGATGACGTCCCTTGCATGAACTTCTATGGTTACTAAAGCCACGATTTTAAGACGCTGAAGTTTCGTGAGATTACCTCGAATCATTTCTGAGAATTTATTCAACATGGATACCTAATTAAAATGAACGGAGGAAAAGACATTGGTCACAACTATACACGACCTAGTACTCCAGCATCTGGAACTAAAGGCAAGGCAGTTCTGAAAAGCTTTCAAAGGCTGGTGATTTTCTTGATTATTTTTTACGAAAGAAATTTAAACATCAATTGGTTTTTTACCTAAATCGGATTTATTTATTTAAACAGCCTTTTTAAAATTTAGTTTTGAAAAGCCAGTGAACGTATTCAACTACTGACACACTTTCCACTTGTGCGGTAGCGCTATTTTTGGCTTTTCTTATTAACCAAATGCAATTCAATGATGTTGTCTTTATTATTACTCACTTTTCTTCTTTCGGTCTTTAACAAACAGAATCATTTACACGCAAACTAGTATTTTCCATACACAGATTGATTAGTTTTGCTGTATCTTTTCAAATTTCATTAAAACGTTACAATGTTTACATCGTGGACTTGCACGTATCATTAAAATATCCATCCGGCCATACCCAACAAGCACCCAACAACTTGCAACTACAATCAAACTTGATTGATTCGTCAATTGATTGATTGGTTGATTGATTGACTGATTGACTAATGGATTGGATAAAATGGAAAAGATGGGATGGTCGGCTTCCGGTTGATTTTTTTTTATTAGTTTTAGCTTTATCGAGTCCACTCAGAGTAACATCTGGAGCTGTTATAACTATTCGACATTACAAAGAGAAAGGTACCTGTTTCTTCTTAAGGCTTTTGAGTGCTTTCTTATCTCCTCTTTCTTTGCTGCTTGTAAGAGATTTTGTACAGTCGCTGGTCCATTGTAACTGACTTGAAGTAATGATAAGCTAAAACAAACAAAGCAAACCACCAATGTGTCAGAATTTCACCCAAAGTGACAAAAAGACACCTCATACTTTTCTCGAACATTTGTTTACAATCTTTCGCTGAAGAAATTATTCGGAACGCTAGTAAAAGATTAAAAACAAAGCTAGACAAAGGATGTTCGAAGAGATCTCGACAATGTGGCAAAGACGACACAAATTTTCTAGATCTCCAAAATGACAATCACCAACTCAAACACAATCAGATATATTAAATTACCTGTCCAGGCCACTCTTTAACCCATTTGTCTCTTTTGCTTGCGTTCTTTTTTAAGGATAATTTGCATTGCTTTAATAGCTCTTTGAGAGTCCATTTCATGCTTCTTTCAACGTCACATAACCAAGCCTACATCAAAGCAGAATTGTAAAAAGTTTAGTTCAAAAGGTTCTTTTTTTATCCTGAAACCTTAGCAGAAAACAATTTAACATACAGACTGTTGTATAAATGATAACTGAAAAATAAACTCAGAATACTGGACTAATAAAGATTTTTGAAGTAATGTGTGTAATTACTTAGAAAGTGCACGATAGTCAACCAAGACGAGATAAATTGCAGCAAACCACGAAGCTTCTTGAGGAACCAGGAGTATCTTCTTGAAACAAGAAATTTTAAAGGACCAATTGTCCACATTTCCTACCGACTGAAATCCTCAAGGAAAGAGTTTATGGCTGCTGGTATACAGACTATCTTTTTTTCTAAACTATTTACCTCAACTGGGCCTTCCAGTAAAACTGCGTGATCAAACTCTACATATTCTCCGTCAGCAGAAAACATACCAACAGCTTCTTTCTTCTGGGAAATTCCACGCTAAGGAGAAAAAAAAAGTCGTATTAGACATGACTTTCATAAAAACATTACAGGTATCACAATAGGAATGAAAGGAATCGATGGTATTAGAAGTTAGGGTCGAGGTAACATATAACAAATGTGACCATAAAAATTAGCAAGACGAAATTAACATGAAAAATTAGCCAGAGAAAAAAGAAAAGGGAAAAAATCTTTTATCAGATACCGAAACGGCACCCACGAGCAAGGCTAGGAAAGTTTGAGAATGCTTTTAACATACAAAGTCACTTGACTAAGTGTTCAGTATGCTTTTTCGATACCTATCCCAGCAGACACAAAAAAGCGAGAATGTACGTCCCCAAAGTTAAAAAGGTATACAAATCACGCGGTTAACATCCGCGGTTTAACGTAAAATGACGAAGAAGAAAACAGCTTTCGACTGCAACTTCCTGACGCGACCAAGTGACTTGGTCGACTACAAAATTATTAAACCTACTGAAAATCCGAACGCAACAGACACAAAAATGGTGACGAAATTGAAATTACAGTACACTGAAAAAGTGAATCTTAAGTCAAACTAAAGTCAATTAAAGCCAATCTAAAGTCAAACTAATAAAAGTGAAACAAGTCATTTAATAAACGGTCACCACCTTTGTCATTTTCAAAGTCTTGATATTATCAAAACACTTCTTAAGATGAGGTTGAACCTAAATAAATGAACATAAATTATAAAATAAATGTTTTATCTCCTAAGATATTAAATCTCCAAAATATTGCATGACGAACAGGAGTAAGACTACGTAAGAAACAAGTCCTAAATTCGTGACAAAATTATACAATGTTATTCTATGAAATTTCTTATGGGATTTTTTTAAGTTTATAAAAGAACTTACGGCGTCAGGATTCTTTGACTGCCCAAGAATCTCGAGTAAATCATCATTGGAAAGGAAATAAAATCTCGGGAAAATCTGTCGTTTCGTTTCAAGATACATATCAAGCGACTTCTGAATTTCTTCAAGTTTCGTGTTCATTTCATTTAGCGTATCCAAAAGACCTAAATAGGCAAAAATAAATATTAATAAATACACCACGACCCTACTTAACTAAGAATTTCGAACATTTGTCTTCCATTACTTCACATAAACATGGTAAGAGATTCTTGATATGAATAAAAACAAAAAGTTAATTTTATGCTGTTTTGGGCACAGTCACATAGCATTCGCGATATATGGCAAACTTAGATCTTAATGTCAACAGAGTGTTCGATGGAAAAATCATTAAAAATAGAAAAAGGCATTCCCCCCCAGACTTCCCCTGCTCCATGTGAAATTTAGTGGATAGTCATTTACTATACCATCAGTAAACGCTTGGGGCAGGTAGACTCAGACCATTAGCTCTAATCTAGGTTTACCAGTTTACCACTTAATTGGTTAAACTATTTCTGTATATTTTGACCGATCTGTTAAGTTTAAGTTTCACAGAATGAAATCTTTTTAAATTCATTCCAAGTCTGTCAAAAAAATCTTTTCGCTTGCCATACCATATCCCCAGAATTTGCCAACAAAATTTTATCCAACCCAGGATTAAGATAATTCAGTTATTGAACAATCGTCCCATGAGCGTTACGTACTAATATACAACAGAAGACTTAGATTTGCAAAATAGCTGCATGGATTCAACCAAAGTCCAAGCATTGGATTTTACTATCAAGTAGTTCACAACTTCTTTCTCTACAAGTTTAACGCCCTCATAATACCAAACTTCAACTATATCCTTACGCTTTTCATTTCACGGTAGTCATATTTAGCCATACTTCTGCCGAGAAAATGTCTTAATCAGTATTCCAGTTTCTCTGCTAGAAACTTCTTACCTGGATAATGAGTTCCTCGTAGGGCATTTGAATCCTTGCTTAACCTTTGCATGATTACCTTGAAAGATAAACATAGACGAAAGACGTTCGTCTCATACCGTTCACCAAACAACCAACGAAGCATTATAGTTAAATTCCGTGCAGTATCCTGGGAAAACCTTAGTAACTAGGTATGATAATCGTTACATATCTTCGAAATACAATCTGAGAAAGAGCTGAAAAAGACCAATAGTTTTACCTTCCAGTTGCTGTTCACGTCATCAAATTCAGCTGACTCACGAGGAAGCTGTTTCCGAATATCTTCTCCAAGAAAGATGTTCTAGAATAATAGCAACAAGTTACAACACGAAATATAGTCTGGAAAATGAAATAGTCGCGATAAGATTCCAAATCCTGCCAAGAACTGTGTCCTCATTCCTGACAAGACAGGCCAGCTGCATACAAGAATTGGAGATTTGGCTGAATATCTTCTGCTTTATCTTTACGTCCTTTTCTGTTCACCGTACATGTCAGATAAAGTTAGCATCGGAAACACAGTAACTACTTTTTCACAGTGGTGTAGCATGTATCAAAAATTTTTCACTTAGTATAGCGTTCCCATGGCACTAGAATTAGACTGCTATTCTGCAGGCAAAGCAGGCATTTTTCTACGAATATCACTTCATTAAAACTGCAGTTTACGTCATTCACAAAAAAAGGTATCAAAACTACCAAGGAGTAAAGGACCAACACAATACTTCAAGACTCCTGTCGCAACCAAACAAACTTAAAAGATTTCTATACCTTTTAGAACTATACTCCCAAAACTAACATGTTACCTCAAGGTACATCCACTGCCGTTGTACAGTTAAAATCATCTCAGTGACTTCCAAGATTAAGGAAAGAGTTCTTTCCCATTTATCCACCTAAATCAATAAATGAAACAATACGCGCAGCGTGTAAGAATAGTAATGGAAATAGTAAAGCTTAATTGATTTGCTCTTTAACATTGGTATTTAAAGGATTGCCGGCCAGCAAATTTAAACTGTTTTATTTACTGAAGTCATCAAATTGTATTTCTGCTCCTATAATGCTGGCTAGCGACAAGTGTGCAATGGCCGAAGCGGAAACAAACACCAATATTTAGTGTATAAAAGCTCATACTGGAACATAAATTTTGTATGGTCAACGCCTGGATTCCTCCATCATTTAGCGTCCAACATGAGCTAATAGTTCATTTTGTTCTTTGTAACGGGATAGCAAATTTTTTTAAAAAGGTTAGAATTTTAGTGGAAATATTACCATAACCCTGAATCTAACACACTAAACCCTTACCTGAAACCCTAATCTTAATCCTTACCGATTGTCTGTGCCCTAAAACTTTGTTTCAACAAATGTTATCTTTGAGATTACAGTCCTTCAAAAAACTCAGCGAGCTCAGTAAATTGAACTGGTACAAAAAACTGTTTTGGTTCAAAAACAAATTTAACCAGAAGTTAAAATCGAACCGCAACATATGCACCATGGGGAAATTCCGTTACGCAAAGGTCGTGGTCTCTCTCCTTGTTGGGGGTGGTAACTTTGTAAAACACGCGGGTTTGGGTGTTAAAAACCGAGGTGTAACATGTCCCGATTTAAGCACTTCTAATTTAAGTGCAGGACGCCATTCTTATCATGAATGCACTAATTCTTACTGATGCTCATCGTAGCTCACTTAAATCTGTCACTCAGTTGTGGCATAGAAAGAAGAGTTTAATACCCAACACTAAATATCGGACGCTGAAAGAAAGATCAGATACCAAAGCCGCATACAATTGTTTAACAGTCTTAACAGTATCGCCCTAAGGTGGCTATGTTTAAAAGCCGTATCAAAAATCTTGAACATATATCGTGATATGTAAAAGCTAGCATGGTTTGTCGATCCAAACAGTGATAAACATCATAAAAATGTACTCTTACGCCCCTGACAAGCCCCCGTGGAAGACACAATTTAATCACAGACACCTCTGTAGAACCGTGCACGTGCTAGACAACCACAAACCTCCACTTCGAATGCTTTAACAAATCGAGATGCTTTCATCGTTGATAAGGTTACTTGATTGTCTTCCAGCACTTGAAATACTTCGTCTGTTCCCCTGCATGCAAGAAACGTCTGGTTAGAACATTAATGCTATGGAGAGAACGAGTAGAAAAAACATACATTAAACTATAACTAAACACGTATAGTTAGTCATATTTTAAAAGCCACATAACACAAAGGCACAACAAGAGGGAGGCTTGGGGGGTGTTTCTCGAACACTGTCTTTTTTGTGGGCGATCTTATATTTGCCCTATTATCAACCCTGTTATTGTCAAATCGCAACCATGCCCATTAAGCCTTTCCCGGCGGCGTATAACTTCTATTATTTTACTTGGGCAAACGTCAGACTATTTTACTCGTCAAAGGGGGAGCTCCCACTTCGAAAGAGTTATAGGATTAACGGCTTTTGGCCCTCGTTTCCCAAACCACATATAGCTCAACCTCCCTTCAAATAATTAAAATCACACCGATGACCCCTTGAGCCAGCTCCTACCCTTCGATATTCCTGGTTGCGCTCCTGCATGCATAACGGCAGAGTAGCAATAGCTACAAAGTAATGCTCTATCTCATCAAATTTTGATCAGATTTTATTCTTTACGCTGCTCATGCTCCAAATACGGAAATTTACATTACACAGTAAGCAACTCAATTACATTAGTGTACAGTCCGCTGCATAACTGTTTGCGACCCGTAAGTGAATTTTTGTTTGATAATGAAATTTTTACTTCTCCAAAAAATTAATCGGACAGCAAGATTGGTAACTTTTTTAAAACGTTAACGAGCCATTGTTTTTTCATATTCCTTATATTCATCTAAATCTCCCCCAAAATCTCCCGCGTATCACTTTAGTGTACCATTACCAGCATACCTAATAGTCAACCAGAGCGTCCCAGTATGTTTCTTCCTAGTTTTATAAAATGCTTCCATAAGGTTTGCTTTCACATGACATCACATTTCATACGTTACTGAGCAAGCAAATGAAATGAAAACACTTCTAGAATTACCATATAACTTTTAAAAAAAGCACGTGAACTTAGCAGTCAACGAAAATTTTGAACTTGTACGCTTAAAATTGAAATTTTGGTGCATTTTTGAATCTGATAAGTAAGCAAAATTTAAAAAGTGTTTATTACGTTGACAGCAAATGATGAGGAAAGCCCTTCCGTCATGTGAAATTTACCATTAACCACTTACTCGAAGATCTACGAAATTTAAAAGTTGGGTAGCGCTTTGTTTTTTCAAAATGCCAATCTGAATTTTTTACCTATTACCAACGTTGGCATGCTCTTAAAATTTCTGGTATATAGACAAAATGAGATTGTAAAACAACTTTACCAAATGACGTTACTGAAAACAACCTATACCACACAATAAAATCACTAAAGAAATGCAAGAATGAAAAAATAAACTAGCATTAAAACATCGCGCAGTATCCAGAGCTGTAGCTAGCGGGCACATGTGGCCTTGTATGTCCAACGTTCACACTTTCAATCAACGTTCGCAATCAGTGGGCCTCTGACGTTGGAGGGGACCTCGACACTGACCATACGTCTGGAAGCAGTGTGAAAGTAGTCTCTCGGTAAAGCTGAAAAATTTGATTATCGTTTCTGACACGAAATGGTCAGAAAGTCGCTATTTTCGCTACACGAACCTGAATGAATGAAGTTTTCTGTACCTCTCATTTTTGTTGTATTACTTCATTTAACTGTGCTGAGTACAGTCACCCGAGGTTTAAACTTTGGTTGTTCGGTGTGCAACTTGTAAAACATTTTTAAAAATCAAAAATCAAATCTTTAAACACTCTGTTTAAAGAAGGCGCATAATTTCAACGGATGTCGTACTCCCCCCTTATGGCCCTCAATACCAAACAAACTAAATTTAAACGTTGTTGTTATGCTGATAAACAGACTGACATATTACAGTCAAATAGCATAGCTGCAATCATAAAAGCTGTTATTCAGAAACACAACAGAGTTCAGAAGATGTAACACTAGAAATAGAGTTTGCTACCCCTAAACAGACTCAGATCGTCTCATCGACTCAGAAATTAGCTCATGTATAGTTTGCGCGAATAATTATTTATACCAACTATCTAAAATTTGAATTCACCTTAATTTGAAATGCCCACGATCTTTATATGGTTCAATATCCAGTTCAACGGACTCCCATGTATCAGATATAATCTTCAAAGCCTAAACAAAAACATTCAGAAGTAGCCCGTTATGCTAATTTTAGGTTTAGCACTTAGATCTATAGTTTTCCATTCCGCTGATACATCTCGGAAACCTGGATTTATAACATATTTTAAAGGTTTATTTCAAGACTTATGAGCAACAGCATTGCCTGAGCTTGTTTGTAAGTTACTTTATTTGATACAGACATTATCTGTTGAACTACAACTAAAAATCTGCTAATCACTAAGGAAATCCTTCATTAATGAGACGCAGGATATGACTTGTTCTTATTCGAATTGAACATATGTTTCAACGCTACCCTTTAAACACAACTCCGGGAGGTTCCTCTGGTTTGTGTCAAAGATTTCCAACCAAAGACAGGAAACCTTTCCACGAAATTGCCTCTAAACATTTTTTTACTTTAACTACTTCATTGGTCAGACCTGTTCAATGGACAGTTCTTTCGTTGCGGCTGAAGAAACGTCGGATATCTGCCCGGCGAATTGATCAAAACCAAGACTAATAATACTCTCCAACGTAAAGTCGTCTCCTATAAAAATGTTAAATAATAAACATTAAGCATACATCACCCCAGTTTCGGGTACCAACCATAGTGGTTTGAAATACAAAAACATTTAAGTACAATCGACATCTGGTAAAACGCAGCAGCTTAGTAAAAACACTATGGAATAAGCACAACTGGCGTATTCTGTGTGGCTAGCAGCAAAATACGTAAAGGGAAAACTTCTGAAAAACTCGAATAACGTTACATCATAATATTTAAGAATTATTAACCAAAAGTGAAGTGAATATTGTTGAATAATCGGCAAGACGAAGTCTAGGGGATTATTTCATAATATTCACTGAGCTTGGGGCGAATAACTGTTTTAGTATAATTACACAGGTGATTAGTTGAAAGAAAGTAGTGAACTAGCACTTTTAAAATCTCCTCGATAACATTTACAAAGATAGCCGCCATCTTGCTTATGAGCCCGAGATTTGACGTAATTTTCTGGCCAATCACCTCGCGGTGATGTTAAATGTGAGAGCTTGGAAATATTTTGAGATGATAGACGAACGATCGTCAAGCCCTATCCTCAGAAAAACGATTTCTGAGCCCCAGACGGGGATCGAACCCGTAACCTTCTGATGACCGGTGAGACGCTATAAGGACCCCGGAACGTCAAATAAAGAAGTTTTTCAAAACGTTTATTCTGATTACCTTGTTTAATGTTTTTAAATAAACGGACAGGGAGGTTTGTTCAACAAGTTATACTTAATACGAAAGAAAATCGTAACCATTCGTGTCTTTATATGTGATCTTTATCCCACGTTCATCCTCAAATTCTTCTCAAATTTTTTCGGCTTAGAAAACATAAATTTCCACACTTTCTTCGCAAACTAGCGTATTAGGAGGTTCGTTTTATAAAATATTTGGAAAAAAAAAACGTAGTACGTGCTTTATCGGACCTAAAACACTCGGATATCGCCTTGTATCTTAAATCCAATAAAAGCACTCTTGCTCGGTTTTTAAATATTACAAATACATGTACTGTGTATACACATACATATATACATATATATATATATATATATATATATATATATATATACACACACACATATATACACACACACACACATATACACACACACACATATACATACACACACACACATATACATACACACACACACACATATATACACACGCACATATATACACACGCACATATATACACACGCACATATATATACACACACACACACACACACACATATATATATACATATACAATACGTAGATTAAGTAAAACGAAGTAGAGTGCTTGATACCGGAGTAGAGCTACTATTTATAATATTATGAGTTCAACTTAGAAAGTTGCTACTCAGATTTTGACGCTTTTTCACGATCTTCAGGTAACTGACTCAGTTTCGCTTCAACTGTTCTTTTATGATGCGGAAGGGCTATTAATATGCGTCACGTCATTTCATTTTGCGCGTGGGATGTTCCAGAAATAAAACTTGTTTTTTGTCATGGCGGCATTTCGAAAATAGTTCTGATCTTCTGTTGAGTAGGAAAGAAGTCTGCAACATCTCTTCTAAACATAGATTATAGCGTTTTGTGTCATTTTGGTAAGCGGTGACATGTTTTATGACTTTTCCTCAGGTGCCAGATACACTTGGAAAGCCCGGTTTCGTTGGAGTATTTTTCATCGCGGAAAGATTTTAAGTGGTTTTTGTAGCGGGTCTTGAACCCGTTTGATGCCATTCCTATGTATTGTTTCGTTTCTGTGCTGTTACTGGTCGCTACTTCACCTTTGTAGACAATGTTCGTGGTTCGACATACCAAAACCGAACATACTTGTATATACTCATATACGAACATATATATGTATACATTCAACCGAAACACGTTGAAAATTAGTTATAGCTGCATGGGTAATATGAGAAGAGCTATCTCAAAGTACAACTTTAGAATCCTAGCGAAGACGACATCCCGCACCATTGACATCTGTAACTGCCGACGAAAAGACGAATGTCCACTTCCGGGAAAATAACAAACAACGAACGTAATCTACCGAGCAAACATGACAACAGCCGATAGCGGAGAAACAAAACATTATACAGTATAGGCATGACAGCAAACCCCTTCAAAGAACGCTACAGAAACCACACAAAATCTTTCAAGGATAAGAAATACGCAAACGAAACGGAGCTATCTAAGTACATTTGGGACCTTAAGGAAAAGAAGAAAGTTTTTACTATCAAGTGGGAAGTTTTGAAACGGGCCGCGACATATACGATCGGAGCAAGGCGATGCAACCTTTGTTTAGAGGAAAAACTATCTATTTTGAAAGCGGACAAAAGAATCCCCTTAAACAAAAGGTCAGAGCTTGTGTCGAAATGCCGACACTAAAACAAATTCAGCATCTCTAAATTCAGCCCCGTAGAAAAAAGAAGTAACGAGTCATCCAGCCTCCCACGCACCATAGCTCCACCAGATACCTACTTAGTTACCTGAAGATTGTGAACCACCTGAAACTCGGATTAGCGACGTGAGGACTCTATAATATCTCACTGTAATCTAATTCTACTATATGGTGTTGAGCACTCTATTGGTTTTCGCAAACACCACTTTAGCTCTATATACACATATACATATATACATATACTGTATATACACGCACGTTCCACATCTATCTTCCCCGCATTTTTACGGCTGGTAGTTCTTGTTCGGAATTGGAAAATTTGGCTTGCGTCGACTGTTGGCTCAGGATTTTTGGTTGTCGTCGGCTGATTATTAGGGTCGTTTGCTCCAATTCAGTTTTCATTTTGTTCGAGTAGAAATTTTAAGTTCTCCTTGACAGGAGTCCTGACTTTACATAAGGAACAAATTCACCAAAAACAGTATAGGCACCTAGCAGTAAGTGAACATTTGAAGAATTGCAACGAAGAAAAATTCAACATTTTACCTATATACCAATGTAAAGATTCAGACAGACTCATAATAGAGTCGAGGGAAATAGAGATCATAACAATACTAAAACCGGAACTTAATAGCAATAACAAATAACAATTTTTTTGAAAAAAAGCTTTTAAGTTTATTTTGCAGAAACAGTATGACGTTCTATGGCAAGAATTTTTATAAATAATCATCATACCATTAAAAGACCATTAAACGATCATACCATTAAAAGACCATTAAACGATAATTACTCGTAATTAGCAGATAATTAACATAACAGTAGACTGATGTAACCAGGCAAATATTATAAAAGTTAGTCACTACTCACAAACAACTCACACCTGAAGAGCTTCAATAGCGAAAACGTTTGTGTGAAATAAAAAGTCATTTAGACAAAATTGAGTGGTTTTATTATTTTCATACATACTGATATCCTTTTGTTGTCAACAAAAGGATATTTTGTTGTCAAACCCAAAAGAAGCATCTTGGTATCCAAAATACCGGTAAAAACAGGATTAATACCTTCTTGATCAAACGGTTTTTGAACTTCATTCTTGATTTGTGTCCAGTGTCGATCTCTCATAGCAGGATTTTTCAAATCTTGGATTAAAGGCATGGTCCTTTTGAACTGATCAATTCTGCCCTTGATGGAATCACATATTTCCCAATCCCGATCCTGAAGACACAGAACGAGTATATAAGTACAACAGAGCGCATTCATTTCTTCTTCAAGAGTTATCATGCGGAAGCACCATATGAAATCATGGAGTAATGACGAAACTAATTCTAAAATAAGTGTTTGCACAATTGAAAAAGTATCTGTTATTTCACAGTAAAAACGTCAGACAGCTCGCACCCCCGAAAAAGTACCGTAAATTTACTCAACAAAAGTAAATTAACAGGAAAAAGATATTAAAAATGAAATATATTAGAGTATTTGTTCAGGTCAAAATATGGAAAGTTTTCCACGAACAGTACCTTCAATTGTAAAGTAGATTTACAACTACTTAATATTACGGCTGACTTTTAATTTAAGAGTAAGTAACCATATCTGATGCTCTGTAACTATATCTGATACTCTGTAGTCCTCTCCCTGTAATCTAAAACGTGTGACTAAGATCATGACTCAAACCATTTTGGAAATGGCGATATAAACCTGACGCATTAAAGCACTACAGGGAAAGCATTATCCGAAACCTCTTTTCAGTACGAGACCGCACCGTCATGCAAGCAACTACTCAACTGAGTTTCAACTGTCTACACCCGTCCATTCTAGAACACCCGAGAATGGGGCAAGCCAAGGCAAATCTCCTGCGGCCCGGACCGTTCGAGGGGCCCAAGATCACACGTATATGTAGCAAAATAGAGCATTTATGGGCTGCAATCCTTCTTTAGTTCGAGATTTGTCGTTGCCCTTGCCGGTCCGGCGTCCATCTACAGTTTTCGCTCGAAACCTTAGTACTTTGCTGTCTCATTTGGTAATTAATATTAAGTTCAACACTAGTTTAACTAGGCATAACACACTTTTTATCACTCCTGACAGTCATCTTTTCGACTGGTAAAAGTGTCTTTGCACAATTAAAACCAAATCAGACCATGAATCCCTGCCGAAACCAGCAATTGATATGGCATAACAAAGGATGGCAACTGTTTTGTTCATCATGCCAGCATAAGAAGTGCGGATATGCCTGATCCAGATACCGGTATCCGGTAAAATATACCTAACCGCTCGTGCCCTTTATCTAGAACCGGATATTGACCGGATAATGTTGAAGTTCTAGCACTGTTTTTCGGTACACCAGTCAGCCTTTCATATGAACGAATCACAGGTTTCGGATACAGTTCCAGTCTAAAACGTATTAAAACTTGACTACTGATGCACATACTGTAGGTTTGGTTTCACTTTCAAGCAATTTTATTTTACAAATATACCATAAGTCGCAAATTTCATTCTTTCATTAAGTTACTCCTTGTTGTTCCTTTTCTCCAACGCTCTAACTTGCAACTATCTCATATCCAGTAACCGCTGTCTGCATGCATGGTAAAGTGGTATCCGACACATGCTCACTTGTAAGTTGATCCTCACCGCACTCAAACCTACTTCAAATTCTGCTTTTGAATGTCGTGGTCAAAATTAGTTCAGTATGCACGACGACTCAACTCTTCATGGGAACGAGGATGAACAAATTTTTGAGGTCAATTTAAGGCATGCATCAAAATCATGTGAGCTCGTGCCAATCATTTTGCACTACTCTTTCAACTCGTGAGGCAGACTTTTGCCCGAGCATAGTCAAGGAATAACTAACCATCAGATTGCAGAGTTGCATATATAATATAGTAGCGCCGTCCTGAACTTTCACGAATCAGAAATATTGAAGGTAAAATCACTATGCTTCGGCTTTCCTCACAGCAAAGTTCTAATACGTCCATACAGTGACCTTGTTAGTTTGGTGCTTGTGAAGTGTGAATACAACCAACCTTTACTTCTCGCATGACTTTGTTCAGTTTCTTCAGCTGCCCCTGCGCAGTAGTTTCCATATCTTCAGTCACAAGTTCAACAAACTTGCCAGTTTTCCACGAATCCCAAAGTCCTTCCCATTCTTTTGTAATATGCCATATATGCTCCAAGTGGTCTAAATCTTTCTCGATTTGTTGAAGGTCTTTTGAAGGCGGTTGCTCTATCTTGAAGATATTCAAGCCTTTTCTTAAGTTGACTTCTTGAGTCTTCAAGTTATTTACGTTATTTCGATATCCGTAGACATCCTCCAGCGCCTGAAAAACCAAAGTAAGCATCTTCTTAAAATGCACCGTCTAGATTTGCCGATACCCAACTGATGATATCAATCATTCAAGTATCAATGCTGCCCTCACTTCTCAAATGTTTCTCAAGTGTATAAAATAATCTGATGGAAGGAACACGCCCTGTGAAATCCAAGTTAATGCACAAAAGGCTCCTTTCGACGACATAATCTTAAAAGATAACTTGTCTCAATATTTGCTCATCAAAGGAACGCTAGCTGTTTCAAGTGAAATTGTTTTAACAAGAGTTAGACAAGAGCAAGAAACCAAATACAGTTCAAAGATTGACCGATCGGGTGACCAGCTTAATTGCTGTTTTTAAATGCTTCATTTTCAATGCTAATGTACTTCAAGTATTTCTCTACAAAGTATATAAGATGCTTATATACATTATCCGATGCGGATAATGTCCGACCAAACTTGGCAAATGTCAGAACATACCCAATTTTGATCGGACATGATGTCCGTCCAAATAAAGTATATTATCTGATCGAGAAAAATTTAATCGTTGTTCAATGTCATTCATGTGACCTCACCTTACCATAAATGAGATCAATAAAGATTCCTCACAATTTAACAACAGTGACAGTATAAAATATAATTTAAGTTATGTCAACACTGTATATCAGGTGAATACAATATTTTTGTAAAGGTGATGAACTGAAATTGTGAAAGAGTGAATAAACAGTAATGAGTATCAACCTTAATTGATAGGATCGTACGGAATATTATGATTTTCAGTGTTTACTGTTTAAAGTTTTACAACTCGTATAGCATTAAGTATCCAGACTGAGAGAATGTTTTTAAAAGTTCTAACAAAAATTTGTGTCCGACCAAATACAGTGATAAATGTTTTACGTCCGACCAAATTTAAGCTATGTCCGTCTAAAATGGAATTTGGTCAGACTTATGTCCTGTCAAGAAAAAATATTTATTTGCAGCCCTGATTTCATCGTCATTTATTACTTCCTATTGATATATTCCATAGCATTTTCAGTGGGTCCGTCGGGAATTTAACTGTGTGTTACATTCAAGGGAATTTGCTTTCATGAACAGATTCTCGCTGATGTATTTATTGTTAAACCGGATGTTAGTTTTCCATGAGGATTGTGAATTGCGTCACCATTATGCAATGTTTGCAAAATGTTTTCCTTCAAAAAACAAGTTGTGCGAGAAATGACGTACTTGTACTGTACGACTGAAAAACCTTGGGTCTGACCGCCGGAAGTCGACTTATCCAGTTAATAACGTCAGGTAGGTTGCTAAAAATTATTACAGCGCTAACCATATTAAGAATTAATTAAAGAAGAATTAAAAGACCTAATGTTCCCAGTAATTACCTTAGCAGTAGAAATACTGCTACTAAATGGACCTTTACCACGGAAGTCGTCCATAAGAACAGCAACTGTTTTCTTAAACTCTTCGGCAGAAACCAATAAGCCAGTTTTAAACTTCTCTTTGCTTTTCTTCAGCATTACATCGCTGTCAATAAGACACTGCTGGAACGCGTACCATTCGCCACTCAGCTCGTCAAGCACTTTTTGAATCTAGTAATATTAAAATGTTTTCACAGTAAATTGTCTTTTCAGTATTCATTCCTTAATTCAAGTCAATGACCACCACACCCGGTAGCTTTAAATATTTCTCATACTCTTTCATTTAATAAGTCATAAATAAATTAAATCAAATTAAATAAATAAGTAAATAATATATAATAAATAAATAAATAAATGAATGAATAGGTAGGTAGGTAGGTAGGTAGGTAGGTAGGTAGGTAGGTAGGTAGGTAGGTAGGTAGGTAGGTAGGTAGGTAGGTAGGTAGGTAGGTAAGTAGGTAGGTAGGTAGGTAGATAGATAAAATAACTCATGCATGTAGAACTAACTTGGATTACGTCATGAGAATAAAACTGATTCGAGCTCAGTTTGATTTTGTTTGATTTGGATTTATGTAAAATGGTATGCCATGATGTAGGCTTACTTTGTCGTAGCTTGGTTCTGTGTGATGAGATGTGGGATGCTGTGGAGTGGAGTAGATCATGCGATGGGATGGCCCATGCAATGTCCGCAGAGTGAGGTTTAATAAGGCGCATGCCATATCAATTAGTGTGATGTGATTTGGTGTGATTTGGTAAAGTTATATGGACGTACCATCGTGTAATGAGTGGTGTGACGAGGGATGGTGTAAGTGTGTAGTTGAGTGTTAGATGGGCTAGTGAGGAGTAGGGTGTGAAGTGGTACGCATGTATAAATAACACAGTGAAATTGCCAACGCATGAGCAAGGACACGTGAAAGTAAGTGTTTACCTGAGGAGAAACAGCAACTTCGTACTTTTCCAAAATAGCAAACTGTTGGTGTAACGGCGGAAATCGTGCTTCAATTTTGCTGAGATCTGTTTGAAGTTGCTCTAAGAGTCCCAGACTTTCTCCAAGTTGATCAAGTGTTTCAGGTGGTGAACTTAGTCTGTGAAGAAAAAGTATACAAAACTTAAACAAAAAATAAAAAGCCTTGCCTTACTCGCACCAGAACAACCGTAGCATTGATACTAGCGTTTAAAGATGAATTGGAAGAGATGGACGAAATGACAAGAAAGATGACAATGAACAGAGTTTTACACCCAAAAGAGCGTCTGCCCATTGTACTTGCTGTGGAAAGAAGCAGGACGAAGATTAATTGGAGTGGAGGATTGTGTTGATTTGGCAATCCTGGGTATTGAAGAGTGTATACGTCAGAGTGAGGAAAGATTGATAGTAGCAGGCAGAGGGAATGAAATGCTGGAAAGAGAGATTGTTGAAGAGTTCAAGAAAAAAAAGTTAGAAGAGAGAAAAAAGAATGGAAAGAAAAACTACTACACGGACAGCATATAAGATAAATGGAAAGTATTGGAAGTGAAGACTAGTGGTTGTGGTTAAAGGATGGAAAGATGAATGAAGAAACTGAAGTATTGCTTGTGGCTGCACAAGACCAAGCAATTATGACAAATGTAATCAAAAAGCGAATAGATAAGAACCAGGAAGATAGTAAATGTAGAATGTGCAAGGAAGAAGAGGAAACAACTACCCATATTATAAGTCAATGTAGAAAGTTAGCGCAAAAAGAATACAAGACATGACATGACGACGTGTCGAGAACCCTACAGTGAGAATTATGCGAATATGTAAATCATGAAGTAAAGTGGTACGATCATGAGCCAGAAACTGTAATGGAAAACGACAATTGCAAGATCTTGTGGGGTTTTACAATACAAACTGATCATGTTATTGAAGCGAGGAAACCAGGTATTGTGGCGATAAACAAGCGAACAAGAACGAGTCAATTGATTGATGTAGGCTGTCCCGCGGATAGGAAAGTGGAAATGAAGGAAAAAGAAAAAATCGAGAAATACAGGGTTTAGCCAGAGAAATTAGTAAATTATGGAACGTAAAGGTCAAAGTAATCCCAGTAGTAACTGGAGCATTAGGAACAGTACCTAAACAACTGAAGGATAAGATGAAGGAGATGGGAATATCGATCAAAATTGCACAAACTCATTTGACACTATTGATGGTGATGGCGAGGATTATTAGGAAAGTACTTGCAATCTAAGGTTACTAGATGCAACTTGATGTCCAAGTTAATATCCAGTATACAAATGTATACTGTGAGTGACAATGGTAAGAACAGTAACAGTAACAATAAAAGTGAACAAAAACCAACCATACTTCAATTTTAAATTTTTTCCCTTATATTTTCATGAAAATGCTCCCAATTATCATTCCTTCTGAACGTATCTTGAAACCAGAATTGGACTGGCTACTGTGCCATTGTGCCATGGAACAATGGTCAGCCATTGTTCTGCGACGCAATGGTACAATGGCCAGTCCAAGCCGGCTTGAAACCATCCATACTTTATAGTTTGTGCAACATAATCTACCGATTTATTAATTCACATTTAATTCACATTTCTTAAAGGTGAAACTAAGAACTGAATTTCACTTACTTTCGATTATTTTCAATGAGAAATTTGTGTAAATCCATAAGCTTGCTGCTTGCCATCTCGTTTAATAAGGTAGTAAACTTATTTTGCCATTCGTTGCAGTGACTCAGCAAGGCAAACTTCAGAGGAGAACAATCCAACAGAACAAACTCTATATTGAACACTGTCTCTTCCTTCTGGACATTGTTCGCTACTTCAGTGTACCTAAGGTAAAAAGAGTAACATCATCTATCAAAGGCTTTTTCACTGTAGAAACAGGTTTTTAAGAGACCTTTTAACCAGATCTTTGGGGCCTTTGAGCTTGTCACCATGCATATCATAGTTGTCAAAATTATAAAAAATGTACCAATACATTATCAGTCCATTTCTAATGAAATGGGCTCCAATGAACGCTTCCTAATGAAATGGCTCTGAAAGCTTAGCTTCCTCTAATTCTAGATTCGGCTGATCATCAACCTTCAGTTTTTTACATGTCGTTTTGTAAGGGGCTGGATCAAGATGGCGGAAATTTGAAACTAGTAGGAACAAATGGTCCAGTAAAGGCTGGCCTACGCTTGACTGGCCGAGATTGCATTTAATTGATATGGCGTCCTAACTGGCTCTCGCAGAGAAAAAAAATAAGCAAAATACTGCGTTGATTTTCCCCCGATTCTCCAGTTTCCTCCGACAAAGTTGACAGGGTGGGTTATGGTCAATAGTAGGGAAAATCAACGATAAAAATGCAAACGTAAATGGTGTAAGTTAGGCAGTCACCACTGAAAAGCTTTGATGAGGAGCGGGTTAAAGATTCTTGCACTTACCGTTGGACAATTTCTAGTGCTCGACCGATTGTAGAACAATCGAAAGTTACCCATTCCCTATTGTACCATTTTATATCGGCCAATTCCGATTCCGGTTATGTCTTGCCCTAGTCATATGTTCCGTTCCCACATTTCGCCCATTGTTACTTGTGTAATGGCCGCAAATTCGACGAAAGTTTCTTGCATTGTATTTGGGTAACATATTATTTGGTTTTTTTTATTCTGCATGTCACAGAAGTAGCAGTGCAGCAATCGCGCAAATAAGAATGGACAGTGGCAAAACAGTTCATCTCCAGTTCTGTTAAAAGAATTGAGGGTTATCGTTGGCTATCCTTTGTATGAAACCTTGATCACTACCAGTTATTCACCGCACAGTGAACGCTTGAAAGCATTAGGTAATCGATCGGCTTAAGCACTGAAACGCCATCAGAGCACTCAAAGAACGCTTCTCGTTCTCACCCCGCTCATTTATTATCTCGTCTGTTTACTACGTGAAAATTTCATCGATAGTGTATGATTTAAAACTCGTCAATTTAGGGCGCAATAAGTCACTAAAAGTTAATATGTATGCAAGGTCTTGTGTTCTCAAAAATTAGTTTTTCACGTCTGAATAATTATAGATAATCGCCCAATACCTATCTTGCACTGATTACTGCCACGCCACCGGATTCCAAACGTCAAATCAATTATCGGTCGAACGCCATTCGAACAACACCAAACGAACAGTACACCAATGTTTAGGTTTCACCTCACCTGGCAATATCCGCATCGAATGAAGAAACTTGCGGATTAAGCCTTTGGTATCGCCGGATAAACGCATCTTTCTGTATCTCCCAAATTTCGCGATAACTAGACATGACAAAATATAGGTTAACTAGTTAGCTAAAACTACGCACCTGCGCATGCTAAAGGGTCATGTTCTCCCAGTGAATGACCAGTTGATATAGTCAGTCACTGCTATAACTAGGGTTAGGGAATTTCACAAAGTTATGTGAGCGAACGAATAAATCAAAGAACAGCATCAGGTGGTGTACAGAAGGAAATAGCTATATCTCGAAGCTATTATCTATCTATAAATTACTGAATCCTTCTTTCCGTACCAAGTACTTACGTTAATTCTGTAAAATAGTTATAGAAAGGTACAATAATTGTTGTTGTTGTTGTTGTTTATGTATAACGCAATGGTAGATTAGTGTAAGTGTTGACCACAAAATGTTGGGCTTATTACATAAAAAACTAGGAATTTTCTTTCTCATACTTTATATCAATTCGTTTTTAACCCGTTAAGTTTGGACTCAATTAAACAAAAACATAAGAAAAGAAATGAATGAGATTGGAATAACGTTCAATGCTACATTACCGCTATTCTACTTAAAACTGATGGTTTCACACAATTATGCTAGCAATCAACACAGCTTACGGTATTCGTAAATAGTACCTTATTTGATATTTCGGTATTCGATTATCAATTAGTCCTCTAGCCTCGTTTGAGAGCACTTGTCGCCTTATTTGATATTTTTTTGTGCGTTTGTTAATTAGCCTCCTAGCTTTGTTTGAAAGCAATCAACGCCTTATTTGATATTCTTCTGTAAGTTTATCAATCAGCCCTCCGGCTTTGTTTGAGACCGATCAGTGCCTTATTGATATTCTTTTGTACGTTTATCAATTAGCTCCCTAGTCTCGTTTGAATTTCTTTAACCGCGAGGCTGGGGGGTGGGGGTGGGGTGGACTACGTGACACGCCCACAAACGAGTTTCGAGTAAGTCTCCGTTTATGAATACAGTTAACTCTCTCAATGCGGACACCTCTCCAAGGCGGACACAACTAGCTGGTCCCAGCCGTACATATTTCCCAGTACATGGACTCTCTATAAGGCGGACACCACTCTGAGGCGGGACATCTCTCTAAGGCGGACACTTGAAGCTGGTTCCGGGCATGTCCGCTTTAGAGAGTTGACTGTAAAGCCTATTAGCAACTGCAAAAAGACGTATAAGTCGGCTTTCAGAGGCCATGGAGTAACAGAAAACTGCATCATTCACCATATACATTCAACGGCGGATCTGAGGGACGGGCGGGGTGAACTGTTCCCACCCTATTGACAAACAAATTGTGCCTTTTTTTCATACATACATGCGCCCCCAGTTTTCTTTTCGTTTGTATAACCCAACAGCGCCCACGAATTGTAATCCGCTCATCCTACTCCTTAATTCTAGATGCGCCACTGTATATAACAATTATTTAAACATACTCATTCAAACACACAACCACCCGTTCGCTAATTTGCGCCACATGCATGCATTGAAGGAACAGGCGACTAAGGTTATTAGACTCAACGAAGGCAACACCAAGAGCTCAAATGGAAGTAAAATGTGAACATGCAACCCTCCCAAGGAACATTTTCCACAGTAAACTACTGAACGCACGTATAAAGTGAAGTCGAAGTCGTTATTCTATATTCACGCACCTATCCCAAGTGCCAAGGTATGACTGCAGATGCGAAGCGTTAGCGGTCATTCCGGCGTTAATACTGTTTTGGATTTTCTTTATTTCTTCATCTTTAGATATCAGAACATGGACGGGCTAATTAACGTTAAAAAATATGAAAGAAATTAAAGTATGTGTTTTGTGTTAGCAAAAATGCATTATCTAACAAAAAGATGTGATATGGTACAAAGCAGTACATGCAGACAATATAAGATAGATTATCTTTAATAACAATTTTTGCGTCTTTTACATTTTTTTTTTCTTGGATTACGCTAGAATATTTTGAAACAATGAATACACACGGTTTATCGATGGCTTGCTCAGTTGTATTCCAGTTCGAAGACGTACATTTGTGGGATATAATTGTCACATCGTCTACGTCTTCAGATTTGACTGTCACTTATAACAATGGAAAATCTGTCATTTGGTTAGATATTCAGACGGCCCAAATATAAACCGTTTTTACATGCATACGTCGGCTGATCATAATCCGATAAATCCCAAAGTTATCAAGCATTTCGTTAAATTAAAGCAACATAGAACAAGACCATCACTTATCGACAAGCTTTAACCCAGAAAATGTTCCACGAACATTGAAGAAGGTGAAACTCTTAACTGTGAATATTTCTTGGCGAATTTTTGTAGGCAGCATGTTCCGTCAAAAATTGTTATATGGATACTTCCCACCTTAAAACTCAATTTGAAACACAAGCCGCTTAAACATTGACTATGAGGGTATAGTGTCTCAAGGTATCAAACGTTGCCTATTAAATCTGAGGTTTAGAGACAGTTCTTATATACCTGATTTGAAGTATTAAACATTGACATATAGCATTTCCTTTTTAATTCAAAATATCCTTTTTATGGTCAGACAAAAAATACATCATGTTTTCTTACTATGAAAGAGAAAGTCAAGTTTTCGGTAATCTGATTTTTATATTACAAGTTTATTAATTATGTTCTTAATACGCACGCTCTCAAGCTGTTCTCTCAGAAAAACTTTCAGAGTCCCTGAGGGGAATCAAACCTGTAACCTTCTGATCACCGGTGAGACGCTCTAACCATTGAGCTACAAAGACTCAGATGGTGAGCGAAGGTTAAATTTAACCTTCGCTCACCATCTGAGTCTTTGTAGCTCAATGGTTAGAGCGTCTCACCGGTGATCAGAAGGTTACAGGTTTGATTCCCCTCAGGGACTCTGAAAGTTTTTCTGAGAGAACAGCTTGAGAGCGTGCGTATTAAGATCACAACTTTAGCTAATATATTGTCGGTTGATTACGACCGATTTGAAATAAACAAAAACTCTTTTCCACATACAAACTCAGTCGCACCTGTCGAGTAGATCTTTTCTTGGTTAGAAGACCTGGCAAACGTTGGAACACAGCTAGGCAATCAGATAAATGTGTGGCTGTATCGTTTACGATACTGGCCAGCTTCGCTAACGTTGGCGAGAACTCCACCTAATTGGTTAGTGAAAAAACAGGTAAAATATACGTAAACTATGACTCTTGATATACAGTATGTCTAATTTAACGATATACAAGAAATAAAGGTTACTTCATGGGAAGTGCGTCAATCCGTGCGTTATTTTTCCGTGAGTTGGTAATCGGAAATCCAACGAATAAGATTCGTTACAAACAAAGAAGCAAGTGAATACCGTGGAAAAGCACTTTTCGAGCTGTAATCCGTCCGTTTTATACACGATGAGAGTTTTTATAACGATAAAATACTGTGAAAAAGTGATTTTCGGGTTTCTATTTGCACAAAACACTCTCCCACGACGAAAACTCAAAAAGAGTCTTTTCGCCAAGGAAATATGCCCACGATATTTCCTACCGGGGTATAGCTGACCACTGACACCCTCCCACCACGCCAACGACAAAAAATATTGTCTCCCTGAATTTTGATAAATTCTTCGATAAATATCAATGCCAGTTTTGGAGGTGATTGTCTGTCTTTTTGAGCTGTATATTTTGCAAAGGCTTCGGATAACAGACGCCTGGACCGGAAGATACTATTCCCGCTTCTGTTGAATCTTTCACATTGCTCAAAGTAATTAGAGTGTTTTCTTGCCAGTTCTTTTCTTTGTTGGAAAGAGTTGAAGCCACGGCTAGTTTATAAGTCAAGTTGTTTTTCGACCACAAATTTTCAAAAGGTTTTTTCAAATTTATCATTCAAATCATCACCTTAGTGAATGTATTCAAGCGGTTTGACTCTTAGGTGACCATGAGGGTCAATGTGACCTTACATTTCTTCGGTATTTCATCCGTCACAAATGATAAATCAAGTGACTGAGCACAATTTTAAATTTGTTTGTTATAACGTCGTTAAAGAATGATCAAACGAGCAAAAAAAGTTTGTATCCCCCCTCAATGGGACAGTGAGTTCACCGAAGCAAACTCTCGACTGAGGCCCACCCACACCGGTCCACCTGCGCGTGGGCTCTTAGATTGAATGCATTTCTTTTTGCTGCATTGTCCCAAAATAATTCGGTTGCCTTTCATGTGTGAGACTTCTCTTGGTCTTCAATGGAGATATCTCGCAAAGTCGCATGCAAAGTGGATTGATCAAAAAGATCTCAAAAATAATCTGCAGTTGAACAGTTAACTTAATATATCAGCAACAAAACGGGGCTATGGAAAAGTGTTATTCCATCAAACAAATCGCTAATGGTATACCCTCTTATCGCCTGTATTTTATTTTTAATATCATATATGTTTCCGCAATCGGTCAACCAAAATACACAAAAACAAAAGTTAAAGAATAACCGCAATAAAACAAACAAACGAGATTTTGACAGGAGATGCTAGGAGCCTGTCAAAGGAAATTCATACACCCACCGCAGACTTGACGAGACAATCTCAGAGTAAATTTTCGCAAAAAGAACTGAGATTCGTTGAAGGTATCTTTAACTTTAACAATGTAGATCAACGTTCACTTTATCGATTCAACACAGTTATTTTCTACACGGCTATCCTAAAAGTTCAGGTTAACAAGCGGTATATATTGGTCAGAGTTACCCCCGACTCTGTTCGTTACGTACTAAAAATGGAAAGGTAAGTTGATTCTAAAGATTATCGTTGATCAATAAAATGTCTACAATTTCTAATAAGAAGTTCGAATATTAAAACAAGCTATACAACTCATCATCACAAGTGTAAGATAAGTGTATTTGCAGAGACCACAGCTTAACATACAGTTCGTGTCATCATACTTCAAACTTCCGCGGAATTTCGTTTCTCGAAAATTCAAATGCAGGATAACTCGTGTGTTGGTCATCACAACTGATTACTGTATAAGAAATGTGATAAGGCCAAACAATATGTTTCTTTTACAAAGATTTATAATAACAATCAAAAAATGCCTCCAGTGACTGGGTGAAAGCTGTGTTCCAGTAACTCGATGGAGAAATAGAAACGCTCGCCCCATCACAAACGTCATCCTGAACAGTAAGCAGAATTTAAACTTTGAAGAAAATAAAGAGGAGGGCTACTCCAGCTACTTCTACAGGTTATTTTTCAAAGGAAACAGAATACTTTTTTTCTGTCGTAGAAAATTTAACTTCTGATACAGAAAAATTGGGAGAACTGAAATGGTGAGAACTCTCGCCTTAACAGCTCGTGTTTCCACCGCCATTTTTTGTTCTTTCATTTACCACTCGTATTTCTACTATAACTTCCTAAATACCGTGACGATGAAGTACTCCTGGTCATTCATAAACACAAAGGAGTATTCGAAGCTGATTCGCAACCTAATTCCTACCTAATTCCTACCAACCTAATGTTTATTTCTGGAATACTACTCAAGATTAAACAATACAGTCCCAATACTAAGCACATTGTTGCGCCAAAAAGGACAGCCAAATTTGAACTGAGCAAACACCGTATCCTTGGAAGAGGGATCCCAAAACAATTTCACAAGCCGTTGCTTTAACATTTTAAATAGCCAATATATGTTAAACCTAGTGTGACAAATGATGTTAGAAGGCAGGTGGAGAGGTAAGAGAGCAGATTAAATCTACATATGCGGAAAGTATATAGATACTTACAAACATATACACAAAACAAAAATAATGTTGAGATTATCATATATTTAAACACACAGGATCTTACTTTATCTCCTTCCAGAACAACTTTAACCCGGAACAAAGGATTTGGAGTGTTTTTCCCATCACCATTAATTGCGCGAGATAATTCTTGGAGAGACCATTTTACATTCAACCGAAATGCTTCTTCAACCATTCGGTCCATTTTTTCAGTGTAACGGACCCAATGCATTTGTACCTAAGTATTAACACAAGAACACCTGTGACGGAAAACTTTTAAATTTATAAGTGGTGTACTTCACCTAAGTGAAGGAAGGAGAAAGAAACGAAGGAAAAGGGGAAGAGACAGGAGGATAAAGAAACAATGGTAGCATTTTCATTACCATTTAATCACTTTATCACTAGCATACAAATCTATCAAGATCAAATTATTATACAGTTACTGACAAATCAAAAACATTAAAATATAAAGTGTTTGTCGGTCATGTTGGGCGTTACCCCATTAAAACTTGCCAATACATAAAAAAAATGAAAAAAAAACCAAAAAAATCCGCATGAAAATTATAAAAAAGAACAGCCTTTTTTGAGAATAACACTTAAATTTGATGTTATAAAGAATACGAACAGTAAAAAGTGAAGTCAAACGGAGTAATGCTCAGTAGTTCGTTTGTAAAACACACCTCCGGTCCATCGTTTCTAAAAACTGCATAAACATCCTTCATTGTTGCTACTATCTCCGCGTGGATTGCTTGAAGTCTCGACTGTACACTGTCGCGATGGCTTTTCTATAAAAAATTACATTTCGATCAGAACTCGTTAAATACGTCAACGCTGGGAAAGATGGGTTATTAAAAGAACCGCTGTCTTTACTGTTTCTGTCATAAAATGTTCGTAATGCTGTGAGTAGTAAGATTTCGGCTACAGTCATCAATATTCAAATCATAGGCGTACGGGCCGGGGACAGAAGGCAGGGAGCAACTGCCCCCTCCCCCCAAAATAAAAATTGGAGAGGACCAGATTGGGGCAAATATCTCAGGTAGAATTGGGAAAAATAAATTTCTAAGCGTGATTAAAACAGAAAAATTTTCAAAAATCGGTAACGATGAACAAGAGTTTGGATATTAGCGTGCATTCAGGTTGCCATATATATACCGTGTGCAGTATGTATTCTTATTCCTAGGTTTTTTCTAACTAAACATTCGGGCAGAGTGATTCGGGCAGATCGTCTCTGCCCTCCCCCTCAAAAAAACAAATGATTAGGGCCCGTACGCCAATGGCTCAAATCCAAGTCGTTGATAAGTATGAAAATGATCGCTTAAATACCAAGGTTTTAGTATTACTAAATATCCCTCTCAAAACCTCATGCAGGTCTGCTTTTGACTGGAATGTAAAATCATCTATAAACAAAAGTTTGTTAAATTAAAAAGTTAAAAATTTTCTTTTAAATTCGAACGTAAGCCAGCTTCACTTCCATTTCTCAACAATCGAATCAACGTATGTTCGTACAGCTTGTTATGTTTGTTTAAGGAAGTATAGTTGATTACGCATTTGTTCATGAAAGCTGTTGGATAGTCGTTCTATATATGAACTACTTGGTTTATAAATTACTTCCGACGAATGTCAAGAGTGCCGAAAAAACATGGCGTGAGCAGACGTCTTGTTTCTTCTCATAGTAGGTACCACTGACGTCAAAGAAAGTACTGTATGATAACTAGACAGAAGACTCGTTCGTGAAAGTTTCTTAAGTCCAACTTCCGTAAAAATGATTTTCTCTCATTGTAAGCTTCTGGTAGCTTTTTTTTTTTTTTGTTTTTTTTGGGGGTTTTTTTTGGGGGGGGTTGGGGGGGTAAACTAACCACAAAAGAACTTGTTTCTACCTAATTTATATTTTTTCCTGCTTAACTTCGGCTTCGATATTGATTTTCCAGTTTGAAAAAATTAGTCGATTTACAAGAAGTTACCAAAACAAGGTGTCTGTGGCAAGGAACACTTAGGGGTATTCATTCGACGAAATAAAACACCAAGAGAGAAAAAATCAGGGATACAAACTTCGAATTTGTTGATTTTTCTTATGGTTCTTGAGAAAGTAGTTCCGCAATAAATCCCAAATCTGAACTTATGCATAGAAGACAAAATGTACCATAAAAAAATCCCAAGAGCATTTGTTCCTCTTGTAATTCACTTAAAAATCTCATGTCAACGATGTCCACAATGACAAAAAGGACCTCTACTAACGACAGCTTTTATACTTATGCCTAATTTTGCAGACCCCGCAATCCAGTTGTATATCGTTCAGTGCACACAACATTGCCAGGAGTTAAGCTGAATGTATAGAATTTAACACTTGAAAAGCTTGAGTGCAATTAACTGGAGTAAACCACTCCCAGTTACATATGTAGATTTAACTAAACCGTACAAAATTCAGCCGCAAAACCACTTGTGAACCTCAAACAAAAGTATGGTTAGAAAGTTTTCAGGTTCCTCAGCTTTTGTACATGCTATCATTCCAACTGCCAGGAAAGGTACAATGGTAGGTTTACTTTGTCGATTGAAAACGCCGAAGCAGTTTGCTCCAAAGGAAGCCAGTTTAGGGATGCAATTTATTGTTTAAACAGTCTTGCAAGAACTAGAATGTTGTTCTTGAAAAGACTCAATTGTTAGCTATAGCTTGATTGATAACATAAAAATGATTTACAGTTAAATAATAAAAGGTAAAATTTGTTGGTGATTTCTTACAACTGCTGTTTTCCATAAGGTGAATTTTGTCGTGCAAACTAACATTCCTTTGTATTAATTGAATAGATTTCCCATTTGTTACAGTTGAGAGGTCATAAGACTAAAAAAAGTCGCTTTTTCTGATAAAATTCGCCGAGTGTAAAACAGCCTTAAATCACGTGTAATACGTACCTGATCGTCTTCAAACTCCAGATTATCATATACTCGCTTGCCATCAATTTTCACCAACAGCATTTCACTGATCTTGGTGCAATTTTTAGAAATCAACAGGTTTGCGTTTTTGTAGTCGTCAACAATCGCCTGGACCTATTTAACATCAAATACAAAATACAATCAAAGAAACGGTAAGAGAACTGTAGTAGTCGTAACTGGTGACACAAATTCCACATATGTCAACTCATTTCATGTATACAAAACGTCATCCTGTAGCTTGATATTCAAGTTAGAACCAGATAAGAATAAGACACAGGTGCGGTGATATTTCGACTCTGTTTCAAATTGTCAAAGCAAAAATCCAATACTGCATTTTGCTGGAAAGTGACACTATTGATACGCAGTGATACGCAGGAATTTAAATCATTATGAATTCAGGGAGCACGTCGCGAGGATAAAGTTCAGTCCACGCAGCAAACTTTTTGATTAGAGTACACGAAGGAATTTAAAAATAGAACATATAACTACGACATCTCAGCGACCTGACGCCTCAAGTGTCCCAAGCTTAAGAAAACACTTGTCTCTTCGCATGAGCGCAGTAAGGAAGTTCTAAGGGTGGGACCTTCGAATTATTCGACAAATTGACTACTTAGTTGGGTGCTGTATATGGGCATGTGCATAAAGCCATCAACACTAAAAAGCAATTAAAAAGTGATGGCCAGCAGTTTTGGGTTAGCCATCCTCTGGTGTATAATCTGAGTCCTCTTAACAGAAATTCACTGCTAACCCAAAATTACATTCACTGGAACTGTAGTACCATTTATACAACATTAAATTAGGCGCGGTTAATACAAACTGAGGCCAAAATAAGCCGAAAACACTGTTGTCTGCGACCAAAATGAGTAGCTACTAATTTAAGTCACAAAAATACTCCTATTATCCTTTCATACATGCTACTCCAGGTCAAAGAGTGTAGCCATGCAAACATAGCCATAGACGACTTTTTGGCTATTACTTCAGGTCATATTTCGGCTGACTGCCTACCCCAAGTTCAGTCTTACCAGTTTACCGCCAGTTTACCGAGTAGGGTCCTGAAATTGACAGCTAAAAAGCCTTACCTATCCACCATTTTTGCCTTAGGTTTTAGGTCAGATCAATGACCGGAGTTATCGTTGTAGTGCATATGCAGTCAGTGGGGCACCAAGGAGGGGGGAGTTCGGGAGGTTCAACCCCCCATAGTTGCAACGAGCTTGATTTCCCAACTCAATAATGATTCATAAGACAGTTTCTTGATCTGGCCAGCTCTGACTGCGCAGCTTGAACCACCCTCGGCACAGTGATAAATTATCGAAACGTATTACCTGAACTACTAAAGTGAAGACGTGACTGTTTGGTCAGTTGTCAGCAGGATATGGAACTAACGTTAATCGCTGACTAATGTCGACTGTCTGACAAAAAGCACTTGCAGGCCATCGAGTATCAGTCAGCGCCAAAACTGGATGACTATGATGTTCGTACGCTCTATATCACTTACAATTTAGTGTGCATTATTACTGACACTTTTAAGGATAAAACGTCACCAAAATTACTCTTCTTTTTCTGCAGCGAAACATTCTCCCTAGTGGTGTTTCATAGAGTTACCGTTGATTGCATTTACCCGTGAACGCCCCCATAAGAATCATACGTCTAGTTCTGCTTTACTAGGCCTAACTAGGCACTTTTAAACAACACAAATGTTTCAAGTCATATAATTTCGTACTTCTCTCCAATTAAAATACAAAATACGAAATAGAAAAATTAATGTTCATAAATATCCAGAAAAGAAGACAAAAATTCTGTAAATAGAAGCGAAATAGGCTGGTGAATGGTTTGAAAAGGCACGGTCGCAAGCCAAACTCTCATTTGCTACTACGTTAAGGTAACTGTCTCGTGATAAACTAGTAAATACGAAGGCAGTACATTTTTGGAGTGTTCAAAATTTTTAGTGGCAAAAATTGAAACACCACCCCCAAGAAAAATACCTGGCTAGGCGCCTGTATGCAGTTGTGGTCTTCCTTCTTTCTGTCTCTCACCTTTCCCTCACTGTACGGTTAAAACACGACGAAGGGTGAATTTTGTAAAGCTCTCAAGAAATCCTTAAATATAGCTCACAACAAACCTTATCTAAAGCTAGTGATTTTTTTTTTAATTGGACCATGATTACAATTTGTCAACAAAAGGCTCCTCATAGGTCGGGGAGGCTGTTTCCTTATTTTATCTCGTTCGCGCACAATTTCAACAGAATTACCTTAGTTACGTCTATTAAAAAAAGATAAAGGTAACCTTTTACTACTATGAAACTGGCTATAAAAGGATACCAATAATGTTGGAGAAATTTAAAGACTCTTTCATTTACTTTTTTGAGATTCAAAGGGTTTTTAAACTGGATGTATAAACTTCACTAACCAATCAAACCATACGGAAACTCAAACAATTAGTCAGCCTAAATCCTTGTTTAGCCTCAATCGTCGTTTAGGTCATCCCCTGACTTAATAGTTGATAAATTTCTTTAAAACTAGCCTTAAATGAAAATTAAACTTCCAAGTACAAATCAAAACAGACTGTTTTCAGGGCGAAGGCTCTGGTTCCACAGTCTCAACTTTGGTATTCTTTCAAATTCGGAGGACCAAACGCTAAAATTAATAATTTAAAGTGTCAAAGAAGGTCACCTGATCTTGATACTGATGTTAAGGTTTTAACAACACTAACAAATTTACCTTACTAGAATTCTGTCTGCATTCGCCAATGAAATAATCTGAAATGCCCTTACTGGCCCAGGTAAGCTTTGTTAGTCCAGGATGAATTTTTCTGTCAAGGAATCGAATTCTTTCGCGGAATAACGCCCTTTCCTCGGCTGACAGGGCAGCAATAATTCTGGAATAGAATAAATAATTCAGAGTAAGCACTCGACATTGCTTCTTAAAGACTGCACAATAAACAAGATGTTTGACACGAACCACTGAAATGGCATGGCGTTACTGCTACCAATGTCGTTCAACGTGAGTGCGCTTCTGGGCAATGTGGCAAGAAATACAGGAATGTTTAATGAATACAAGCTTCCAAAATAGGAAGTTTCAATTTTGCCACGTCTTTTTGCAAAGTTTGGGTCAAACATTAAATAACAAACATTTTACATTTCACTGAATCTACCACTTAACATATAGGTCACCCAATCAATCAATCAATCAATCAATATACCAATCAATCAAGCAATATCGATCACAATCCACCAATCACAATCACGATTCATTGATCTCTGTTATTATTATTCGTTATTTAAGTATATTAGACAACGGTAACCCTTCAGAGCTCATACGTCTGTTTTCCAAAGGGCTGTTTGTTCTACAATACTTAATTATGTACGGTTTTAAAAGGGTCACTATTTAAACGTAAATACATCAATTGATATATCTGATCAACTATAAACTAACTTACTAATAAAATATAATCAAAAAATAATTAAAATAAAGTAGTCTTGTCATAAATGTTTACAGCACAAGGGGTATGCAGCAAGGTTGATTCATTCATTTAGGATCAAGTGCAGTTTAGCGGATGAACCTGAATTAATTAAGAAATCGCAAGCTCAGCTCACCGAAATCTAACGCTTACCCTAAACCTAACCTTAACCCTTACTCAAACCTTAACCAAAACCTTGACCCTCACCACAACTCAATCCTAAGTCGAGGCCTAACCCTAAGCCTGACCCAAACCCAAACCCTAATCCTAACACTAAAAGGTCAGCGGTTTGTCTGCGTCCGTCTAAGCTGCACTCTTCTCCTAATTTAAGAACTTCCCCAGAATAAGCCTGTGAATTTTCCAACTGAAACACCTTTCTGCTTGATCGATCTTCGTAAATCATTCCACAACCTCATAGCAGTGTAACTTATACCAACCATATTCAACATCGTTTCTTCGAAGGCTATAGTTCATGTTATTACCAACATTAAACTTGTTGATTATGCATTTTGGATATTCACTGTCAGAGCCGTACCTATGCGGTAATTCGCCCGGGCCAAATTCTTTCGGAGGCGCCCCCTCGATCGGCCATCTCTAATGCACCTCAAGCTCCACATATTATAATAATTGTATACCGGTACCACCGATATACAACTATACGATGTACTTCTGCAGAAACAAGTGGTTTCTGTGTTTTTTTGCTTTTTATTACTCAAAATGTTATTGAAAATTTAAATCAGGCGCTTATAAGCTTTGACATTGATTTATTTTTCATTACATTTTGATTTATTTATTTTTTGCAAAATTTTTCTGAATTTAGAAAAAAAAATTAAAACAGTCGGGTCTTTGTTTCTGAATATGCCCCCCATAAAATTTTGTGCCCAGGGCAGGCTCCCCATTGGCCCCCTCTTGGTACCGCACTGTTCACTATTTCTGATTTTTTATGTGAATATTGCTTTATTGTGTTTCTTCCACTCATCCAACGGCTGCCTGCCAAGCTCTTTCGATAAATTTTACGACCTTACGTCTTAGGATTTTTGCGGTGATGACCCTTGCTGCTCCATTTTTCATTTTCTGAAGTTATTCAACCAGGTAATTACTACAGTATTCCCCCACCAGACTGCAATAGTCAAAATGCGGAAGAATATATTGTATCATGCACGCTAATCATCGTGCATTGCGGCATCTTCGTACTTTTTCGTTCTTCGTTTCACATCAACATGTTTGGACACCTTAATTGCAACGATATTTATCTGATAAATCTAGATTTTTTTTTCATAAAAGCTGGTCAGCTTTTAATTATATCTGGTGCTTTTGTCCGTTTTGTGCGTTTTATTTCATTATCTTGTGTTGTAATTGTAGGGTCATTTAGCAGTTTAGTCTTTGTCACGATCCAATTCTTTAAAGTCAATTTGTTCGCCACCAACTATATGTACAGATTTCCTAAAGCGGCATTCAGCTTATTTTCTACAACGCAAACCGATCTACCCTCTCCATACGTGTTGGCAGTTGTATGTGTTAGGCAGTTTGGTAGGTCATTTATATAAATAATGGACCCAAATTAAACCCTTGTGGTATACCGCAGTGAATGGTATGTTTTTTTATAGAGACTGATTAATTTTGCTCATTTGAATTCTGTCACCGAGGTAAGACCTGAACCATTCTGTTGCACGTCCAGTTCAGCGATTTAACGACATTTTCATAAGCTGAATATTGTGGTTCACACAATCGAAAGTTTTCTTGAGGTTCAAGAGAAAATGGTACAACTGCAGTTTAACGGACATTGTGATGACAATGACCGTACCGCAGGGTCACTACCCTAATGTAAACGCTAACCCTAACCAGTCAGTGACACACTGGTGTCCGCTAAACTGTAGTCTAGCCGAGAAAACAGACAGGCGTGAACATAAAAATTGATTTCTCTACCCTCAGCGTGCATACGCGCACGTAATAAATGCAGGTATTAAACTTTTCGCTCTTTTATGGTGTTGGATGTACAATCGATTGCACTCACATTTTTTTAAATTAATAAAATTGTGCTTAGTCGTGGCAGAAATTCCCAAACAGACAGATCCACACAACATGAACCTGAGAAAATAAAATGTTGCTAACCTGTTATAGTCCCTGACAACGAGAAGTACGTTCTCTCTTAACACCCTAAGATCTTCTTTTTTCTGGTATATCTCAGCAACATAATGTGGTGTCTCAAACATCAGTTGCTCCCAATAACTGATCTCATTCAGTAACTTTAGTAAATTCCTAGGATTAAAAATAAACAGTTTCAGCACAGGCAACTCGCAGTTTTGCAGCGTTAAAAATTGCGCACCTTTACATCTCTTCTTGGTCTCACTATTTACGGGCATTGGCTTATGCGTTCCTCGCTCGTTTCTCGCTGACCTCGTTACGCTAGTCAGACTAGCGTATGAAGTGAAACATTGTAAGACAATTGTACTGGGCAATAGGACGACCGCTACGATAAACAGACCAAATTTCTGTTTTCGGCAGTTCTGCGGCTGCAAGCATGTTGCGAGACCTGTTGTTAGCATGTATGAGTTATTTTTGATGACACTTAATTCTAAGAATCACGACATCCGTATCAATTAGGAATTCAACGCCTTTACAAACCGGTCAAAATGTACGTCCAGCATCCCAGTCTTTTCGTGGCTACGGCACATTAGAGGGGTTTCCAACAACTTGATGGTGTCCTTGAAGAAAGACAACGAACAAAAAGCAATATACAAAACACGCTGCACCAAATGTTCTCCGAAAACCGGGCATTTCTTTACAGCAGTTCATCTTTTAAACATTGAGTAATTTTCACCTAAAAGTTTACATCTGAAGTTACAGCTACTAAGCTACACAATACCTTGTCAACAGTCATTGTCCATTCATTAAATGTTTTCCTTACAAATTCGTCCAATGCCTAGGAAAAGTATAATTTGTCCCACATGGAATGCATCGACATTAGCATATAATAAATGGGATACAAATATGATGTATGTTGTAAATGTGGTAGCTTAGAGATATCTTAGATGATCAATGAGCGTTTTTCAAGCCCTTCCACATATCGTGGCCGCCACATAGGCACCACATATGTCGACCGTGCACCTGAGCTCGCCACCTGAGTCCCAGTAGGTCAATGGTTAGAGCGTCTCACCGGTCATCAGGTTGTGGGTTCGATCCCCGTCCGAGGCTCGAAATCGTTTTTCTGAGTTAGGGCTTGACGAACGTTCATCGATCATCTGAAAAATGGGATACAAACAGGTAGTTAAAGTTAAACACAATCGGGAAGTAATATGAAAAATAATACGGTAGCCAAATTCAGTTCACTTACATATGAATAAAACACTCAAACCTGGTGGATTTAAGAATTAAAATACTTTGTCTGCAGAGCCTGATATAACAGTCAAAAATTGTCCAGACAAAAATGAGCGGCATGACTACATAACTCAGATAGTTTCGTGTAGTACAAAAATCTTTATGCTAATAATTATATTGCAATCAACTGTATATAAATCATTATCTCATGACACGCCCACAATTCATTGTTTCAACAGAAACGTTAAATTCTTTAGTCCACTCATTAGTATTCAGGAGCGTAATAACAACTTATCACACTGCTCTCACTCTCTTGAAATCAGTATGATAAACGCTTGTCGCATATTAACGAGTGAATATCTTAATTTCTAACGATCAACGTCTCTTCGACCTTTAGCTGGAAGAAAACAAACTACTTCATTGTGGTTGAGTCATGAGATAAGGTGGTTAATCAACGTTCAATCGTGTGATACAGAATTTTACATCGTTCGTAAAGCTAGAACGTCCACTCGGGGCCGTTAAGCTTCACTTGCGATGTTAAATCCTTTATCACATTCGTGACCATTGATTAACCCTTACATAAAAATAATAATAATAATAATAATAATATCTTAATAATAATAACTGACCCCTTGGGAACTCCAAAAGTTACGTGGTTCAGAGAGAATGACTGATCATTTACAATTGCGAACTGTTTTTATAACCTTAAGTCCGATAGTATGTACACCAGGTGAGCGTAACTTCTCAAGTAATATTCCATAGCCAAACAAGCTGAAAGTTTTTTTAAAGTCAGCAAAGATTAGATCGATTATTGTCGATGGAAAAAAAACTATTCTATCAACAATAATTATGGATGCAGGTATGGTAATACGGCAAAACCGTGACACGCAGACAGATGAAGTAAGAGAGGGGAAACATCAAAAAAAGTGAGCCGCATCATGAAAATTCGATGTCAAAATCCGTATTTAGCTGTCCGGACAATTTCGCCGACCACTTGAATATGTGGTCCACAAACTATAATTTGGTAAGAAAATATCTGCCGTCCAATCATTAGTTGAGTCTCTGATTCGGCTAACAGTCAGTGGTTCAATGGTATGCCAGTCTGACACAATTTCATAATTTCACCTAAGGTGGACCCTTATTCTCTCTGACGTCAGTCTTCGTGTGCACATGCAAGATAGAATTTTGCCAGTAGGACGATATCACATAAATTTTCTTGTGATGCCGCTCTCTGTAAGGATTTCAGGGATTTAGACTGCAACTTTACAAACCTGTGCAAGTTGTTGATATTGGGCTCTTATTTCATCTCCGGTTCCAATTCGTGGCAAAAAGGATGCATTGTTTAAAGCCTGAAACAACAAAACAACGTTTACCTACCATTAGTACCACTGGCTACCGTAATCTTCGATAGCCTGGTACTATTTCTAAATCACGGATGCAACACCTCAACCCTAGAGACCTCATAAACACTGAAGTGGAACTGCTATCCTGTATCGCGCGCTGCAATTGATGACGTGAATGTACACGTCAGGAATTGGGACTCATCCGCTTTCTATCTACAGTAGGTCACGGAGATCGCTTTATTGAAATAGTTCATCTTTACTACCTACGAGTGTGAAAGCTGAAGTCCTGAATTAAGCCCCAGCAGAGAATGTGTAAAACAGTCATAAATTCATATGAGATTTAAAACATGTTTCATTCTAATTAGAATGGCCCAGCAGAGAATGCGTACAACAGTAATAGATTCATAAAATTAAACATGTTTTAAAACTTATATGAATTCATGGCTGTTATGCGCATTCTCTGCTCATGGGCCTTAATTTCTGTTATTAAACTAACACCCGTTTTACCAACTTTAGACTCAAAATATAGGTGCAACACGAAATTGCACGAGTGTTGATAACAAATAATGCTCGGGGATACACTGTAGTTGAACTGCTACTGAATTCACCACGAATTAAAATGACATTAGCATCATTTAAGTATTTGAGGGAGTGTTGCATGATCGACCTTCCTTATATTCAGAGTAACTGTAGTTGCTAGACACAAAATAGACGACGTTAAATCGCCATGACTGCATTCCCATCAAATCAATTTAATAATCAAATTAATAACTGTTTCTAATGAAACTATCTTTTGTTTCTAATGCAAAAACTACAGTAGAAATAAAAAGTATCAATCAAAGGACGTCTGGCGTAAAAAACAAGCTGGACAAAGTTTTGCATGGGTTTGCCTTAAACATTTGCAAAAGGAGGTTAAAGAGAACAGTTACCATCATAGGTTTATCAATGCGTTTCTTCAACATTCTCGCCCAGTTTGCAATACCAGCGTATCTAGGATGCATTGGAGGAAGATCCTGCGATTTGTTGTTAAATTCTTTCTTGACTGTGTTTAGTTCTTCGTTAAACAGTTGAAACACTTCCACAGTTTTTTTGTCAATTGTTCGACGTATGGCCTGATAAAAATGTTTAAAGATATGGTATGTTAATCAAAAATGAAGAGACCTAATGCCTCTCCACTATCGAAGGATTATTTGTACTACAGAAAGGGTAGAAGAGGGGTAATGCCAGTCCCCGTCATCTGAATTGATACTAATCTGTTATCGGGGGCCAGGCAAGCCAAGTCCCCTAGTTAATCCTTAGACACCCAAAGGTTCTCCTATCTGGTTCCCCTATTTTCAATCACAATCAAATTAGACATTTCTGCCATCAAAAGTGAACATGATGAACTATTTAAGTGTTCCAGACACATCCCCTCAAATCTGTACTTAATGTCGGCCTTCTAAATTTGCCAAGTCCTCGTCAACGACCCCGATGGAAGTATCCCAGTTAAGACATTGAAGTTGTGTTTCGAGACTTTATGAGTTAATTCGGCGGAATTTACATACAACTGTAATTATATACTGGTTACTTAAATATTGTGATCATGTACCGATAATAACTTGCTTGTTAGTAAAAAGTGAACATATTTCAATTATCTTGAACTTATTTACCTCTCTTGCCGAGAAATGATGAAAAACATCAAGTATTTCCACGCCTTCTTCGACTCGACTCAAAGTTTCAAAAGCTGAAGCGATCACATTTTGCACCATCACTTCTAAATCCTTTACACCAGAACGAAACCTGCGATTGGAATATGAAGTACTTCAAAATGGCTATTAAAATTAAAAAAATGAGGGAACTCTAAATTAAGAGTTGATTGTAAAGCGCATTTTAACAATCAGTTCGCCTGACAGATTTGTCTACAGGAGGCTGTCATCTGAAAACCAGAACAGCCATGCAGATTCAGGCTGCTCTACCGTAATTCTGCCGTAACTCTTGGGCCTTTTCCACACGTGTGGAGCAAGCGCCAGCACAACAACAAAATAAAAAATAAGACAAAACACGTACTCCTGAGCGGTAAAACAAACATCATTGGAAGCACAAATCATTGGAAGCAAGTTTCAGTTTAAGTATTGTCCCCCATTGTTTATTGCTTTTTTAAAAACCCCAAATATGTGTATAAACCCTAACTCTAACTCTAACGCTAACACTAACCCTACCCCTACCCCTACCTCTACCCCCTAACTCTACCCTAACTCTTATTTAATACACATTTTCGAGTTTTTTAAAGAACGAAGAAACATTGGGTGGACTATGTTTAAATTGATTCTTTGCTTGTTTTCCCCTGGGCCACAAATAAATTTCAGTTACATTTGAGCTTGTATTTGCATTGCTCATGTGAACTAGGCTTTAAACTGATTTTAATTGTCCTCAAAACGAGACGACATCGTCAAGAAATAAACAAAAAAGGTAAATGCATGAAAATAGACGTCACAACGTCGGTTAATCTAGAATTAGGATGAAAATTAAAGCTCAGCAAAAATATGAAGAAGAGGCCAACATCAAGTAGCGAAACTAACAATAGTAAGAGGTCATGTTATGCTAATTTCAAATTATCTAAGCACAGAAACAGGTCATGCTATGCAAATTTAAAATTATCTACGATATTCTGACATCAAGTGAAACATATCCACCAATCAATTTTTTTTAGCAATTTTGAATCATGCTTGGCATTACCTGGCACTTGACCGCTAAATTGAAGTTGTTGCATTTATAAAACCTTTGTCATTGCGTCTGTGAACAATTTATTCATTCCCTGATTACGTTGCATGCCGCAACAAAGCATTAATACTGAAATGAATTTTAATTCCATAATATTTTTGAGATTTTTTTTCTGAGCTTTTAACTTAATTTAATTTAATTTAATTTAATTTATTTACTAGACGAAGTTTTCCGCCTGGTTTCTCTATCGTATTAATTCAGGCTTTTCACGATTCCAAATTCATATGTTGGTTGCCTTGTTTTGGTTCTTCAGGAGATTTATACGGTTATTGAACTACTAAAATCTCAAGAATGAAACCATTTTTCTAGAAGATGTAATAGCTATATAGATTGGTAATGCTATAAACAGAAACTAACGCTAGGCTTAGTAAAACAATAACTAAAACACCAGTCCTGTCCCAACCTCGTCTCCTAGGGTTCTCACGAAAGCCCTGGGAACGAGAATGGTATTGTCCAACACAGGACGTACGCTACCCACCTGTTATAATCATCGTGCCACGTAGTAGCCTAAAAAAAAATTAAAAATGCAAAGAAAAGCTGTCATGTTCAGTCGGTCCATAACTAAAGGAACTAGTATTGTACTAGAACGGCATTCTCGATGTATGTTCGTCATAAGGTCACAGCGATCATCACCAGTTATCATATGGGACGCAGTGCATAAAAGTAACCGATCAGATATGGTTTGATGCCACTCTGAAATAAAAAGTTTTGAACGTAGTTTACAAAGCTACCGTTCATGAGTCAACGTTTCGATACTTAACAGTTACATCAGGGGCGATCGTTCTGAAGATGAGGATTCTGTTTATCCTCACAGAATCACTGATGACGTTGCCTATTAATGAAATGCAAATAGGTTTCTGAAAATAGACTACCGTCATGGCGATTCAACGGGACGGAGGTGCTGTTGATATGTCACGCCTCCACACAACGTCTTTGGTGGTGTCTCGGATTGCTGGTAATAATTCATGAACTTTCCCATGCAACCGTACGGTTGGTTGGGGAGAATGTTCTGTCAAAGCAAATATTTTTTTTGACGAGAAAACAGCCTTCTAATGTTCATGACCATTAAATCACTTTTTTTCTCTGGCCCACTTTCATTTCCAGTGTTGGTGCGTGGTGGTGTAACCGGTTTTAAACAATTTTTTTAGGAAATCATCAGGATAGTTATTTGCCTCTAAAACATCAGAAACACGCTTTTATCCCTTTTTTAGATGATGTGCCTCGGGGTTTCAAAAACAAATATCTTGAGACGGACTTCTTGCGTCACACAGGATGGCAAGAGTAAATGGGGAAGATACTTGTCGGTGTGTGATGGTTTACGAAACGTTCCAGTTTCCAATTTTCCGTGGTCTATTCTTCTGATACCAAATTCAAGAAAGATAAGCAGTCAATAAATGTCATGCTTAGTCGAAACACGTGTCCCAAACCAACCATACGATTGCAAGGGGAAATTCCAGAGTTATTACCGCCAATCCGTGATACCGTAGAGTTCCCAAAGCAGCAACCCCCGTTACTTTCGGGTCTAGTGCTCATTAGAGGCCGCTACTTTCGGGAGGCATAACATTCGAGGGGCATAACTTTCGGGGGCATAACTTTCGGGGGCATAATTTTCGGGGCCATAACTTTCGGGTGGCAAAAAAAGTTAATTTATATCAGCTGGATATCTGATATCGTTGAAAACATTACATATAAGTTACTGCACAAACACGTAAAAGACTTATTCCTTGTTTCTGTGAGGTTATACAATAAAAGTTAATATATTCGAATATCTCTGAACTCTGTCAGTTTTAACCGAAGGGAGTGTCGTCCGTATCACTTAGTGCTTTATCGTTTAGTGAAACGTTTGCATCTTATTTCCATTAAAATTTTTAACCATCGAGTTGTTACTTTCGCTCCCGGATACATTACACGAATACATACATGAATGTTTCTGCCGGAATGTCACTCCACAATTCAACTACGTCAGATAAATTATCAATATTACTCTTACTTTTTGAAATTTTTTAGTATCTCCAAAATTTTATGTAACTTTCGGGTAGCCGTTACTTTGGGAATTCTACACTACCAAGATAAACATTATCTGGATATTTGGTGTATTGTGTATGAATAACGCTCCTGCTCACTGCATCACCATGCTGGTGGTATGCTGCTATTTTATTTTTAACAAATCTAACAAACACAACCGTAAGACCTCCTAAACTGGTGTATAGAGCAGAACGAAATTAACAGACATCGAAAACACTGGTACTTTAAAGTGCATCACCACAACACAAAAATAATGAAATACCGTTAAAGTTGAACAAATACTATAAAACGATCAAATAGAAATGAAGAAAAAAATGGTTAATTCGTCTTCTGCATTTTAAGTTGTAGTGTAGGAAATACTTGGTCAGGAAACGAGCTTCCACAGCGTTCATGCGACGGCAGGTTGAAGGTTGTATACCAATCACGTGACGGTCCCAGTCAAAATATATGTAGACCTTTTTAAACTTCTTAACCTTGAAAAAGTTTTTACACTCCTACCTCTTTCTAATGAATGCTGACGGTCATGTAGCATTTGTTATTCAGTACCTTCACATCCAAAATCGTCTTTCTAACATCTTTCAAAATCTGCAAGTTCTTCTCAAATGTTGCTTCAATCTCCAACAAACTTCGGACAATTTCTGGGCCTCTTATGCCTCGGAAGTAAGGTAGAGGGGTCTTGGGGCCTTCGAATCTTCGAGCAAAATGCATTTGACCCTCACAAACCTAAGGAAACAAACGTATTGTCACGTACTATTAAGTTAGCGTAATTTTGATTCACTACATAGAAAATTGTTTGAGTGTCTCTGCGCTGTGATAGAAACATGAATGACGCCATTTCAACCAGAAAAACACCTAGTGAAAACACTCGGCTACGTCTCGTGTTTTCTGTTATTTTTCTGGTTGAAATGGCGTCATTCACGTTTCTATCACAGTACAGAGACACGAAAGCTATTTTCTATTTGTTTTATAAAATAACCAAGGTTTCTCAAGTTTTCGTGACGTCATTCATGTCTCTGTACTCCACTTCAAAATGAAAATGACGTCACTCGTGTCTCTGTACTCTGAGAGAAAATGAGGCTCGTCCAATCTGAGATAAAAAATTTTACGATGAATCCAAGACTGCTCGATACCATGTGAGGCAGAGTTTATATGCCGTTCGATTTCGCTTAAGAGTGTATGGTTGCTACTCCAAGTCTTACGCGGAGTAGCAACCATAAACTCTTAAGTGAAATCGAACTATAGATATATATATATATATATATATATATATAGATATAGATATATATATATATATGTGTGTGTGTGTGTGAGTGTGTGTGTGTGAGTGTGTGTGTGTGTGTGTGTGTAATATTTAAAAACCGAGCAGGATTGCTTTATTGGGATTTAAAACACGAGGCGATAACCGAGTGTTTTAGACCCGTTAAAGCACGTATTGCGAGTTTTTTAAATGTCTTATGAAATTCACCTCTTAATACGCCAATTCGTGAAAGTTTGGAAATTTATCGTTCGTAAGCCGAAAAAATTGAACTTCTTCTTCACGTATATCTTTATCACTTATATAGATCCGACATGGTTATGATTTTCTTTTGTCTTTTCCTTATGAATTTTAATGAATTTTATAAATATATATATATTAATTTATGTATTAAATTTGTCAAAAATCTCGAATGAAGGTAAACATTGGAACTATCAAGAACTGGAACTTTATCCAAGATAGTCATGTAGCTAGGTGTTTAAACATTAGACTTAAGAAAGTATTTCTACTACCTTTATACTTACATTTACAAGCTAGTAAAATCGTCTTGTACCGGAAAAATTTTAAATTTTGTTTTTGGCATTAAGATTTTACCGGTATTTCATATAGACTATAGTCGTACCCTGACAATCAAATCATGATGATCGATCTAACCTTGACGCCAAAGTTAACCATTTTCGGTTGAGTAGAAATGGACACCGTGAGATTGGTAAAAAAAATAAGTATTAACTACATGTACTGCTTCCGAACCTACGTATACACTGAATAGATAATTGGGTACAATCTAGTGGGAATCAATACAGTATATTAATAGCAATCGATGCATTTATTTTTGATGTAAAATATGCGAATTAAAAAGTTTATTAACCAAGCGTTACAATTGTTGGAACAATGAAAGAGTAGGGGAATTCAGTAACAATTTTTATGTTAAATAAGGCTCATAAGGTGAACCGATTGTACATTAGTCTGCACCGAAAAAATAATCATACTGGTACTGAGTACCGGCTATCTGTAGGGGCTACCGGAGTCTCTGGATCTAAAGACAAATCAGCAAGGGGCGTAGTCATCTCTGTCAACGCCGACGGCATTTACCACACATTTACCACAAAGTAATCCATGTACCTGTACAGTGGCAAAACTTAGTTTATAATTCAGCCGGTCAAACTTAAATTCGGTTACAGACCTTGAAGTTAATAAGCAGTCAGTCCCAAAATGAACTATTTTAGCACTTCATAATAAGTAGTAAATCTTCAAATAAACTATTTCAATACCTCAATCAAATCTTTGCATCTTTGAACGAAAGCATCAACCTGAGCGAAAATACTTGTTTGGTCAAGAATCCATCCTTGAGAGGAAAATTTGATATGGATTCTACTGATCTGTTAAAAATGCATAATGATATAGAACTTAAGAGATGGCTATAATACTTTTATAAGTTTAATATAACTAACGACAACAATTGCTATCGTCAGTACTAACTATCAGGGCCATTCCATTCCAAACTCATTTTAAAATAACTCATCACAAAAATACAAAGAAAAATTGTAATCGTTATGTTGTCGCAAGCGAGGATCCAGGCGGGAATCTCAATCTTAAAACAAATATTAATGCCCAGCAAAGTACACGCAATAAGGCCATGATTTATAAATCATGGCCTTATTGCGTGTACTTTGCTGGGCATTAATATTTCTTTTAAGTTTAATCGTTATGTTCTTGTTCTGATGTCAGATCAAACACTCTTACAGGTGTTCGATGAAATATACTATACACGTAAAGAAAGAACTCAAATTTTATTCAGCCGAACGAGGCCAAAATGGTCATCATTCACAAAATTTTATCCCAAAACCCACGGTAACCTTTCGTCGTGGTTCGTATGTCAGCTTGATGTTAGCAAATTGCGAAGGCGTACTTCCTAAACTTCCTAATGTTGAAAAGATATCTACCTCAATCTCTGTCACTGTATGCCAGACTGTTTTATATTTTCATTATCGGTCGAAATCTACTTATTTAAGTTGTCACAACTTCAACTGAAATTTGGAAATCACGAGGTCCTATCCGAAATCACAGACACACGGCAAAAATCACTTGTCAGATTTGAAGTATCCACCCATACTACAACCATGATGCAAAAAACATTATTTAATGTTTGAATGTTTTATCTTCGTCAATCGGATTTCTAAGGATTTTGAATTTTTGCCAACCATAAATCTTTGGACCGACGTGCTTCAAAGTATATACAAGAATAAAATGTCCTGGGTAAAAAAGAACTGATCTCGAATAGTCGCGATGCGAAGAATCCTACCGAGGCAAACACTGTCCTTGGAAGCAAAAACTAAAATTTTAGCCCTAAAAAGAGTGTTTGAACTAACATCAGAACAACGAGTTTATGGAAAATTGAGGGGAAAGCCCATATTTTTAGCTAACTTTGAAATGTTTTGATTTCAGACCAAACGTTCCTTTCGAATATACAGTATGGCATCTCAAACGTATCTGTATTAAGTGAGAAAGTCAGGTTGATAGTTTTAAATTTTATGCAAAAAAAAAAAGATCACATTTCCAAGTAAATCTCTTCAAACCGACTTTTTAAAGTTTTCCAGATGACTAATTAATGAGTTGAAAACGTCCAAAACTCAAAATGTTTTCTCATAATCTGACATGACGTCATGTACTTAATAACACTAACCCGAGCATAGGTATCTTTCCAATATTCACAGCACGATATACTTTCTTTTAACGCAGTAAGGCTGGTCTGGATACGTCCCTCAAAAATGTCATCTAGACAAACGGTACTGGTACAACGCTTGATAATTTCGTTGCTCACCTGTTAACAGTAATCAAATTAAACAGTCAGCGAGCTACAGACTTACAATTTACGCAGGTCGGTGGACAGATTGCTTGGTATGCAGTAAACTGCCAGGCAGATAAATAATTTACGTCCTTACGCCGGTTTGCAAGTCTGGTACGTAGGTAGGTGGTAGATAGGTGGTAGATCACAGTCAATGATAAGTTTGTTGGAACAAAACAGATGTATTAATCACTATCCCCACACCTCTTTATTAATGTCGTAGTTCAAGAAAACGATGTTTGTATCCTATCTTCCGAATTGTTTACCACGTTTGTTCATTTGTAGACAACAATGGAGAAAAGCGAGGATTAAATTCATGACATTCTTCGATGGGAATCCAAGGTAATGTTTTAGACTGTTCCAATTAAATTTGTCCATGATTGTTGGTAAGTAGGCAGGAAGACAGACAGGTAGGTGCGTAGGTAGGTAGGTGAGTGAGTAGTACAATCAAAATTGGCTGCTAGACGAGTGGGTATGAAGACAGGTAGGTCGGTAAGCAGACAAGTAGGTACGTACGAAGGTATGTAGGCAGATAGGTAGGGAAGTAGGGAAGTAGGTATTTAGGCAGGTAAGAAGGTAGGTACAATGTAGGTAGGTAAGTAGGTGGGAGGGTAGGTAGGTTAGTTGGCAGTTAAGTGGTGGTTAGTAAATAGGTATATGGGTAGGTATGTGGGAAGTAGGTAAGTAGGTAGGCGCTTAGGCAGGTAGGTAGATAGGTGGGTAAATAGGTAGGTAGGTAGGTAGGTAGGCAGGCAGGTAGGTAGGTAGGCAGGCAGGTAGGTAGGTAGGTAGGTAGGTAGGTAGGCAGGTAGGTAGGTAGGTAGGTAGGTAGGTAGGTAGGCAGGTAGGTAGGTAGGTAGGTAGGTAGGTTGGTAGGTAGGCAGGTAGGTAGGCAGGTAGGTAGGTAGGTAGGTAGGTAGGTAGGTAGATAGGTAGGTAGGTAGGTAGGTGGGTGGGTGGGTAGGTAGGTAGGTAGGTAGATAGGTAGGTAGGTAGGTAGGTAGATTGGTAGGTAGGTAGATTGGTAGGTAGGTAGGTAGATTGGTAGGTAGGTAGGTAGGTAGGCAGGTAGGTAGGTAGGTAGGTGGGTGGGTGGGTAGGTGGGTAGGTAGGTAGGTAGGTAGGTAGGTAGGTAGTTAAGTGGATACGTTGGAAGTAAGGTATGAGGATAGGAAGGTAGGGAGACGGGTAGACAGGCAGATTGGTAGGTTGGTAGGCAGGTTAGGTGCAGTAAGTGGTTACAGTGTTTTATAAGTATTGTGAGGGATGCATACACCTCAAGAGTTGAAGGTGGGAAAACAGAAAGGCAGGGAAGATAAAAGCGCCAGCATTTTGAATGGTTAAGAAGCACATTTAGGCTGGTTTTGATTTACTGTACGAATTGTTGTTAGCAAAGAGAAGAACGTCCGAACATTAACATCGTTTTACTTTCAATACCACTCAATAAAATTTTACCTTTCTCAGCAGACTCGTCAACCTTTCCCGACTTTTGTAGTGTTCAGAATTCATCCATATAATTCGAATAAGGCTGAGTAGTTTTGGGAGCATTGCAGGGATATTTTTTGGTTGGGCTTCAGAAAGCTCTTCGCATGGACCTTTCAGAGTTGACAGAAATTTGAGGTTGCTCTGAGCCTGAGCTGACCCATCCTGTCAAAGAGAAATGAATCTTAATTAACCACAAATAATATTAGTTCGTTTGAGAAGGCATAAAAAATACTCGATTTTATCCATTTATCACAGGATTAAACACTGTTCCTCAGGTTTGACGGATTACGTCACGGTCTTCGTGACTTATCTAAATGTAATGTTACACAGGACGGATTTTAAGAACACTCTTCAACGGAATAAAATGCCGCAACCAAACTTCGTTAATCATTCACTAATGGCTTGTTGCACGTATCGGATTTCTTCTGCAACATCTGTTCCGTTAAAAACCGTCTTGTGTGCAATATCACCTCAAAATTAGGTATTTCTTTAAAGTTATCGACCATGTAAAAGCACTCGAGACAGCACATGGATACAATGTGGATACCGTTTTGAGTATGACAACTTATGATCGTTTTCGATTACTTTACCCGTACCAAACCAATTTTTAAATTGAAAACGCAGCCTCCTTCGGAAGCAAACAAAGATCATGCTCATGAAATTAATTTAAAACGGCGAAAAAACAATGAGATCTGGAAACAAATGTGCTAAAAATAGCAAATTCTCAATATGACTTTAATTGCCTTTCAATAGTGCGGTAGTTTGTATCCAAGCTCAACGTCTAGAGTTCTTTTGGTGGATAATTTCGAATTTTCGGTTAAACTGATTGTACCGCATTCAAACACTAATAAAAAATAAAAGTTCGCGATTCCGTTAGGTTTATTGAAGCTTCCGTATCCTTCTTTTTTCACTTCTTTTATTTCACACATGCTGGGATTTAGCAGAGAAATTGATCATGCGAAAACGTTTGGAAAGTCTCCAGCCAATCCAGAACACGAAATGATTTTTTCAAGCGTGGATAGATAAAGTGTTTCATCCAATCAACAGTGGAAAACGGACTTTTCACTATTTTTGATCGATAATGAAAATCTCAGTATTCATTGAATAAAATAAACAAATCACAGCATGGGAAGTGCTCTTCACAGTATTTACTGTACACACTTTTTGATTTGCACGAGAAATTTCACTAGCTACTGTGGTCACTAGTTCAATTCTTGTGCAGTATGACGCATTACCACCAGCTTGGGGGTAAATGCCAAATACGCAGTCTTGTCACAAAGGAATCTTTCTCAAACTCATTAATAATTCATGCGGACAAGATAGGAACTCAGTAATGAGACGGAGTTGGGAAATGCGATCTTAATTAGCACAAAATTTTAATAACTTTAAACCCGATTTTCTCATTAAATACGGATTCTTTTGAGAAGCCGTAGCATACACTCGAAAGTTGCATTTGACTTGATTTCCAATAAAAAAACTCGACAATCGCCTCGTTTTTCAACTCATTTCTCGGTGTTTGGAAATTTGATCGAACACTCCTCGTGTATGATAAATTACACCTCATTCCCTGTACTTGAATAAAGGACAGTACCTATGGAATAACAACTAATTTTCAGAACTTTCTGATGATTGACGTTGCGTTCAACGATGTCGAAAACAAGTATGAAATGCATGAAAATAAGTGTTTTCGTGTTTTCGCAGTTTGGAACATATCTCAGCAAGAAAGGTAAATCAACAGAAATTTTTCATAATCTAACACTGCCGAAGTCTACTGAAAAATGTTCACTGGAGTGGGATTTCAACTCGCACCTTAATCAGGAGACCGGTCCGCCGTTCTGAAGTAGAATTGAAATACTGCACATCCTCTCATAGATAAGCGTTAAGTTGTCGCGAGAATATTTCATGCACTTCAGTTGGATAAAAACTCACCCCTACTCCCTGTGGACTCGATAGCTCAACAGATAGAGCAGGCGGACCGGTATCCCGAAGGTGCAAGTTCAAATCCCGCTCGAGTCAACATTTTTCAGTTGACTTCGGCAGCGTCAGATTATCATGAAAAATTTCTGTTCATGTATCTCTGAGGATGATTCTGAAATAGAAAGGTAAATTAAGTTCCCTAAAAATTATGCAAGACCGTGCTCATGATTATGACTATTCACGATTCAGAGTATGGGTCAAACTTACTACGTACTATGAAATCTGTCATACAATGTATTAGGTACACAATTTACCTGAATTAGCTTCGACAGTTTCATGAAAGGTGCTACGTAGGAAGACTTTGCTATCTGCAAAATTTTCTGGATTTGTTTCACTCCGGGTTTGTCCAGCTGGTCACTTATTCCTGAAAGATCCATACAACGACTGTTCCAAAACTGGATCTCTTCCAAAGGTCCAGATGTTTCAGCAGTTTCATAAGTATCTTGACTGCTTAACACTTCTTTTATTTGACGTGTCCAGTGAATCATTGATGCTTAAAAAAAACAAGGAACGGTATTACAAAAGTAATGTTTCTTCTGAAGGTCTTCTTACTAATCTATCAGCATTACTGTTCAAGTTTATGAACAACTATTTATTACAGAAAGCAGTTGTGTATAAGTTGATGATATATGTCCTCATCAATTTATGAAACATGGCATAAAATATCGCAAACTGCTGATGACATGTAATCGTCACGTCTGTGCAGTAAGTCTGTGAATCGACAGTAAAAATAGTATCCCTCGTATCAAGTTTCTTTGGATGCTGAAGCGTAACAAGCTTTATGTACCAGAAAGGAACATCAGACCTTCTAAGTAGACTTCTCAAGAGTTCGATCGATATTACCAAGATTGTTGGAAGGTTTCACACGACTCCTTCGGCCTTGTCACAAGAAGGACCAAGGGGTGGAAAGTCTTTCTGATCCAAAGGTTACTGCAGAACTGCAGTAACCTGCGTGTTTCTGGCAATAAACCACGTCTATTTACCACCACTAAATCCGAAAGTCGCCAGCGTTCCAACAGGTCTGTATTTATAGGACGGATATTGCTAAAGTGAATTTTATGACACTGCTTCCCAGTGTTCGTAAAGTGATCTTCCCAATGACATCCCGATTATCTAAGGAAATCTTCCCCTGCTGAAAGCTTCACTGTTAATGTCTATAGTATAATCTATAGCAGCAGAATCATGTCTGTTTTCTGTAACCCTGTTCACAGTAACACAACACGCTTACTTTAACTGCGCTTCACCAAACTTATTCAGCTCCCATTTGGTGGAATTATATCACACAGGATTAAAATAACCTCTCAAAAAATGTAAGATAAAGGTTTGTTTTATGTTTGTTATTTTCCGACGTTTGTATGACAAAAGCAAGATCTATTCTAAAACTGGATTAATAATATATCCTTAAATTGGCACACATATCCTCACATAACACAATGCAGAAAAGAGGTAACAGTAATTTGCAGTGAATTACCTTTTTTGGCACTGTACTATATTTTTTCATGTACATTTTTCAGTGGTAGCAGCATGGTTTCTCATGCCATTAGTAAAAACACGTGCTCGTGAGCTTTTTTAAAAAAATCAAATAATGTAAAAAAAAAAACTCACCATTGCGTGTTTTTCTCAAATGCCCTCGAAACCATGCTATAAGCTATCCCGACAGAAGTAATAAAACGGTACTTTTAAAAATATTAAAGGTTTTAGGTGAACAAGGTATAATTACTTTTGCGCTAATTGATACTCACCTTCAAGTCTTTGAACATAATCTTTACTCTTGGCAGCTTCTTCGGCAGTTAAATTGTTGTTTTCATTAGGAATATATAAGACAGTTTTTCCTTGTATCTTGTGTCTAGCGTCGGTCAATGACGCCATAAACCGATGTAAATGACCAGAAAAATCATTTTTAATGCCTGATATGCTGGTCAAGGAAAAGTTACCAAATTGTCCATGAAACCTGTAACGGTCATGATAAAGCTGTTTTCAAACAGTGTACGTGGAAAGACAAAGGGTGAGGGAACTCTCTAAACAAAGAGAGGAGATACAAACACGTTTCGAACGAAGGACCTTAATCGGAGTGAAATGTGAAATAATATCAAACTCGTCGTTCATCACTACCTACGCAGCACTCTACTAATATATCATTCTAGGGAAAGAAAGATGTCTTTTGAATGGGAATACGGAGGAGCTTTTTCAAGCAGCACAACCATCAAGCGGTAAGACAAGGTCCAGTGAGGCCTGTCGGCATTTCTATGCATCGTTTCCACACAAACAGCAATGAATAAAATAAAAGGTTTTTTGCATAACACTAGGGACGTTGAGCAAAGGTATGAGGGTGAAGGTCACACTACCGTGTTTTGGTTTCTACTGCACTCTAAACGTAATAGCAGCCAAATCTACTGTACTCAACAAAACTTGGTTACTGTTCTTTTGCTAGATGCAGACAGAAAAGTCAGTTGAAGAATCCATCATCAAAGACATTACCTTTATAGGAACACAGTGTTCTTCTAAATGTGCCACAAATTGGGGAACGTCAAACCCCATGTCTTTGGAACAGTACCTCCTAGTCCTCATGCAAGAGCTGTTCAAGGCAAGAACAACACATATATCCCACAAAGCATAACTTGAAAGTTCTGCACTTGCATTGCATTTCCCCATAGTTAGTCCAAGAAGTAATTTATTTAACATTTAACAAGCCTGAGCTCAACAGTGATTTCAAGGTGAATAAGGAATTGACACTTTTTCCATAATTTACTTTGGCTATCCTTTCAAATATCTGTTTGGTAATTGACATTGATGTAAATTAGGTTTTTCGTGGGTAGAGCAGTCACTTTGTAAATCTAAATAATTATTAGCTCCTCCTCTTTAACAATGATGTCCTGGTCTCCAGTATATATAAATAACAGTTTTGTTTGTAACACATTAGGTTTGGCAATGGCTTTGAAATACCATAAAGCTGAAATAATACCTAGATTTGTTTTGTTTTGTCTGATAGCTGAAATATTGAGTTTACAAGATGTTATTCATCAGAGTACATTTCTTGCTCTACAACATGGAGCCTTTTAACTTTGTGAGGTGCATAGCTTTAAACATTTGTACACTTTGGGATGGTTAATTGGTTAGGTTGGAAGTCCTGTAAGAAGAAGTACATTCATTTTATGCAATTGTATAGCAAGGGAGGTGGCTATGGTGGCTGTGTCCCCAGGCACCACTTTCTAGGGGAGCAATATTTTTTTTGAAATGATTCTTACCTGAACTACATTTTAAATTTTAAAAAAATATGCAAAACCCTAGGGATCCTGAATCCTCAAAATCCTTGTGCAGCCCCGGGCAGGAATCTTTTTAATTAGCATAAAATGTTGACACTATTTGACTGATTTTCTACCAAAATAGCAATTCATGTGAGAACCTAGATCAAATGTTTGAAAGAATGTTTCATCTTTGATCCGAATAGATCAAAGTACATTGGGGGAAAAAAATTAGTTGTACCTTATTTTTTCCACACCCTAAGTCTACATACAGTGGCCTAAATTAAATTTCCCTAAAATTCAATTCAGTGAAACCTTGGCTGCCCTTTCCCCTTTCAGACTCACTGCATTCCCAAAACCATTCAAAACCAAAAACAAATTTTAAATAACCTTAGAATTAATTTTGCCATATGAACAGGGGATAATTTTCAACATTAGCTCTCAACTTGGTACATTACTTGTGAACACCCACTCATGCTGTTCACTTAAGTTTGATATTAAAATAACAGTGGAAATATTCTCAGTGGAAATATCCACAGTTACTGTATAATGATCAGAGAAATGGTAAATTCAAGAATAACAGGTATTAAGCAAGTCCAGTATAGGGAAAAGCTCCTAACATTAGTTGCCAGTTTCCATGTCAAGTTGGGTGATATACTAATACCCAAATAATATTGGTAAAAGCCCAAGCCAACTTCAAATTGTGGAAGAGCTGGAAACAGTGGATATGTGCAAAATTCTAAAGTTAATAACTGTACAGTATGGCATATTATGCATAACTATATCAAGGATACTGTCTGGCCAAGTTCTGTTTCCAAAAATTAGTGGAGCATACACATTTGTCATAACTCTAAGCAGGCTCTCAATATAATTGCCTTTAATAGTTCCAAACTGTAACTTCTTTCCAATGTTTTCGGGTGTTATTTCAACTCCTTGCTGTCTTATCAAGTACACAATTTCTTCCATTTTGTAAGCAGGAACCTGAGTGCAGACATGAAAGCCAGTTCTAGGGTCCACATATGCAATGAGCACTGTTAAATTAGTGTTCTTCAGAAACCTAATAATGGTGTCTTCATGTTCATTAGACCACATCTCTGGTTTGAGTCGACTTAAGGTCACCCTTTTTTTAACCAATGGAAGCTTATAAAAAAGAAGGAAAAAAGTTAAAGAGCTGTGACAAACCAAAATATTCAGTCAAAACTCCACTCTGCTATATACAGTAGGTTGGAGTTTAACCCACAATTTTCAGTTTAGAGTACTGTTTAATATTTTACCAGCCTGAAAACCTAACCAATGTCAATGAAATAGGCTTGCACTAAAAATGTCATGTTGATACTCTACTGATGAAATCAAGATTTAGGAGTATACATGTAACAGTGATTGATCGGCTTCATATGGTACAAACTTGATGCATTTACTATAATTGGTGCCATTAACAGACAAGTGTAGATTGAAGCTGAATAAACAGCAGAATTACTCAGGTAAGGGTTTAAGCTGTAGATGTACCTAGCACCATCACTCTTGCATTATTTTCCTCTCACTAGCTAATGCCAGGCAATTTTACTAATGTCAAGGGGACACATTCAGCCAAGAAAGAGTTGTTTTTAACTTGCAAATCATTTGATTGCATTAGAAAATAATTATTCATCTATAATCAACCAATCAATAACTAACAAATTACTAATTAATGAAAGACTCCTGATTATTGGCATATCAACCAGGTGGATTACAATTCATCTTTTTACTATCTACAAAAAATGGTCTTATGTCAGTCTGGACTGTCCTTGAGTTAAATCACAGATTGTTGTGGTCTTAAGTGTTAGGATTTCTCTTAACAGCAACAGTGATAGGAATAATAAAAGTAGAGCATTGAAAACTTCAGCCCTTAACACAAATTGAAGTGGAACATTTATTATTACACATTGTTAATTTCAAGTAAACAATACTAGTATCATTACATGGGCTTTGATTTGTTTATACCCCATGTTTAGACTGCAACAGCCAAACACAAAGAAAATTTCCCACCAAAAGTTTACTGAAGATAGTATATAGTTATTATTAGTTAGCATTATTAGTTAGTATTATTAGTAGTAATTGTTTTACAAAAGAAATACAATACATAATTAATTTTTATTATTCCATAAAAGAAATGCAATATGTAATAGTTTTTATGTGTTTGGATAACGTAAACCAAACACTTGGTATTTTGTTTGACTTGGCAATAGCTGAAAAACACTTGCTGAAGAAAGTTTACTTTTCTGAACCAAATAGCCTTGGTTGATTAGTCATGGGAAGGTGATATTTTAAGCTTCTCTCTAATTGGTAATTGATGATTTCTGGGAAAATTGCTCTTTCAATTTATCTGTTAATAAACATTACAGCTTTTTATGTGATATTATTTCATAAAAGAAATACCAAGTTAATTTCTGCCCACATTTATTTAAGACTTTGCAGTTAGTTTTTCGACAAGGGTCTGGTTCATAAAACCCTTCCAAAAAATAATTTAAAGTACAAATACTTTAGTACTTCGGTTGTGATATATATTGGTGTGCATGTGTCAAGATATACTAAATCCACAAATACAGGTACATGTACTTCACAATCGTTTCGTTCTTAATAATAAACCTCGATTGAAAACAAATTTAAGAATCCTAAATTATAAATGAAATAAAATTTCTTTTGAAATGCTCATGGACTCACGTATATTGACATACATACTAACCACGTCAAACACTCGAGTTTCCTGAGACATCTCATTCTGGTGCCCATTTATGTCGTTCGCAATTTCACTGGTCTCGCCTTCTGCTGACTCCAACTTAGCGACGACGCCATTTTCACTGAGTTCTCCATTTTCCAAGCCTCCGTTTTCCACGACATGATTCGGTTTCAATTCAAGACTGGTTTTATCGGCACCATTCATGTTTAAGTTGTGTTCGTGAAGGTCACTAGAAATGTCCCGTAATCCTGTTACAAATGCTCAGATCTCGCCACTTGCAGGATCATCGCAGACACCAGAAATTCTATGATGGCTCTTCATTTTCAGGTCATACGTTAAGAAACCTGGCTATCAATTCTATCCTGATAATAAACAAACTAATTTGACTATAAATCTCTGGAATAAAGAAATTACTTTCTGGCAGACTCCTGAATCCCATGGTAACGCATCAAAGCGACAGTACACAACACAGGACACCCAACGTTTCTTCCTCATGATAACAAAAGGCTCCGTATGCGACCAGAAAAATCTTTTTGCAGTTTAATGTTTGAGAAACATGTGAGCTTGGATATATTAAAGTAGATGAACGATCATCAAGCTCGATACTCAGAAAATGATTTCTGAATCCCAGACGGGGATCGGCTTGGACTGGCTATTGTGCCATCGCACCACAGAACAATGGCTGACTATTGTTCTACGGCACGATGGGCCCAATGACCAGCCCAAGCCTGGGTAATGGAACGTTTTCCCTTGACGTCATGATCACCTCAAAAGGATTTTGATCATTTTTTTGTTAAAAGTTAAATACTGCAGTTCTATATCAAAATTTCCTCTTATCTTGGAATTGGATTTGTGTTAGTAACGCATGAAGGTATATTAACAAGTCCATCCAACACAATCCATAATATTGACAGTTCTTTAGTGCAGTCTTATGGTGGCCATATAGGCACAACAACGTGCATGCAGTCTAAGTTTGTAAAACTCTTTTTTCTTCATAAATTATCAAACTAAGCGACAACAAACATACACGGAGCAAATAGTAAAAATCAAGGATTAGTGTCAATGTCTCACGCTAATATACATGTCTCTTTTTCCTTTCCGGATTGCTTGTTTTGGCCTTTTGGGGTTGAGACCGAATCGTTCGTGTCGTTTACAAGGCACCGCCGGCGGATAGCTGTCCTGACCAAGAAACAAAATGTCGTACCTGTAATATTATAATGTCAATCTAAATATTCCGCATGACATCGTACCATACATTCCCTGGGTGTTACAATTTGAGGTGTAGGTTCAGGGAGGAAAGCTGGGTGATGGTGAAGGGAAAGATGCACTGGATTTCTTTCTGGGAACTTTTTCATAGAACTGGGTGAAGCATGCTCCTCTGGTGCCCACAAACCCTAAGATAAAACATTAATACTGCACATTTGTGCAGTGATAAATGGAAAGGTGGCATTGATATTGATAAAAGTTAAGCTAGACAGTGTTAGTTTCACGATTATAGGTCAAGACATAGGCTTCATATTACGGTATTACAGGTCCATTATAAAAAAGGGTATGTAAATTAAAATTGTGAGAAAATCTCTTCAAGTGAGTGTCTGTTGATGAAAACTTCACTATTTACAAGCAATGTAGAAACCGTCAGTTCAGAACTTCACAGAAGGTATAACTTGGTTAATATGTCAGTATCTGTCCCAAAAACGTGTTAAGTAATCCTAATGCAGGAATGTGGCACTGGCACTGTCTCTCTCTGACCGATCGAGGTCATCTCGATTTCTCTCCTTCCACGTCATATATTCTTCAACAGCAGTTCTCAAATTCATTAATAATTCATGAGTATATCATTCAATCAGACGCACTGAATGGCACCACGCGAGCGAACTTGAAATACCATGGAAATACTGGGCAGAGTACTTGAACTGTTTTTTCCATTCCTTGGACTGGAAATAATAGCTCAAGTCCTTTGACTTAAAATATAATTTCACACAATCGGTTTATTCGTCGATACACTCATTACTAATAAACTAATTCATTGTGCCAATACACTAGTTGATTCTGAGAAGTCATTGAAAGTCCTCCAGTTCAGGCTAGACCGGGTTTTCAAGTACGCGGAATTCGTTCCAATTCTCGGGTTCGCCTCGGACTAGAACGAATTCCTTATACTTGAAAACCCAGTCTAGTCCTCATTGTTGACCTTTAAATATTACGTCTAACATAATAGTTCGCCAAACAGGGCATATTACGTCTGACTACGAGATAATCCTGAACAGAGCACCGAACACCGTGCCCAAGCTGTTAGTTCATTGCTGTTGGATAAAATCATGTCAGGAATTGTTAGTTTCAGTTTTCTGACTGTGAAATACAGTTACAAACACGATGTACTTGAACCTGTGTATGATTTCGTCGAATACGGTTTGTGTCAGTCTTAATTGTCTAAGATTGAGAACGCGCACAATCGATTATTACGCGGGGAATCCTAGCCTTGGTAGTGGATGTTGGAGGAGGCATGGCATATACGTAAATTCGAGATTGAAGATCCGATTGCAGCGGACCACAAAGTTTGTCATATAAAAGTTTCTGCTACAACTTGGGCCGAATGTGATCCTTCCTTCACATTATGTCTCGCGGTGGTGTGGAAGGTTCAAGAGTCGCTACTCGCTTTGGAAGATCAGTGTGTGGAATGTGCAGTCAAATAATCGTTGGACTGGAGAAAAGTGTCATAAAGGTGCAGCGTTGTGGAGAGTAACCAAAGCCAGGTCAACTTCATCAGCAGCGGGATGTGTTTGGAAAATTTAATTGCTGCTTTAGCTTTGCCATCAGACTGAGACAAGTAAGGAGAGGGTGTGATAGGGTAGAACCTGTATTTCTTAGGAAACCTCTCGAAAATGTCAGAGGGATTGGGCGCCATTTTCAGTTATAAGAGGATGCAAAACCACATGATGCCCAAAGTATCGTTTGGTGATTTGGATCAACAGAATCAATGACGGAAACCGGGTCGATTTCATAAAAATCTCTATAGTGATCGTTATCACTATATAGGCCAGGCCATTGAGTGTAAATAGGCCCTAGGAGACCAACTGCAATGGTAGATTGGGAACTTGGGCTGGTTGACAACAGTTGCAAGACTAAGGATACTGAATGCTTTTGTCTTTGCTGCGTGAAGATGCTGCTTGGCATATGTCCGTAATATGACTTGTGAGACAATTAAACTCTGAAAAGACTGGAACGATACCTGCAAACTGTATTTTGAAGCCACCATGGAGGCTGACATGTAGGTCAAGTTGCAGGTCATCCCAGTCCCCCACGCGATAAAACACGCAACCTATTGTGAAGAACTTCACTCAAATTTCGGATTTTTCGACAGTTTTCTTTTTTATCCTTAGTACGTAGAGGGAAATGTCGGTAGGACAGTATATTTTTCAGAATTATCTGTCAATACAAAGTAAAGGTTCAATACAACTTTTTCCCACGAGTGTTTTTGACCTACATGGCTGTCCCCATGTCGGCTTCATTCAATCGTGAAGCCTGGTACTACGAGGCATCCTTCCAGTCTTTTTAGAGTTCAGAGGGCGAGACCCAATCAGAAGACACAATTACAATTAATGGAGAGTGAACTCAGGGCCGCGATGAGCAGTGCGAAGCTTTGTACTATGACTTGTCTGAGAGAAGAAGGGGAAGAGGCTTTATGGCAACGAGTTAAACCCAAAGGCAAGAGCAAAACATATCAATCTTGAGTTATAACTTGAAGAGTCGTATGTACTCAAAGATTAATGCATACTAAACCACTAATGGTTAATATACTCTTCATGTACTTTTTGATTAAACGCCATGGATTTATTGATTCACGAGGACGTGGTTAACTTTGTCGCTTCTTTCTAAATTTTTGTTTAAGAGTTTATAATTTATATTGAGCAGGGTATTGAGTTGCTGACATTTCTAATTATAGTCTGCGTACAGTACAGTTGCAAAACATACCTTGAACTTCAGTTTTTACATTCTAGAGTCTCTGTGCAACTTCTTTGTAATCTGGATTCATGGGTGTCTGGAAGGGGAGCAAGGGGAGGGCTGACTACAAAAAGTTTAATAAGGCGTTGTAGTTACTAGTAATGAGTTGCTTTTCTGCCGCAACAAATATCCTTCTTAATTAAGTGCATTCTGACATATCAAGCGGAAATAAAAGTGGATGCGATAGCTAATACAATGAACTCCGACTGCTAACGGACACCTCTTTAAGACGAACACCTCCCTAAGACGGTCACTGCGTTTGGTTTCGGCCGTTTATCCATTATTTCACTATAACCAAACTCTCCCTAAGACGGGCACCGGACATTATTATGGTAGAAAATGTTCAAAATACCTCCAAGAACGGACAGATAATGGCATGGTAAATAGATTCAGATTACGAAATTTGAATATTTCACAAATTTAGAAGACGACTTCTGTCCCAAAAATTATCAAATTCTTTGTCCGTCGTATGTTTAAGTACCCGACATACATTGAAGGGTTTTTGCTCGAAACGTCCGTACCTTTCTCTCGCGGCAGAAAGACTGGTGCTGATATGACTGACATTAAGAGTGGTCCCAAAGATGTCCGGCTTGGAGGGAGTTCATTGGATCTCATTATTAAATTCTGGCTTATGGGGAATTCTAGCGGGTGCTACTCCTAAACCGGGTCTCAAAAATTTTCACTACCAATATTCTTGACATTTTTAACCATTTACGGCAGACGTTAGCAAGGCAAAACGATCGAAAGAGATCTCTAATCAGTTAATCACGCGTCGTTTTGTTATCAAAATTGGGAGAGGATAGTTACAAAACGAGCTGTATAATGTAAATAACGCCTTTCATGAGTGTTGCTTCTCTTCGTTGCGAATGCATGGTAGTGTGACGTGCGGGTCATTTTACAGTCTCCCCCCCCTTGCAAAAAATATCCAGCTGACGCCCATGTCTAGGTTGGTTGTTAAGGCCGTTTTCCACTAGACAAACTTCTTCTTGCGAAGCGACTTTTTCTTTTGTATCATAAGCTTTCAGCTGGAACTAATGATAGATCTATTCAATTTAAACAATGAAAAGTCGATTCGCACGACAAAATTCGCCAAGTGGAAAATGAACTTTAGTGACAGTGATGCGGGCATGCAAACCAGCATATTTTCCACTTTCGAAATGGATATAACATGCCAATTTAAATTAATGTTTATTTTATTAAATCAACACAAAATTATTTTTGTTTTCATTATTGAAATGAAAGTTTAAAAACAATTTTAAACAAATTCAGAATAATATTCCATTGCGAAAAAGTGCAGATATACGTGAATTCAACTACCTATATGCCTACCTATATACAAAAATGACTGGGAATTTTACGTTCTTTTATGAGCATTTTATAAATATGCATTAACTAGCCTCGTTTTTGTGTTGATAATTCAAAAGAATTTCCTCTCACGAACGAGGTTAGTTATGCTTCAATTCAATTCAATTCAACAACTTTCATTAAAGAGGGTAACGACATAACAGAATTCTGATAAACTAGCGGCCCTCAATTACAAAATTAATATAGATAAAAAGAAATATATAAAGTTAAGATTATAAAACCGTAAAATTATCAATATCTTTAAAAATATCAGTATAAAAGTTTATCAAAGCTTTCTTAAAATTATTTGCACTATTGATCGCCTTCAGTTTGTTTGGCAAGGCATTCCATAGCTTTGCCATTCTAACTGATAAGGACCGACCTCCTTCAGTTTCTCTATTAAAGCGCGGACAAACCAAATTTATTGAACTATATCGACTATTTCGATCATGGATGTCAGAATTTACTCTTAAGATGTCCTCTATATATACTGGGCAGCCACCATATAGACGTTTGTGGACCAGGACACACATGTTCACTTTAACTTCACAGAAAAAAGGCAGCCACTCCAATTTCTTAAATAGCTCAACACTATTCGCCCTTGTTTCCGCATCTAATCCGCTGCTCAATGGGAAGAAAACTCTTGATTTTTCGCAAAACAGCGATGCGTTGAGAAAGCTTCTTGTAGAGAGACTCGATATGCTCGTCAAAGGACAACCTCCCTTCTAACTTTACACCCAACAGGCTGTAGACTTCAACTTGCCGAATATCCTTGTTGTTTATCTGAATTTTCAGTTTCCGGTTTACCAGCCTTTTGTCAAGACGTTTTCCCGTGACAAGCATTGTTTTCGTTTTGTTTTCATTTAGAGTCATTCTATTTGCATTCGATCATTTTTGTAAGTCTTCAATATCCGATTGAAGGCCGTTTCTAAGAGCTTGTGGTGCAATTTTATAACTGGTGGAATAACTGATTGTAGTATCATCAGCATATATATCGGCTATAGATTTCTTTAAAACAGTTGGCAAATCATTGATGAATATGAGGAACAATACAGGTCCCAAAATGCTACCCTGCGGAACCCCAGAATTTACTCTTTCAGGCCTAGAATGACATCCATTTATGTTTACATATTGTCTACGGCCACTTAGGTAGCTTGTAAATAATGGAAGATATTCCTCGCCACTTCAGGGGCGGATCTAGGGGGGGTGGATTGGGTGGCTAGCCACCCCCCATTTGACTCAACTAACGTTGGTCTGCCATTTACCTCTTCCCAGTTCATGCCCAAATTTATGTAAAATATTATATTGTGGCAGTGTTAATAATTCCATATGTTTTACACATAAGCAATAAAATACGATAAAGTAAATTGTGATACAACTACACCTGTCACCTGCTGATATTTGATACTTCTTATCACACAGTACATGATATTGTGGCTAACATAAAGTTCTTCAGAACTTTCGGCTCCGCTGCCCTACATGCCGCCGTGTGTTAAAAACATGGCGGCGTGAAACATGTAAATTAGCGTTGTTTTGCATAACTAACTTTTCGATCACAATGAAACGACGTAGACAGAACACTTTGGATGCTTTTCTTACAAAAGAAGTTCCTGGACAAGGAGAAGGCTCAAACAATTCAACAACTTCTAATGAACGTCAAAGTCAGCCAGAGCAAGATCGTATCAATACTTTCGATTCAAACTCGACAGCAACTCCACTGGCTGCACGAGTCCCTCAGACTGTTCAAGGTGGTCATTCAAAAGAAGTTGACCAAAATGTCTTGATACTTGTCGCGCCCTATGACGTAAGTGAAATTCTTATCGCTCAGAAAATGGGAAGAACATTAAGTGACGCTATTAAAGTAGATTTTCTCGACAAATGCTGGCGACCAGCAGCATCCGATGCTGATCATCTTGATAAACGACAGTTTGGACCTAAGAAGACCATTTGCTTTCAACTTAAATGGCTAGATCAACGTAGATGGCTGGCTTACAGTGCACACACCGAATTTAGAGGAGGTTGGTGTTTGTCATGTCTTCTCTTTCTAACTGATCGAGAGAAAGAGTCATTAGGAGTCTTGGTGAAAACACCATTTACAAACTATAACAAGTCCAAAGAGAAGCTTGATGCTCACGAAACTACAGAGTACCACAAGAGATGTATCGAACGTGCTGGTTGTATTCGGGCCCAGATTGCAAATATTGAAAACCGCATCGATACACAGATCAATACAATAGCTCTGCAGAATGTCCAGAGAAATAAAGCAGTACTGCCTTTTATCGTAGATGCTGTTCTGCTGTGTGTGAAGCAGCAGCTTGCTTTGCGCGGACACAGGGACGATGACGTACAATTTGATCAACCGCCTACAAGCAATGAAGGTAATTTCGTCGCCATTGTACGACTCCTGGCCGATAGCAACCCTGTTCTAAAAGAGTATCTTACTTCAGGGCCACGAAACGCACGGTATACAAGCAAAACCATCCAAAACGAACTCATTGAAGTGATTGCTGACTTGATTCGTGACTACTTCCGCCAGTGCCTTGAAAAGAGTCCCCATTTCGCTTTAATTGGCGACGAGACGACATCTCAGGGACGGGAAGTTTTGTCGGTGTGTCTCCGCCTACTTGACTTCATCGCTAACCCATCCAAACCAACAAAGCGTGAAGTTTTAATCGATATGTGTGATTTGCGTAGAATCACTGGAGAGGCTATAGCCACCGCAATTCGAGACAGCTTAGAGAGGCAAGGAATCAATCTCGCAAATTGTCGGGGCCAGGCTTACGACAAGACTGCGTCGATGAGCTCAGATAAGAAAGGCGTTCAAGCTGAAATAGGCAAGTTTGCACCAGATGCAGAATATCAAGGTTGCTGCCTTCATTCTCTTAACCTTGTGATCTGTCAAGCTTGCAAAATTCCGTCAATTCAAAATATGATGGATTCATGTCGAGAACTATAAAGTTTCTTCGACAACTCCCCCAAACGCCAAAAATTCTTTGAAGTTATCATCCACGCCTTCTCGCCAGAAAATAAGAGGAAAAAGCTAAAGAGTTTATGCAAGACCCGGTGGATCGAAAGGCACTCCACGTTTGAAACCATTTTCGACTTGTATGAGTATATCGTCATCACACTGAATGAAATATGTGAGCCCACAAACGATGACCGTTTTTATCAGAATAACGAGACATGGGACTGGGACGCCAAAACCAAGACAATGGCAAATGGACTGCGGCACATTATGAGCAACTTTGGACACATTGTCAACTTCGTTTGTGCCAAGGAACTACTGGAGTCTATGCGACCACTTGTCTGCGCCCTACAAGGCGAACTCATGGAAGTATATTTCGGATTCCAGAAAATTGAAGAAGTCATCTGTTGCTACCAAGAGATACGCAGTGAAATCAATGCACGGTTTCAGCTCATGTATGAAAAAGTCAAGACTCTGGCAGAAATGGTTGGGTCGACTGAACAACGCCCGCGAGTTTGCAGTCGACAAAGGAATCGAGAAAACTGCCCAGCTGAGACAGTACAAGAATACTGGAGACGAACGGTGGCAATACCGTTTGTTGATGTTATCTGCTCGGAATTACAATGTCGCTTTAGTGAGGACAAAAGAACGCATTATGAGCTGTGTGCCTTGATTCCTCAGGTTATCGTCACAAAGAGAATGGAGGCTGTAGTAGAACTCGGCCGAATTTTACACGAGAAATGGAATCACGTGATGCCGCTACCATCGGCTTTTGACAGTGAACTTTTACGCTGGATGAACTACTGGAAACGACAACCGCAGCCAGTTGCAAGCAGCTCAGTTACGTCTATTCTGGCAACACATGCGGACAACATATTCTTCCCAAACGTGAGAGAACTTCTGAAGATTCTTGCTGTTTTGCCCATAGGTAGCACAGAAGCAGAGCGATCATTCTCACGCATTCGTAGAATTCATACTTGGCTTCGGAGCTCCATGACGACCTCCCGACTTTCCAATTTGGCTCTTGCTGCCATGCACAGTCACACGACAATTCCGATCAACAGAAACCAGATTTGTGAACGTTTCATGGCCCTACACTCCAGAAGAATGAATGCATCTTCGCTTTTCATTGACAAAACAAATATTTTTCAACAATCGGTTAAAGGTACTAACTGACTGTTGTGTTCGGTTTATAACAATTCTATAAATGACTGAGGTTAAAGCTTTTAATTACCTAAAAGTGTATGCATTGAATATTTTTAATAGTCCAAATATATTCACTTTATTTCGTATGTTCCTAAAACTAAAACTCTTCTTAAAAACCGTTCTGGAAGCGCTACAGACTGCACCTAAAAGTCCAGGATTTGCCCTTGGCCACCCCCCTTTTAAATATCCTAGATCCGCCACTGCACTTCCAAGAGCCTTGAGCTTAGATATCAACAGGTGATGATCCACAAGGTCAAACGCTTTCTTACAATCCACGAAAACTATCCAGTTACTTTGTCTTTATCAAGATCAAGTAAAAGCTGATCTACGAATCGTATCAAAGCTGTTTCAGTTGAATACGATTCTCTAAACCCGGACTAGAATCTATAGAGAAGTTTATTTTCACGGAGGAATGTACATACAGCTCTACAGATATGTTTCTCCAACAATTTTGACAAAATAGGTGAAACTGATATAGGTCGATAGCTATTCTTGTCATCTCTACTTCTATTTCCTTTATAAACCGGTGTAACCTTCGCTGTTTTCCAAGCAATTGGAAAATGTTTCGTTGACAAACATAAATTTAATACTTTAGTAAGAGAAGGCGCTATAGCAGGCGCAGCAACTTTTAGGATCTTCACACTAACACCATCATCACCAGTTGCCTTATGTGATGGAATAGACAACAACAATTCTAATACATCTTTTTGAGCAATTGGCGATATTTCAAAGCTACTGTCTAGTATAAAACCAATATCAGACGGACTTTGGTACCTCCCAAACAATGCGAGGATTTTCTTTGGCTGGTCAATAAAATAACGGTTGAAAATCTCCGCAATAGTTTTATTTTCCGTTATTACTGTGTCGTTTCCAATTCTTTGCGATATTCCATTTTTCTTTTCATTACCATCCTTAGACAAACAGTTGATCAAGTTCCAAAGCTTACTTGAGTTATTCTTGTGTTCAGAAACCTTTTCTTTGAAATAATCTTGCTTAGTTTTCTTAATCAAATTATTCACGTTGTTTTTTACATGCTTGAATACGTACCAATCTGCTTCTGAATTGCTCTTACGGGCTTTCTTTAACAACTTATCACGCTTTTTTATCTCCTGGGAAATTAGACGGGTGAACCACTTTGGTTGAACTTTGCGTTTTACTCGCTTTTGTTGCACTGGTAAATGTTCATCAATAACATTTTTAAAGATCGTGTACCAGGTATCAAGAACATCGTCAACATTTTCGAATAAAAAAGCACAATCCCAGGGAGCACTTTTAAGAGAAGCAATAAATTCTTCTTTATTGAGCCTTTTTATATTCCTGTAAGTCATTGTAACGTGAGCGTCTCCATTTGACTTTATTCGCTTGTAAAGTCTTGTAACGACAACAGGTAAATGGTCTGACATTCCGGAATTTTTGACATGCACATCATTCATTCGTTTGGGATTACTGCACCAAATATGGTCCAGGCAAGTATTTGACAATGGCCGTGTAATATCTTCGACGAACTGAGACATATTCAGATCAAATAATGTTTTCATAAATGAGTGCTTACGAAAATATTCAGCACAATTAAAATCAACATTAAAATCGCCCAGTAAGATCATCTCCCTGTTCAAAAGATAAACGTTCTCGATATTCTTCCCCAATTTCTTATCGTACTTTATAAGATGGAGGACGATAAACACCAGCAACAAAAAGGGGACGCTTTGATTTATAAGGACAAATCTCTAACCACAGCACCTCAATGCCTCTCACCTCGAGGTCGTCACGGCGCTTAGCTAGTAGTGAATTTTTAACATAAGCCAAAATTCCACCACCAGCTTTCCCAATTCTGTCTTTCCGATGAATATCATAACCTGGAATACCATAAAACGAGTCAGGAACATTTCTTGAGCAGAAGATTTCTGTGATGATTAAAATATCCAAATCAGTTTTGGTTTTTGCAAGGATGACTCGAAGCTCTTCAAGTTTTCCATCCGTCAAGCGCTGTATATTCCAGTGACACATTTTTAACCTTTTACTAACTTTTGGCAATTTATAAGTAGATTGCAGTGGTCCAGAATTTACAGCTATATCGCCACACAGCATTAGGTTTATAAATAGAATATCCTTTATAATTCTCAATAAAAAGGACATCCTGATGGAACTGCTGATCGGAACAATGGCGGAACGTTTCTTCCTCGTCGTCAGAATTGAAGGATTTGAAATCTCTCTTCCAACCATGAATTCCATAACACGGTCACCATGTTCTGGCAATTGATGCTTTCCTTCTTTTGTGTGGTGATTTCCATTGCATAAAACCGCCAATGCAATAAGATAAACAGAGTAATGCAGAGCTATTGAGAAACGTGTCATAATTCAATATATAACATAATAATTTAAGATCATAAACTCTTCTTCATGTCAATACTAAGCCAAATATTCGTAAAAGAAGATATTATATTGTAAGGCCGGCGTAGGGAGCATTTTGTAAGGAGACCAAGGAAGTCTGGTAATAAAGATTATTGCCCAGCAAATAATTTTGAAGAAGCTCATATCTCAAATAAACATATCAGGATACTTTGAAAGATACTTTAATGAGGAACTAAAGTAAAGTGACGAAACGTTAGTTCCTCATTAAAGTATCTTTCAAAGTATCCTGATATGTTTATTTGAGATATGGGCTTCTTCAAAATTATTTGCTGGGCAATAATCTTTATTACTAGACTTCGATTTCCGCCTGGTATCTCGATTGCCGAAATCCTAACCAAGGAAGGCTGAAAACTGTGTGACACAGTTACTTTCTTTCCGAATTCTCTTTTTGGATACTGGTGACGTTTTACTAATAGGTAAGTATAATCGGTTTCAAAGAAAACTAGGCCATGACTGAGTAATTGGTGTACGACACAAACGTAAGGAACCATGTTTTCGAAGAAAATGTGAGCCTATAGTATTTGAAACAGCTACCTCTGGTTTCAATTGCGGTCCTTTGTTCTAAAGACTAAAAGATTGCGTATCTGTCGCTTTTCGTTTCATTGTAGCATTAGAGCCAGTACAATGTATGACCGACGTTCGCTCCTCAGGAAGCTATTCAGAAGCCTCTCGGATTATTTTTGTTTTCTTCTACAAGCAATTGTGCCCCATCAATCGACTGACGTTGAACCTCATTTGATAGTTTTGTGTCCGGGTACTGCATCATTCAAATAAAATTGATAAAAAGTGCAGACTCCGTCAAATTTCCTTCAAATTGTCAAAAAAAATCCTTCAAATCTCCTTCATAGTTTTATTTTCTTCAAATTTCCTTCATTCCCTCAAAATTTCCTGCAAAAAGGAAATTTCCTTCAAAGTGGAAGCACTGGGTCCATGATTCGTCGTGGTAACATTCAGTGATTTCTATTCAATTATTCTGACCATAATGCAATGCGGGGTTCGTAACAGGTTTCCTCGGAAATTTGGGATGTCGAGGAAAAGCTTGATATGGTTACAGTTGCAACTGATTTTCATTTGTTATAGGAATTAATTTTCTTTAAAAATGCCCCGAAGTAGATACTCTGATTCTCGTTCCAGGAGTAGGAGTATATCGCCTCGTCGAAAGTCTAAGAAAGACAAAAGTTATCGACGAAAAAGTAGGAGCAAAAGTCGTTCTCCTGTAAAGAGAAGAAGTCCTTCACCTTACAAGCGAAAACGTAGACATACCAGGAGCCGTTCTCGTTCACCTAGTGTAGATAGGTTTGGTAGGACGTTGAAGAAAGGTGAAAAGCGAAGAGATGAAACCAGCAAGCAAGAAGAGATGGAGAAACAGAGAAAATTGTAAGTGAGTTGTAACTGATTGATTACGGGTGAACTGAAGTCCGGACTTGGTCATATTGCTCCTTGATCCATTGGCTATGAGACCATTTTTTTTAACGTGGTTATTTTACTTTACTTTGTCATTAACCTTGCATCTACCGTTTAGCTTCTCAGAATTCCTTTAATCTGCAGATTCGTATTGGCTACAACCTTCCACGTCCACGGCTTTTCATGAGACTGTGACGATAGGCATAGCGTTGTGACCAAGAGCTATGTGTTGCAAAAATGTTCTTTACATTAGTTCAATTTTATTTCTTTTCATGTGAAGAAATAAATTGCAAAAGATTTTAGATATTTTCAGTTACGTTTGTTTTCTTTACAATCCAGAAAAATGTACTGGGTTGACAGTTTTTTCACTGGCACTTACAGATTTACCAATTGGCAGTGTCCTTCCACAAGCACTGAGTGCGAACCAAAGCACTGACTGTCGTTGATTCCTTTATCGTTTGTGTCATCACCAGTGGAGATGCCACAATTGTTTTCCTAGCATATATCCATCCATTGAAAATGCCTTTTTAGCTTGTGATCCTTTAGCGTATACAACTTTGGAAGAGGTTTTGATTGGGACCTTCTAACCAATGGGACTTACAAGGAGTTGGGTTTGTAAGAAAGACAGAAGGTATTTTGAAATAAGTGACAGACAAACTGTTGGGCTCTGTTTAACCAGAGCACTGGTGGCACAGTGGTAGTACATGTGTCTCTCACCACTGTGACTAGAGTTTGATTTCAGCTCCATGCAGTTTTCTGATTAAAGTTACCTTGGTGTCACATGTGAGAAGAGTGTTGCCTAGTTTGACTCTACCAGGCATCATAGGTTTTCTCCAGGTACTCTGGTTTCCTCCTGTACTAACACTGGACCCAAGAAGGGTGGCTCTTACTGGACCTCTGGGGAGAACAGCTTAGGTAGCTGATAAGGTTATCCAGTATAAATAAAGGTGCTTTACCTTTACCACCTGATTACTGCTGCCTTGGTCATATACCCTGTATTTAAAAACAGTATTGTCCACTTTGACCTTACCAGGATCCACCGATTTTCTCCAGGTACTCCAGGCTCCATAACTAACTCTTAACACATGAATTGTGGCATTTACTGGACCTTTATGGAGAACAGTTTTATTTATTTTATTTATTTTATTTATTTATTTATTTATATATTTGAATAGGGGTCTACAGCACAAATACTGTAAAGTATGTTTGCTTGATTAATAGTAAATTAAGAGCAGTGCAAGATTAATATGGAAACAGGAGCTTATTGTATATTTGAGGGCTTATAATCTAAAGGTAGTTTCAGTTAACAAACAGATAGGCTAACAGAGCATTAAATAACAGCATGTCACTGGCCAATTGCAGACAGAAAACCAGGTCACTATCTAAACAACATTGGGCAATTGTATCTAGTATTCATTTTTTAGAACATTTTTTGATTTTTGTTAGCATGCCTCTAGTACTGCAGTTTTCATTAGTATTAGCCTTGAGAAACAAAAATTTAAGTTAATTGGGTCATCCAACATGTCCAAGTGTAGATTTGCATGATGCAGGAAATACATGTATAAGGCTGCTTTCATAAAATTTTGCAGTAGCTCTGCTTTAGAGTTTGTATTCAGAGGTCATTATAATTTCTGGTCCAGAGAAGAGTAATCTGTAAGTAAGCTTCTATGTACTTGGTGAATAAACACAATAAAACTATCCTTAGGAAAATTTTATTTCAACAAGGTATGTTATGCCCAATGAAATGTTGCAAGTCACTGATGAAATCATGGTATTACCCACTAGTCTATTCAGACAAAAAGATTTACTTTGTACTATGGCTTACTAGGCAGCTTATAATGAGATTGTGATTCTATGGTAATTTGCTTAGTTTGCATTTTGGACAGTTCTCTGGACAGTAATATCAATGATGAAGAGTTACCTGTATATATATATGCAGTTTTCAATAAGTATAGGTAGGAGTTAAAAGGTAGACTATCATTCTGAAAAGAAAAAACAACTAGAAGCAAATTTGGCAGCATTTTGAGAATGCAAGTGTCCTCCAACAAAAATCATCTAACTATTGTGTTTACTAGGAAGATGCAGGATACTTGAAAAACAGGAATACAGAGGGCCCATGAGTAAGACCTCTGGTTTGTGTCTTACTCTGTGTCTACAAGGGTGCATGTTATTGAGAGTTCCTTGAGAATCTCCACTTCTTACTGGAAAAATAGTATGCTTGATTCTAAGTAAGTGAGCAAACATTTTAGCAAAGTTTAAGATGATGAAATTTTTATTCTACTTTATAAATTACTCAAATAATTGAAAGTATGCTTTAAATCAAAACATGACAATTTCAAAAAGTAGTATCATAATTTCCAGAATAATACCTACAGGTAATTGGTTAATATACCTGTAAAGTAAAACAAAGTGCTGGTAATAAGGTGGTGAAGGTAATCTGTTGATTATATAATAAAAATATCAAATCTGTTTAACCCATGTTGAGCCATCATGAAATTTGGTAGAGGGGTTGTGGTTAAAAACCAAAAACCATCTGGGGGAAAAATGGAAAAAACTGAGCTTATCAGTTTTTTACATTTTATAAACTAACCACTGTAGGGATGAGCCACCAATCTCTAGTAGAGACTGGACCGAGCCACCTACAGTACATGCATTGCTTTGAAGGATCCAAAATTGAAGCCTGTTATTAAATACCTACCAGTATGTGATGGCCATATTGTACTGACCACTATGTGACTTCTCTGTGTACAATTTGCTATTGCCAAACCACAGTTTGCCTGTTGATTGCAAACTAGGCTAGCAAACCAAACTGATTTTAGAGCTGCTGAAAAAGAGAGGACATTTTGAAATATACAGATACTAAAATGTTGAGAAAAGTAAAATTGTAAGTAAATAAATAAAACTATAAAACTTTGAACCAATTGAGACTCAGAAAAAACTTGTATCACTGCCACTGACAAAGATGGACCAGCTACTGCTTTTAGTAAAAGAATCTGAGAAGGTTATGTGATTACTGTATCTTGATAGTCAAGTAGGTCAGTGGAAGAAATGAGTTAGGAAAAACTGATCTCAAGCAATAAACTTGAGTTTGATAATAGTTACTGCATTGGTGATAATAGTTGCTACATTTTTTGATAAGTGTGTTTTATTTTTGGATAAAATTTGTGTTTTTTTCATGTCACTATGTCCTCAAAAAAGTTCTGTATTTCTGTCTTCCTTTCACTGGTACTCACTTTCATCAAATCTGCACCCAAATTCTCAAGCATCCAACCAAGCATCTTTTTCACTTTTAAGGACAGATTTCCCAAAGGTCTGAGGTCTCATGTTGTCTATTCTTTTACATCTCAATGCTGTACTGCATTGTATGTGGGTCAAGCAACTCGCCATTTACATGCATGAGTCTTGAATCATTTGGGAATCTCTGTTCTTATTGGCAAAAAATGTCTTAATCCTTCACCATCTAGTGTTGTCACATCTTTCCAAAACTGGCCACTCTGCATCTCTTGATGATTTCAAAATTCTTTCTTTTTGCCCTTCAACCTGTAAACTTCTGATAAAAGAAAGCCTCTAAATCTCAAAACTTAAACCATCTTTAAATTGCAATCTCAGCTTTGTTCCTCTTTCATTATTTTAGTATTCTGGACACTTATTTCTTATTTCCAACTTCTAACTTTCTGTAATAATATAATACTTCTAGCTATCTATTCATTGTAAACTGTAATTAGACCACACTCTGATGATGTTTGATGCAAGAAACATTAGTACACCTAATAAAACTTTATTTTTATCTTTATCATGGCTTTATTCTGCATTTTGTGATGGGTACTCATATTTATTCTGAAACTACAGTTTTTGCCTGGGTCCTCACTTGCTATGCTGGTGAGAGTTGATTCACTCATTTCAAAGCACATAGAAGCAGATGAAAAAATGAGATAAAGCAAGGCTTTTTAACAAATGTTGAGGTGAAGTGTAGTCAGTGGTACAACTCTTAACTTGTGTTTGAGGCAGCAGCTCAAATGAACCTGTAATTTTGGCAACAATTGGGATAAAATTCCTCTAATTTCAAACTCTCTTCAACAAAGTTCATTTCCTTTGTTTTAGATTCATGATTAGTTGAGTTTGACAAGTTTAAGTTATTGAATTTTTTACACCAATTTCACAATACTGAATTCCAGATGGTTTCTAATTCTTTTTTTCTTATACATGGATAATTTTGAAAAGTTTGTAGTTTCACCTAGAAAACTATTTATTAACCCTTTCTGGTCTAATACATCTCTTGATAAGTATAATTGTCTGCTGGTAGCTGAAATAAAATTGTAAACCTGGTACCAACCAAAAAGGTTAAGGCAATGTATAAAACTCAATCCAAAAGAGGTTACTTACCAGTAAATTGATTCTTGGATGAAATTTTAGCAAAAGCTAGGTAGCTATTCCTATATAAATCAGTTAGTTCTATGTCTGAAGTACAGTATGAAATTCAGCATGGTGTTGAGAAAACATATTCACCATAAAAGAAATGGTTTGAACCCAGGAGAATCAGTTTGTGGTGAAGGTAGATCATCTGTGTTAGGGTAGTCTTGAGAAAAAGTGTTGGTGACTGAAGTTTTGATGGCTTCTACAGTAATCATCTTCTGAGTTTAACTCTTCCTTTGACTCTGAAGATGACTGCTGTTGGGGCCATCAAAACAGTCACAAACACAGTCTTGTTAGGAATATCAAAGCCCAGCATATAATTTTGAATAAACCCATAATAATACAGACATGAGTTACTGAAAAAATATTTTTAATTTAGCTAATGTTTTGTTGCCAGTCCTGCAACATCTTCAGAGTAAGTGATAAATTTACAAGGTATTCTCGACTATATGATATTCTATTTACAATGACAGGAAGTAATTAACAGAAAGACTGGCGAGAACCTTAATTATTCACTGGTTCTCACCAGTCTTTCTGTTAATTAATCACTTGAAAGACTTTATGCACTGAATAACTAGAATTAAAGTTTGATTAATTATTCATGTTACTGTTTAAATATATGTTTGAGCATATCTTTGCTGGGGTCTTTCACTCTTACAGCAGTCATAATTCATCCTAATTTGATCTAATATGATGGCACAGCTTTGATGCTTTTTGAAACAATGGTGCTGTTCTGTCTTAACAGCAGATAACACACAATTGGATATTGCCTCATCATTCAAAACCACCAGTCAGGGAACTGCCAAAACCAATTAGATGACAGAAGTGATGTTTTGAGAGAAGGCACTATGTCAGAGTGAAACATAAAATGATATAAAAGTTATGTGGTATGTTATAGGTTAAAAGGCCATATGATGCAAAAATGACCAATTGGAATAAATTTACCAGCATTTATTTATAAAATACCACCTAGCTTTTGTATGATTTCAAGGTTTTACTCTGGTTCCATCCAGTTTCTCAACAGTACCCTGACTCCTTTTGACTTCTTACACATTGTTCAACACATCACTCTATTTTTATACCATTGGGAAAATCAGTTCTCAGATAACATCCTCTCTTTAGTGTATCAATAAACTGATTGACTCTACTAGGAATTCAAACAGTTGTCAGTGTAGCAGCATTGCATAATTTTTTTATGCTGGTCTCATTTGATGCTGGCATCAGGTTATAGTCATGAGAAAAATTATTTAATTTCAGAATTATTTTATTTACCTTTCTTTCAAATCAGTGGTTTTATGATTCTATATTTTAACTCTTCTTTCTTTCACAGTTAGGGCTGTGACATAGTCTACAGTTCATAGCAGGAAATAAATGTAGGTCAGCCAGAGGCATTTGCAAGCCTTAAACAAAGCTTAGTGGCTGACCAGTTTACCATAACCTTTTTAAGGCATAGTGCCACTTAAGCTTTATCAAGGTTGAGCATAGCAGGCCAATATTTTCAAGTTGTCTGGGGAAACACTGTGTAGGAAACTCAGTTGAAATAAATTAGCCTTTGTAAATTGATATAAGCTGCAGACATTCAACAAATTGAGCTTAACTATGACTTCCTGTTTCAGGAGGGCAGCCGAACGTCAGAAAATGATGGTGGAGGAAGAAGTGGCAAAACGAGTAGAAGAAATGGTAGCTAAACGTGTGGAAGAAGAACTCGCCAAAAGGAAAGATGAAATTGAACTGGAAGTTCTTAGGAGAGTTGAAGAAGCTAAATCAGTCATGGAAAAACAAATACTAGAGGAATTTGAGAGAAAAAGATCAGAAGAACAGGAATTCCAGCAAAAGAAAGAGGTAATGTATTATATATATGCATTGCAAACATGCATTTCATAAATAAAATTAATTGTCATAAATCTCTTTGCCATGCATCAGTTTACATGTTATAGTACCGGTTTGTGTATGCATTCATAATGGATGATTTTCTCATAGGATGCTTAGATGAATATTATTCTTGAAAGAAACCATGTTTCTTTATTAGTCTTTTGAATCTTAGCTAGGCTATAAGATAACAAACAAGGCACTTCTATAGGTTAACACAAAGAAATATTAGTTTAATTATGAAATAAAAATGGAGTGCTGGGTAGGCAGTGTGGAAATCGACGTGAAATAATCAGAAAGGTTTAAGTACTGCCGAAATGTGAGAATAGTTATCTAACGTTTCGAGCGAAGGCCCTTCGTCAGAGAGAAGGGCCTTCGCTCGAAACGTTAGATAACTACTCTCACATTTCGGCAGTACTCAAACCTTTCTGATTATTAGTTTAATTAAATTTTAGGTCCTTCAGGTGAATGCGATTCAAACACAATTTAACAATGCATCTTCCAATGATTTTTATGATAGTAAAAATAAAAGTGCTGTTACTTTGGGTTTATCTCACTTCATACTAAATTACACCTATGATATTGACATACCTTAACCTTTTTTATGATTTTTAATATTTTTTTGAAAGTTAACTTCTATTATAGCCTCACTTTGAAATTTATCCAAGTAAACAGTGAAATTCCATGCACCGGAACATTGCGTCAAAAGTCTTTATATTGAAGACTCTTAAAATGCGTTTTGGATTGGTGAGTCAGATTTCTGAAATGGACCAAAAGGCAAACTGAAGTGATGCACAATAAACAATAACTTTAACCAAGATTTGAACTGCAAGAATAGTCTTAATCCATTGTTACACATTGGAGGTTTTCACAAGTAAACATTTTGCTGATTCCCATGTCCTTATAGAAGTTTAGCAGATTGTGGAACTACTCAAGTGGTTGTAAGGAAGGAGACCTGTTAACTTCTATGCTTGAGTTTGCATTCCTTTAATGTATGTATTTAGTAATATAGAAATGGGCAGTTGCGGTTAATCAGTTAATTAAAAGTAGTTCCGTATGTGAAATCATTTTACAGCCAAAAATGTCAGACAAGCATGAAAAATGCGACTTCCGTTCAAAAATTATTGTTGAATTTATACTGTAGTTGCTTGTTAAAAAAAATATGGAACCACTTACTGTATGCAGGATTTTTGTGAACTTTATTAAGAATTGGGAATCCAACCTAAGCTGTTCTTCGGTTTGGTTTGGTTTTGTTTGTTTGTTTGTCTGACTGTTTGTGTGAACAAGATTGATCATATTTTTCTATTTCTAATTAATTGATCTTTCTTCAATCGCATATGCCCTGATTTAGAATTACAAAGTAGACTCTATCAGTGCATTTCGGCATGTGTACTGGCACATTTTTAAGAAATCTGTTGTGGTGTTTAGCGATCTTCGGTTTGTGAAAATTAAATCTCTCGGTCACCTGCCTTATTTCATTAACATATGAATCTTCAGTTACTGGCCACAAGTGGTTGTAATGAACCATTTGGCTGACTAGTAGTTAAAAAAATTTAAAACAACTGCCTTGAAAATGATACTGTCGGACCGCATATAGTGGGTACAAGCTGGATAGCACCAAAGCTAGTAACGTGAATTTTAAATGTTAATGGAATTAGCAGCAACCGGGAGAACCTAACCTCTTAAATACTTACTGGTGGAGGTTTTAAAGGTTTTGTTGCTATATAAAGTACGTATTTCGTGAACTAGCTGAAAATGACCTTGGTAGAAAGAAACGATGCAGTTCATCCCAGCTATCTTGATCTAATTTACTTTGACGTAATTGTTAGGAGCAAGAACGACTGGAAAGGGAACGCTTGGAACGAATTATTGCTGCTAAAGAAAGTGAAATAGACGAAATAAAGCATAAACTGGTGAGTCAAAAGTTATCGTAATGCTTGCGTTTGTAATGCAGCGTGCTAGAGGACGAACCAAAGCATAAATTGATGAAGTTTTCGTTTGCTTGACTGGAGCCTTCAAAAAAGTACCAACTAAAACTGCAGTCTAGCAACCGAAAGCCCAGGATAATAAATAATTAACTCGGAAGCGTCTGCAATTCATTATTCTCATTCCTAGTAGTGATCACGACATTTACGGACTGTTAAAGTTTCAAATGCAGAAATTAAATATGTATGTGTGTATGTATGTATGTATATATATTTATATGTCTACTTTTTATTTAACGTCCCGGGGATCAACTCCTTCAAGGTATTGTAAAGGAGTTGATCCCCGAAACGTTAAATAAAGAGTTCTTACTTCAAATCGTTCCAAAGACTCAATAGACTGCACAACAAGAACGAAGTTTTTGAAGATTTTTAAACTTCGTTCTTAATAAAAATCCATGTATATATAAACTAAAAGCTTTAAAATTCCCGCAGTGAATGAAAAGTTTCTGACCACAACTGGTTGTAAATTTTTGTTTTTTATACGCATGAGTGCATATATATTTGTTATATTTGAAGATAAACGTTGGTAGTACCTCTTCTTAAGATGTGGAACTTGACCAGTAAGTGGTTAAGTTCTGTTCTTTTGGAAGAACGCCATCAAGATTCATTTCCATGTTTTTGTCCTTTACAAGGGAACTCATAGGTTAGGTGATTTCTTGAGTAAACACTGCTGAGGTATATCTACTGTCGTCCTAATACATGCGACAGTGCGAATAGTCACTTGGGTCATACGCTAACTTTAAACAGTCTGTCTATATCCCTTAATAATCAAATGGTTGTAAAAGTCATTTTAAATGTAAAGACTGGATGCTTTAAAATGACTTTACAACCAAATCGTGTAATTTGTCTGGAGTGTTCGGTCCTTTACCATCGACGGTTGGGACCTAGAGTGTGATTCTCTATTAAATACTTATTCTTGAACGTGAATATTTGTCCTTCGTTAACTTCGTTCTGTCAATTAACACTCATCAGGATACGTTTGCTTAATTTTGTTACACATAAAGGTTCAAGTCACAGTTTAAAGTGAATGGAAGCTGTTATTCACGCCATGCAGTGGTTTGGTTTCAGTCAAATTTATAAGATCGCGCAACTGTTAAGGTTTGAATTCTGATCGAACTTCACTTGTAGTAAGCTCGGATTCGAGAATCCTCCACTATTTTGTGTGTTTGATCTCACATACGTCGTAACTAGCTGGTCGACGCAATACAAGAATACCGTGCTTGTCAAAATCTTACCAGATAAAGCCGAACCCTGAACGAGAGATGTATTTAAAAATCACCAGGACACCGTTCTTTCCCGCCGAAGTATATATTAGTTTTCACTGCTTCTCATGTTTAATGGAAAAATTAATGGGCGTTTGAACTTCGAAAACCCATGAGATCGGATTGGACATTTGATACTGGATCGGTGTAATATCCATTATGTCGATTCAGTCGTATTAATCACCAGTGCTGTGTTCATTTTGGATGTACATATATCACTTTCAAGACTGATGGTTGAAGGCTCGCTGTCATTTCAGTTTCATTAAATAACAAAATATTGCAAGCAGATTGTGTGTTTGTACATATTTGTTGTTTTAGATATTTTGGTCTTTAACATGAAATTGTTGCAGTAAAGTGTGAAATCTTGTAAATGATAAAAAAAAATAGTGTTTATATATATATACATATATATATAAATATTTTTTGTTTTTTCACCATGGTTAATTTGGTTTTGCCAACAATTCTCTCAGATTATGTAAACTTTTGCGTGGTGATTTTCCAGGTAAGGCCGGTTTTTCAAAATAGCCGAATTTTCCACGCCAGGCGATGTTTTCTACTCAGTTTTTTATGGTTTATGTGCGAAGAAGATTTGCATTTTTGCCAGAACATATCCAGCAGTTATTTCGTCCTTAAATCGTCGTCGTTTGTGGAAAATTCAATGAAGTGAAAAACCGTGTCAAGGAATGTGTCAAGTTTTCTACAGCATTTAAAGCACAACTTTTGAATTTTTTACCTACAGGCTGAAGAACGACTGGCCATGGTCGAAGAGAAAAGAAAGCTTACTGAACAAAAGCGAGTCGCCGAACAGGAAATGAAAAAGCAAGAAAAGTGGGCTCAGGAAGTTATATTGAATAAGACTAAGAATGCTAGACCAAAATTAAGTTTTGGTTTTAGGTCTAAAGATGGGTTCTAGCCATCTAAATGGGCAGTAGTTTTAAGGACAGGTAATACGAAGGGTTGGGAGGGGAGAGTGTTCATGCGTGATCCATCGCTTCCTCGTATGCTTTTTACTAAACGAAATAAAATCCTCGTGTTGTATATAAAATGGCTGACAAGATGTCGTCGAAACGTTTTGTTTTTAAGGTTTTTATTACAAATAAATTTAACTTAAAACGCTTATTCATGAAGTATTTGAAAGAGTGTACATGGTACTGCTTCGTTGCCGTGATTGACTAAGGCAAAGGAAGGTGAATACAAACAGCAGAGCAGTGACGTGCAGTCACACGAAATAGACATAAAATACGTCAAACCCAATTCAGTCATTATTTGTTCGGATTTATGTAAATAATTTGACCTTAGTTCCCGAAACCTATACTAATCTCCTTACCCACAGCGCGGAGAGCGGTGCTCGGGTACTAATCTCGACGTGTCCTTTTACACGCGTGGTGACTAGGGAGAAAAATTTTTGCATTGCATATCTATGTTTATATATATATATATATATATTATACGTTTAATGGAAATTTAGAATAAACGAACGGTGACTCGAGTTTCACGCTGTGAAGCGATCTTCAGCTGATATATATAGGTATAAATATATATATATATAGGTATATATATATATATATATATATATATATATATATATATATATATATATATATGTGTATATATATATATATATATATAGGTATGTATCCATGGATTCCGGTCACTCAAGAAGGCCGTGTGCAAGCTCGGGGACTGGTATGTTGTTGATTAAACCTTAGGTTACTTAGGTCCGTATCGAAGCAAATTGGTTTGATCTTGGGTTTTTTTCCGTTTTATGGATCTCTCAGATGTTGTTTACATCATTTGAACACTGAAGCCAGTAAATGATTTAAGACCGCCAAACGAAATGGCTCTCTTAATGCTTGCGGCTGGTTTCACTTTTGGAGGTCATCTTAGTATCTGGACAATTTATGAGCTGAAACAACAATTCCCAAAATTAGCTCCTTGGAATGTACATTTGCCAATTGTTCATTTGTTGCAGCAACGCTTTGTCTTGGTTCTTACTGATAAATATGAACAAAAGACCTATGGGAACTCGCTTGCTGTCAGGACATTTGTTGAGCGACTAAGTGTAAACGACATTCTTCGCTGAAGTTGAGTAGATGTTGATTTGTATAAATCTTGAGATTTTTCACGTTCTGGTAACCACTTACCTGAGCTACACAATCACAGGTAAGTCTGAATCGAGTAGCTTTGAAATACAAGTTCTGCGAACGGAATTGTTTTGAGCAGCTTTCAAAAGTGGCTTCCCGACTTCATTCTTCCCCAAGATAGACTTTTTGTACCAAATATTATCGCCGACTGGTAACCTTTGAGGATGCTCCAATTTTAAGACGAAAAGCCTGGCCATATAATAAAAAGTCTTTCTTTAAAATAACATGAGTGAAACGTTTGACCGGAAAACGACTTGAAATACCTCAAGATCGCAACTAATACAGGGTCTTGATACGAACATCCATTGTTTAGCACTAGAATTGTCAGAACGGATCTCTTACCATTCATTAAACCATTTAAGGTTATTCTCGATTAGTACGATTACAATCGAAATTTTAATCGTAAATATGACGACAAGCAGTTTAAATATAAGCTATGTAGGTTGTTAATTTGAGGCCGAATTGTGCGTGTTTTATATTATCTTTATTATTATTTCATTCCGTCTTCCAGTTACAGTAAGGACGATTTTTCTGACAAGTTGGAAAATTATCTATGTTACTTGGATTCTCGAGTGATATTTTGTTACATTTTCATTCTCAGCATCCTTCCCGCTGTCTGACGTTTCTCGCCTCTGTCAATAACGAAAACTCTAAAAACAAACCGCCCACGCAACCACACCCACTATGCTTGGGTGTGTCACAAAAGTGTTTCAATATTTACATGCTTGACAGAATTTGTTAGTGTCCAAATCTTGTGTTTTTCTTATACTGCGTATCCTCTTTCAGTTATAGTATGTAGGATTTGTCTTTTTGACAATTTTGGAAAATTATCAATCTTGAATTCTCGAGAGATATATTGGAAGGGTGGGCGAGGGGTTGTTGCGTGCACGTAATTCTAGTGTAAAAGTGATGCAAACTTTGGCTCCTTCATGTGACGTAACATACAATTTTCCTTCACTAATACTAGGTTTTTTAGCTGAAAACGCCTGTGAAATATGAAGTGTTATTCCCGTCAAAATCAAACTTTAAATTTTGTCTTCAAACCAGCTTGAAATCTTGAAGTGCAAGCATGAATTGTGGAACACTTAATTATGCAAGCTTCAATTGCGAAACTCCTAAATTATGCAAGCTTGAGTTGTGAAACGCTAATGCAAGGGTTTTTATGATACATTTTTGCTTCGTTTCATTAGCTTTGCATAACGTAGAACGTTCCTCATTTTAAAGTCCAGGTTAGGGTCTGTTACCGAACTACTCACTCATGAACCATTCTACACAATTTGGTATTAAGTTTCACGAAGAAAAACAAATTTGAAGTTTATTTTCCTGACTTTTTCCACTTCGCCTTCTCTTAAATTACGATGTTGACACTCTTGTCCGTTGTTTACCCAGAATGTTTTATTTCGTCAAATGAATCGCTTCAAGTGTTTTTTGCTACAAACACCTCGTTTTTATATCTTTCATGATGGAAAAAAGTTATATCGACTCATTTGATCAAACGAGAAAAGTTAACATCAAGACCAAAGTCAATCGCGGGGGTTTTTGACTTTAGTTTTAAAAACTGTAAAAGTGGCTTCCAAACTAGTTCTGTGGGAGGTTACGAAAAAAGTGCTGCCTGAATCTCAAAATGAGAGTGACGAATGATGGCCAGTTCTAAACAAACTTTCACAAACGAGTCTCTTGTCCAGGTATACAGTAGCAGCTCAGCCTTATTACGTCACTGAATCATCTCCACCAACGTTTTTCGTTCATTTCTGAATTTGTCTTTTAAAAAATATTGTCACTCCTGTTGGTCAGGAACAAACTATCCAGAAGGCACTTCTGCTCTTCACTATCAAGGCTATACAAGTAACATTTCCTGTCCTCACAGATAACAAGAGACAACTTTTCAGGTTTCAAATATCAAAAGAATAGACAAAGAAATTGACCCCGGGCAAGCTTAACCTTTATTTTACGCACGAGTGCTTAAGATGTTATCCTTTCAACGAAACTTTGACAAATATACCCGAATTATGTTAACAGATATGTCGAAAAAAACAGATAAATTATAATTTTTGTGACTGATATATATATATAATTTTTTATATTTATATATGATATAATATTTTATATAATTTTTCTGACAATGTATGTATATATATATATATATATATATATATATATATATATACGTGAACGTTTAGGTTTACGAAATGCAAAGAGGGCTCAATAACGCAAAGAAAGAGCAAATGGGACTATATCGCTTACCTCAAAAAGTCACTACAGCCTGTTTCCAAGTCACTACAGCCTGTTTTCAAGAAAATCATAACCGTGATGTGATAAAGACAATTTTTTCGGCTTAGAAAATATAAGTTTCCAAACTTTCTTTGCGAGTTAACGTACTAGGAGGTTCATTTCAGAAGACATCTAAAAAAGTCGCGGTACGTGCTTTATCTGATCTAAAACACTCGGCTCGGTTATAAAGCACTTCTGCTCGGTTTTTAAATATTACATAAAGACCCAGGGTTTTCATTAAGATTTAGAGTAGGAGGCTGTATGAAAAAATAGGCGGCTGTGTAAAATTGTGGTGCCGAACGCACCACCATGATAGCGGGGTCTAGGGGCATGCCCCCCCAGTAAATTTTGAAATTTGGACCCTCTTAAATGGAATTTCCAGTCATTTGGAAAAGTTTTTTGGGAAACAGTACACGGATAAAAACTGAAAGCTAATTGATTTCACTTTTATTTAAAGTTGAACTTTCAAGCCAAAAATTACAATGTTGATCAACACATTTACCCACTTAGGAGAAAAACATACACACATAACAAAATCAACACAAAACCCTTCATTGATTCTCTATTTAAGATCGCCTCTTGATTGCCTCTTGAAAAAGGTATCAATATTCATATTTTGTTCGCGTTCACGCTTACGGTTGGGATGCCATTTTGATATTTACTACTTGGGATCGAGGTTAGTTTGTAGAACTAAACCGCTGGATATTCTGCACTTCAGCAATATGACGCCGAGTCCTTCCCCGGGAACATGCCAAAATCATCTCTTTTTCGCGATGTTTTTAACGTCAAAAAGCTGAATACATCGTTGTAGATAAAAAGAAGAAAATCAAGAAGAAAATTATTAAGGTACTTCACTAAATAACAAAACTAGAAATATGTGTACGCAACAAACCCTCGCCCACCCTTCCAATACATCTCTCGAGAATCCAAGTAACAGTGATAATTTTTCAAAGTTATCAAAAAAAGAAATCGTCCTTACTATAACTGGAAGAGGTAATGCAATAAAGAAAACACAAAATTTGGCCACAAATATTAACAACCCAAACTGGAAATTATTTTACATTTAAACTGCTTGTCGTCATATTTACGTTTAAAATTTCTGTTTTATTAAAACAAAACGTTTGGTGAGAATAACCTTTAACGGTTTAATAAATCATAAGAAATCCATTCTGACAATTCTACTGCTTATCAATGGATGTTCATAGCACCTGCATTAATTGCGATCTTGAGATATTTCGAGTCGTTTTCCAATCAAACTTTTCACTTGCTTTGCTTTAAAGAAAGATTTTTTATTAGATAGCCAGGCTTTCCGTCTTAAAATTGGATCATTCTCAAAGGTTACCTGTCGGATGTCAGCATCACGGACAACTCATGAGTGAAAATTTTTTTTTGATATTTTTTGTCTTAAAAAACTGATAAATTCTATATTATCTCAAAGTTGGTTAAAAATGTCTATTAGAAGTGCTATGAAGGAGATTTATGCTAAGTATTCATCCAGAGGTACAACACTTTGTTGACGAAGATGAAACGAATTACGAAACGGACGAAATAAACAAAGAAAATATGAGTGAGTTCTGCATTTTTATCGCTGACCAAAAATCGGAAAATACAAAACATAAAACAAAATACGACAAGCAAACCTTGTGCAAGTTTTGTCGAAAGAAAAACGAGAAGAGGGAAGTAAAAGACGTACTTTTTCCACGGTAAAACATCAATAAAAAAGAAAAATGGCGTACAAACCTGCAAATCTTGCGTGTTTTCAACTCTTGCGTATTTGCGTATTTTCTTGCGTATTTCGAGTTACCTGGTGGCTGTTTACCTTGCATTTTTGTTTCGAGCCAAAAATACATCCTAACGTCTTCAGTGGGACTACATTTCATAGAGAAGAAGTCCTGATTAAGGCGATGAAATCTTTGTGTGGAAAGCGGAGAAAGCATCCAAAGACTGTCGTTGCCTGGACAACTCTTCTGGACGATGAGTGTGCTATCCCACTTGTCAAACAATTGACCATGAACGCTGTCAGGTTAAATACTGCAAAATGTTCAAAAGTAATCGTCCTACAGAGATGAATAAACCAGAATCTTCATTCTACTTTACCAATAAACACCAGCAAAATCCAGGCGATAATATTTGGTACAAGAAGTCTCCTTTAGGGAAGAATGAAGTCGGGAAGCTACTTTCGAAAGCTGCTCAAAACAATTCCGTTCGCAGAACTTGTATTTCAGAGCTACTCTATTCAGACGTACCTGTGATTGTGGAGCTCAAGTAAGTGGTTACCAGAACGTGAAAAGTCCCAAGATTTATACAAATCAGCATCTATTCAACTTCAGCGAAGAATGTCGTTTTAATACACTAAGTCGCTTAGCAAATGTCCTGACAGCAGGCGAGTTCCCTTACGTCTTTTGTTCATATAAATCAGAAAGAACCAAGACAATCCGTTGCTGCAAAAAGTGAACGGTTTGGCAAATGCATATTCCAAGGAGCTAACTTCGAGAACTGCTCTTTCAAGACATAAACTGTCCAGTTACTGAGGTGTCCCTCAAAAGCGAAACAAACCGCAGGCACGAAGAAAGCCATTGCCTTTGCCTGTATTAAATCATTTACTGACTTCGGTGTGCAAATAATGTAAACAACGTCTGAGAGATTCATACAAGGGAAGAAAGAACGAGACCAAACCGATTTCCTTCAGTGCGGTACCTAAGTATGGTTTGGTTAACAACATACCAGTCCCCGAGCTTGCACACGGCATTTTTGGGTAACCGGAATCCATGGATATATATATATATATATATAACTAACTACAGACGGAACCGTTTCCGCCTATTGGGCCTCATCAGTGTAGTGCTGATGAGCAGGATGGAGTATATATATAGAATGATAGATACACAAAGCGAAAATTTTTCTCCTTAGTCACCACGCGTGTAACAGGACTACACGCACGTCGAGATTAGTACCCTCGCACCGCGCTTCGCGTGGGGGGCGAGGGGATTATAGCCGGCGGTAAACCGCCGGCAACCGACTTCTATTGAAAGCCCTGAAGACCTACAACGGAAAACTGACTAATGTCTTCAGTTCCACACCATCGTACAAGATAGGACTAATAAAAACGCTTACTGAGAAGACATTCGGAATGAACAACATCACGCACGGAATCAACACAGACATTGGAGACCTAACAACAACTTTAATAAAGAATCAATTTCCCAAATACCTGATCGAACAAATCTAAACCACACGAACCAGAAAAAATGCAACTGAAATTCCAGCTACACTATCAGGTACGACAAATTCCCGTTTCGTTGGCAAATACTCCATGACGACTCTCGCGAAGATCCGACATATAATCAAACATTACTATTAGAACATTAATGTGAGGTTATATTAACGACTTTGAAGGTCACTCTCTTATTTCAAAACAAGGACAAAATTCCTGACATGTTACGGTCTCATGTAATCTGTAGTTTTACTTGTGCGGGATGTATCATGTAATTCCCGTTACATTGAAGAAACGCATAGCCAAAGATGAATATTAAAGCCCAGCTAAAGATTCTAATATGAATAGCCATGACGGGATAAATCACGACAAAGCTTACAAAAGCTTTACTGACGTTTCGTTGCCGACTCGCAACATTTTCAAAGTGAATTACATGATCTCCGCCAATTACTTTTCTATTATCTCGTCCTATAATTCGCAATGAGTTACTCATTCGGGAGAGTTTACTCATCAGCAAATTTAAGCCTGTCCTTAACGAAAACATCAGATCTCTTCCGCTTGCCTCACTTTAATTAGTCTTCTCTCCTTCCGCTCTTCTTCTGGAGTTCTCTCACTTTTCCTTCTCCCTCACTGGCTAATCATGTTTCCACACCTTGCAAATATTTTAGCATCCTTTCTTATTCACTAACTGCTGTTGGCTCGACTGTATCATTGTTGATTGGTACCTCAGTGTTAGTATTTAGGCAGTTTCTTCTGATATTGTCTCGGATGTTTGCAAGTTCCGGGTCTGTTAATCGCTCATTCCTGATGATATTACGCCTTACATTGGAAAGTTTGTTCACATCCAAGTTAAGCCTTTCTGTGGGGTGTTTGTCTCGCCATATATTGTAGGCGGTTATGGTTGTGGATGTTAAGGTCAGATTTAATGAAGCAATGTAAAATGCTTCCACGACATCTTTTACACTCTTCTTTAGTCCATTTTTGTCTATTTCTTTTAGTCGAATTCTCAGTTGTTTTACTTAGAAACCCATTTTGAGGATTGTCCTCGGTATGGTGGTCCTCTAACAATTGACGGGTACAGTTTGGTCCAGTGGACTACTTTTCGATCCCAGCCTGGTTTCTCACTGCGAATCGCAGTCCATGTTGACCATCGCGACGACCGATGCAGTATGAGATTCTGGTTAGTCGAAATGCCATCAAATTCGTGGGTTAGTGGGTTATCCCGCGCCAGACACTATCCTGGTATTTGACCTCCGCGAGGTTATTATTATTATTATTATTATTATTATTATTATTATTATCATTATTATTATCACAACTCGCACACCACCCAACTAAGGACAGTGGAAGGGGTCTCAGCCTGCTACGGGCTCCCAGCATACCGCCAGGTAAGGCCGCGACAGACATTGCACATTTCAGGGAACTTGTGGGGAAAGGAAATTTTACCATCAATATGGATTTTAAGAAACACTCACAGGGCCAGCCCTTACTCGCCCAACGTATCCAGTCAGGAAGGAGTAAGGGATGTACAGCCCTTTAAAGTCCCCGAAAGTACTCCCCCGATGCGTATATCCAGTTTGACCTTAACAGTACTCTCTTGCACTTCCAACCAGTTAAGGTCAGTTTAGGCGTGCCACTGCAAAGGTTAAGACTGAATATTGTTTTATTCTTAGACTAGTGCAGATCTGTTTCAGCATTTAAGGCTGGTTTATCCTCAACCAACTAAGGTCAGGGGCATCAGCCTGCCGTACAGATTTTCTTCTAGTCCTTGGGCTAACAGGGCAGGTTTGCCAACACCTGAAGGTAGTGTACTTACAGCTGCCAGCCAATTAAGGCAAGCTGAGGCTTTCGGCTACCTGTCTACCCAGCTGGCAAGGCAGGGGCGCCACTCCCTAGGTCATCTCATTGAAGCCAGCTCGTTTTATAGATATTATTATTATTATTATTATTATTATTATTATTATTATTACAACTCGCACACCACCCAACTAAGGACAGTGGAAGGGGTCTCAGCCTGCTACGGGCTCCCAGCATCCCGCCAGGTAAGGCCGCGACAGACATTGCACATTTCAGGGAACTTGTGGGGAAAGGAAATTTTACCATTTATTATTATTATTATTATTATTATTATTATTATGTAGCGTACTTTGATGCTTCACCAATATAACTAGCAAAGATAACTAAGAGTGTTTAAACGTTTTTAAATATGTTCATTCATATTAAAAGGTTTGGTTTAAGGTGGTCTTACACCCAAAAATGGATTTTGCTATATTTAGATATTAAGGTAAAGGAGTTTCTTGGCATAGTAGCATGTAAAATTAGAATTATAAAAATCATCTGGTTGATTGGTCCGTTGCCATGGTTTCCAAAACAATGTAGCTCAAACAGTGAAATAGTGTAGCCACTTTCAAACGTGATATAGTACAACCAAATAGGCAGGGAAGTTTTTTATGGGTTACAAGTTTTAGAAAACATTCAAAACTTCAGCCATAGCAGCTATACAATGTACAATTCTAGAAAGTTTTACCACATGAAATTCAATTTTATAGATTCAATTCCTAGATTGTTATGTTCACTATCTTTGTTCACTATCCAGTTGTTATTTTTAGTTTGGTACATTTTCGCCGACCAGTCGGGTCTCAAATCTCCCACTATAAAACCTTTTTGAATCCTTTAAGATATGCCATAGAAATCTAAGTTTCCTCAGCAGTCCTTTTGAAATTTGTCCACAGAATGTACATTAATCCAGGATTAAGACAATCTTCTTTTGAACCACTTGGCTCAGATTAACTTTCAATCTAGAGTTAAAGATAATGAAATTTTAGACAACCAGCGGTGAGGATACTTACTTATTATATACGTACCGTGATAAACTCCTCAGCAAGCACAAAGATAAAAGTCGTCTCTTTCAGGCGAAGTTCGATCCTGATTGGTCGGACGATTTTTCCCACTTGGGAGTACAATCGTCTGACCAGTCAAAGACCTCATACGATTGTTATCCACTAGTGAGAAAAGCGTATCGATTTTTCCCGCCACAGCTCATGCAAGCCTTCATATACAGTTTGAACTTTTTGTTGGTTCTCATATATCACCTTTATTACCTTGTGTTCACATGTGGACTTTTAAGAATATCGTTAGAAATAAATACGAAATATAGAATTAATCTATACACGACTTGTCGCGGAGAGGAACTTGAAGGAGTGTTTGCCCCATAATTTATAATAAAAAATGTTTATCACAGTACGTATATAATAAACAAATTACTTTATGGTGGGTTCGCTTGTCCGATTTTCATTCACTTGTTGTCGTAAATCACAAACTCACTCGCTCTTGCCTTGCTCGTTTGTTTGTGATTCATCACAACTCGTGAATAAAAATCGTACGCGCTCACCAACCATGAAGTAATCTATAAATGAAAAATGAGCTCAAGTTATTTTATCATTGCTCCTCATCTCTTTTGTTCTCCACTAACCGTAGCGTGTCCTCTTTCTACTTTAAAGTTTCGTGAATCAGGCGCTCAATTTCAATTTCTACTAAGCTCATTTTCACTATTGTCAACTGCATATCTTAAAAGGACAAAGATTAAAATCTTTAAAGGATTATGGAAAACATAGCGAATTTGCGTAAGTTAAATTATAAAAAGAAAATAGGGAATCTATTTCTTTTTTTGCTTTCCTTGAGCCGCCATGTACTCGCGTACCCCACTTAGATGTTTAACCCTCAATTCTCTCGTACCTGAATTAATCCTTGTGTATTTTTAAGCTAAAATATGTTTTGCTTCAAATAAAAACCCATCACAACGATTTTAATATTGATATCGTCAAACATTTGCATACAGATTGATATACGACCTGACGCGCTTGCCGACCGTTAATCAGTTTTAATATGTTCGATAAAAAAATCCGGCCAGAGGCATTTGAATGTGGTATTGAGCCATTATTTGCGGTATCTTTTAAGGCTTATTTAAAAGATGTATCACCCTAAAACATGCACGACGTGCCGTGAAGTTACTAACTAGAAAGGAACCAAAAGTTTGTTGTACTCAAACAGTATGTAAAGTTTAGTGGAGATCATCGCTTGATCATCTGTCAGAATCTAGTAAAGGCTCTTTCTCGCCGGGCAAACTTATGCCCGCGAAACGACTTTTTCTTTTGTCTTATAGGAACTCAGCTGGAACTTGTGACAAATAACATTATAAAAAAAGTGACAATTCTGAATGATAGATGAACATTTGTCAAGCCCTAACCTCAGAAAAACCATTTCTGAGCCCCAGACGGGGATCAAACCCGCAAACTTCTGATGACCTGTGAGACGCTCTAACCATTGAGCTACTCAGATGGCTAACTAAGGTGCAAGTTCGACATAAGTGCGACCTAAGCGGCAGCCGCAATATGTTAAGAATGTTAATGCGATCTCCAAGTTCCTACATTTCCAACATATATCGCAAATGTCGATTTGCTGGATAATATTTGTCTGGTGGAAATCGCTTTATGCGACGTAAAAACTTGAATATTCTTTTAATATTTGAAGGAAGTATAATCTTCAATGTTTGTATGCCGTTTTACCGCAGTTTGACATCTTTGCTTTATCCTGCATGGTAAAATTCAAAGTTTATTTTGGGACTTTAGGCTTGAGTCACTGAACCTGAAACTAAATAAATTAATACAAGGTTAAAATGTCGTTGGTTTTACACGATATTACTTATGACGCAAATGTAATTATTGGTAAATTTCCTTTTTCATTCTTTACAATCCCCTCGGCTCAGCTGTTTTATTCATACAAATACGGTTGATGTTTAGCACATCGATGGGGGTAATGTGCTCTTGCGTTGTAATCTCTAACGGCAGATATCCGAAATGCATTTTTAAAAGATAAGACATTTTGATGGCAAGCTGACCGTTAAGAAGACGCTGCGGTCACTCTCGCTCCTCTCCTTGTCGTATGAACATTTATGGGGTTCAACACCAAGTTATTGCATCCCAACACCGAAGGATGGTATATCATCGTGCAAATGCTTGCGAGAACACCTTATCCAAAACACTCTTAAGACAAACGCTAAATTGCATTTTGAAGACAATACGTGGAAAAGTAGTATTGACATCGCAAGTTGCGTTGTGTTTGCTTTTCATTAATTTGATTTTCCATTCATGCCGATCACCCGGCATGTGTTGTTTAAAGAATTAATAATTCTTCCCAGGCCTTCAGTTGACTGGCTCATGATGCGAGTCGCAGATATCAGCGATCAACAAACCTTATCTCGACCACCTTTTATGAAAATTTCCCTAGAGAGGGAGGTGAATGGGTTATTCCACATTAAAACAGTATTTTAGGAGGTCGGGTGGCGACATAACAAAAACGCTGAGTAATATCTGGAGAAACGTATAAACAATATAAATAGTAATTAGTAATCGTACAAAAGCGAAAATGGCCTGCAGGCTACGTGCAAAAAAACTTATCCTGTGAACAAACTTACCTGTCAGTGAAACAGACCGATGAGAGGGCACAAAAAATAAAACCGTAAGAAAGCATTCAATTTGAAATTTCGAACTTTTATTACATCTCAAGCGTTGCAGTGCATAATCTATTTACATTAGCAATAGGAGACAACCACTCAATATTCTCTTTACCGCTTACGTATGCAAATGGCAAAGATGTTTACATGACACTTTTTCACTTGAAGACGGCACCTACGATAGTTGAGGTTAGTTTCATGTCGATAAAGAGAAAGCGAGGGTGTCGCCCAACGTAACACAGAACGAAATCTGCGGTTGCATATTGATTGTGATCGTTTTTATATTTAAGGTGTGTTCATCAGGAAAATCTTGCGTGATCTCAGCCAATTTCGCCAACAAAACATGGGGAAGAAACAAAGTAAGATGGACCCACATCAGCTAATTCATCTGCTAAATCGCACGAAGTTTGAAGAAAAGGAGTTAGAGAAATGGTATCAGAAATTCATCAAGGAATACCCCGATGGGTTTATATCAAAGCCACAATTTGAAAACATGTATCAAAGCTTTTTCCCCAAAGGTGATGCCACCGAATTTGCCGATCACATATTCCGAACCTTCGACGGTAACGCTGATGGAAAAATTGGTAAGACTTTCATTTTATCTTCTAAGTTGTAGCACGTGTTTTTGCACTAGTGATAAATCTCCGTTTAGCTTTCACAAATCTTCTCATGTTTATGGGATACTCGAGAACTGACAAAGTTTACATGGCAAGGCCATTATTTCTGTTAGGCCGGTGAGATAAGGCTAAAGGGACCGGTTCATTCGAAAGCTATCAGTGTCACGAATAATCTAATGCCATTCGCATTGCTCCTACGGGGAGGACGAATTGCGATCAGCAAGTGACTGGGCCATACTGACTCATTCCAGTCATACAAAATAATGCCGTCGACTCGTCGAAGGCGATCTTTATTCTTTTAACGTAAGAAGGTTCGTTATGCACAAAATAAGTATTAACAGCTGTTCGGTACGTCACGACTGACCTTAGAACGATGTAAACGATGATCTGTGAAGCCACGGCTTAACCAGCCGTCAAAACAAAAGTAGTTATTTCTCTGGAAAGTTTAGTATGTCTGAGACGTAGTAATCATGGATTTTAATATTAAATTTATTTTAATGATGCTCTCATTTTGTACTGATTTTATTTGAGCTGTGTTCATTATAGTGTATGACATGTTATACTTGCGCCTTGATCTATGTGCCTTATTTCATTCAATATGCTTTCTTCCTGGTAAACGTTGCAACGAGATGTCGTCTTGATTTTGTCCTTTATATCAGTTGTTGCTCATCTGAAGCATTAAGAGTGTCAGATAAAGCAACCAAACGAAATGAGCAGACGGACATTAAACATCATAAAAATTTGATCAGCAAAAGAAAATATTGGTGATGTGTTCTCATCACGAATCGGTCTTGAGTAATTAATTTCCTCTATCCGTGAACCAGTGGCGAAGCCAGACCCGGGCGTCAGCTACGAACATGGCCGTTTCCCAAAACGTATTTGGCATATTCAACTGAAAAATACACGACAGATTTTGAATAATTTGATATCAGCCCTTTTAGTTTGGTCCACGAATGGAATTTCTTTGCACAACTTTTTCTCCCACGTGAAGAATTCGCGCAATTTGTTCTCATCAATGAGATATCTCGTGGTTTTAAAAGTAATTTGGAGGATCTGTACGATTCAAGCCTTCGAATCCAGCTCGGTGCCGCAGCCTAAAAAACAAGAATAGCGCCCTCATAATGCAAGAAATAGTCTTTCAGAGACCCAAGAATTCAAACATTTTCCGGGGGAGCATGCCCCCGGATCCTCCTAATTAGAATGCTTCCCAGGCCCGGGCATCACAGATTCTCTGGCTTCGCCACTGCCGTGAACTTTGTCATTAGGTTAATGGAAATTGTTAATTTATACGGATTTGGTATGCTTGACATTTCAAAAAGGTAAAGATAAAAGAAATTCGACGAAACTATTGCTGCAAACAAGAAGATAATGAAGATCGTGTGCATAAGACTCATGGATTTCTTAATCGTTTTTACGAAAGGCCATGTGTTCAACAGCTGCACACGCTAGTTCTGGGGCTTCGAGGCAAATAGCGAGTTATCGCTCATTTACTCGATGCGATTGGCGAATACTGTGCGATTGCTCGTTCTGATGTATATGATTAGCGCACTAGAGCCTTCAGGACGTGTTGCTGCATAAGGGAACGAATCATAAACAAGAATTATGCACTTCTGACAAAATTGCATACGTCAGGACGAACAATCGTATTTGACTATTGTGTTGCGTAAACGGACGTTAAGAGTGCTGCTAATTGCCTTGAAAAACCGGCACTATATCTTATACGCTAAATGACGAGTTATCCACCTGCGATTCGGTTGATTCTCGTTGTCCAGCATGGATGATATTGTCAATCGCTAGCATACCTCCTTCAGCTCAATACGCAATCCGGACTCGCACAGTCGGCTGCCCGCCATTAGGGAACTTAAGAAATGCCGTTTTCCGCGACGGGGACGGCCACCGGATGTCGTTTTTACTTCCGGATGACGTTGTCGGTTTTCTTGATCCGCCGTCGGGCTTCGGCGCCGACGTCAAAATAGAAGTTTTGCCGTTGCCTCTAGAACGTGAGTAAAATATATACCTTTTAGGCTCAAAAGAGTATTTCTTGATCAGTCTACATTGTGGTTAGTATGTTTAGTCATTTTCGTGTTACTTTTCACGAGAAAAAACTAAAATTTGTTCGTTATCTTTGAAAATTTGTGTTCATATATTTTTGGTTGTAAACCTTATCGAACCACGACAATGAGCACAAATATAAAATAGTTTCAACTAGGTTCTTCGTTCGTTTTCTTATGAGGTCGGATAGTTTCCGTAGGACGAATTATTCAAAATTTGTGTGTTTAGATCATTAAGAAGCCAATTCAAGCTCAGGTTATGATAAAACCGAAACTTTAAGTTGGATTATGCAGCAAATATATCTTGGACTCCGATATAATGTGGTGAATATTTGAGGTCCTAGTACTTCAAAGATAAGTTGTCTGATAAATTCAAAGCAAAAACAAAAATGCCTTACTCTGTCATTCATCGAAACCGTGACACGGTGTGAACGAAACAAATGTTCACCCACTCAATAGACGTTCCAGTTAAACATTTTACTTTGCTTAATTTCCGTGTTTTGACAGGAACAATGTCGTATTCTTCCCAGACCCACTCGGTCACCCAGATTGCCGTCGCCACGAAAAACAGGGTTTCTTAAGTTCCCTGTTCGTTGGCGACTGCGGTGTAGTCAGCCAATTGATATCAACATCAAATTTTCCCTTACAAATACTGGTATACAGTGATCGTTTTCAGTGAGGTGGGTCGCAGCCTGTGGTCTCTTTAGGCAACTAAATTCATGTCATACCTACTAAAGGAAAGATTTGTCATTGCATTTTACCAACCGATCGAGGTTTCCCACATTGACTCACCGTTTTATCGACTGATCTACTCGCAATTTTAGATAAATCGACTCCCCACAAGCTTTTTGCAGGATATGCCCTGGGCGACAAAACACTAATCTCCTTACGAGGTTGTAATTACCCAAAACTAACTTTTGTTGGATTAAAAATTGAACTGAGTGGACAATGTGCACACATGAAACGAATTGTAATCAGCAATTGTAATGAAACTGTGAAATTAGGAGAATGTTGCAGTGTCATTTCCGTATTTGATGGTTATCTATTGTTGGCTGTGTATCACACGTTTTATTACAAACGTTTGACAGCAAATAGAAGTCCTATTCCACTCTTCAGACATTCAGCAGTATAGTATAGACGAGTTTTCGGTCACAACAACACAGAGTAGGACTGCTGCTCATATGTTTTATAACTTTTATTCAAATACCTGTATTAGTTTTTCTCAGTACCGTTACTCTGTTCAGTGTGAATACGGTTATGTTCACTGATATTGGTTTTCCCTATTATCAAGCTCAGAGAATAAGATTAAAATATGCATGACTAGTAATCTATACTCGTTGACTTTGGAGGATTCGGAGATATGCCTGCCCCTAGCTGTTTGACCAGATCAGTATTTGGCTTCAATTTCAGCGGCGGTGAAACAGCAGGTTGCTCGATCCAGTCTTTTTTACAATTCCATACTCTTTGTCAAGTCAATCGGAAAAAAAGATGGTGGCGTTACATTTAACCAAATGCTTGGCACATAAAAATTCCGTATGTAAGATTGCACATGTGAAATTGAACATGTGAAACTGTTTCACATGTAAGTCACGCATAGATCACGTATGAATCACATACTAACCACTGGTGTAAAACATGTGAAATTAAATAATATGTGAAATTTGAACATGTAGAAAACTTAAACATGTGAAAAACCACTTGTGAAAATTTTCTTCATTTGAAATTGATAGGTATTTCATTTTTTCACGTGTGATCACGTGAAATTACACGTGTGAAGTCACTTAGGCCCAACTCAAACGTCGAAGTTTCATGTGCCGGTAAATCTAATGTTAATGAGTAAGATCCTTTGTCCAAACCGATTTGCATCTGGTTCAGCACATGAAAAGTTTGACGTTTGAACTAGGCCTTAGAATTATTATTTAGCTTTGCAAATTAAAATTACCTTAATTAAATCGCAGCTGAAGAATGTTTACGTGTTACTGCGCGTTAATAGGTTTCTTCTCAGTAAATCTCATTTTTTGAAACCATATCTTTCTATATAACGGCAAGATGTAACGTGTACTGTGTGCAAAATGTTAAATGTACCATCGCTATCTCCTTCGGTACGGTCACTTTGTCTTGTGTTCTATTTTTATGAAACCAACGCCCGAAGGCTACAAAAAAGTGCCACGTCGTTTTTTGATCTTTATCAATGTGACTGGCGTTTTCCACGTGTTGGGCTTAAAGAAGAGTTTTATCAATCGTAGTAATTAGTAACTAATTTTATTCAGACAAATAACTCAATTCGAGATATTTCCATCTAAAGTGAAGCGAAAACATGACTTTTTATTTGAACAATGACTTGTCAGTTTTGACTAGTTTGATACCTGAATGACGTTAGTTTAGAGGAAAGATGGCGAAGAGACAAAGGGATCTTGTAGTTCAGTCCAACGTTCACTCACTGATTCGATAAAGTTCCCAATTTTTCCAATAATCCTGTCATTAGCCTGTTACTGACTTCCTTATTATACATTAAAGAACCACTACTTAAAACAATTGCCTACGGAGGCATTGGTCCTCTCCCGTCAGAGGTGTTTCCCCTTGATGAGTAAAACCATCTGGTGTCAGTCTGAGTGATTTGGGGTCAAAATGAGTTAAGCCAAATCTACTGAGATACTCAGCAAGTTAGATACCCAAAAATGGCCTACGACTGCCATGGAGCATCTTTCTAAATCTATGTAAAGTATTCAAATATAAGGTTCATGTTCCAAGCCAACCACGTTTGAACGTATGCAATGTAGGCTTTTACGTTTTGGCAGTGGTTTGGGCAAGTGAGAAGGTGAAGTCTGGCTGGCATTTAATCGTGATGACTGTGCGACTGACGCTTGAAACAAAAATTCTCATCTGGTGGTTGTAAATATCAACAAATAACAAATGTTCACAAATGAAATCCGATGACTGTGTGACTGACGCTCGAAACAAATGTTCGTGAGTGAAGAATAAATAATAGAAAATTTGGAAGGAGACTTCAAGAAAGTGATGATTTTACGAGAAAATTTAAACCATTCACATGACACTGATTTCATAATTTAAAACTCGAGGTAAACTGAGACTCAGTCCTCTGGGAAGCTTAAGCTATGACTTTTGAGTTCAGCTTTCGTTCTGCCCTTAGCGTTTAAAGAAATCAAAAGAGAATTTCCTTAGATATAAATAGTTCTAATTTTTTTCAGCCAGTATCGCAAAATCCGCGCTATAAAACTCGAAACGTAAATCCCTATAATTACAAAATAAAGTTCGCCAAACAAGATTCTTTTGAAGAATTCTTATTTCATTAGGATGACCACACTATGGAATAAGCTTTCTAAAGACTACAAAAGTTCCTTATCACTTACGTTTTTAAGAATAGTTTATATAAATTTTGTAAAAAAAACCTGGAAATCGAGTACGTTCTTCCAGATAGAACACAGTAATTTTTTAACCCCATAATCATTTTACTATATGTTAATTACTATATTTTAATGTATCTTAGTTATTGTACCAGGCGTCTGATGTCAATTGGAGCACTTTGCCCTGTTTCTTTCTCCTGTTGCTTTTTGTTTATGTATATAGATCTTTTTGTGTATGTATGTAGATCTTTTTGTTTATGTATATAGATCTTTTTATTGCGACAAACATATTAAATAAATACAAAACATTTTCTCTTGGAATAGTCTGTTTATTCTATACGTGCAGACTCAGTTTTCTGTACCCATGATAGAGTATGAAAAAGTCGTTTCTTGTTCCTGATTGAACGCCAAAACAGTTTTCCCACGAATGAAAAAGTGGTTTAGTGTTCCTGGCTGGCTCGGCAATTCCGAATGACATTCTCATACCATCATTTTCACTGGAAAATTTTGGCTTTTCTCATGATCTACTACTATACAAATGAAATACCCCAAATGAAGTTACTTCTCTTACGTGACTTTTATGTAAAGCATTAACAACACGGACAATAGTTCATAGGTCCTTTCCTTCATTCTTTCAGACTTCAGAGAATTTATGGTGTCCTTGTCGGTCACAACTCGAGGAAACGCAGATCAGAAGTTGGAATGGGCTTTTCGAGTGTACGACGTTGATGGAAATGGTTTTATCACCAGGAGGGAAATGCAAATGATCGTGGATTCTGTTGAGAAAGTGATCAATCATAGCAATAAAAGCTACAACGATATGCCAGATAAAAGGACAGAACGAATTTTTAAAAATTTTGATAAAAATCGAGACGGTCTTTTGTCCCTGAATGAATTCTCGGAAGCAGCCAAACAAGACCCAACACTATCACTGATGCTCAATGAAGTTCAGTCGGGTAAACGATAGAGAAATTCTAACAATCTGGCAGTGACAGTTTTACGCAATCACCAGAGGTGGCGATGGATAAAGGACTTCAGGCACTGAAAAGTACTTCAAATTCATGGGTTTCCTCTCACACTGACTTGTAAATGACATAGATAAGACTTGCTTAGATGAATCTTTGGGGTACCGATCAATAGAAATGTAGTTGAACATAGCAGTTTTCAGTGGTGTAGGAAGCAGGGGGGCCACGGAAGCCGCGCTCCCCTAACATTTTATTTAGGGGGACGCAATATCGTTCGGTCCCCTTTGAAAACAGATATGGTCACACTATGCAAAGTGTTTTCCAATTTTTCCATCACACGTACTTGCATTTCAAAATTAAAATGTCTTTATAATAAACAATTCAAATATCTTTATGATTAAAAATCCAATGTACTGCACACATTTAAACCATGGTTGATACTTTACTATAATTTAGAGTTGAACGAAGATGCTGCTAAAACTCGGGATAAATGTATGGTCACTTTTAGTATCCTTCAAAAGGGTTGAAAAAACTACGGCATTTCATAATTGCATTTATTCTTTCGATTCATAGATTAGTAATTCATTGAAACATTCCTTTCTTCTAAACATGAAATGTGCTTTACCATAGATGTAAATATAGGAAGAAACAAACTCCGAACAATAATGCCGTCTTGATAACTCAAGATTTGAGTTAAAATCAAGAGAATTACAATGAAATTGTGATATTTCGTCTTTATTTCAATCATCAGTCTGTCTGATGATGTCTTTGAAATTAAGACGAAATATCACAATTTCATTGTAATTCTCTTGATTTTAACTCATATCTTGAGTTATCAAGATGGCATTATTGTTCGGAGTTTGTTTCTTCCTATATTTGCTAAAGTTGTCGGCTGGTTCTGGATTCATAGATGTAAAACTGTAAGTATTGTTTCAGTATTGTCAACAATATAGACGATGATAACATTTACGCAAAAACGTCCACCCTCAACTAAAATTTTGTTCCCGGGCCCCGTAAGTTCAATTAGCTTCCTACGTCACTGGCAGTTCTTCAAATAAGGACCGCTGATTGTGTTTTACCGATTGAGACTCAGATGGTAATCACGTACCATAGTTAGCAATCAAGAAATCAAATACTCCACTCATATAGTCCACTCATTTCTCTTGTAAATGATTATCAATTATCAATTATCGGGTAATAAGTCTACTGGAATTGATAAAATATCCAGTAAAATTATCAAAATTGCAGCACCTGTGATTTCAGATTCGCTAACATACATTTTCAATCAAAGTATTACTTTATGCACCTTCCCTAATGACTGGAAAATGGCAAAAGTAATTCCACTTTTTAAAATGGTAATCGAAACCTACCAGGGAATTATCGGCCTATTTCAATTCTACCTGCCATAAGCAAAGTCATGGAACGAATTATCTACAACCAATTACATGATTATTTACAAACAAAAAAATGTGTTTTCTGAACATCAGTTTGGTTTTCGTGAGCTCCATTCAACTGCTACGGCCTTACTAAATTGTACCTATGACTGGTCCATAAACATGGATAGAGAATTGTTTAATCTTATTGTATTCATAGACCTAAAAAAGGCCTTTGATACTGTTAACCACCAAATTTTACTGGATAAGTTATCACTATATGGAATCGAAGGTAATGCCTACTCCCTTCTTAAGTCCTACTTAACTGATCGTACTCGGAAATGTGAAGTGAATGGATCTATCTCATCTGAACGTAATATCAAATGTGGAGTATCACAAGGCTCTATTTTGGGTCCCCTGTTCTTTTTGCTTTACATAAATGATCTGCCATCATGTCTTGATCAAACTAAACCCCAATTATTTGCAGACGATACAAATATTACAGCGGCTGGTAACTCACCAAATGAGGTTAAGAATGCAGTGAATTCAGATTTAGAAAGACTTCGGAAATGGCTTATAACAAACAAACTCAGCCTGAATGTTGCAAAAACTAAATTTATGTTAATTGGAACTAAACCAATATTAAATAAAATTTCTGATAAACAACCTATAATCAATATCGAGGATAAAGAAATTGAACAAGTCTCTGAAAGCAAAATTCTATGTGTAATTCTTGACCAGCATTTGTCTTGGAAAAGCAATACCGACAGCATATGCAAGAAAGTATCATCTGGAATATATGTCCTTAAACGTTTGCGAGATTTTGTTGATCAAAGCACAATTCAGTCAGTATATAATGCTATTATTCAACCCCACTTTAATTAATGCTGTGAAGTTTGAAATATATTTGGAGAGACACAATCCACACGCCTTCAGAAACTTCACAACAGAGCTGCTCGAGTTATAGCAAATGTACCTAATGAGGTAAACCAAGAAACTGTTCTGAGCATGTTGGGGTGGGAACCTCTAAAAGAACAACGAATTGAAACTAAAGCCAAAACAATGTTTAAAATATTAAATAACATGGGACCACATTGCCTCAGTGAACTCTTTACATTCAAAACTGAATTGATAAAATACAATCTTCGGAACAATTCAGGCACACTTTGTTTACCTAAACCATGTACAAACAATATGAAAAGAGCTTTATGTTTAATGGGGGTTCGATATGGAATTCATTACCAGAATAGCTTAGAGCGACAAAATCATTTACTTGTTTTAAAAGAAAACTCGCTGCTCATACTATTCTCTAGCCTAAATTCAGAGGATACAACTGTAAATAGTACAATCATTAAACATATAATTATATTAGTTTCAATCTTTGAACTCTTTCTCTCATGAACTGTTTTCTAGTGTAATAGTAATCCCTAATGATTTTATTATCTTATCCTGCATTATAATAATTTCTAACACTTTTGTAATAATTTATAATACTCTTGTAGTAGGTTATAATGTTCATGTGCACGCCCATCGTGGAAATCAGTTTCATACTGAAAATGTTAGCGTGGGTAAATAAAGTTCTCCTATCTACCTACCTACCTACCTACCTACCTACCTACCTACCTACCTACCTACCTATCTAACTAACTAACTATCTATCTATCTATCTATCTATCTATCTATCTATCTATCTATCTATCTATCTATCTATCTATCTATCTATCTATCTATCTTCTACTTTCTATTAATCAAAAATTTCTGATATACAAATGAACGCTTACGCAAATTGACACCAGAAATTAACCGTGTGAACCAGTGGTACATCCAAGGTTTTTGAAAAGGGGGAGCACAAACTAAGAATTCATAAAGAGTTGTAGAAGATGTTGATGTTTTTACCCTAAGCAAAGGATTGTGTTTATCAGATGGAGAAAAAATTTATCTTGCCTAAAATTACATTTTCTGCATTTCAAGATTACATTTTAACAAAATTCAACTGTTAATTTAAATAAAGTATTTGAATACCATCACATATTACATCAGTGGTTCTCAAGGTTATTATCCTACCAACTAACCACCTTAGCAAATGCCAAAAAGTTTAAAGACAGGGCCGGTGGAAGAGGATGGGGGCAACTGGGGCTTTAGTCCCCCCAATAATGTTGTCAAAAGTTTAATAAAGGTGTTCGGTTGTGTGCACTGCAAGCTGTGTCAGATGTAAATACTTTGAACAGCTCTGAGGTCTAAACAGACTTTTTCTGACTATTTATAAATCAACTGACACAGCTTGCACAGCATGCAATCAAACACCTTTACTAGCATGAAACTACAACTTACCAACCTATATCAAAATTTACTAATTTAAGACCTAGACCTGGTGTAATGGGAAAAAATAGAGGAGTGGTTCAGGGAATTGTATCGTGAAACTGCATTCTCTCTCGTTGAAATAGATCTTACCAAAAATATTGTCCATTTGTAGTTACAATTTGTTTGGCCAATTTAGATCACGTGGGATTAAAAACTGTAGAAAATTTGAACGACTGCAACAATGTAACCAGGCAATTTTTCGGATCGATACCCAGCCCCCCAATGCTGGTTTGTTTCCTCCATGCCTGGAAGACCCCTCAGTTTCTGTGCAACCCTTCCCCCTGTACCCGTAACATCTATACCCTGGAAAAGATCACGTGTAATGGCTAAGTAAACGGGGAGTCCCTGGTTTAGTTCTAAAATGTGTACTATTCATTGGCTGATTGCGATGTCCTGTTCCAGTTTGATACAAGAAATGCATATTCTTGTTTATTCGAGAATTCTTGTATGGGTTAGTGTCCCTTCAACAAGGTAACGAAAAAAATGAATGCAAACTTTCAAAGTCTTGGGATCCTCCTAAAATTATTTTAGGGCGATTCCAAGACTTTTAATTACTCCATGACCCCGCAGTTGAGAAACTCAGTAATTCATCGATGTTAATTTGTTCACAGCCTTTTGAGAATATCGAAGATACTGAAATAGGGAAATGGTCAGGGCAGCAGTCTGTATTGATTAAATTACAACATTGTAGGAAAAGACCAGAGCAAAAGTTACAGGAAACTTTGTCCTTGTGAGGTATGATTACATCTAGAACTCCATTGGTGTGCTGCTTCTTGAGAATGGTGGCAATCGAAAAAGAAGACGGAGAAACACAAGATCAATACCCAGATAACGATTTTAAATATGCCATTTATAATGGAAACATAGAATACACTTTACTACTTAAAAAACCCAAAAAATCTATTAAACTGATATTTAAAACGATTACATCTAATGAAGACGGGATGATGAACAACGGCTGAGAACATTAAAACCTTGGGCAAACGAGAAAGCAAACAGCTGCATGCTACAATCATTGACAAATTAGACAGGGACACCTTACAGAGTCATTACTCGCTCCCCAAAACGTCATAAATCTAACATTTCCTCCCCCCCCCTCCCCACTTCAATGATTTTTGGTAACAAGGACTAATCAATCTCGCCTCTAAGATTCGAACGAAATTGACCATCGTTCACCACTCATCATTAAGAAGGGAGAAGAGTGGGAACGCAGGTAATTTCGCTGGGTTTGTGTCCCGCTAATAATGTCTCATGACTGTAGTTTCCGCTTGCGTTTCTCAGACCCCGTTCACACGATGCCGGTACGAAATGAAACCGTAACAAAATCATTACGGTTAGGCCTTGCGTTCACACGATACCGGTATGAAAAAACATGAAACCGTAATGCTAACCGTAACGATTTGAAACCGTAATGAAACTGTACCTTTACCGGCATCGTGTGAACGCCTTACCGTAATAATTTCATCACGGTTTCACGAAACTTTCTTCGCCGCCAAAAAAGTACCGGTTAAATGAAGCGAGAAAGCGGGAATTTACAAACAAAAAAATAAAAATGAAGTTAGCAATACTAATAGGTGGTTCTGCTGGTGATTCTTTTGTGTTTGAGCAGTGCGTTACATTTTAATATATCTTGATTACAAAAACATCTGAAGGACTTTACAAACAAAAAAATAAAAATGAAGTTAGCAATACTAATAGGTGGTTCTGCTGGTGATTCTTTTGTGTTTGAGCAGTGCGTTACATTTTAATATATCTTGATTACAAAAACATCTGAAGGACTACACAAAGAAACGGCGATTTTCAATATTTTTATTACAACTTGGTACAAACAAAAACAAAGGAAAAAAGAAAAAGAGACAACGACGGCGATTTTGGACACGACCGAGACACTTCCTCGTCGGTCGAAGCAAAGTTTCGGACAGATTCGTCTGATGTTTTTTGTTTTTTCGTCGGAAGCGTGTTGGCATACTGATGAACACGCAAGTGACTGCGAACAACACGGTCAGCAATAATTTAAAATCTTGTAATCGTAAAGGCATCGTGTTTATTCGAAGGAAGCACTGATTTTAGGATGACACTTGATAAAAAATAACTGCGAATCATGGTTTGTTCAGCTTTATTGTTTTACTATCACTTACACCAGATTATTTTACTCTGGCTATCGCGAAACGATTTTACCAGTCAAGGGGAGACGTCTCGGCCGGAAAGAGTTAAACTATATCAATTACTTCTTTTCCGTCCAAATCCAACTTTTACGATTTTACTCTGGCTAACCCAATGCGATTTGGCAGACGTGAATTATCAAGAAAATAATTAAAAAAGATGAAAGTTAATGACTGGTTGCTTTTGCAAAGCCTGCGAGCAGACTCAACCTGATAATGAAGTAATATCACCTGATATTATTCCATTAGCAGATTGAGTCTGCACGCAGGCTAATTTCCGCATTCTTCACTCGACACTGACTTTTTCCGCAGCATCTTCGTCAATGGCGACAAGTTCTCATTTGCCATATCTTGATCAGACAGTCACCACGTTCCCTCGAATAAAGAGTCCACGGCGTTTATTTCCAATATGGGTTCCTTTGGAGGTGGTTAATCGAATGGGGATCGATTATTTGAGGGGTCTATTATTACGAACTTGATTTTCAGCAGGGGCGCTTGTTGGTAGAAATACACGTAACGGTGGTATCCATGGATATCCTTTTTCCCGTAACAAAATATTGATTTTGAATAGGGCGAAGGTCCATGTCGAAATTTCAAAAGGTGTGACACAGAAAATTTCATTGAAATCGATTGCTTACATTTATAGATATCCTTTTTTCCGTAACAAAATATCAATTTTGAATAGGGGGAAGGTCCATGTCGAAATTTCAAAAGGTGTACCCACAATCCAATTCAAAAGTAGTTTTCAGGAGGATGTCGCGATTGGCAATCGTACGCTACATTTAATTAACGAAAGCAAAATATACATTGTCACATCACATGACATAGCTCTAGACTTTAGCACTTTCGAATATCACAGCTCAGGTAAATAAATAATCAAATCTCAAAAAAGCAGGATAAGTTAACAGCTTGACTAACCATAAGGTTCGAAAAGGCGAAAACTCCCCCTACTCAATAGCTAGGCTTTTATCGATTGTGCTAGTAAAAAGTAGCACATTATGCTGCTAGCACTGCTCATTTTTAACCAAAATTATGCTAAAATTATGCTCGTTTTTAAAAATTATGCTTTCACAAATTAACTTTAAAAGCTCAGAATCAAATGCTTGTTGCTTATATGGTAACGGAAGCAATACATGTCAGTGTTTCCCACGTTGTCTAGCTTTTAATATATTTTCTTCCTATCTCCTGAAATGCTTCAAATTCAACATAAAATTGCACTGACTGATGCCTTGCTACAGGGGCCTCGGAGCGGCTTTTTAAGTGGGGGGTCTAAAGGGAATGAACGGTTGTGTTTCAATTCGCGCGAAAATTTTTAGGGAGTCAAGACGCATACGGTTACGGTCACGTAAATGAAATCGCTAAAGCACTAAAACAATACTTCTTGCATTTTAAGAGATGTTTTAATTAACAAACAATTATTATCACAACCATCATAATATCTGGTTTGATAAACAAATCGTGAAATGTAACAGGTATAAATGTAGTATATAATACAAAATAATTCAATGCAAACGCAATATGTATGGTTCTCAGCACTAACCAAGATTTGTATTCTAGTAAAGCTGAAAATCATCAACTTAAAGGTCTTTGTGCAATTTCGCTGGCTTTACCGATTCTATCGTTTGATTAATTTCTGATGCTACTTCGGGATTCTTGGATACATGATTCAACAGGAAAAGCTCTACTTTCTTGGCTAGACTAACAGACCGAAACTGATGTTGTTCAATGTGTTTTGTTTTTTCATATTCTTATGTATCTTTTAATCTGTAGACCCAAATAAGAGGGCATAAACTGATGCGTTACACTTTGTTATAAAAAGGCATTTCTTTTTAATAAGGGCACTTTTCATGCTTGAAAAGGGCACTTTTTGCGGTTTGAAAAAGGTTGGAGGGGCACAATGGTTTTGACCACCGTTGGTTTGGGATTGTTTAAATTTTTGCGATGCTTTGAACTACATTCTAAAATTAGCAGTTTATACATGCAATCTATTAACATTTAGGTTTTTTTGTGGCGAATTCCGTTTTCTGAAGATTAAATTGTTTTTCTTAGGATAAAAAGTGTTGGGCTAAAGCCCCCCAGCCCCTCCCCCTCCGCGGCCCCTGTGGTATCATAATCAGTGTCCTTAAAAAGTATTATTCAATGAAATATTGAATCGGCAGAATGGTTGGGAAAAAAACATATAACAGAATTAGGAATTTTCAACCACATGGAATTTTAAAAATTTCAAACTCGACCGGTTCAAACTGTCGTAACGTTTGTGTTACAACAAGATTGACACGACAAGAAAAAACAGGTCACTTCTAGCTCATAACAACTATAATGCAGCCCCAAAATACTCTGTTAACCAATTTTACTCTAACTTTCATTAAAATACCAAATTTCAGCGTATAAGTTGCAAAATGCCATCAAAAATATTTCAATATTACTTCAACAGATCTGCCTGATTTTTGACGTGTTTGTTTAATATTAACTACCACGCGGTATAAACATAAAAGAGAGCTTTTAGGTAAAATCTTTGGCCCAACAAAGTACAAATGTAAGCTTTCAAGTGGTCCCTACACTCTTATAAAGGCAAATATACCTTAAACCAATCGTTCAAATTTCGTCCTTTTCCGTGGAAATACGAACGACTTGGTATCTGAAAACTAAAGAGTAGCAACTCATTAATCAATTTAATCGAAATTTTAAAAATCGAAAAAAAAAACGTTTTTTTTTTTTTTTTTTTGTTTTTTTTTTTAAGGAATACCAGCTTAAATTGCATTGCCGTGACGAACCGACGAACCGCGTTCAAAATTAGGCGTGAGCGGGAGACTGAGGTCAAGTAACTATCAGTGATAAGATGGCGTCTGAGATGCTAGTTGTCTTTGACTTCGATCATACAGTTGTGGACGACAACACGGACACCTGGATCACAAAATTATCTGATGACGTAAGGCCAATTCTAAAAACAAGTGACGTGTGCTGGACCGACCGAATGAATGCAGTTTTTTGCAAATTGCATGAAAAGAACTTCAGGAAATCAGATTTTGACAAATGCCTTCAAACATTACCATTCACCAAAGGGATGAAAGAACTACTCACATTCATTTCTTCTCAAAGTATTAACTGTGTTATTATATCTGATTCAAACACTTACTTCATTGATCACCTGCTAAAGAACGCTAACCTGAGGAAGGTTTTCTCAGAAATACATACCAACCCAGCTTGTTGGAATGATTCAGAGAAATTATGTGTTGAATATTATCACAGCCATTCATGTCACCGATGTCCAACAAATTTATGCAAAGGTAATGCTTTGAAGGCTTATATAAAGAATAACAATATTGCACACCAAAAAATTGTTTACATTGGTGATGGACATGGGGATTACTGTCCAACTCTTCAGTTGCAAGGAAGTGATTATGTGTTTGCCAGAGAGAATTACACTTTACTAGGACTTCTACAACAAAATCCTCCTCATCAGAACCCTTCTGTTATATCCTGGAGAGATGGCTTTGATATACTGTCTGAGCTGAAAAGGATTTTAGATAATGAAACAGTCATAAGTTCTACTGAAGTAACTCAACAGATCTTGAGATGAAACACTAGATGCCACAATTTAAAATATGCTGGTATAAGATCTTGTATCAAAATAGTCCATTATGAGGTAAATATATCTTTGTAAGGGAGTATTAATTCCAGAAGTCCTGTACCCAATGATATTTGAAACAGCCTAGAAATAAAAGGCTCACCTGATGGCAGCAAAAACATCAGTTTGAGTGGGATGATGATAATCAAGGCTTGATATGATGGTCAGACATTTGACATTGTTTGACCAGAAGATTCAACTGTCTGGCCAGTCTTACAACATAGGAGACATTTTGGTGCACAAATTGTTTTGACAGTTACAAACTGGGATTAGTTTGTCTGTTCAGGGCTTTTTAAAACTTAACTCAATTTAATTTACTGGTAATTTGTTTTAATTTCAAGTAATAGTTTTCCAGTTCTTCCTCACCTAATAATCTCTGGGTAACCTGTTTATTGTTTTCAAATATAATATGGCTCTTATTGTCATGTGAATATGATGCTTAAGGCCATGCTAAGACTGCATATTGATTAAAGCATTTTTGCAACATTTGGTGGCAAGTGGTAATGAAGAAAAGTTCTCCATAGAATTGGGCACACCAGTAGGACTATTGTGGCAAAAAATTGCATCACATAGATTGCCTTCTAGGTTAGCAAGCTCAAATATTGGTATACCTCATCCCCCTATTAAAAATGTTAATTTGATCCAATGATGATTGTCACAATTGTCTGGACATGTCTGACCTAACAGCTAAACTGCCAGACTGTTTGTCTTTTGTACTTGAAAAATTATATCGAGCCTTGGATGAAGATGATGATGATGATGATAATAACGTAATAATAATAATAATAATAATAATAATAATAATAATAATAATAACTACCTTGACTACTGGACTACTACCTTGGAGTGGTGGGGAGACTTGTGTACCTCAGTGAACCTAAGAGCTATGCTGGCAGGAGCTTACTGTATGTTCCTGGTAGGGCCACCTATGCCAGACAGGTCGAAGGCTAGAGGTCAGACTAAAAGTAGTCCGTTGCTTGGAGGAGTTAAGACCGGGTGGGTGGGGCTCGCAGCCTTGGCCGGCAACCCACCTAGGAGAAGGAAAAGTCTAATCACAAACCAGGGCAGATTGGGCCCTTCAGTCTGGGAGGAAATCCATACCACATCGTCCGTCGCGCGGGTTACCAAGGGACGCGTCCCCCAGGAGGGAACCAGCCTGAGGTCGAAAAGTTGGCTACTGGAACAAACTCTTCTGAAAAAGAACTGTCTGGTAATTCTAACCGGGATATTTCCAATCAGAACCCAGTAGAACAAACACCTCAAACAAATAAATTGAAAGAAAAACGAATTAAATGGACTAGAGAAGAGTATAAGAATGTCCTATATTCCTATTTTATGGCACTCGAAAAACCATCTGAGGGAAAATGTATACAGAGAACATATAACATCTGGCGAGCGAGAAATGGTGATGTAAGACCTAACTTAGATACTAACAAACTAGCGAATGTACGGCGTGATGTAATAAGAAATCAAAGATAAAGCGAAGCAGAAATACGATCCATTAGAGAGAGTAGTAGAAGTTAATGCCGAAAGGGAACGATTTGATCTTGAAAATGAAGAAGTTGAGGAACGAGAGGTTGATGAAGAGGAACGTGTGCTTGAAGGTGATGAAAGGACGCTAGAAGCTGAAGAAAGTGTCAGTCGTGTTTCAGTAGTAGAAAATGATGTTGCAGAGAATGAACCGGTACCAGCAATGGTAAGGAAAATTTTTACGGATGATGAGGCGGTTGAGATCGAAAAAACTCGAATAGAGATTTTAGAAGAATTAGAAAAAGTAAAACATACCGATATGAATGACAGAGAACATCTCCCTAAAATACAAAACAACAACAAAAATAAAAAGAAGATAAGGCTGGGTAATGAGGTAATGAGACAAATAATCGTGTCCACTAAACCAGACATCACAGGTCTCAATGAGATCTTGTACGCGACAGCTAAGACAATATTCCCAAAATGCTCTAATAAGAAGCAAAGAAAGCAGATGGAAAGAAAGAAACCAGCTTGGAAAGAAAAGATCGAGAAAGAGATTGAGCAAATGAGGCGGGAATTGTCCATTTTAGCTGAACCATCCTAAATCCGATGTTGATAGACTCTACATTCCACGTAAAGAGGGAGGCAGAGGCCTAATTCAGCTGGAGCTCACTTACAAAACCACCACCATCGGGGTTCGAAAAATACTTAGACTCTTCTAATGAATGGATGCTTCAATTAGTCAAACAACATGAAAATTCTAAAAAAGCCCACTCAGTCATGAAAGAGAGTGAGAAGTACAAACGTGATCTAAGAGTTGAAATCAATATTGATGAAGACCTAAATTGTACCAAGCAGGCTAAAATTGTGAAAAAAGCAGCGAAGGAAGGCCTTAAACAGGGGCCTTAAAAAGCCCCTCCACGGCCAGTACCCCACCCGTACCAACAGTGCTGATGTAGATCTATTGAACACCCATCAGTGGTTACTTGCTGCTGGGCTCAAAGCCGAAACGGAGGGATTTATAATCGCTGCCCAAGATCAAAGCCTGTTCACACGAAATTTCCAGGCTGAAATCCTTCGTAATGTAGTAAATCCAAACTGCCGTTTCTGTGATAAGCAAAAAGAGGCTATAGACCACCTTGTCTCTGGTTGCCCCGTCTTAACACCGTCAGAATATAAAAACAGACACGATAGAATTGGCCAATATATTCACTGGAAAGCCTGTCAGCATTTCGACCTACCCTGTGCAGCGAAATGGTATGAACACAAACCGCCGCAGGTAGTAGAGAACGACAAAAAGTTACAATCCTTTCGGACTTCACTATCAACACTGACAGAACCATCCAAGCGAATAGACCTGAGGGTATTATGAAACGAAACTTCACAATTAACCTACACTGCTGAAGTCAACTCAAAAATGTTGACTCGAGCGGGATTTGAACTCGCACCTTCGGGATACCGGTCCGCCGCTCTACCTGTTGAGCTATCGAGTCCACAGGGAGTGGAGGCGAGTTTTTATCCAATTTAAGTGCACGAAATATACTCGCGACAACTTAACGCTATCCATGAGGATGGATGCGCAGTGTTTCAATTCTATTTCAGAATCATCCTCAAGGTATTATGAAACGAAACTTCACAATTAACCTTCACAAATTAACCTTCACAAACTTCACAATTTTGTGAAGTTTCGTTTCATAATACCCTGAGAATGATTCTGAAATAGAATTGAAACACTGCACATCCATCCTCATGGATAGCGTTAAGTTGTCGCGAGAATATTTCGTGCACTTAAATTGGATAAAAACTCGCCTCCAATACCTGTGGACTCAATAGCTCAACAGGTAGAGCGGCGGACCGGTATCCCGAAGGTACGAGTTCAAATCCCGCTCGAGTCAACATTTTTCAGTTGACTTCAGTAGTGTAGGTTAATTGTGAAGTTTCGTTGAATAGACCTAACATAGTCATTAAAAACCATGAGGAGAGGACCTACCTCATGATCGATATGACAGTACCTGCAGATAGGAATGTATCTGCCAAAGAATTCGACAAACTATCTAAATATGAAGATTTGCAAATCGAGATCGAAAGAATGTGGCACCTCAAAACATCTATAGTGCCAGTAGTTATTGGAGCCCTCGGACTTGTTAATAAAAATGCGTGCAGTCACATCAAGAAGTTACCTGGAAAACCCAGCCTGCAGGAGTTACAGATGATTGTCCTCAACAGCGCTGTGACCTTGTTGAGAATGACTCGATATAATTTACTTGCTTCGTCTAACAACTTGTCTTAATTTCTTTATTCATCAAAATTAACGTCAGAAAATTAATAGTATTATCCTTATTGCCCCAGGTCTCTGGGTGAAACCCGGCAATATGATTGTAAAAAGTAGCCTATAAAATAAAGTAACTATAATAATAATAATAATGGTTGGTGGCCAGAAGAAAACACCCAGGGACATTTGGGGCTTAATAAGATCACACCAAGTGAACTGCAGAAGGCAGCACTAGTGGACACAGCACACATCCTATGCAAGTACTTTTGAAGTTCCTTGGTCCTTAGATAGAACTCTGAATTCATATTTCAAAATTACCAGTTCAAGACATTTGGTTGACTGAGTTCCAGTGACATAGTAGGGGGGGGGTGATGGGGCACATGCCCCCCAGATGCAGGGCCAAGGGGCTACAAAAATCAAATGGTAAGATGGCTCGACGTTCTCTTTGTCATCTAATGATTATTCATGTGTAGATAGGTATGCATTTTGCAAAATCTAAAAATAAGGTGTGAAATACATAAACTTGAATTTTGCTTATCTCATGTACAATTATTATTATTACTGAATTTTTTCCCCAAAATTCCTTCCATAGTAGAAAGTGGAAACTCAACTTTGCTTAAATGAACTGGTGTAACACAGTTCAAATAAAGAACATGGGCATGAATATGCTATGTCATAGACATTGGGTTGATAACCATCAATTGGGAAATTCTAGTTGCAAATTTTGTATAAATTGCTTGGGATCATAATAATTTGCATTGATGTAAGTGTTATTCCATAGCTATTATTTAACAGAGGTTTACAATTAGGTCAGTCATAAGGAAGATGCATTTCTTGACAAGGTATTAGACATATACCATGCAATCTTTTAGTAGAAATTTGTACAGTGCCTGTGGAGAACATGAAGAAAAAAGGAAGTAAAAACAAACAGAGAACGTGAAAATAAAAAACAAAAACCAACTAAATGTACAAGTGCTAGAAATGTTGTTCATAGTTTGGTGTTTTATTAAAATACTCAATGATAATCAGCTTTTTAAAACTAATTTACATGTAATGTGAGTTATTCAGCCATTAGGCTTATTAGGGCATTTATTGAACTTGCTGGAAATATAGATTGTAAATTATCTGTAGTTAAAAACTAGATCTTTTATTTCTTCAAACGTTGGTGGAATGCCAGACATGTTTTTGTTCCCAAGTGCTAGAAAGCCTAGCTATGTCACATGTGAGTTCAGTGTAAATAATGACAATGATAATGATAATGAAAATAATAATGATAATTCCATATTTTAGGAGAGTAAAATACATTCAGCAGAGCTTGTGGGGACCTCCATGTACAACTAGATAACACAATATCTCTTAGATAACTAATTTTAACTATACATTCACAACAAAACAAAAAATGTATTGCAAACTGATCATTAGTAAAAATTCTCATTTAAAAATATATAACTGTCATTTTTATAATAATCAGTTGATAATTCTGAGGCAAATAAGAAACTAATCTACTTGTCCGTGTCTTTGTTTAAAGCTGACTTCAAAGAATCAATGGTCAGGTATTAATCTCTCTGTAAACTGTTATAGATAGGTTTATATGTAACTTCATAAAAATCTTTTAAATCTTGTGGCATCATTAGGCCACGTAACCATTTGTAAATAAATATTTGTTGAGTCTTCTTTTACAAAGGTGATGCAATGGTGGTAAATTGCATATGGCGGTGCGAAAACAGTGGGAATATCACAATGCTGGTTGTAGATTGTGGTAGGCCTGACATCCCAAGGCTCAATGTAGTGTGACATAAGAACCAAGTGGCAAAAGGTGAAGACAGTCTACCCAGAGAGGCACTTCTCCAGCTGCCAAGAAGTCCAAGCAGTGCCTACTGGGACATACTGCCCCCCACCTTTATATTTATACTATGTGGCACGATTGCATTGATTTGTATTCTTGCATTACCAGAAATTTAGTTAATTTTTGTGAATCTAATCTTGTTCTCCTAAGTTACCATGGCAGATTTGGTAAGTATGTAATTCTATTGTTTTTGTATTATAATTTTTTCCTATTTTGGATCTACCTGTTTGGACACATCTGATTCGATAAATGATACAGAGCGGACACAAATTTTGCTAGTTATTTCTGAAATGTGCTCCAAGTTCTCTTTGGAAGACTGTCAGGAACTTCTAAAGGAGAAAACAAGTAAAAATCAGTTTTATCGTAAAGAACGCGAGAAGAAGGAAGCAAAATATCTGTTTTTTATATATGTATTTTAGTAATTAGTTCCGAATCGTATTTACAGATACTTCACTTTTCTTTTGAAATTTGCGTTTCCTTCCAGAATAAAGAATATAAAAGCCAGGTTGTATATCCCTACATATGGCATCAAGAGAGGCAAAATTTACGGCAAAACCTGCAGAGTTTTATTCGTTTCTGATCTTTCCAGACAGTTTTGAAATATATTGGTTTGTGTCAAGGTAGTAAAAATATCGCTGTTGAAGATATTGCTTTTTTTCTCGCTGCTCCCATTTACTGTTTCTGAACTACTAGACTATTTATTGAAGTGTTCTGTCTCAATTTAAGATTGCTCCCGATCTTATCTCACAATTTTGAAAGCAATGCTATCGCACGAAGCTGTCAGTGAGGAGAGCGGGAAAAGTTTCGGATTCGCTCTAGTTCAGAGGGCTTCTCTCTTCTTTTCCGATTTCGCCAGAGATAAACAAAGTAAATATAGCTTTTAAAGGTTTGTTTACTACATAAACAACACTGAAATCAGCTACATTCACGTTTGGGCTGCTTGTGGTTATTAAGATTTAGGGACCTTAAGATCTACGACGTCAACTTCAACAACTCGTCCTTCGAAACAAGAGACTTCTTCATGCAAAACAAAGAGAATGAACAATTTTTGTTCTTCAGGGCATTCTCAACACCGTTGTTGTACTGCATAAAACGTCTACCAGATCATTTTCACGTCTCAAGGATGACGTCAGCTCGCGGAGTGAAAAAAGCTGTTTCTTAAGGTTGAATTAAACCTGAGAATACAGTCGTTTTAGCAGAACTGGAGCGTTTTAGGAGTCATAAAAAGCCACAAGTATTAAGAACGGTGGTCAATAAACCGTGGTTTCTTTAAATGCAGAAATTTGAAAGGACCTCGTTCAAGTTGACGTCGTAGATCTTAAGGTCCCTACTGTAAATGTCGGTAGTCAACTCCTGAGAATGGGTCCCAGGCCCATCGATGCTGGTAGCCCCTCTCGGACCGCGCCCCGTGCAGTGGGCGAAGGAATTTAGGAATAAGTAAGAATAAGTATGTATTACCCATTCAATGGTATTACCTAATTTAGTTTCATTCTTGATACAGACGGCCTGCATCACGCTAAGGTGCTTTTCGACAGGGCTCTGTAAAAGTTCTTACTATGAAATAACCAAATTAATATACAATAAGACAAAATATATAACTACAATGGAAATAAAAACGACAAAGCAAACTATACTGCAATAGGTTTCTACCAACAAGGATTATAGGATGAAAATATGTAGTATGTATTATAAATAGAAAGCTCTTCAGTATAATCAACTGGACTATGGCTCTTGGGTCAATTCTATGAGGCAGTTTTATATGTGGACCATGATTTTATCAATGGACTTCCTTTTTAAATCAGGCACCGTTGCATCAAGAGCAGCATAACCAACCGGAAGAAGAAAAACCAGTTTCTCATTTATAGGTCTTCCCACTAAGATACGAAGTCTAGGGCCACAGTTCATAGGAGTAGTAGTTACAGTGACCAAACCAGCGTTGTGGATTGCAGCCAGCAGGAGACCAGTGGCAACACAGACGCTTATCTCATTGTAGTAATGGTTTTGTTTGCCATTTGGTGTTATGCCATACACTTGCTTGAAAACAAGAATCAAGTAGGGGGCTTCTTCCAGATAAGGTTTGCTCCAGTTGACATTTAAACGTTGCAAGTCATTCACCCATTGCTGACCCATTCGCTTACGATAGTTTACTTCCTCTTCTTCTTCGACAACTTTGCGTATCTCGCTTTTAACTTTAGCGTCAGAAACCACTACAAACGTCCAAGGTTGCATGTGTGCTCCAGATGGCGCTGTACCAGCAGTATGAATTATGGTTTCAATTAACTCTAGAGAAGGAGAAGGTTCTGCACTGATAAACCTCACAGAACGCCGTTTGTTCATGAAGTCATAGAATTCCTTGGCTCATCTTTTCATTTCGCCCTCTGGGAATCGATTAGTTTGATGATATGGAACATGTTTCCAGTTTTCCTCATCCCGATCAAGATCATTTGTGTTGCCCCTTGGAATACGTTTGCCCATATTGTTACTTGTATCCTTACTCTTGCTTGGCTCGATCGTTTCGCTGTCCCTTCGCGGTCTTGTTCTCTTGCCATAATGCTGAAATATATTTGATACAACAAAGATGACACCAATAGACACAATCAGAATCCAGAGTTTGCTTAGAAATGGTGCATATGTAATGAAAGCATTAAGTGGGGACATATCTTGAATGTTGATAGAAACTTGGCAGGAGAAACGAATGAGGAAGTCGTAAATACATATCAAAGAACCTTTCGACACGAATTGTTGCATCGAAGGTGACCGACCGGAAATGCATGTATCTCCTGCGAAGGAGAATTGTAAGTGAAAATATATGAATTGACCAGTAATGTGATTGTTCCATGAGTGGTTCCTGTTGATTGAAGTATGGATAAATGAATAATGTTTTCTCTGCTCTCGTTTTTAGCATAAAACAGACACAACAAACATAACTGGTCGATATCCTAAAAAGAATGTTTCTACGTGTATTGAATTACAAGAAAAACAATTAGTGCCCCGTTTACATGCTTGATTTACGAGTTTGGTTGCCATGGTAGGTAATCAAAGGCTCCCAAAAGTAGACTGGAGCATGTGGCAATGAGACCAGAAAAGATATCAAAAAAACCAAATATGGCTGCTGATATTGTTAAGGGGGCTCTATTGGAAAACCATATGTATAAAAGTCATTAAATCAAAAAGGGATGCAGTAGTTGTATTCAACAATGAGCCTCTGTATCGGAAACTGAGGACGAACTAATTGATGAACAGTTATCTGTACGTTAATACGTACAGAATTGGGGGCGAGAACCTAATTTTCCCGACAAACTTTATTACATGTTTAAGATTGATTATCCTTGGAATTATCAATTGTCCTCAACATCTACGATGTTATATGTAATATTTCATAAACGAGGGCGAGTGTTTTACCAGGGGTTACAAACACGAGAGGACAAAAATCACGAGACCGCAGACGGAAGAATTTTCACTATTCTTTTTCGTTTGTAAAACACGAGAATAAGAATCACCAGGCCGCAGGCTGAGCGATTTTTATTGTTCTCGAGTGCTTTACAAACGCTAGAGAACAATGAAAATGACGAGGGTAGGCCGAGTGCTTTTTATTGTTGTTGAATATTTGTAAACCCTGGTAAAAGACGAGAGGCGTTTAGAAGACTCTCAATCGTCTATTTTTGAATTTATAATTAAGAAATGTGGTAATGAACGGTTCTTTGTTTGGGCCGTTAATTATCTGATTTCTTAGTTATGAATTTGTAGTATCTATTCGTATTACAGGTATTTCTTAAACGATTAAACGGGCTGATCAAGTTAAACTCCCAAAGTTCTCTCGAGCACGCAGCTGAGCCGTCTGGCTCATAAAATCCGGCGAAAGGCAATTCGATTTAGTTCAATGTTTAAAACATAATTAATGTATATTGCTTTGAATACCGAGACTGTGAGCAATAAATAATTTATTGGAAAGAGCTTCAATAAAACCAAACTAGTAAAATACGAAATAACCATTTCGGTTATTCCCGACAGAGCGAATTTTTCCGACAAAATTTTCTGGGGGCAAGTCACCCCCTGCCCCCCGCTAGTTTTGCTACTGAGGTTAATGTTTATTGTTTGCTGTAAATGGGTTCTGTTCACTTATTCTTTATTGCATTTGTTTGTTGGTTGTTTTTAGATGCCATTATTTAGTTGGTATAAAGATCGAGAAAAGTGTGTTGATCATGATCAAATGAAGATGGTGGATGGAAGAAAAATATATTTGATATACCAAGCTATGTGTACTTATCGTTGTGAAAGTGTGAATTTGGTCTTAGTCTTCCCCACGTTACCAGCACCTTGGTAGGGGTCTCATGGTACATTGTACGAACTGTGCTTTAGTGCAGTGCCTTTTTTAAGGAATTTTCACTGGGGGGGGGGCAAAAGTAAAAATTGCTCTGAAATATGAGATGTCAAATTTGCGTCTAGCGTAGCCCGTCCACCTGAGTGGCGCGAGTTGGGGAGGTCAGGAATGTATCGGAAAAAATTTCTTAAAGGGGCTCCTGAGGGAGGCGAATTTTTCTTATTATATGTCAGTTTGAGATGCGTTTTGATGTATTTTCAGTTTAAAATCTGCAGAAAAAAGTAAAAAACACATTTTGGGGAAACGTAATCAAACTGATTTGGCGAGTGCGGCATGGAGAGAGGCGGGAAAAAATTCGAAAATTATTCGTGAAAAAGATCACACTTCGGTGATATAAACGCACGCATGAGATAGGGTTTGATTTTCTCATGCTAATTCATACAATAAATTTTTCTTTTTGAATGAACAGAACTGATCGATCAACATTCTTCAGCAAATCAGAATTTAAGGAAATTTACCCTTTACTTGCAAACTTGGAAAATTAAACAGCAAATAATTTTCCCAATTCCCAGGGGAAGAAATACGGCGGCTAGGGGGGCAAATCCGATCACTGAGGGGCATTTACCCCCCCAGATATATAGTTAAAAAAGGCCCTGCTTTAGTGTGGTGCATCATACTATGTCACCAGTAACATCACGGGATTGACCACAGCAGTAACTCATGGACAACCTAAGCTCTGATAAAGCATTAATGATTATCTGCTCGATTACTTCTCTAGTTGTTCCTTCTTCACAAAGATGGTAATCTACAAATCCTTCTGTTATTTTTTGCCAAATGGACAAATCTAATAACCAATGGCAAATTTTCTGTTGGAAATATTGACAGCTTCATCTGGTATTAATGGGAAATACTTGCTGGCTTTAATTTCGGCCAATATATTTGACATAATATTTATTTCCACAGTGGCAATCATTTCATTTTTTTGATTATCTTGGAGATATGCTATGCATTTCGTGACGCATTTTTTAAGATATACTTTTAGAGCTTGGTCACCACAGTCAATTGTTAATGCTAGCCAGGCATTGAAAGCTGCCTTGAAGGTAGGTTCGGGTTATTCATCTCGTCGTCTCTCCGACCTCTTAGAAGAAACTGATTTCCACCGCACAGAATAACTGTCTTGAAGAAAGACTTCATAATTTTGCGATTCTTATTTACCTGTGGTTGCATTAACTGGTGAAATTACCTACTAGTGATTAATAAAAAATGAAAGTGTTAGTTAAAATTATCTTAATTTAAAAATTCATCAGAACGGAGAACATATTGGACAAATGTTCCCAAACTACTTATGAACGTATCCTGTCAAAAATTCAGTTTAAATAATATACAGTATTAAGATCTGATAATAAAATTTGTCTTAATATCAACTTTATTTACATCTGATTTTGCACATTTGCGTCACATTATCAAGTAATATAACATTAATAGTCTATTTCAGTCATAAAGAACACTTTATACTTAATCAAAACGTCCCTTAGCCACTTCCTGGCATATTTTCGAAAGAAGTCACGAATACGAGTCGCTGGCTATCTGCTGACAGCTAAAACAACCTGTATGGAATGCTTCAAGGTTTACTACGTTCTCGTTTTCGAGTTGTTGACTTTCGTGGAAGTAGCTTTCGCAGGTAGGTGTCACCTGGTTTGTATTTTTTGTTAATAATTAATGTATTAAAAGAAAGAACAAGCTGTTATATATTTCAGTCTTTATAAATACTATACACTGAAGCTCTAGGGTTTAAAAGAAGCAGTAGGTTAGAGAAGAATACAATATGAATAGTTTCGATCCTACCATCTTATATTGTTCTCCCTCTCATTATAATTTTCGGCGGTCGATTACAAACATGTTCGTCAGGAATGCCAATACTGTATAGAAATTCAAGTATCATAATAGCTGACATCATTGATATCCTTGATTTTTTTCATAATGAAATTTGATGTTTGTTGTCTGAAACTTTGATTCCTTTGCTTATGCAATGACTATTACATGAATTAACACCACATTTCAGGAACATTCAAAGGAAAACTTGAAGAGAAAATTTCATGACTAATCATTAAAATTTACTCTTAAGACCACATCTCATACGACGTTTAGTTGTGTTGTGCCAACTGTACAGTTTTACTATTGAAATACACACTTTAAGCTTGACAGTTTCCATGTATTAGTTCGTGTCTTCAGGAAAACTCACAAACCTGCTCAAACTGGTCACGGTATATTCACCTTCAGTTGTTTGACCTAGAGGTTAGTTTTAATAAATTAAGTACTATAGGTGTCATGTGTAACCTAGAGCAGCCTAAGTCCATTGAGCTTGCATACATTTTTATGTGTGACTTAAGAGTCCTGATGGATATTAAGAGGACCCAATTTTATGGTGACTACATGACTACATTTTTAAGGCATACATCTTAAGGCATTCTAGAGATGGAGAGGTACAGCATTACATAGTAAAGAACTCCTCATTCAAAAGAGTTCAAAAAGGAGTTAATTAGAAAAAAATTATATGGTAGTGGTTTGTGGTACAAATTGCTGTACTGAAATGTAATTATTGAAAGTTAGTTAAATGAAACCGGCTTACATTTAGTGTATAACTCCTGAGATAAAATGCAACACTAGGGTCCAAAATGATTGTCCCTCATATCTAAATAACCTGGCATAAGGGAATATTTTCTCCTCAAAGGCTTCCAGGAAGTTAACCTTTATAAATTGAAGACTTGACAGTTGTCACTCATTTTTATATGCTTAAAAATTTTGGCCTTCATGCACATTAACAAATAAAAATGGCTTACTGATGGCAAATTTCATGCTGAATGGGACCAATGGATGGTTATTTACTGTTTGAATTAAAAGTACATTGTGAACAACTGAATACTTAGACAGTTGACTGCAATGGCACACCCAGGATTCTTTTAGGCTAGGATGTTAAATGGGTCTCTGGAGGCATGATCCCCCAGGAATATTTTACATTTTAAAGTCTATACAATGCCAATTCTCACATTATAAATTGATTGTCCTTGCACACATAAACTAAGGGGACAGATAAATTTTAGCATATCATGATTGTCTGTCAGAGATATTGTACCCTCTGTGTCATTTGCATTTTATTTTATGGTACATTTCTCTTATTTTTACATGGATGTAAATAAAATTCATTTCTGTGGCTGCTAAGGGCAGGGCTTAAGCCCCCTAAGTCCTGCCCTTGGGTGAGCCACTAGTTCACTGAAAGTGTCAAGTAGTCAAATTACTGTAAATGTGCCTAAGAAATCTGACATCAGTTTTTCTGAAATCAGTAAAGTTTTCATATTAGCTGGGTTCAAATTAGAGGTTTGCAATTTGCAGTTTGCGAATGCAAATTTACATTTTGCGAAAGCACAATCAGTTAATTTGCAAATGGACGTTTTCTTAATGTGCATTTTGTTTGTCAATTGTCTGCAACTGCCTGCTAAGTTGATTCAACATTAAACAATTAATTTCAGCAATTCAGCTAATCCATACCGACATTCATACAGCCTGCACTTTTTTTCATATTATCTGGTTTGAAATTGAGACCATGATATCCGTTAGACGTGACTGAAATTGACACTGTGATATCAGTTAGATGAGATTAGCTAAAGGCGTATTTCACGTCATCAAACTTAGAACTTCAGAAGTGGGCATGCGAAACTCTGATCTTTGTTTTTACCTTTTTGACATTCATTTAAGTTCTTTCAAATTAAAAGCGAATTCTGTCAAGTACATAGAAGGCTTACTGCTTTTGAAAGCAACATTTATGAGTGCCCTTGAGGGATAAATATGCTTAAATGTAGATGAAGAATTTTGTGAATGGACTTTGGATCTCTAATTCGAACCCTGATTAAAAAAAAATTGACATCTTGTATGTGATGTGCATCCTGTAATACTAGTAAACCCACCATGCTTGTGATTTTACTGTCCATGAACTGATTTTTCTTGAAGAGTTCTTAAAATATTACAATTGAAATATAAACAATCTGAGAGATGGATTTATGTATGTGATTTTAGGTCAAGATGAGGAAACTTCTGTCCAATAAAAGTTGTTCTTTGTATTTACATTTACCCATTAAGGGGCAAGGGCACACTTAATCATTTTACTCTCACTAATGCCAGATGATTTTACTCATCAGTAGGATAAGCTCTGCCCCTTAATCAATTAAGTTTCAAGTCAGACCTTTGGAATAAGAGCATAAAGCATAAATCATTTTTATTCTTTGAATGTTACTTAAAGTGCAACTACTGTAGTTGTTGTTGAGTGTGATACTGACATGAATGTCCTTTTTTGGCATGCTACAGTATGTGCAAAATGTTCCTAGTTTTTATATTTAAAATCCCATCCTGCTCCCATGAATCCTAGTAGACAAAGCACTGTGCTTATCAGTTATGCCATGTGATTTTAAACACCGGGGTATCTGATCTATATATCCTGGTTTGTCCATGTAAGCAATATGAATGAATGTTTAAAAAATTTGACAAAATCTTCATAGATATTAAAAATAATGTGGAAACAATTACGACAGATGCAAGCATTGAAGTTGTACGCAGCATCTCGTGAGATTGAATAAAAGCCTGTTTTGTTTATGTCCCACATGTGCAACAAGCATAAGAAAAATAGTGTTGGCAGTCAAAACAAGTCTACAATTACAATATTAATGTGGTCTCTTTAGAAACCTTTCTACTGAAATGAATTTTAGTAAACAACAGGATTATTATTCCTGCTAAAAATAGGAATCTTGTTGACTTCTGCAGTAACCAAAAGAAAAAGAAACAGTTCTTACTGCCAAAACAAGTCCACAAGTCAGGATCTCTATACAAGCTTTTTCATTGAAATGAATCTTGGAAACAGTAGCATTATTTTTCCTGCCAAAAATGGGCAGGTCAGGCATAGTAAGTCCTGTGATCAGCCATTGCAAAAGATCATGCATCCAGTGGAAGACTTCCATAGAATTTATGTTGCAAACTTGGACCTTGTCAATGTGCAGAAATATTTGGTACCTACAGTAAATAATAAAAATTTTAAATCCAAGCTACTTCTAGAGCTTAGAGTATTCCCAAGTGAGCATACTAAACGAGATAGCAACTTGTATATGTAGCCATAATTCTTTTGACAAAGTAATTGTTGTATGTTACAGTATTGAGAGACAGAGTTTCAAACAGATTAAGTTTGGAAACAAAAAAGGCCCTTGTACCTACTTAATTCTTATTAACCTGTTAAGGATTAAATATTTTATTGGCGGTGGAAGTGGGGAGCTGCAGTGGCACATGCCGCCCAATAGTAGAAGTGGGGTGTGTCCCCAATTTTAGTCCAGTCACTCTTTTTTATAATATAGTTGACCAGGTTGGGCCAAAAACATGGCTGTAAAGTAAATATTTGTAATTAGCATATACCTCGCAGGTGGATAGTGTTTTTTACGCAGTCTTATTGATTCCTCTATCTTGGAATATCCTGCACTGTTCACCTCCAAGCAAAGCAAGATTGCATCCAGTTTTTGATTTTAGAAATTTGAGAGCTTGGATATATATCAAGGTAGATGAATGATCTTCAAGCTCTGTATTCAGAAAATGATTTCTGAGCCCCGGACGGGGATCGAACCCGCAACCTTCTGATGACCGGTGATAATTGTTATGGAAGAACTTTTTTTAACAAACAAAGCTGCTGTGCCAGACAATACAAAAAGCAAATAAATTTGGAAATAAATTATTCAAAGATATATATTTCTTTTACCTGTACTTTTTTAGTGATAAATGCACTCAGAATGTGTTTCAAAATGTTTTGTTTCCAAATGAGTGGGCGACATATCTACCACTATACACCTCCACTTTGGTGAATAATTGTTCTTTATTAGGTTTGCCGTTAGCCAGTGAAACATGCTGATTGGGATTAGTTTTTGTGCTGCTGTTACGATCTTTATCTTCTTTTGTGAAACTGCTCTCAAAATGCAGGAAATAACTTTTCAAAGCCTAAAAAAAGGAAAAAATTTTCCCGTGAGACCCCTCTATAGGTGGGTTGTGCCCCTCAATAATTAATTGGTTCCTACGTCTCTGTATTTGTTGAAGTTACACTACTTATACTGGTTATTGTAGTTCTGATAGAGACTGTTAATGGTGGTGACTGAAGTTTTGATCGCATCAGCATGGCGGTCGTCTTCAGACACCTGACACATAAATAACCAAACCTGACACTCTTCCCTTTATTGGTCAACTTCAACAAGTATAGTATCTCTTAGTACTCCTTTGTTCAAACCATCTGCTTATAATTTACAATTGTTAAAGCAGATTTAATGTCGTCAGTTACTTTCAACGTTGTCACCAAATGTAGAAAATGCTATTTCAGACTGAGATGTTAGATTTTCAAAATTGCCGATAAACTCCTTCGAAAGCTTGCGCGACAGTGTTGCACGTTTGTATGTCATTTAAAACGATTTACTGGGTCAGCCAGTCTGTAGTGATCAAGCACCTGTAATGTACGAGCTACTACCTTAGCGGGAACTACTACCTGACAGAATACCTGTGCGATCAAAATCTCAGCAGACCTTTGCTGGAAATTAACAAGTTGATACAGTATACTATGTTGCAATTAAAATTTATCTTGTCATTCGTATTTAGAGGTTGACTTTTCAATAACATTTAAAGGAAGAGAACCAAATTATGTATTAGCTGGTTCAAATTTAACATTAAACTGGACATACGACGCAAAAGGGAATGAGGTGATTGACGTTCGTTTTGGCATTGGACGTTTCAGTAATCAATCCCTTCACATGATGGCGCGTTATTATGTTCCTTCGAGGCGACTTTCATTTCAAAACCCTGGAAACTACTGTGACAGTATAGAATGGCTTGGTGAAACTAGTAAATCCGTAGCAACTTTCAAAATGAGCAATGTGACGGAGTTGGCATATGGAAAGACCTTCGCTATATCCTTTTACCTGGGACCCGGAAAAGGTTACCAAAGAAATATTCTTGTTCCCCTACTCATGGCAGGTATGGCTACTTTGTAACATTACTGTCAGATGAAAATCATGCTCTCATTAAATGTACGTTTATACGCTCCAATTTGTTTGCCCAATTTTTGACGACTACTTTGACGAAAATCGACACGATTCAAAAAACCTATTTCGTTGGAACGGATTTTTGGATATGGCCCATCATTTTAATGGAAGGTTAAAAAATCGTGCTGACAAATCATTGTGTGCATATGTACCTTAACTCTTTCCCGACGGGATAAGACTTGTATTATTTTACTCTTGCGGGTACACGCCAGACCATTGCCAATGGGAGAGCTCTCACAAGGAAAGAGTTAAGGGGGTTCAGATATATTTCTTTTTCCCTTGCAGTGAGGAACATTCAAAAGCACATGCTAAAGTGCTTATTAAGTTTGACAGATTTAAGCAGCAGTGGACAGTACTATACCCTGTTTTCTGTTTATGTGAGTGAATACTGGTAGAGTGAATGATTCTTAAAAAATGCTTGAAAACATCATTAACTCGGAACTTGATAACTTTGATAACTGAGAAAAAGCATTGTGGTGCAAATGATATTGAGAATATTAATGTAATTGTCCTCAACGACCAGTTGTATAGCGACAGCGAAAATCCCAGCATTCGAAGTTTTCACGAATTGGGTTAAATTGTTTCAGTTCTTTTGTGGTAATCTTTTACAATCTACCAGACATGGTAGTAGCATATTCGATTTTACATGGAGGGATAAGGAGTTAAATCATCATCAATGTCGGTATTTGATTACTTATGGGCGTTATGTCGTCAACCTCCTTAACCTGTTCTGGAAATCGTATTTAGTTGAATATTTTTCGTAATAGCAGAGACACACTATCGCTGTCACCGTGTCGGTGGAGCCTAGCAATACATTTGTGCGGTTACTAAGGCTTGTCACTCTGTCGCTGAAATGGCTGAGTCACTAGAGAAAAAATCCAGAATAACGTCGTTCGAGAAGGTTCTGATAAACACAAATTGTACCCCGTGCTTTATGATATGTCACGGACGGACTATAAGAATGAAAAAATAAAGTTGAATACTGGGGAAAAGATTGGGTTAAAGCTGTTTTCCACCAGGAAAATTTTATCGCGTGAATCGACGTTTCTTTATGTAAATTGAATAGGTTTCTCATTAGTTACAGTCGAGAGCCTATGAGACTAAAGAAAAAGTCCCTTCGCGTGCTAAAATTTGCCTAGTGGAAAACATTTGTGTTGTTCAATTTATTCGCTTTATCGTTAGCGACTTTTACAGTGTGTCTAGCCACTTGTCGCTTGGTTGCCGGTCGCCTTGTCGTCGAGCTTTAGCGACACAGCTACGCAATAGTGTGTAAATTGTTTGGACTTTGGAGATTTCGTGCGTCAGATTTTAATTGGGTGGGTTACAGTACCTTAATCAAGGTAGAACGAAGTACTAAGTAGATAGATCTTTTAGTCAAAAATTTTTCCTCTGCAAAGCATGAGTTCAGATCGTACCTTGGATGACCCTTATAAAAATAAAAAAGAGAGTGCTTACTTCAGGGGTACTCTGGTAACGAGTGTGAATCTGAACATATTGGGAACTGACCCGTGGTGACAGGCACGATGACGACGTTGCGGGTGATACCGGTGTGGCAATCTGAAATTGTATTGTGCTGAAATTGACCTGCTCATGCGTACTTGCTATTTGCACCGGCAGTAATATCAGCGGTAGATATACCGTACTGAGATAGCACAATACCAGCACACCACGTTGTCTAAGGTAGATCAGACTACTTCTTGCTTTACATCGCTTTAATTAACAATTAACCCGTCTATAGGTTAATCTACTAAACAACTAATTCGATTGTGACATATATGTGTACGACTACAAACTCGGACCGTTTCGACCCATGCGGAGATTGTACCTTCTGTTTCGAGCATGCGCACCACTTTTGAATACAATAACAGCGCGGTGACAATCTCAGATCGCCACACCAGAAAGTCCAAACAGGTCCTGCTATGACTTAAATCCAGGAATACGTTGACCTGGAGATTCGCAGTTGTTAGGCCTTCTGTCAGAAAAAAAGAAAATGAAATAAAAAGTCATTACAATTTGGAACTAATATTTGTAATCGCTTAGTTTGAAATTAAACGTGTGAAAATGATCCGCGGCTAAATGAGTCACAAACAATTAATTTATACGAGCGTTTTTGTCGCCTAAATTAGCCACGGTTTAGTTAGGTTGCGAACTAATGTACGTTGGGCGAGTCATACGAGTGTTTGCGTCATACAGTAGCCGCGGCTTTTTTGTTTTGTTTTTTTTTTTCCCTCGTATAAGTGGTCCTCAACTGATATTCTCGGTATGCCAGCTTTCGTTTGTCACTTTTTACAGGTATTACAGCGTTATGAAAAAATTCCAACTACACTGTATGTCACTTCAGTCCCTCAATGTTGGTTAGTTTATGACTGTGATCTGATTAAAATTTTTGTGTTTCCCCATCAATTACAGTCAAACTCTTCATATACAATTTATAACTCAGGAAATCGATAATAATGACTGGAATTACGTTTTAATCGGAAAACATTTGCTTGTCTAAATGAAAAGGGTATTGAAGTCTGATAGAAAGTTTACTGCTTTAGTTATGTTGACAAAATTGTTTTCTGTTCGAAGCTTCTGTACCAGTGGAATATCCGTTTTGCAAAACCAGTATATCGGCAAATCGGTGTATCACATTTCCCCGATGTCGGTATGTCTCAAAATGTTATATCGACAAACTGTTATGGGATTTAATACTAGTATTATCCGTATATCGGTGTACTGATTATCCCTACTTGATTATTAATTTTTAATTAAAGGCCCTCTTTATTCGATCAGTCGAAACGCACGTAGAAAGAGCTTTACCAAGGTGTAGGGGGCTGGCTATAGAACAATTGTGCAGCTTTTTGGGCCTGATAAATTTCATGATTATCACATACTTCGAAAGTCAACCGGAAAGTTTGTTGGCCGCAGTGCGTTTGAACAGGCACCTTCCAACGTGTAGCTTTAAGCTGTTATGAGTATTTCTTATACAGTTCAGGTGAATAATGTTCAAACACTGTCCCTGTTGTCTTGGAGGACCAGTGGTCCTGTAACCCAAAAGTACCGGTTTAAATATCCTTCTCAGGAGCTCAAGTTAAATTTTTTGTTCAACTTACACTGAGTACGACATTCTTGTAATTTTATCTGGGAAAAATGCATGTGAAAATGTGGTTTTACTTAACAAATGAAATTATCAGATGAGATTACACGATTACATTTAAATACTTTACATCTATGTCTAGTTCAGCCTTTACTCAAGTATAATGAAACGTTTCGCTCTGTTTTTTTCTTGTGTATCTTCTTAATGGATAGGATCTTCCCTAAGTTATTAATACTTCATGAACTACATACAAATTTCAGCCGCGTTTTTTTGTCATGTATACACTTTACGATAACGAGTAAAGCCCTTCAGCCATAACTTGGCTCATAGAAATCAAATCTTAACACGTCCAATCCAATGACAGGTAAGTGCTGATGTCCAATCTGAAGAGTTTGTTGCCCTAGAATTATCATGCATAGAATGTGGGTTCCATTCTCTTGTCAGTAATCCAAAGGAACGAACCATTGTGGTCGCTATTCTTATAAGACTGGAATTTCGTGCAAAATAACTCTCCCCAGCAGTATTTTTTATAGAAAAACAAACGGTTCTTTTGGGCAAAATGTATGGTTTCTTTCTGTTTTGTGTGATATTGTGACGTACCTTTATACAAAGAACTAGATCAATGGAACTGAACATATCGTTTTTGGCATCTCACAGTAAATCAATACAACTGCTGAGCGTAATTTACGAAAACTATTTATTTTGTGACAGTCAGCCAACGAATGTAAATCCAACATGGGGCGAATTTATTAGGGTAATTTGTTAGGGTTCAATTTACCTCCTTCACGAGCGCCCATCCTGTGTCTAATTATCCTATGTTTGTTACCATTATCGCTTGCTAGGAGATCCTTATTGCTGGTTTTATACCTAAAACGCTAACTTAGCAGTAGGTTTATCGTAGGAATAACCGGTGCCGTAGCAGGTGGAAACTGGGGCACTTGCCCCTACCGCAAAATGTTATGGTACGACATTTTCAAAAACAAAAATTTGCCTTTTTTGGTCTTTTTTGGTCTTTTTTTTTCTAAATTCAAAAATATTTTGCAAAACTCATTAAAATATTAAATCAACGTCTCGATTTTTTATCGCCAATTGACGACGTTGCTGCTGTCATGGCCCAGAAGCGCCTTCCTTGAATTTTTAATAACATCTTAGTAATTAAAAAGAAGCACCAGAAACACTTGTTTCTACAGTAGCACTTTATTTAGTTGTATAAGATAACGAGCTTGGGATACGTTAGAAGGCCGAGGGGGGCGCCTTCAACAAGATTTGCCCCGGGTGAATAACCACCAAGTTCGACTTGGAATATAAGAGAAGGGCAGTCGAGCCTTTTCCAATGCTCTTGTTAGTTGCAGTTCCGTACAAATATAAAGGCGATCCGTAGAAACCGAGCTCTTCCGTACAAATAGCGTAATGTTCCATACAAAAAGCAGACTGTTCCTTACAAATAGTGAGCTGTTCCGTAGAAATTGCACTCTTCCGTAGAAATGGCAAGCTCTTCTGTGTAAACAGCGACCTCTTCCGTAAAAGTAGTGAGTTGTTCCGTACAACAGCGAGCTCGTTCCGTACAAACAGAGGCGCCTTCCACAGAAAGTTCAAAACGCTGCGCACGTAACTAACCGGGAGAGCATGTAATTCGGAATTTGGAGGGCAAAAGAACAAGAAAAGGTGAATCTGGAAAATGTTTTGCAGTTCTTGTGGAGCATATACGTAAACTCTTAAGCCAGTTTTTGCTCTAAGACCCCGTTTACATGAGACCGGCACGAATTCAAGCCGCTGCCGAAGTGAAGATTTTCTTAAATGTTTACATGAGACTAGCATGAAACTAAAGCCATGTTCTGACAAATAGTTCTGACCGAATTCCAGTTTTCATTAATTCCCAGCAACAAGGCTTATCTCGTTCGTCACATCAAGTAATGGTCTGGAGAGATTTAGTGTCTTCATGAATAAAATTTCTTACTGGTCTGAGTTTGAACCAGTCTGCACTCATTCGCGTCGGTCCATCACACGAAATGAGTCAGACCGGTCCGAGCTTATTTGTTTGTATGGGGAGCGGTCCGAAGTCATGCCGGTCTAACCTCGTACCGATCTCATGTAACTGACGGGATCTACGGTCTAAGTGTAAGGCAGGTAAGTCCCAAAGAAAATCCGTACTCGTGACGTTTAGCTTTTATACCATTCTTTACCATTGTTGTCCAGTATTATTGTGATTGAAGTATAAGGAAGGGCGATAGCCCACTTGATTGAGTGCTGCTGGACCCAAGAATGATTACTATTGTTCTTGTTATTATTATTATTGTTGTTATGGTTATTATTATTATTTAAAAAAAAATAAAAAACGTTAGAAAAATGGTGACCGTGCTTAACTCCGTGGAATCGTTGTCTTCTGTGAAACTTGTACGAATCTGTGGCCATAGGTCTTGTTGTGTAACGTTAGTAAGAGCACGTGGACAATCACGCGGTCACGTGCGATGGAATTTTACTTTGTTTGTTTTTATGATTGACAGTGCTGTTCAGACTAGAATCACTACAGTTTTGTGAGTAGACCTCATCGTCGAGTCAATAAAACAGATAAAATCGTAAACGTATTCTTGAGTAAAGTTCCTAAAATAAAACAGGCCTGTTTCAGATTTTTTGAATATATTTTTACGAAGAAAATGCCTGTGATGGAATTTATCGATAACTTAAATTTTCTGATCAAGAAAAGCGCTTAATGAATTCAATAATCAAACCATTTTAATTACACACTTTTTAATCTCCAGTAATTTATTTGAATAAAAATCAACAGCCTACAGTAACCAGTCGTTTCATATTTATAGTAAAAGATGGTATAAAAGCCAAACGTTACGAGTACGAATTTTCGGTTGAACTTACCCGTCGCACACTCAGCAAAAACTGGCTCAAGAGTTTACGTGTCCTCCACAAGAACTGCAAAGCATCTTCCAGATTCACGTTTTCTTGTTCTTTTGTCCTCCAAATTCAATATTATATGCTCTCTTGGTTAGTTACGCGCGCAGCGTTTTGAATTTTCGACGTAAGGCGCCTCTGTTTCTTCGGAATAACTCACTATTTGTACGGAAGAGGTCGCTGTTTAGTGACGGATCAACAGCGTACTAGCTAGCAGCCAATTTCTTTCGTTTTTTCCGGAAATAATTAATGATATTTTAAATACGTTCTAAAGTTTCAATAGAGTGAATGTACTAACATGACTGTTAATATGTTTGAAGTGCTCATGCTCTCTTTGTTTTTGCTCCGAAAATGTTTACGAAGCCCCTGATAGAAATTGAACCGTAATCTGCACGGACTCCTATGGTAGAGCGAAGGTTAATAGAGAGTACTGGTTCGTAATGATGATAAAACATATGAAGCTCCAAGTCTCCACTTCTTAATATGTCCAATTTTTAATACTTAATATTAATAATAATAATGATAATGATAATGATAATAATAGTTTTTCCTTTTTTTTTTGTAATTAGAGCATCATTTTATTTGCTTAAGTCAAGAAATAATAGTGATGATAGTAATAGTAATAATAATAAAAATAATAATAATTAGAATTAATATTTCAATGGATTGAACATACTAGCGTGATAGCATGTACATTTCAAACATATCAGCACCCACGTAACCCCATTCACTACATTGAAACACTGATGCTAAATAAATATTGGATATGCAGTATCGCGTTTCGGAAGTTTTGTTAAGTGCTTGAACATTGATTTTATTTTCTTCCCAGTTCTACCCAAGGTAAAGCTGAGAATAAGCAACAACAATGTTACTGCTGGTGATTTAGTGACAATTGAATGTATAATAGTAAGTGGAAGGCCTGAACCAACTATTTCATGGTACCGTAATGGTGAACTGTTTGAAGATAAAACTGGCCAGTACTTCCTGAATAACCAAGAGATTGAAGAAAACGATGCTGGATCCTACAAATGTGTGGGGAAAAGTGATGTTGGTAGTGACGAGTCCTCAGAGATTACAGTTGCTGTGCATCAAAAACGTGGTGGGGAAGATCGTGGTAATGGTAATAATAATGCTAAAATTTTATTTACGATAATTTGATCACCGTAAGAAGCTTTTCATGAAAGTCCTCCTTAAATAACATCGCAAAAATTGAAAATAAAGTACAATATCTAATTATTAGCTGGAACTTACATACAGGTAAATACAAAGTAGACTTCTACTTAGGTTTAGATACATCAGTCTAGTTAATTTTCTTAATATCCGTGGGCAACGTGTTAAAATCGGAGTCAGTTTTATACCGAAACATTCTCTTTCCCAATTTGTCAACTAAAGTACCTTAAGCACCCCGCAAAGTAATTATGGCATGAAGATATAACATTTCATAAGACATTACATCAGGTTATAACTCTCGGGTCGGTATGGTAATGAGTTCTGTCTTTTTTACAAGTACTTTCTATTAAGGGTTTTTTAAATTAATATAGTTTTATAAAGTTATAAACGTTGACCAGAAACGTCAAAACAGTACATATTACTGTTTGTAATATGTATTGTTTTGCCAAAACAAGTCGACAAGTCAGGATCTCTATACAAGCTTTTTCATTGAAATGAATCTTGGAAACAGTAGCATTATTTTTCCTGCCAAAAATGGGCAGGTCAGGCATAGTAAGTCCTGTGATCAGCCATTGCAAAAGATCATGCATCCAGTGGAAGACTTCCATAAAATTTATGTTGCAAACTTGGACCTTGTCATTGTGCAGAAATATTTGGTACCTACGGTACATAATACAAATTTTTAATCCAAGCTACTTCTAGAGCTTAGAGTTTTCCCAAGTGAGCATACTAAACGAGATAGCAACTTGTATATGTAGCCATAATTCTTTTGACAAAGTAATTGTTGTATGTTACAGTATTGAGAGACAGAGTTTCAAACAGATTAAGTTTGGAAACAAAAAAGGTCCTTGTACCTACTTAATTCTTATTAACCTGTTAAGGATTAAATATTTCATTGGCGGTGGAAGTGGGGAGCTGCAGTGGCACATGCCGCCCAATAGTAGAAGTGGGGGCGTGTCCCCAATTTTAGTCCAGTCACTCTTTTTTATAATATAGTTGACCAGGTTGGGCCAAAAAAATAGCTGTAAAGTAAATATTTGTAATTAACATATACCTCGTGGGTGGATGGTGTTTTTTACGCAGTCTTATTGGTTCCTCTATCTTGGAATATCCTGCACTGTTCACCTCCAAGCAAAACAAGATTGCATCCAGTTTTGTTACTGTTATGGAAGAACTTTTTTTAACAAACAAAGTTGCTGTGCCAGACAATACAAAAAGCAACTAAATTTGGCAATAAATTATTCAAAGATATATATTTCTTTTACCGGTACTTTTTTAGTGATAAATGCACTCAGGATGTGTTTCAAAATGTTTTGTTTCCAAATGAGTGGGCGACATATCTACCACTATACACCTCCACTTTGGTGAATAATTGTTCTCTATTAGGTTTGCCGTTACAGGGGCCGCGCCACCGGGGGGCTGGGGGAGCCGCGGGGGCCATGGCCCCCCACTTTTTTGCAGAGAAAGGTTTTTATATGATTAATTTTAAATTTCAGTAGCTTAAAAATTATCGAAAATGAACGGCAGTGTAAAAGAGATAATTATAGCTCTTGTTATTGTATTGTTTGGAAACGTCACGAAAAAGAACAAACCAATAGACATTTTCACTTATATAAACAGCCAGCTGTTTCTCAAAGCCAGTTTGGTTTCCACGTGCTACGTGTGTAGCAAGGATTAAGAAGTGTAGCAAGATAGAAACCAGGTTATTGTTTGTATACAGTTAATAGAAACATTTTCGTTTCCCATGCAGAATATCTGAAAGTAGTTTTCTTCTACGTCAGACAGGGATTATATCAACATGAGTAAAAAAGTAGTAGCTTTAGTGGCCTTTGTATTTTCAGAGTGTATGTGTATTTGATAAACGTTTAAGTTGATGCATCACTTTTTACACATAAAATCTGGTCATTTTTCCCCAAGGAAAATACCGCGAAAATGCATATTTGAGGATAAATTCTGGCCTCCTTACTTTTAAAATCGTGTCGCGGCCCCAGCGTTAGCCAATGAAACTTACTTATTGGGATTAGTTTTTGTGTTGCTGTTTACAATCTTTATATTCTTTTGTGAAACTGCTCTCAAAATGCAGGAAATAGTGTTTCGAAGCCTCAAAAAAAAAAGAAAAAAATATTTCCCGGAGGCACATGCTCCTGGACCCCTCTATAGGTGGGTTGTGCCCCCCAATAACTAACTGGTTCCTACGTTTCTGTATTTGTTGAAGTTACAATACTTATCCAGGTTATTGTAGTGCTGATAAAGACTGTTAATGGCGGTGACTGAAGTTTTGATAGCATCAGCATGGCGGTCATCTTCAGACACCTGACACATAAATAACCAAACCTGACACTCTTCCCTTTATTGGTCAACTTCAACAAGTATAGTATCTCTTAATACTCCTTTGTTCAAACCATCTGCTTATAATTTACAATTATTAAAGCAGATTTAATGTCGTCAGTTACTTTCAACGTTGTCACCAAATGTAGAAAATGCTATTTCAGACTGAGATGTTAGATTTTCAAAATTGCCGATAAACTCCTTCGAAAGCTTGCGCGGCAGTGTTTCATTTTGTATGTCATTTAAAACGGTTTACTGGGTCATCCAGTCTGTAGTCATCATGCATATGTAATGTACCTTAGAGGGAACTACTACCTGACAGAATACTTGTGCGATCAAAATCTCAGCAGACCTGTGCTGGAAATTAACAAGTTGATACATGTATACTATGTTGCAATTAAAATTTATCTTGTCATTCGTATTTAGAGGTTGACTCTTCAATAACATTTAAAGGAAGAGAACCAAATCATGTATTAGCTGGTTCAAATTTAACATTAAACTGGACATACGACGCAAAAGGGAATGAGGTGTTTGCCGTTCGTTTTGGCATTTGGAATTTCAATAGTCGATCCCTTCACATGATGGCGCGTTATTATGTTCCTTCGAGGGAACTTGTATTTCAAAACCCTGGAGGCTACTGTGACAGTATAGAATGGCTTGGTGAAACAAGTAAATCCGTAGCAACTTTCAAAATGAGCAATGTGACGGAGTTGGCAAATGGAAAGACCTTCGCTATATCCTTTTACCTGGGACCCGGAACAAATTACTCTAGAAATATTCTTGATCCCCTACTCATGGCAGGTATGGTTACTTTGTAACATTACTGTCAGATGAAAGTCATGCTCTCATTAAATGTACGTTTACACGCTCCGATTGGAAGGTTAAAAAATCGTGCTGACAAATCATTGTGTGCATATGTACCTTAACTCTTTCCCGACGGGATAAGACTTGTATTATTTTACTCTTGCGGGTACACGCCAGACCATTTTACTTGCCAATGGGAGAGCTCTCACAAGGAAAGAGTTAAGGGTGTTCAGATATATTTCTTTTTCCCTTGCAGTGAGGAACATTCAAAAGCACATGCTAAAGTGCTTATTAAGTTTGACAGATTTAAGCAGCAGTGGACAGTACTATACCCTGTTTTCTGTTTATGTGAGTGAATACTGGTAGAGTGAATGATTCTTAAAAAATGCTTGAAAACATCATTAACTCGGAACTTGATAACTTTGATAACTGAGAAAAAGCATTGTGGTGCAAATGATATTGAGAATATTAATGTAATTGTCCTCAACGACCAGTTGTATAGCGACAGCGAAAATCCCAGCATTCGAAGTTTTCACGAATTGGGTTAAATTGTTTCAGTTCTTTTGTGGTAATCTTTTACAATCTACCAGACATGGTAGTAGCATATTCGATTTTACATGGAGGGATAAGGAGTTAAATCATCCCCAATGTCGGTATTTGATTACTTATGGGCGTTATGTCGTCAACCTCCTTAACCTGTTCTGGAAATCGTATTTAGTTGAATATTTTTCGTAATAGCAGAGACACACTATCGCTGTCACCGTGTCGGTGGAGCCTAGCAATACATTTGTGCGGTTACTAAGGCTTGTCACTCTGTCGCTGAAATGGCTGAGTCACTAGAGAAAAAATCCAGAATAACGTCGTTCGAGAAGGTTCTGATAAACACAAATTGTACCCCGTGCTTTATGATATGTCACGGACGGACTATAAGAATGAAAAAATGAAGTTGAATGCTGGGGAAAAGATTGGGTTAAAGCTGTTTTCCACCAGGAAAATTTTATCGCGTGAATCGACGTTTCTTTATGTAAATTGAATAGGTTTCTCATTAGTTACAGTCGAGAGCCTATGAGACTAAAGAAAAAGTCCCTTCGCGTGCTAAAATTTGCCTAGTGGAAAACATTTGTGTTGTTCAATTTATTCGCTTTATCGTTAGCGACTTTTACAGTGTGTCTAGCCACTTGTCGCTTGGTTGCCGGTCGCCTTGTCGTCGAGCTTTAGCGACACAGCGACGCAATAGTGTGTAAATTGTTTGGACTTTGGAGATTTCGTGCGTCAGATTTTAATTGGGTGGGTTACAGTACCTTAATCAAGGTAGAACGAAGTACTAAGTAGATAGATCTTTTAGTCAAAAATTTTTCCTCTGCAAAGCATGAGTTCAGATCGTACCTTGGATGACCCTTATAAAAATAAAAAAGAGAGTGCTTACTTCAGGGGTACTCTGGTAACGAGTGTGAATCTGAACATATTGGGAACTGACCCGTGGTGACAGGCACGATGACGACGTTGCGGGTGATACCGGCGTAGCGGTCTGAAATTGTATTGTGCTGAAATTGACCTGCTCATGCGTACTTGCTATTTGCACCGGCAGTAATATCAGCGGTAGATATACCGTACTGAGATAGCACAATACCAGCACACCACGTTGTCTAAGGTAGATCAGACTACTTCTTGCTTTACATCGTTTTAATTAACAATTAACCCGTCTATGGGTTAATCTACTAAATAACTAATTCGATTGTGACATATATGTGTACGACTACAAACTCGGACCGTTTCGACCCATGCGGAGATTGTACCTTCTGTTTCGAGCATGCGCACCACTTTTGAATACAATCTCAGCGCGGTGACAATCTCAGATCGCCACACCAGAAAGTCCAAACAGGTCCTGCTATGACTTAAATCCAGGAATACGTTGACCTGGAGATTCGCAGTTGTTAGGCCTTCTGTCAGAAAAAAAAGAAAATGAAATAAAAAGTCATTACAATTTGGAACTAATATTTGTAATCGCTTAGTTTGAAATTAAACGTGTGAAAATGATCCGCGGCTAAATGAGTCACAAACAATTAATTTATACGAGCGTTTTTGTCACCTAAATTAGCCACGGTTTAGTTAGGTTGAGAACTAATGTACGTTGGGCGAGTCATACGAGTGTTTGCGTCATACAGTAGCCGCGGCTTTTTTGTTTTGTTTTTTTTTTCCTCGTATAAGTGGTCCTCAACTGATATTCTCGGTATGCCAGCTTTTGTTTGTCACTTTTTACAGGTATTACAGCGTTATGAAAAAATTCCAACTACACTGTATGTCACTTCAGTCCCTCAATGTTGGTTAGTTTATGACTGTGATCTGATTAAAATTTTTGTGTTTCCCTATCAATTACAGTCAAACTCTTCGTATACAATTTATAACTCAGGAAATCGATAATAATGACTGGAATTACGTTTTAATCGGAAAACATTTGCTTGTCTAAATGAAAAGGGTATTGAAGTCTGATAGAAAGTTTACTGCTTTAGTTATGTTGACAAAATTGTTTTCTGTTCGAAGCTTCTGTACCAGTGGAATATCCGTTTTGCAAAACCAGTATATCGGCAAATCGGTGTATCACATTTCCCCGATGTCGGTATGTCTCAAAATGTGATACCGACAAACTGTTATGGGATTTAATACTAGTATTATCCGTATATCGGTGTACTGATTATCCCTACTTGATTATTAATTTTTAATTAAAGGCCCTCTTTATTCGATCAGTCGAAACGCACGTAGAAAGAGCTTTACCAAGGTGTAGGGGGCTGGCTATAGAACAATTGTGCAGCTTTTTGGGCCTGATAAATTTCATGATTATCACATACTTCGAAAGTCAACCGGAAAGTTTGTTGGCCGCAGTGCGTTTGAACAGGCACCTTCCAACGTGTAGCTTTAAGCTGTTATGAGTATTTCTTATACAGTTCAGGTGAATAATGTTCAAACACTGTCCCTGTTCTCTTGGAGGAGTGCCATAGCAGGGGGGGCATTGGGGCGCTTGCCCCTGCCGCAAGATGTTATGGTACGACAATTCCAAAAACAAAAATTTGCCTTTTTGATTCTTTTTATCTAGATTCAAAAGTATTTTGCAAATCTCATTAAAATGTTAAATCAACGTCTCGATTTTTTATCGCCAATCGACAACGTTGCTTCTGTCATGGCCCAGAAGCGCCTGTCTTTAATAATTTTTAATAACATTAAAAAGAAGCACCAGAAACACTTGTATCTACAGTAGCACTTCGTTTAGTTGTATAAGATAAGGAGCTTGGGATGCGTTAGAAGGCCGAGGGGGCCGCCTTCAACAAGATTTGCCCCGGGTGAATAACCACCAAGTTTGATTTGGAATATAAGAGAAGGGCAGTCGAGCCTTTTGCAATGCTCTTGTTAGTTGCAGTTCCGTACAAATATAAAGGCGATCCGTAGAAACCGAGCTCTTCCGTACAAATAGCGATATGTTCCATACAAAAAGCAGACTGTTCCTCACAAATAGTGAGCTGTTCCGTAGAAATTGCACTCTTCCGTAGAAATGGCAAGCTCTTCTGTGTAAACAGCGACCTCTTCCATAAAAGTAGTGAGGTTTTCCGTACAACAGCGAGCTCGTTCCGTACAAACAGGCGCCTTCCGCAGAAAGTTCAAAACGCTGCGCACGTAACTAACCGGGAGAGCATGTAATTCGGAATTTAGAGGGCAAAAGAACAAGAAAAGGTGAATCTGGAAAATGTTTTGCAGTTCTTATGGAACATACGTAAACTTTTGAGCCAGTTTTTGCTCTAAGACCCCGTTTACATGAGACCGGCACGAATTCAAGCCGCTGCCGAAGTGAAGATTTTCTTAAATGTTTACATGAGACTAGCATGAAACTAAAGCCATGTTCTGACAAATAGTTCTGACCGAATTCCAGTTTTCATTAATTCCCAGCAACAAGGCTTATCTCGTTCGTCACATCAAGTGATGGTCTGGAGAGATTTAGTGTCTTCATGAATAAAATTTCTTACCGGTCTGAGTTTGAACCGGTCTGCACTCATTCGTGTCGGTCCAGCACCCGAAATGAGTCAGACCGGTCCGAGCTTATTTGTCGAACCGGTGTCATGTTAACTAATACAAGGTTTGTATGGGGAGAGGTCCGAAGTCATGCCGGTTTAACCTCGTACCGATCTCATGTAACTGACGGGATCTACGGTCTAAGTGTAAGGCAGGTAAGTCCCAAAGAAAATCCGTACTCGTGACGTTTAGCTTTTATACCATTTTACCATTGTTGTCCAGTATTATTGTGATTGAGGTATAAGGAGGGGCGATAGCCCACTGGGTTGAGTGCTGCTGGACCCAAGAATGATTATTGTTGTTGTTATGGTTATTATTATTATTAAAAAAAAATAAAAAACGTTAGAAAAATGGTGACCGTGCTTAACTCCGTGGAATCGTTGTCTTCTGTGAAACTTGTACGAATCTGTGGCCATAGGTCTTGTTGAGTAGCGTTAGTAAGAGCACGTGGACAATCACGCGGTCACGTGCGATGGAATTTTACTTTGTTTGTTTTTATGATTGACAGTGCTGTTCAGACTAGAATCACTACAGTTTTGTGAGTAGACCTCATCGTCGAGTCAATAAAACAGATAAAATCGTAAACGTATTCTTGAGTTAAGTTCCTAAAATAAAACAGGCCTGTTTCAGATTTTTTGAATATATTTTTACGACGAAAATGCCTGTGATGGAATTTATCGATAACTTAAATTTTCTGATCAAGAAAAGCGCTTAATGAATTCAATAATCAAACCATTTTAATTACACACTTTTTAATCTCCAGTAATTTATTTGAATAAAAATCAACAGCCTACAGTAACAAGTCATTTCTTGTTTATAGTAAAAGATGGTATAAAAGCCAAACGTTACGAGTACGAATTTTCGGTTGAACTTACCCGTCGCACACTCAGAGCAAAAACTGGCTCAAGAGTTTACGTGTCCTCCACAAGAACTGCAAAGCATCTTCCAGATTCACGTTTTCTTGTTCTTTTGTCCTCCAAATTCAATATTATATGCTCTCTTGGTTAGTTGCGCGCGAAGCGTTTTGAACTTTCGACGTAAGGCGCCTCTGTTTCTACGGAATAACTCACTATTTGTACGGAAGAGGTCGCTGTTTAGTGACGGATCAACAGCGTACTAGCTAGCAGCCAATTTCTTTGGTTTTTTTCGTAAATAATTAATGATATTTTAAATACGTTCTAAAGTTTCAATAGAGTGAATGTACTAACATGACTGTTAATATGTTTGAAATGCTCATGCTCTCTTTGTTTTTGCTCCGAAAACGTTTACGAAGCCACTGATAGAAATTGAACAGTAATCTGCACGGACTCCTATGGTAGAGCGAAGGTTAATAGAGAGTACTGGTTCGTAATGATGATAAAACATATGAAGCTCCAAGTCTCCACTTCTTAATATGTCCAATTTTTAATACTTAATATTAATAATAATAATGATAATGATAATGATAATAATAGTTTTTCCTTTTTTTTTTGTAATTAGAGCATCATTTTATTTGCTTAAGTCAAGAAATAATAGTGATGATAGTAATAGTAATAATAATAAAAATAATAATAATTAGAATTAATATTTCAATGGATTGAACATACTAGCGTGATAGCATGTACATTTCAAACATATCAGCACCCACGTAACCCCATTCACTACATTGAAACACTGATGCTAAATAAATATTGGATATGCAGTATCGCGTTTCGGAAGTTTTGTTAAGTGCTTGAACATTGATTTTATTTTCTTCCCAGTTCTACCCAAGGTAAAGCTGAGAATAAGCAACAACAATGTTACTGCTGGTGATTTAGTGACAATTGAATGTATAATAGTAAGTGGAAGGCCTGAACCAACTATTTCATGGTACCGTAATGGTGAACTGTTTGAAGATAAAACTGGCCAGTACTTCCTGAATAACCAAGAGATTGAAGAAAACGATGCTGGATCCTACAAATGTGTGGGGAAAAGTGATGTTGGTAGTGACGAGTCCTCAGAGATTACAGTTGCTGTGCATCAAAAACGTGGTGGGGAAGATCGTGGTAATGGTAATAATAATGCTAAAATTTTATTTACGATAATTTGATCACCGTAAGAAGCTTTTCATGAAAGTCCTCCTTAAATAACATCGCAAAAATTGAAAATAAAGTACAATATCTAATTATTAGCTGGAACTTACATACAGGTAAATACAAAGTAGACTTCTACTTAGGTTTAGATACATCAGTCTAGTTAATTTTCTTAATATCCGTGGGCAACGTGTTAAAATCGGAGTCAGTTTTGTACCGAAACATTCTCTTTCCCAATTTGTCAACTATAGTACCTTAAGCACCCCGCAAAGTAATTATGGCATGAAGATATAACATTTCGTAAGACATTACATCAGGTTATAACTCTCGGGTCGGTATGGTAATGAGTTCTGTCTTTTTTACAAGTACTTTCTATTAAGGGTTTTTTAAATTAATATAGTTTTATAAAGTTATAAACGTTGACCAAAAACATCAAAACAGTACATATTACTGTTTGTCCCCTCGCCCACCGCGCGAAGCGCGGTGCGAGGGCACTAATCTCGACGTGCGTGGAGTCCTTTTACACACGTGGTGACTAGGGTGAAAAATTCTGTTTATCGGTATATGGGTTTCTATCCACGGATTCCGGTCACTCAAGAATGCCGTGTGCCAGGATGGGGACTGGTATGTTGTTGACCAAACCTTACTTAGGTTTCTTAGATCAGTATCGAAGCAAATCGATTTGGCCCCGTTATTTTTTCCCTTGTATGGATCTCTCGCAATTTGTTTACATTATTTGAACACTGAAGCCGGTAAATGATGTAAGACCGGTAAACGAAATGGCTTTCTTGGTGCTTGCGGCTGGTTTCATTTTTGCAGGATATCTTTATTACTGTACAATTTATGAGTTGAAAGGACAGTTCTAAAACTCAGCTCTTTGGAATATGCATTGGCCAACTGTTCGCATTCTGGAGCAACATTTTGACTTGGTTCTTTCTCATGAATATGAATAAAGACGTTAAGTAGGGAAACGGATTTGGATGGTGGATTTGGAAGGCAGGGAAACGGATTTGGCTAGTGCACATGGCTTGTTTTCAGGAACAAAATATTGAATGAAAACATCGGGAAAAAGTTGAACAAGTACCAACAGTTAGCTTTTTGAAACGAGAGAGAAGCGACCGGGATTCCATGTAGAGATAATGCCAATGGTAATAGGATGTCTTAGAGGTGGTGTCAATAAATTACAACAACAAATTGATAAGCTGGTACGACATGAGAAGGAAGCTGAATGGGTGGTGAGAAACGTGCAGAAGACAGTATTAATGGAAAGTGAGACACTGTTATGCGAAGTGCTAAACAAAGTAGTGCATAAGGATTGATATTTCAGAAACTGTAGTGTTGAAACATCCAACCTTAATAAATTTTGATAGGAGCCACTATGTACATGTAGTAGGCGCTATTAGCGGTTAACAATCGGCTATCAAACAACATAATAATAAAAATGATAATAATAATGATGATGACAACGATAATGACAATGATAATGATAATGATAATAAATAAATAGATAAGCAAATAAATAAAGTATGAACGGAGATCTTTTGTAGAACATTGAAGTTCAAACAGGTTTCCCATAGGATTTGGCAACAGTAATCAGAATTAACTTCCTAAAGGTTTTTCACGAGTTAGTTGCATTTGGACATTGACCAGCTTATGATCAAGAAGAAGCAACAAGGACCCACAGGTGGAGTCAGTTGGTTGTCAAGGCGTAAATCTAGGAGAAATACAAGACTTGAAAGTCCAGATCAAAGAAATATAACCTCATAGTTTGAACATTTGGCTAAGTTTGTTTGAAGCTGCAAAACAGACAGCCTTACGAATATTTCATGTCATTCCACATGTGAAAAACGTATGGAACTGGAACATTTTCACATATTAAATTTTCATTCCACATATGAAATGGAACGTTCATATATGAAAATTAATTTCACATATGGAATTGAAACAATTCACATCTGAAATTTTTTTAAAGGAGGTGAACGGTATCCGTCAGAGACGTTATATTTGCTGAGATGTGGCATAAGCCGACATTTTTTTGACGTAAAAGTGGAAGATTCATTTAACATTCTTGCGAAAGGTGACCGACCAATCCACATGGGAGCGGAAAGTTTCTATACGAAGAGTCCTGTTGGTTTATGTATTTCAAATAAGATTTTGTAGGAAAAGTTTTCCAAAAAGGGCAGTCTGATGCGTAAAACAGCTCACTGTTTAGGAATTACGTACACGAGTTGAGTGTTTTCAAATTCCGTTGCAGAGACGTTGGCAAGGGATAGGACCGGGCGCAGGTCCAACGCGCTTTTTGCGTATCAGAGCGCTTGGAAAAGCCAGCTGGATAATGTAAGCGCAGTCTTAGGTACCTGCGTTAATAAACGAAAAACCACTCTTCCTGATACCAGCCTTGGAGGACCCTTGTAAAAACCGTAAGATGGCTCAAAATAGATAAAAAAAACAAACAAGGTATTATAAGGTGACAACGGTTGTCCACTCGAATCTATGCAAAGGGTACGGTCTATGGTGCAGTGCCAAGTAGTATAATCATGTTGCAGGAAAGGTAGTTGGGAAAAAATTGTCAAGACACTATTGGATTAAAACATCAACACTTATTGTCTAATGGAGGGCCTTTCGTTGTCGACAAAGGTTAGAGATAATAGTCGGTGGGGATATGGCTGAATTTAAGGAGAGAAGGAAATAAAAGCAAAAAATGAAAATCTGATACTGCCAAAGTCAACTGAAAAATGTTGACTCGAGTGGGATTTGAACTCGCGCTTTCGGGATACCGGTCCACTGCTCTACCTGTTGAACTATCGAGTCCACAGGGATTGAAAGGCGAGTCTCCAATTTCTGAGTCTCCAAAAATTTCTGTTCCTGTGTGTTTCCGAGGATGATTCTGAAATAGAGCTTAGAAAGCTGTGAAAAATTAAGACGTCGGTTATCCCTGTCGTAGTAGGTGTCCTTGGAGCAACTCCAAAGAGCCTGGATGAACAACTGGACTTGGTGTACATTGCAGAAATGAAATACTTTTTCTTATTGTTTAAGGAGTTTCTTGTTCACGAATCACAGCTCACGCTAGATTACAGAACAACTCGCAATCTTTTGCTTAGGAAAATACGCCCCACGGCCAAATAGCACCGACCTTAGTCCTTGTTGGACATCGGCAAATATAACAAGCTTACAGTTTTCGACACACTCCTCCATATAGTTCATAGTTGAGGTATCTGCGATTGTGACGATATATTTAAACACGGAGCGACGCTATAAAAGGGTAAGCTCCTCCCACAGTTCTGGCTTCGTATGGCGGTTGCATGTTTCAAAATCGCGGACACGTTGAAGCGTGACTGAACTGGACATCGTAGAGCTCCACAAGCGTGTCCTAGAACCTAAAGCTTACGGAAATACTTTTAAAATGTGTTTTTAAAATACAGCTAAACAATATATAAAGCAATAAATGGCTGAACATGCCACATTTACTGATTTTTCTGGTTGTTATACATCGTATTATAATCATTCAGGACGTCCTGCACATCTTCATTCACTTATAGTCATCCTACCCGCGCAGTGTTTGGGCACGATTCACATTTTATTACGTCCGCGATGTGTCATAGCCATCTGTATTCTTTTTGGCGCATTCTTGAAGCTTGTAATATAAATATAAACAAAAACTGGCGCCACTTTCAAATTCATTTGTGGCAAATATGCTCGGTTGCTCTCATCCAACAGCTCGGACTTCTACCTCTCCTCAAAGCACAACTCCTCTTTCTGCGGGGCTTAGCAAGTATGATCGCAATAAAGCCTACTACCAGAAGAATAAAAGTGCAATTAAAGAGAGCAAGGCCTACTACGGCTTCAAAATGGAAGTGAAACGCGATGAGGAAGGGCGCTTGGTAGAAGTACGTAAAAAGATCAACACCGTGAGGAATCAGTTGCTGTCCAACGGAAAACCGGCAGGAAATATTGAAGTGATGGAATTGCTCTTGGATTGTTGGCTCAGTCAAAACACTTCAAATGGCCAACAGGCGCAAAATACTATCCAGGCAGCAACTTCTTTGCAAACAAATTCATCTCCTATATTCTCCTTAATTGATATTCGTCCACCGGAAATTAGTCTGAACTCAATTGACCAATAACATGCGACCTTTCCTTAATCAGGTCAGCCTCTTCTTATGCGATCGCTCCGTGTTTAAGTGACAAGTTGATATTTTTTTTGCATTTCCGTTGAACTAATTAGTAATGAGGTGTGACCTCAAACAGGGCGGGGGAAAAACGTAGTTTGTAACAGTGAAGACGTTTGACGAAGTGAAGAAATAAATTTATATTTAAGACCTGGAAGTAAATTCATCACATTTGGTGGCAGAGCGGTGGGATATTTAGGCGAAAAGCCCAGTTCACTGAAGACTATAAACCGTCAGTAAGTGAAGCCCACGGGAGAAGTCAAACATTGTTTACGTATTTCGGTGGAGCTAAAACGATCAAACGACATACGGAGAGAAGACTAATGGCTGAGAAGGTAAAGAGTAAGCGAGCGAAAGATTCGGGAGACTGAAGATGCATCCGAAGGGAGCACAGTGAGTGAACTTTTACACTTCTTTCTTGAAGAAAATAAAGAAGAAAAACAACGACAAGAGACACTGGACCAGCAATTTTTGCAAATGATTGAATCAATGGCAGAGAAGAGAGCAGATGAAGACAAGAGAAGAGAGGAACGTCGACGAGAAGATGAGAGGGAACGAGATGAGAGGCTGCTAGAAGAGAGGAGAGTATTCGCAGAGCGATTACAAAAAGAAGAAGAAGACAAGCGCACGTGGGTCGAACAATATGAGAAAGAAAGAGGAGAGTGGTATGAACGTTTGAATGTAGAGGATCGAAATGGAGTTAAGGCATCGTTGGAAATCGAAGATAAGACGAAAACACGGGAAGCACGACTGCAGAAATTGACGGACACAGACGATATTGAACATTTCTTGACAATGTTTGAAAGAGTGACTAATGCTTACAAATGGCCAAATGACGTTTGGGTGTTAAAGTTGGCACCATTGTTAACCGGAAAAGAGCAAGCCGCCTATGCTAACATGGATTCGGGAAAGTCACAAGATTTCCTTGAGGTGAAGCAAGCCATTCTTAAGAGGTACAATATAAACGAAGAAACATATCGACAAAAGTTCAGAAATATTAAGAAGAAACCAGAAGAGAATTACGCCGAGATCGAGGTGCGACTACGAGATCTTTCGAAAAAGTGGTTAAAGCCAAACGAACGCAACAAAGAAATGATTGACGTTATCATCCGAGAACAGTTGGTAAATACAATGCCCCTTGAGTTGCAGCTACGAGTGAAAGAAAGAAAGCCAAAGACAGCGGGAGAGGCTGGGACGATAGCCGATGGTATTATTTCGGCCAGAGAAGGCACATTTGGCATGACAAAGGGGAGCCGAAAATGTTTGAAATGTGGTTTGCCCGGACACTTGGCGCGCGACTGTAGAACCACAACAAAAAAAGATGGAAACATACTCCCAGAGTCGAGAGAAGACTGGAAACGAAGTGAAAATACCAAAAAGCGGGAGACAAACTTGACATGTTATCGATGTGGAAAATTAGGACATATTGCAAGCAGATGCCCTATAGCCTTTCCGAAGACTAAAGAAAGAAACAGTGCTGGGAATTTCTTCTGTGACAACGCAAGGAAAGCAAAGAGAAGTGTTACCAATTATCAATCAAGAGACCGAGAATACGTGTGCCAAGGACTAGTGGAAGGAAAGCCTGCTGAACTACTGGTAGATTCTGGAGCTTCCTGTACGTTGGTACACCAAGATTTAGTGGAAGAAGAGAAAATAAACAGAAAGGACGAACTCCACATCAGATGTGCTCATGGAGACTCGGTTGTTTACCCAACAGCCAACATAGAAATCAACATCAACGATCAAATTTATAATGTACGCGCAGGAGTATCATCAACATTGCCGAGACCTGTTCTCCTGGGTCGAGACATTTGGAACCTATTGGAATTAGCCATACGGGAACAAGAAGCTTATACTGTCCTCACGAGAATACAAAAGAAGAAGAAGGAGAATAAAGAAGCGACTGCCCTCACCAAAGAAATCACATCCGGAGTTCAACCAAGAAAATTGTTAGAAAGTGACCAAGAGGAAACGCAAGAAGACGACCAGACAATTTTACCTCAGCTAGACGACAGCATTTTCTATGGTAAACCTAAACCGAGAAAGACGAAGCGAGAAAAACGTCAAGCGAAGAAAGTATGGCAGAACGCTCATTCTCAGCAAGATGGAACTACTACGAACAACACAGACCCCTTGACAGATGACAAAAGGGATGAGAGTATTGCCACTACCGATGAAGAAGATAAGCAAAAGGACCCTGATAGAATAGACAGCCATGAACATTGTTCATCAACCATCCTAAACATGACTAAACAAGAGTTTCAGAACCTACAAGAAACCGACCCGACTCTAGAGCCAATTCGAAGAGTCATTACAGAGGAAGTCAAACAGCGAAACACAGGGATCTTTTTCAAGAGAGAAGGAATATTATACCGACTTTGGAGTTCCAAAGATGCTGACCAAGAGAGTCAACGAACGATAGAACAGCTTATTCTACCGACGAAATGCCGCAAACTGGCGATCGAGGTGGCGCACGATATACCCATGGGCGGGCATTTGGGCCGAAAGAAAACATTAGATCGTTTGTTGGCAAGATTCTATTGGCCTGGGATTATTCATGATGTGAGCCAACACTGTAAATCCTGTGGTACATGTCAAAAGTCTGCTGGACCAAGGAATATAAAACAAGCCCATCTGGTACCTTTACCAATTATCGGGGAACCATTTCAAAGAATAGCCATGGATATCGTAGGCCCATTGATCCGAAGTAAGTCTGGCAACAAATACATCTTGGTTATCTGTGATTATGGTACAAGATATCCTGAGGCAGTACCACTGAAGAATATCGAAGCAGAGACCATAGCAGAAGAGTTAGGCAAGTTCTTTTCCCGAATGGGTGTCCCTCAAGAAATCCTTACTGACCAAGGATCCAACTTTACCTCACAGCTCCTGAAGGAAGTATACCGAATGTTGAAAATCACACCAATACGTACAAGTCCTTATCATCCCCAGACAGATGGCCTGGTGGAACGTTTTAATGGTACTCTGAAATCCATGCTGAAAAAAATGGCAAAAGACGACCCGACGGAGTGGGACCGATGGCTTTCCTTCCTTCTGTTTGCTTACAGGGAGGTACCTAATGAGTCGACAGGGTTCTCCCCTTTCGAACTTTTGTTCGGTAGGCATGTTCGTGGTCCCTTGGATATCCTTAGAGAAACGTGGGAAGCAGATCCAAAGAGTTCGGAAAGTGTTATATCATACGTAATCAAAATGAGAGAAAGACTGTCAGGAACTATGGAGATAGCCCAAACCAATTTAGCGAGAGCACAGAAACGTCAGAAGAAATGGTATGACCAGAAAGCCAGGATTCGAGAATTCCACGAAGGAGAGGAAGTCCTGATACTGTTACCATCTAGCAGCAATAAACTAAAAGCTGAATGGCAAGGTCCCTTTAGAGTAAAAAGGAAAGTAGGACCAGTAAACTATGAAATCGAAACTGTAGGAAGGAGGAAGAAGGCAAGAATTTACCACATCAACATGCTTCGTAAATGGCATACACCACAAGCGACAAGTTTTTATGAAGATGTGGAAACAGAAGGCGACAGTTCCGACGAAAGAGAGACCATGCCAGAGGTACCACGTCTGAACAATACAGACCAAGAAGTAACTATCAATAACAATCTCCAAGTGAACCAAAGACAAGAAATGAACCGACTCCTACAAGAATACAGTGACGTTATTCAAGACAAACCAGGTCGTACCGACAAGGCAGTACACCACATTGAAACAGGTAATGCAGTTCCAATACGCCAAGCCCCATACAGAATACCGTTCGCACAGCGAGAGGGAATGCGGAAGGAACTCCAAAAGATGGAAGAAATGGGAGTGATACAACCTTCAAACAGCGATTGGGCATCCCCAGTTGTCATGGTTCCCAAGAAGGACGGAACACAGCGGTTTTGTGTGGATTTTAGAAAGCTAAACAAGATCTCGAGTTTTGATGCCTATCCGATGGCTAGAATTGACGACATTATTGATCAACTAGGAAAAGCGAGGTATGTCTCGACGCTCGATCTTACCCGAGGATATTGGCAGGTACCCTTAAATGACCAATCCAGAAAGAAAACGGCATTCATTACACCGTTCGGACTTTATGAGTTTATAACCATGCCATTCGGCCTTCATGGCGCCCCGGCCACTTTTCAAAGGATGGTGGATGGTATTCTACGAGGCTCGGAGGAATTTACAGCAGCACTTTTGGATGATATTATCGTATTCAGTGAGACATGGGAGCAACATCTTCAACACGTTCGAGAAGTGTTGGAACGTCTGAGGAAGGCGGGACTTACAGCAAAACCCTCGAAGTGCCGCTTTGGAATGGAAGAAGTGGAATACCTGGGACACGTCGTTGGAGGAGGGAGAGTCAAACCTGCCTTGAGCAAGATTCAAGCAGTTAAAGATTTTCCAAGGCCAGAGTCAAAGACGGACGTCCGAGCATTTCTAGGACTAAGCGGATATTATAGAAAGTTCATTTCAAACTATGCTGAGATCGCTGCCCCTTTATCCGATTTGACACGTAAAGCTGCACCGAATACTGTCATCTGGAACGACCAATGTAGAAAGACTTTTACAACCTTGAAGGAACGACTTTGTAGTCTACCAGTGTTACGCAGCCCGGATTTCAAGAAATCTTTTATCGTCCAAACAGATGCATCCGAACGTGGCATTGGAGCAGTCCTGAGTCAACAAGAGACAGACGGAGAACACCCAGTTGCGTATATTAGCCGCAAGTTACGCCCGAGAGAGAGGAGATATGCTACGATAGAAAAAGAATGTCTGGCGATAGTTTGGGCCGTGCAAACCTTACGAGTTTACCTTTATGGCCAGAATTTCACCATCCAGACAGACCATCATCCGTTACAGTGGTTAGACCAAATAAAGAACAAGAACGGAAGGCTGACCCGTTGGAGTCTCTTATTACAGTCTTACAAATTTACAATTCAGCATCGAAGTGGAAAAGAGAATTCAAATGCTGACACGCTGTCTCGCCTAGCTTGAAACATTGAGAACAAAACAGAAGTTTTGTCCTTGGAGAAAAAGGGGGATATGCGATGGTATATTTAAGTGACAAGTTGACATTTTGTTTGCATTTCCGTTGAACTAATTAGTAATGGGGTGTGACCTCAAACAGAGCGGGGGAAAAACGTAGTTTGTAACAGTGAAGACGTTTGACGAAGTGAAGAAATAAATTTATATTTAAGACCTGGAAGTAAATTCATCACAGCGATACAGAAAACGAAAATTAATAATAGTAATAATAAAGAAAAGAAAAGTAAAACAAAACAAAAACACAACACAACAAATATCCATGTGGCTTACTCGTACTTTCTTAATGTAGTGGACAAGACAGAAGTGTCAACGATTAATTGTTGATCATCCGTATTCGTGCTTCAGTTTCAACCGCTGCTGCACTCCTTGCTTCAAATGGATATGTGTGATGGTTAAGTCACATGAGTTTGGTGGAAGTTTGTCGATCGCACGATAATTCTAATGGAAAAAAGTGTTGTACTGCACTTTCGAAGTAGTTTTTATTCGACTAGCAGTTTGGTCGCGCTAACGAAACAGTCGGGCGCAGCGATCAGGTCTCATATTCGATGGCGAGAGGCCATCAATTAGGGTTACGGTCACTCGACTTGAAAGTTAGCATACGTCTCCAGTAGAAAGAGAGCACTTCTTGCTGTCGTTTTTGCTTAGTGGAAATTGGGCTTAATAATTGTTGCGTAAATCGCATTTCCTTTTTACCTTGCCGGGAGAATTAAATTTTCTAGCATGTTTGTGTTTTAAAGCTTGTGAATTCTAATTAATCTTTTAATTAATCTTAGCGTGTGACCATGTCATATCATAGTAACGTTGAGTTGTACTTTGGCATTACACCTTTAGCTGTTCATTACCAGAAAATGTACTGTATTAACACCAACCTCAAACTCATTAACGGAAAATACATTCATTTTATTGAATCGTCATTCATTAGCGCTTTTGTCAAGTTCAATTAATCGTTTTTTTCTTAAAAAGTAACGTTCATTAGCATCGATAAACAAACATTTGCATCAAAGAGCATTCGATAGCGCCAACTGACGACCATCAACACCATTCTACTATTTATTAGTACGGCAGATTTTAGGTTATGTGGAATCTCGACATGTATAAATAATCGGGGAATAACACTATCAAAATTTGTTAATAACTGAATTCGGTTGGACGGTTGAAACCTCTTTTATTTCGCCTATATGTCGAAGACTGTTTGGCCATTTCTAGCTCTGCTGATCACGTTCTGCTCTGCTAAGCCCTTGCAAAGTCTTTATGTTTACTTATCAAAATATTATGTTTTCTAGTGTGTTAAAGAGTAATTCCATTCTTCCTTTCTTGGATGTCGTCTTAACTTATCGCACAAATGGCTTTTCAACTTCTGTTTATTGGAAATATACGTTCACTGTTTATTTACGAGTTTTGATGGTTTGATTCCCTAATTTTTTAAACGTGGTCTCATCTTTACTCTACTAAACGGTTATTTTAAAATCTGCCCTTCATACCACAGTTTTCCTGACATGACTATTTTAAGCTGTTTACCAACTTTAGTTCATAGTACTTTGCTGACACACATCAACTTTCACGTGTCATAGACAAAATATATTTCGCGATCCAAGCTTACGTACGCGGCAGTACACTGCATTAAAGCTTTGATCGCGAAGACGTGAAAGTTGATGTGTGTTAGCGAAGAGCTGTGAACTAAAGCTCGTTAACAGTGTGAAATATGTAAGTTGGGATTTCATATAGCCTTAAATCGACCCTGCAATAGACTGGACAAACGTCATGCGTAATTGATATGTTATTCTCCCTAATGTATGATAGAATGGTGTTAATGATAGTCTGTCGGCACTATTGAAGTCATGTCATGCAAATGGTTGCTTGTCAATGCTAATGAATGTTACTTTTTATGCAATAATCTTAAGTGAACATGGCAAAAGTGTAAATGAATGTCGATTCAATAAAATGAATGTATTTTCGTGTTAATGAGTTTGAGGCTGGCGTTGATAGTATATTTTCTTGTAATAAAAAGCAAAAAGTATACAATGTCAGTATCATAGCATGGCTAGCCACAACGGCAGGTTGCTTCTGTAATAATTTTAATGTGAATGTGTTTGTTAGGGAAATAAAAGATTCACTATCCGAAAAGTTGTTAACTGGAATGCTTCGTATGTTGTCAGGATATATTTCCATTTTGAAATAAAACTTTATCCACAGTAGTCAACACTTGATGCAGAGTACTCAAATTGAATGTTTAAATTTTTAAAATACCCTTTATTACCAAGGTACACATACTCTCGTGGGTGCTTAATCCTTAAATAGAGAAAGAAATGCAATGAAATTATCTCTTAAACGTTGATATATTTGTATGTCACTATGTAGCTAGTGAATCTCCATCTTCCGGGAAGCGTTCTGCTAGTGCTGGTGTCATAGCAGGGTCTGTTATTGCAGTGGTGGTCGAAATTCTTATTATTGTCATCATCGCCGTAATCATCATGAAAAGAAGGAAACGTGGTAAGGCACAGTAAATGTAGATCATTACCAGTCGGAAAACGTCGTAAAATATGTCAAGGGGAAAACATGTGAATATCCTGAATGACCTCCACCTTTAATCAAATGTCGTCATTGCGAGTTAGCAGCAAAATTTAAACTAAGGGAAAGTATTAAACTCCCATTAAATTATAAGTGAGGTAAACTAATTTGTTGTTGAAACGGGCCAATCACAATACAGATCGGACCGTTGGATTGCTGAACCGTATTACCGACCTTCCACAAGGGGGATTTTTGTTTTAGTGAAGAAGTAGATTTTAAATAACGTGGAAAAAATAAACTAAGCAAACCCAAAGACAGGCGAAAAATGATGCGATGCTCCAAAAAGGTGAACAGAGGTAGTGTAACCTCTTTATTTTTGTAAGCAAAAGCGATTCGATATTATATTTAACAATTACGAGGGCGAAGCCCGAGTCAACTATCACCTCATAGAAATCGAGAGCGAATAATCTAATTGTTTTAGTAGAAACAGACTTTGCAAAGAACAATTTTCGTCCTCCCTGGGATTGCACTTTCAAGTAATCATTCTATTTCGTTTTCAGAAACTTCACAAAAACGAGAGGCGGAAGCCATTTTCGCTACTCGCTATCTATCGACGAATAGATAGGGAGTAGCGTAGCCAATCAGAATGCAGCATTTGCAATAGTACTCGACTAAATTTCTACTACTTTAAAATAATACGTGACTCAGTAGTTGTCGATCGATTAATATGTTACTACTTCCAGAATTTGTAAGTAAACTGGATTTCAAAGTCGCTTTGGAAAGAAGTATTACGTTTTTTAAAATCGGAGTAATTACTGCTGTTACTATTTGCCAGGGCAGAAGAAGATGCAATGAAGCTAAATTAAGATGCAATGTTCGTTTCAACTTCCTCAAGGAAATTATTTGAAATCGGAGTCTTGGAATATTTTTCATAAAATGAAATGGACATTGATATGAACTGGCTGACACATGATTAAATTTAGGAGTGGACAGCAAGCAATAAAAGAAGTTATCATACAGGATTTATGGAGTGGCATTAAAAAATCTTATATGATTCTAGTTACAGAAGCTTTCGTTTGATTAGTCCGTTGAAATAGAAATAGATTCGGTGATGGGGTTATTTATCCTGTCAGTCTATGTTCCTTTGCCCTAATGAATAGTTGTGGATTTAATGAGAAATCGACCGTCTTCCACCAACGCTAAAAAGAGAACAAATCGATCGTTAATTGTTGTGCATTTTATTCAAATTCCTTTGTTGTCATTAGACTTGTGTTTACATAGCAACGCTTCCTTGATCGAAGTAGCAGAATTCACCTCTATGCAGGCTTTTTGAATTAATTTTCCCATTGATTTAAATACATGTATGTGTGTTCAAAGATTTGGATGTTAGTTTCAATATTTAAACAGTAAGTTATTTTCATTCCATCAAAGGAGTAAGATAAAATGTTAGAGTTAGAAATTTGTTTGTCAACCAAACTTTGTACACTACCCATGATCGAAAGTAAATTTCTGTTAATCTGTTGATTCTTTTCATTCATGTTTCAGATTCCCTTGGAGGAAAGGACGTACGTTAAGCACATAAGAACTTGAGTTGCTTGTAATTAAGAAGTGAATATTACAAAAACGGCTCATTTTTCTTTCGTTTTTTCAATTTAGTCGTACAACACTTTCTTTTAAGTAACCATGGTAGTCAAGTAGCTTGTTATTGTAAATGATGTATAAATTGGTAAATGTTATCTCTGTATTTGTAAAAGTAATGTTTATTTTTTTTATAAACGGCTCCTTGAAAATCAGTGGCCTAAGTGCACTGAATGGGTTAACCGTTTTCAAATAAGATTAAATAAATAAATAATAAATTAATAACTGGTCATTCACGCAACAAGCGACTGGCGAGAATGGTTGTTCACGTAACTTTTAAGCCTCGTTCACACCATTGGCCTAGGCCTGACCTGGGCCTGACCTAGGCCAGGCCCAGGTAAAAGTGGATCCGTTCACACTATACTTTCAGGCCAAACTGAAAAGACTCACTTTAGCCTACAAGAGTCAGCAGTTAGATAAACAACAGAATCTAAACAAGCTTTGACAATCCCAGACTCGCTAATTTTTCCCTGGTTTTAGCTATTGCTGTTGAAAGCACGAAAGGACGCTTCGCCAGCAGAGGTTTTTTCGTGTGATTGAAACTTGACAACTCAAGATTCTTTTGAATATATTAATGTTATAGCATAAACTGAAGTTTGGTCTCATTGTTTGTCAAAAAGTTTTCCCTTGATGTCGACAAAACCTAAATGTAAAGTATGCCGAGGTTCAATGAACTCACAGAACGCAGTAAATTTCTCTCAACTAGCAGCATTACATGTAAAAAACCACGGTAACAGTTTAACCCTAGCACTTGTTGTCACGGTAATTTGAGCGAGTGCAGGCCAGGGCCAGGTAAAACCCGTTCACATTACCAAAATTGAGGCCTAGGCCAGCTGCTTTTGTTGGCCTGCTTTTGATGGCCTAGGTCAGGCTTAGGCCAGGTAAAACCCGTTCACACTATCAAAAACCTTGGCTTAGGTCAGGCCCAGGTGAGGCCTCGGCCGATAATGTGAACGCAGCTTTAGAGGCGTTGAGGATGTGGACGGAGGCAATACCCTAATGAATGAGATAAGAAAGGAAACAAGCGTGGAGAGCTACTTTCTAGGCGATCATTTCACTCGTGTGACAATGGCGTGAGCCAGGGAGTCTGTAGATTGAGAGAGTAGCAGATACAAGGATTGCACCGTGAAAATGTTTCCACGCTCGAGACAAGAAAGAAAATTCTAGCGGATAAGAAAATGTTTCCGTTGCGCTTCTGGTCAACACGCTGCAAGCTCGTGTTAAAGCAAGGTTTTGTGTCAAAGTGCAAGAAGCATCACAAGTCAATTTGCCAACAATTAACCCTTTCGCTGTGAGAGCTCTCCCCTTGATGAGAAAAAACGTCTAGCGTTAGCCAGAGTAAAATAATACAAGTCTTACCCCACAGGGACAGAATTAAGGAAGAAAAACATATTTTTAAAGATATTTTGTCACGCTACTAAGAAGTATTCGTTAATGAAAGAGGGAAGCTGAACCAGGAATGATTTCCGACGTCAGGGGCGGATTAACATTATGGCAAACGTGGCAAATGCTGGAGGCCTCCGATATAAAAGATGTACGTAAAGGTTAATCAGTGGTCACGTGTGTGCATTATAGAGGATTTAACATCACGAGTAAAACTTAACGGCTGTTCAAGCTTCATGTGCTTGAAGAAACGTTGGTCGTTAGAAACTAACATATTCAGTCATTAGCATGCGACAAGCGGTTTATCACACTGTTTTCAAGAGAGGGATGTGTGATAAGTGCTTATCACACTACTTTGAAAGGTTATCACAATCCTAAATACTGGGTGGAATAAAGGATTTAAAGCTTCTGATGAAACAATGAATTGTGGGTGTGTGATAACTACAAATATAAACACACACACACAAATATATATTTTGTTTAAAGTGATTTCATTTTACAGAATACAATTTGATGTAAGTCAACGTGCGGTAACTTACATTAACGCCATCACTAAACAAGAACGCAAGTCGATACAGAAAAGAAAACTCTTTGAACTTGTATCCAGATTTGAACAAGCTAAAAACATCTGCAATTAAATGCAAACTATTGTAAGCTGGTTCCAAATGAGAGGCAAGTTCTCGCAAGGCCAAAATATTTTACATCTCAAAGATACGTATGGTTTTTCAATAACGAGGCTACCTTTTTGTGTCATAGGTAACCTCATTAAGTAAGTCTAACACAATTCTGCATAGTAACGTCTCGTGATTAGAAACAGGACAACAAACAAGAAGACGGAAAAGGTTTAAAATTATCGTTGCTGGTTTAATAACGTGTTAATAATTCAGAATTTCTTGTCCTTTTTCGTTTACTACGTCTGACTTAACCAAGCTATGGAATTCGTCGAATAAATCGGAGTAAAATTGTGACTACGCGGTGAAGAATACACGTACACTGAAATCACTTGAACGTGACTACACTATTTCACTAAAGCCAGACTAAAGGCTTGGAGCTGCCATTGGTAAATCCGAAGTGCAACGCTTTAACCAACTGGGAGATGAGGAGCTGTTCGATTCTCTCGGATCCTTTCACATGTCCCAATGTCCAATAAATCGTTTGGTCTCTTGAGCACGTTACATGTCTTCATGATTATCTCGCTGAAGTGAAGTAAGTTCCACTAAGACGTCAACTCAGTAATATTTTGTAAAATACACAATATAAATATAAACAAAGCTAA